>JAQSVV010000003.1:0-1200000 GCA_036375495.1 Agrotis segetum
GGTCGAAACGGACACGACCAGGCGCGTGTATTACACGTCTTAAAACCAGGCTTATTTCGCGAGTGAGGAAGTGACAAGCTATACAAGTCGTTCTATGGCTCCATCCCGTTCCACCGTCACCTGGTAACCAAGCCTGGGTTTAAAAGATGTTTTAATACCCGCCTGGGCGATTAACGAAGCTCGCAATGAAGAGTAAATAAAAGCCTATTCTTCACTGCCTCCGTCGTTTGTCCTATTTTACGATTTTAAATAAATACCTATTTATCAAACAAGCGTTAAAACAGAGTAGATACATACCCATGTCTCCCCTCCTCATCTCATGGTCCACGATCTGAGTTGTGGTTCGAAGTAACAAGGTTCCACTTAGATCGGGTTCCGTAGATGGTATTTGTCGCAGTAGCTGCACATTTTTCCCACTGCAACCATGAGAAACAGATAGACTACTGGTCAAATTATGGATAACGTATACCAGTGGTTGACGATGTTGCAGATGCAATGAGACAAAACACTTTTTCTCTAGGTTAAGCGAGATAACCACAGAGCTGAACGTGATGATTTGAGCAGTAGTTGGCCCAGTGGGTATCGGCCCCGATTACGAGTTGAGGTCTGTGGGTTCGAATCCCGCAGGCGCATTCGTTGTTATTAATATTTTCATCACCACGGCTCGCAAAACGGTGAAGGAAAATATCGTGAGGAACCGGCATTTTCATACGATCCAAAATTTCGAAGACATATAGTTGAGACCTCCACCAATCCGCACTGGCCCGCGTTTGTAGTATGGGCCCACCCCACTCGCCCAGAGAGAGGACCTGGTTCCCAGCATGGGAATCATTAATATGCTGGATTACGGATGCTGATGATGATGACCAGGCTTAGGGTAGAGCAAAGTTGCCTATGGCGTTTCCGACGTGTAAACTGGCCTTTTCTCCAATACATCGTTTCGCTCAGCAGTCTTTTGAATAGTTTTCAACTTTATGTATTAGGGCAGTTTGAAAATTTATTAGTGAAAAACCTGCTGAGCGATAACGATTCGTCTTCTGTTGTTTGGCCCTATACTATAGGGATTATAGCAAGCACTGAGTCAGTTCATCACTTGCCCTTGGAATACGAGCATCTTGTTGATTCACGATTTCGCAGGTCCACCTTTAATTGGCTACAATAGGTGCTTCTGTCGGAAGCCCTCAAACAGAGCTGACTAACAAGGAAATTTAAATGTCTATTTATTTACACCCATCTAACCATCAAAACTTATAAATTTATCATGTACCGACTTTGTCTCTTTCAACTCGTAAGAATCAACTTACAGGAGGTCACCCGTTTCCCAGAAAGAAGACCCTTCTCAAGTGTTTGAAGATAATAATTTCTATAAGTTGTTGTCTCATCACATATTGGCTGTGAAATGTGTAACCCGCACGTCCTTTAGTAGAAATAACCTTTCTTTTCAGGCTGTTTGTGATCATCTTTGAGGAAGATGCGCGAGGAAGTTTGTCTGGACGCTTTGTCACGTACCAAACTGACCTTAACGAATATGTTTATAAGTTGTCTGATGTCAAACGGCTATTCCTATTTAGGAATTCTAGCTGTGGTGACCGAGACGTCAACGTGGGGAGTCAACGAAAAAATAACATTTACGTCAGTGTGGCGAATCCAAGTGCACATAAAACAGTAAAAGCTTTTTGTTCTAAATAAAATTAGGCCCCTAAGGTAGTCCTTATACACTCAGCTACCCGTTAGGGCGGTAGCGGCAAAGCGAAAAACCAAAGCATCGTTGATGAGTCGGAAAAGTTGCCACTCAACCGACCCCACAGGCCGAGACGCGCAAATTAACGCAATCCAAAGTTTTATGTTTTCATGTCGTCAACTTCGACATTTCAAAATGTTCCTTTTACGCAAATACATTATTACCTAGTAGAAATCTTTGAATATAGGATTTCGACCATTTACCAAAACAAAATTGATAAAATCGTATTGATGTGGACTTAATACTTTTTGTGAATATTTTTATCATTCATCAGTCCTTATAAATTTATTTTATAACATTTTGATGTCCCGATATTACGAACAAAACTACTATTTTGGTAGAAAATTACTGATACTTGCATACCTTAACGAAAGTGACAATACCCAATTATCGGTAAGGCACCCAACACCGCGCGCAACGGGTCTGGGCGGTGTGCGTTTGTTCCACGCGCATCCGGAAAAGTGACGCACAATACGGGGTCCTCCTCACTTAGATGGTCTACCCTGGGTCGCGGGGCGGACAAACGAATACCATACCGGACCCCAGAACGCTAATAAGGCTGCTTGCATAAATCGTATGATTTTTAGTCAAGTATTCCGAGTCTGACATGCCCCCTCCGCCCTGCTCGGGTAGGGGACTCATTCGATTTATTTTAACACGCTAAATCAACCCGCGAACCATCGCTTCACTCCTTTACTGTACGGCGTTCACAAAGCTGGTTGCGTGAGATCTTTAAGATGTTCGAGACAGTGGAAAGCTACAGGTGCTTGACGCCCTGTCCTCACCATCCTGTGTTTGTCTAATTTTTAATTTAATGGCATTTCGATGTAGACCAAGCCCGCGTAAATGGACATTATCGAGCGGCGGTCGTGGATTTAGTATTTTTTACTCATAGAATGTAACAGGTAAGTTAGAAGACACCTTAAGGTCAGAAAAACCTCTTTAATAAATAAATCTTCATTCATAAATATCTCACTATCCACAGTTTATTAGTTGTGCGACAAGGTGTTTAATATCACTTTCGTGATATAACGGAAACCTTTAGAGATATTATCTATTCTATCGACTCCAAAAGCCTGAGCCCAGTGAGATCCCATACTGATCTTTATTTGATTACTCCACAGCACACAATAGAGCGAGAAGCAACTGTAGAGAAGAACAACTTGTACCGAACACGCGGTGAGACAGCATGCCCCGAATTTTTTTTTTTGTTTTTATTTTTTTTTTCAGCATGCCGCAGCATTATACTATAGGCGATATACTAATCATGCAATGGTGGACGCATGTGTAATTGGTTTCAAAACCCGGTTAAAAAAACCCCAAATGGCGGTTTCAACATGCGCCTCAGGGTGGTGGGGTGGCTATGGCCTTATTTGTAGGTATGACAAGTAATTTTGAAGTACTTCCAATGACAACAGCATTTTTCCTTTAAGTTATTTGATTCCTGTTTCTTCGAAATTGTTAAATCTGTGACGAAACTAATCAATATAATACAAGAAGTGCTTCTTATACTTATACGCAAGTTTGCTACGATTAGAAGTTGTTGTCAGTTACATACTAGCCAATTGTGGCTGCCAATCGGGGCATTTATCATTAGTTTATGTGCAATCGTATTTAGAATGCCTAAATATGACGGAGTGGTAGGGGAGGGACAAACAGAGACCATCGAGCACTTTAGCTGACGTGGGAGGGGGTCATCGTGTGAAACGGACGGGTAATGAGCTGGACATGGGCGATAAGAGGGGGGGTGAAAAGTAGGGGCTTCGGGCGCGACAACAAGTCCGATATCACATATGCATTGATATAATTCACTGTGAGTACTTTATTATATTGAAGGACAATTCGTACGCTGTATAGAATCATACTATTCAACATTTCCCTTGTTTTCTCTTAGGTTCGTCACTGGAATTCCTTCCTGTCTATGATTTCAGTAAGTTTTGTTTATTTTTTCCTTGATTTATCTCGTGAAAATAATTTTGGTTAGGGAAAAGAAAGTTTACGCTGCCTTTTTTCACATCATTGTCCCGTTTTACACTCACTTCCCATTGAACACATCGAAACCTAGTTTTGAATAATCTATAAGCTAGTATCATGCGGTTGTATTTTCTCGATCTTTTATCTCCATTACCAATTTATTGAATTAACAAAATCTGACCCGCCGCGATCTGAAAAACGGGTCACAGTCTAGCCCTGTAAGAGCCACGCTGGCTGCTGTTCGTCAAGAACAAAGTGATGACACTACTTGTAAAATGGCAAAGAATTGAGACGGGACATAAGTGAATGTTGTGCTCAGAATAAACGGCGTATTATGTGCCCAAACCTTGACGTTCTTTTGATGATTAATATGTGGTTCATTACTTGAAAAACTGTCTTTCAGATTTTGAGATAGTGGTATCTCTAACAATTTAAAGGACTCTGTTCCATAAAAAAACCTCATAGTCTTATGCCATAAAGTCAAAAAGAAAAATATATACCTAACTTTGCAGTTTTTTGTATCGAGAAAATTTCAATAATCGTGTTTTCAACTTCGTGAGAATTTATATCATATAGTCATTACTATAGTCATTTTAAGATCCGGTAGTCCATATACGTAACAGAAGAAAGTACAAAATTAAAAAGAGGCGTATTTTATTGACCCATCCCGTAAATCGGTCCACCATTTCAGAGATTAGCCATTCAACGGACAGACACAAAAATATTGATTTTTGTTGTCCTGTACCGGATATAATTTTCTATGCAGTTTAAAAATGAACAGACACTCCCTTTATGTAGAGTGATAGATAGGACAAGACTGTAGAAGAATGGTCTATACGGAATTTTATAATAAGAAGATTTGTGCGCTTTTATTTTGGCTTGGTGCTAAATATCGGGGAGCTGGTTCGAATGGAATAAAATCTGTTTGATAGCCTCATTTTATCGAGAGAGATACCTATATATCAGTCGGTTAGTTGAACGAATAGCGGCGGAAAACGCATAAACATCTATTTTGACCCTGTTTAGCATCCTTTCGTACTGTCCCGCGACCCCGGCAGCTTTGGCTCGAGAGGGGCCCACATCATATGCTACACTCTTTAGGCGCGGCGTGGAACATAACGCGCCGTCTCGAACCGGATACCTCCGTAAACAAGGAGGTACCAATATAACCCTGTGTGGTCGTTGATCTCAAGACTTAATATACCTAAAAAGCGCCGCTTGAGTCAGAATCAACAATGCTAAGTATCTAAATGCGTCGTGTATCCCTGTTTGGGGTTGCACTCCTTCCAAAACAGCTCGAACGCGATTTAGTGCTTATTCACACCACGTTTTTCACGACGACGGCTCGTCGGACGGCGCGTTTTTCAAACAAAGCATACAGTTGCGGCGACTTGCTTGCGCATCGCGTCTGTATCGCTACAAACGCGCTCGACGCGCGTTAGAACATACATTTTCCCACTTTTTTTATTTGGAGACATACCCCGACCCCCATTAAAAAACAAATGATCTCCAAGGCTCTAATCGCCGAGTAAACAGGAGAATAACTAAATCTGTTACATGTATGACATAACATGGACGCTGTTAACAGTGTTAACTGTTACCCTTCAATTGTTATTTGAGACCCCCCTTTTACAATAAAATGTGTACCTCACATGTGAAAATTTTATTAATTAGGACGACTCTAGCAGTAGGAGCGCTACTAATAAACAGCGTCCCTTTTGGCAATTTTTAATTTGACACTTCATATAACTTGTACCTACCTATTTTACCCGACTAAGCCCAGCCAAAAGGGGAGGGTTAGGATGTTGACATGGGGGTAGGTATGTTGTATTTATTTTTAGCTTGTCGGTTGTGCAATTATTTTTGTTTAAAACTAAAACTCTAATACTCACAAACTGTTTTGTTTTCGCTGAAATAGCGGACTACGCTAGAAATAATCCAAACAGTAGTCCACGAACGCACTAAAATAAACCATCGCCATTTCAGAACGGGTCGGCGAAGTTTCCATCAAACTGTCCTCGGTATTAATGAAACGCAAATGGGTTCGCTTGTTTTTATTCTATGGGTCCTCCACGTTGTTTGGTCAAGGAAAACGGTCCCCCTTATTTTGGACAGGTCCGGAATGCTTGACAATTTGGTCTACCTACTCAGTGGCCGTCTTGTCCATAAGGCACTTGGTGGCGGCCAGTGCCCCTAGGCCACTATGACCAAGAGGCCCCGAGCTAACCGATTAAAATAAAAAGGGATTGTTGGTTTTAATGAAACTATGGTAAAAGTGAACGTTTTTTTTTCACATATAGGTACAAGCCCCCATTCTTGGCACTACTGAATAGTGACGGTGAATTCTGAATTGTAATAAGGGTAGTTTCCATGGTCCAAATAATTCCCTATCTATTTAGTCCGTATTGTAGATAGGTAAAAAGGAGTTGGACACGTATTTTTCCTTTTTTTTTTTTCGATTAAACTAAAGAAAATGATAATAGCCTATTTAAGTCCTGTGACGTCACTCTGCGCGAAAATGCCACGCAGTCGTGACGTCACACGTAACTTTTTTTTTGTTTAAAAAAAACAAAACTAGTGCTATATCCTTTTCATTTTGGTCTAATTTCAATAGAACAAACCATACGTGTCCCTTTGAAGATATCAAGACGGACTAATTTACAGTTTTTAGGCAATAGCCTAGTTGTATTGAAATTAAAAAATTGCAAATGGTAATCAAGGGTCTTTTATTGACAATGCGTTTTTGTGGTTGAAAACGGGAGGGCCCGAACGTGCCTAGGGCGCCCCCGAGATGGTTTATCCGGCCCGTGTACCTACGTACATTGCCTGCTTGATTTTTTTAGTACCTACACTAATGATAGGTGGGTAGTACCAGGTGATTCTACCATCATAACGTCCTTAAAGCGTGAGCAGTGCCGCTGCGGGAAACTCCAAGCTATAAGCAGTCATTAGCGCCCGTGCCATCTTCTCTCCCACAAGCTGAACGACTCAAGCACGCTTTAACCGTTTAGTCCACTCTTCCCCTCGACCCCCAAGAATTAAAGTTCGCACTCGGACCCCTAACTACAGTTTTTTTTTCTCGCCCCCTGGGGTCTAAATTGGAGTGCATTTTGAAGCCAATGTTGGTTTCCACTCGACCCCAAGTACATTTACGAGGAAAACTCAATATCCTACGACTAGACCTTATTTTGCATCATATTTAACTAAGAATACAGACATTATATTTTGTTATTTGTAAGAATCGACATTTGCGTAGTAACCAATGAGCGGTGTCGGATGCCAGTTACTTCATCTCACCAAAGCTGTATCTTATAATAACTCCCAAAATCTAACGTAAACCTCGCCCAATATGCCATCACCCAAGAATAATAATAAAAAATAAATCCAGACTCCGTATTTTTTGGTGAGAAAATCGTAATAGAAAAACCTGGAACCACGCTGACCCAGAATCAGTGCGTCAGGCAGTGTGGCTTGAGACCACTACAACCACGAGGCAGCTTTTTAACCCCCGACGGAAAAAGAGGGTGTGATAATTTGAACGTGTCTGTCGTCTGTACTGGCTGTCTGTCTGGGTGGCACCGTAGAGCCCGAACTGATTAACGATTTCAATATTAGTTTTTTTTGGAATTGTTTATTTTTTAAGGGGTGTACTTGCGAGTGTTCTTAGAAGTTTGATGAAATCGGTGAGAGGCCGTTTTCAAAAGTTGTGGGGGTAAAAGTGAGAAGGGTCGCCTAGGGTTGGCAATATACTCGAAGTGGGGGTCCTTAAATCAACGCCAAACGAAAAGGGCATATTGCGCCGATAATTTGTGTGTACTATAAAAAGTGTCAAATATAAATTACATTAAAAATTTAAAAAACCCCGCGACACAACAAACCTTTAAAAGTACTACATATAAAAAAAAACTCATCTTAAGTACCTAACTATTATTACATTTTATTAAAAAAATACTCAGTGGGGACTGAAAAAAAACGTAGATAATAAATAATTTGGGGACCGGTCCCCGCACGTGACGTAATTTTTTTTTAAGACATTCTTAATACAATTAGGTATCTTTAGATTGAGTTTTTCTTTATTATTTAGTACCTTTTTAAAGGTTTTTGTGCCGGTGGTTATTTTAAATTTGAATTTAATTGTTTCATAATACCATTTCCCTGAATATCGCCTTTAGTACGTCCTGTACCAAAAGATAATGAAGACTAGGGGCCAGATTGACCTCAAAGTGCGGATCCTTTGTATACAAAATTCATTCTCACCCCCCTAGGGGTCGAGAGTGACTATGTTTTAGGGGGTTGAGAGGCCCAATGAAGCAAATCTTTTAGTGGTCGAGATTGGACGAAACCCTTTACACGTCTGCCAGCAAGTTTAGCTTAATCAATACGCCTAAGAATGCACAGTGTTTAGCTTACCACTTTTTTTTTCCCTAAAACATGATTTGTGGCAAACTGTGCACATACTCCCCCAGCCCTCCCAGAAATCGAACCAGGCTCCCATATTAACTTAGACCATAACACCAGCGACGTTTTATTTTCTATTTTAACCGATGCTTATTACTGACTAGTAATCGCGTTTTAATCTTCATGATTATTGTTACCCGTGAGTCGTGGCATATTTAATTTTGGTAGGGAGAAAATAATATGAGAATGAGCACTTGTCCAGCCGTGGCGACCTATATTTTTAGTAATTATAATAATAGTATAAACAATACTTTAATATTTTTCCTGACCTTATTATTGCAAAGAATATACCTAAGAATGTTTTTTTCGTCGTTCAGCATCATCATCACAGCATATACATGTTCCCACGCTGGAACCAGCCTCCTCTCTGTGAGAGGAGTGGGCATACGCCGACTACGCGGGCCCGTGCCAGTGCGGATTGGTGGTATGTCAATGTCCTTCGAATTTTTGGTTCTAGGAACACTTCCTGTTTCCTCACGATTACGATTATTTTCGTCGTTGGTCCCATTGTAATTATATCTTTTAGCGTGGTGGTATGTGGTCCCAATTTCTCTTGTAGTTACGTAAAACACCTTGAAACCCAAAGTCTTCGGACAGTCCTGGGTAGATCAAAGGGTGCTGCCAAAACTTGTTCTAATTATAAACCCTTAAATGCCCAATGCTTTCTAGGTCGGAGTTGGGCCCAGAAAAAAAAAGAAAGAAAAAGGCAAGAATCTCTATGAACAACATTCCCATATATTTTTACTTACACCATGGTATCAGTTAATTACCAAGATTCAGCGTATTTCTTTAACGATACCGTGGCGCAACGAGGGTCTGTCGCCCACGGTATATAGAGAAATACGTATGTCTGTCCTCCGGGTCGCGGTAATCTATCTGCATTTCCGCGAGGACTGTCTGCCTGTCGTGGTACTATCTGCTGGGGTCGCGGGACTATCTGCGGGTCGTGGCCTATCTGCTGGGTGTCGCGCGGACGTCTGCCGGGGTCGTTGGTATAGTCTTCAGGGGTCGCGGGGCCTTTTAAGAAAGAAAGGGTCACGTGTGACCTGGAACGTTAAAGGCAATTGAAGGACTCCGTGGATTTAGTCTGCCAGTGGCCTCTCGATCCACGCACTGAGCGGGAGAACTCGTTTGATGACTTAAACCACGATACAAAAAACCGAGACGAATAAAGCCTGAAACAGATCATTATTTTTATTCATTCAGCTAAATATCACTTATACTCCCGGGTCTTGTTTTATTTAATATTGTGAAGGAGAAGCACAAAGGAAGTATCAGCATAAAAACACTTTGTGTAATATTTTTGCGAAATTGTCAATCCTATGTACCTGTCGTGCTCAATAATGTGCACGCTGTTTTCTACGACTAACATTTTAGATAAAATTAAATAGATAAATACACATACAACAGGTTTTGTGTGTTTTTATGATAACATCTGAAAAAGCTCTTTCGCCTCGTGTCTGGATTCCGCCATCCATTATTTCAGTCAAGTTTTGTTCCGTTAAATTGACGAATGTATACAAATAATTTATTTTCGAACAAACTATGGTTGTCTGCCGGGGCTCGGGAACTATTTCTTACCGTGACTCCGTAACGTAAGGCTATTTAAGGGACAAACCGTGATTTATCACAGATCCGCATCCCTCCCCGCCCTGCCGGGTGGGAGACTCCATTTTTGATGATTAAAATATGGCTAAAGAAAAAAACAGAACTTAAGATGTTTAAACATAGTAGATAACTTTTTAATTTTAATGAAGAATAAACTGACAAACAATCTACCATCTAAATTACGACAACAGTGATTCAATAATTCTTGAAATTACACTGACAGCTTTCCCTTTTAATAAAGGCCGACTTTATTAATGAAACTTGCTAACCTTTGTCCCTACCCGCAAACTCTGAAGGCTCTAGGTTCTTACATAATTTGTATAGGTACAAAATAACAGAATAATACGCTTCGACTTACGCGAGAAGATTTAATTAACACGTTTTTAATTAAGACGCGTGAAATAGTAGGACGTTTTCTATTACATGACTAGAATTGATCATTATGTTGAATCAAGTTAGGGGTACGCACAGCGAAAGCAGTCGTTTGAATTGAGTCGGAAAATTTTCCACGCCCCGCCACCAGCAGCGCCATTATCGCAAAATTAACGCAATCCAAAGTTTTATGTATTTCATTTCGTCAACTTCGACATTTCATAAAGTGTTCCCTTTACGCAAAATACATGTAGGTATTACTCTAGTAGAAATATTTTAATATAAGGATGTCGAAACATTTACCAAACACAAAATGATAGAAATCTTTATTGATGTGGATTAATATTTTGTGAATATTTTTATCATTCACATTCTTAAATTTATTTTATAACATTTTGATGTCCCGAGATTACGAACAAACTACTATTTGGGTAGAAAATTAATGATAATTGGCATACCTTACGAAAGTGACAATACCCAATTATCGTTAAGCCCCAAACACACGCGCGCACGGGTATGGGCGTGTGCGTTGTGTTCCACGCGCGCCGGAAAATGTGACAGCACAATAACGGGGCTCCCCCTTAGAGGGTCTACCTGGGTCGCGCACAAACGAATACAATACCTTGACCCCAGAACGTAAAAGGCTATTGAAATAAATCGTAGATTTTAGTAAGTATTCCGAGTCTGACAGTCCCTCCCGCCCTGCTCTGGGTAGGAGGACTCATTCGATTATTTTAACACGCTAAATAAAGCCCCAAACACACGCTCCTTTTACTATCGTGCGTTCACAAAGCTGGTTGCGTGATATCTTTATATGTTCGAGAGTGGAAAGCTAAGGATGCTTGACGCCCTGTCCTCCACCATCTGGTGTTTGTATTAATTTTTGATGCATTTCGATGTAATGACAGACACAAGCGTCGCGTAAAATGGACATTAGTCGAGCAGCGGCGTGGATTTAGTAGTTTTTTACTCATATGAGGTACAGGTATAGTAGAACAGTTTAATGTCAGAACCTCTTTATAAATAAATCTTCATTCTATAATATCTTATCCACAGTATTTTTTGGGACAAGGTTTTAATATCACTTTTCTGATAAATGAAACCTTTAGAGATATTATCTATCGACTCCAAAAGCATGAGCCCAGTACTGATCTTTTATACTCCAAAGCAATCAATAGAGCGAGAAGCAACTTGTACCGAACACGCGGTGAGACAGCAATGACCACCGATTTTTCATCATAGTCGCAGCATTATACTATAGGCGATATTTAAATCATGCAATGTGGA
The DNA here is from genome assembly GCA_036375495.1 of Agrotis segetum. Classification (NCBI taxonomy): domain Eukaryota; kingdom Metazoa; phylum Arthropoda; class Insecta; order Lepidoptera; family Noctuidae; genus Agrotis; species Agrotis segetum. The sequence goes on from JAQSVV010000003.1 coordinate 11,441, forward strand.
CCATTTGGAATTGGTTCAAAAAACCGGTTTTAAACGCCCAAATGGTCGGTTCAACATTGCGCCTCAGGGTGGTGGGTGCTATGCCTTATTTGTAGTTGACAAGTAATTTTGAAGTATTCAAAATGACAACAGCAGTTTTCATTTAATTTATTTTATTCCTGTTTCTTCGAAATTGTTAAAATCTGTGACGAAACTAAATTAATAATAATAAAAGTGAAGTGCTTCTTATCCTATATCGCAGTTTGATACGATTAGAAGTTGTTTTCAGTTACATACTATCTCAAATTATTGACTGCAGTGCATTTATCATTAGTTCATGTGAAATTGTATTTAGATGCATAAATATCAGATGGGAGGGCGATGGACACAGAGGAACCATCCGACAACAATAGTACGATATCACGATAGCATTGATATAATATCACTGTGAGTAATTTATTATATTGATAGGAACAATTCGTAATGTATAGAATCATACGTATTCTAACATTTCCCTTGTTTGCTCTGTAAGGGTCGTCAGGAATTTCCTGCGATGATTTTCAGTAAGTTTGGTTTATTTTATTCTTGATTTATTAATGAAAATAATTTGTTATTGAAAAAAGAAAGTTTACGTGACTTATTTACAGTCATGTCCGTTTACAATCACGTCCCATTGAACACATCGAAACATAGTTTTGAATAATCTAATAAGCCTACGTATCATTCGTTTGTATTTTCTCGATCTTTTTATCCATTACCAATTTTATTATTACGAAAATCTGACAGCCGCGATCTGAAAAAAAGTGTCACAGGTCTAGCCTGTAAGAGCCACGCTGGCTGACTGATTCGTCAAGGAACGAAAGTGATGACACTACTTGTAAAAGGCAAAAGATGAGAGGACGATAGTGAATGTGTGCTCAGAATAAAACGGCGTATGTGCCCAAACATATTGACGTCTTTTTATGAATTAAAATTGTTATTAATTGAAAAACTGTCTTTACAGAATTTAGATAGTGGTATTCTCTACAATTTAAAGTAACATCTTTTCCATAACTCATAGTAGTTATGCCATAAAGTCCAAAAAGAAAAAATATAGACCTAACTTTGCATTTTTTTTGTATCGAGAAAATTTCAATGAATCGTGTTTTCAACTTTGTGAGAATTTATATCATATAGTCAATTACTATATTCCAAGTTTTAAGATCTGTAGTCCATATACGTACGAAGAAAAGTAAAAAAATAAAAAGCGTATTTTTATTGACCCATCACCTTAATGTTTGTTTTGGAAAATGTATTCGTAAATGAAAGTCACACTGTAATTGGACTGGTTTGGAAGACTTATAAAGTGTTATTGGTTTTTTTTTATGAGGAATTTTACAAAGCAGTTTGGATAAACGAGTATGCACGAATCATCATCTGCCTTCTCCCAACTGTGTTGAGTAGACTCCCATTCGAACAGCATACAGCTAAATATCAGGATTTTACATGGAGCGACTGCCGTTATATGACCTCCACAACCTAGTAATAAGGTAATACGACAACCCCTGTTAAGGCAGGGACTCCACCAAAGCAAAGACGAGTGGAGATGTGGTTGAATAACCAATTAGATTTCCAACGAAGCTTAGCGGAGAGGAGATGTGGATTTCTGATTGGTTTTTCAAACACCTCTTCTCGTCTCCTTTTTGGTGAAGCTAAACTAAAGAGTGACTAAAGAGTGAGCGTCAAAGATCCACAAATGACAGCTGTGGCCAACAGCTTAACATGCTTTCCGATGCAAGGAAGGACATCGCTATGGTATGTGTTCACCAACACACAGAATAACCTCGGCAAGTGCGGCTTAAGGGTCTATAGTACCTCAGCATAATCTTACTCGCTCGCACTTGCACGTACCACGCACTATTGCTTGCTCTTTCTTTTAGCTGTCTACACGCAAATCTATTTATTTTACGGCGTAAAAAAAAAGGAAATTCAAAAAAGTAAATAACATAAGACCTGCTTTATAGTTAGTTCAGTTAGTATAAAAAGTTTCATGATCTAATTTTAAGAATTATCTGATTGCCAGCGTTTTATTGTTCAATTTAGAGGTAACTTTGGGATTTTTTTCTATCGAGAAAATTTTATGGAATCATGTTTTCGCCAAACATAAGACCTAACATTAATCCTCAACTTTACCATATATTTATTTCAAAATTAATGCTGTAGTATTTTCGACGTATCACAGGTTTCTGCTAAGCCATTTGAGGTAGTATAGGCTCTTAACATTGAAGATCGACCTAACCTCTCGGTCTGGATGTCTGCCCTATTAATGTTAATTAGCTCGTCCCTCTTTTTATTTACATAAGACATGAACATGACTAGTAAAATGTGGTTGTAATAGACAGGTAGGCACACCTTTACCGAACCCTTCGAGTAAAGGTGGCTTGTAATGTTATTTTACTTTGGTATTTTCCAAAATAACATAAACTTAATATTAATTACACCATGGGATCAACTAAAATCCTTCATAACTGGCTTCACATATTATGGAATGCTAGATATTTTGCGAGAACATATTTCTAAAATAAATTAGTATTTTATGGAGAAAGCCAAGGTATATAACGTGCAACTGAAATTATAAAGTCTAAACCCAGCCCTAGGGCCTAAAGGCAAAAACAAGGCTGATTTTAAAATTTTTGAGAGATAAAACCGTCCCGACTCCCGACCACAACACCGGCATGGGAATAACTTAAATGCGAAATGTGCTTAATTCATTGTAATTTTGATAGAAACACGATGGGCGTGAGCTGAAAGCACCACGTCTGTTAGGCCCGGTATCCACCAAAGCGGAGAGAAGAGGAGATGTGTTTGAATAACCAATCAGATGCCTGTAATAAGCGTCTGTCAATAAGCGGAGAGGAGATGTGGACATCTGATTGGTTATTCAAACACATCTCCTCTCCTCTCCGCTTTGGTGGATACCGGGCCTCACTGTGGTACCCCATTCATGCAACAATATATTTTTGTCATTGTATGCTTTAGGCCTCTATGAGGATCGCGACACTGTCTCATCAGGTACCCGTTACCCTGAACGTAAAGGGCTAATGAAGAACTCGCCCAGCGAGTGACGCCCGCGAGTCCAATGAACAAGGCCTTAGGCTGCCTTTCCACCAGAGATGCGCTGTGCTACGTTGCTACGGATATGTTTGTTATCCACCAATCACATTCATTTGTTTTCATAACGCACACACACAATCATAATGAGTATGATTGGTGGATATCAAACGTATCCTTAGCAACGTAGCATAGCGCATCTCTGGTGGAAAAGCAGCCTTAGGCCGGGAATGCGGATAACAATTTCCTTTGAAAATGCTTTGTTGATATTCATTCCGAAAGGGTTCTATGTGCTCAAAGGGATTATCATGAAATGCGGCTGAATTCCTAGCAATACAATAAAGTAGAGTAAAAGAGCCAGGGTATGTTTACCTAGTATGACTGGAATGATCATATTCTGTCATTTATCTCGGTATTAGAAAGTGGGGGGTACTTTTACCCTTCCAGTTTTATGCAAAAATATTAGCTTACTAGTGTTTGCCCGCGGCTTCGCTTGCGTTATTTTAGAATTTGAAACAATACGGATCGTGTGGCGCCATCTGGAATATGAACGTAATTGTTTTCTCGGAAACAGCTTCTGTTATTCGGGATGTAACATACCTTATATCCGTGTCTATACTCCTGACAACGTATATGCTAAATTTTGGGACGATCGATTCAGTAGGTAGTAATGCGTGAAAAGGTAAAAAACAAACATAATTGCATTTTTATTATTAGTTTAGATCAATAATGTTATATCTAGGTACATAGTTTGCATAGGAAACGTCCTTATTTGAGACTATCATTTTTGGGTCGATTTACAGTATCGCTGTAAATTGAACGTACAGACGCCAGCACATCAAGCTACCACAATCTGTCAGATTTCTTTAATAAAATTTCAACCTTATCACAAGAGTAGAAGGTTAAGGTTTGAATGGTAAAATCTGACAGATTCGGGTAGGTAATCTTTCATTCTCTTCTCCCTTTAGCATACCGCGTGATACCTAAAAAATAACTAATTACCTGACTCGATGAGTACAACTTGTCGTCGTTTAAAACAGAATCAATGCACTGGTTTAAGCACCAATTCAAAACATAAATAAACACAAATTATAGAAACCCTGATTTTTTTATAATCTTTAAAATTCCACACCTCGAAACAATTACATTTAAAAAAATATACAACTTACTACCTACAATTTAAATCGGTGTAGATTTATATCCTAGAGAAGTATTGAAAAAAAAATAGTAATTATTTTAAATCGCGAATAATATTGAAACAAAAGTATGCACATTTTTTTTAATTATTTAAAACTCTCAGGACAAATAAAAAAAAACTCAAAAAGAGAAAAAAAAAACTGCGAGATTTGATCCAGAGACCCCTTGCACGAAAGTCAAGCAGGTTACCGACCGGACTGGCTAGTACGTTGACAGTGATTTTCAAATAGCGGTTCTTGTACAAATGTCAACAATGACTGAAAATCAACATATTATAAAATTGCTAATCCCCCAAGGGGAATAGCGTAATTATACATATCCTATTAATAGAACAGCAGTTTAAGGAATATTTGAGGAAAAATTGAATATATAATATCCAGTGGTTTAGCTTCCAACTATCAACAAACATCTAAAAACAACAAAATTCAAAATTGCTTATCTCCCAGGAAAAATAGCGTAATAATACATAGCATATAAACAGAAGCATATTATTAGGAATATTTGAGGAAAATTTGATCGACAACTTTACAGTAGTTTCGGAGATAGATCAAATCAAAAAAACATAAAAAATTTCGAAAAAAAATAAAAGTTGATCTGGCATCAGAATCGATCTGGCATCTTATCTCGAAAAAAATACAAAAAGAAAAAAATATTCAATGTACAGGAATGACATCTCTACGATTTTATTATATGTAAAGACAACAGCTTCTATACGGCCCTATCTATCATTAGAATAACTCTTCAGAATTAATCTTAGTCTACATCACGAGGTCCATTACAGCTTTGAAACCAGCCACCGAGAGTAATTAGAAAATGTAAATCATTGTAACTACTAATGAGTTGTGCCAGTAACGAGTAAAATAGCGTTAAAAACTTCAAAAAGTCGTTCAAAAGTACTCATGGATGTGCACAATTTTTGAGTATGAATTTATGAACGTAGTAAAACGTATTTCAAAAACAATGCTCCAACCTGCCCGCGAAATTCTTCTTACTTACGTTTTTTACAATTTGCAGGCCAGTGCTAGGTTGTATGCTGATTAAAATATTATTCGCGGCTGTAAGACGTATGTAGTTACAGAATTATAATCAACAAAATCACCAATACAACCCTCCAAGTTCTAGTGTCTGATGGGCCCCCCCTCTGAGTGCCAAAGCCTGTCGTGGTCGCGGTAATGTCATAAGTTAATCGTGACCCTGGAAGTTAAAAGTCTGTTGAAGGAGCACAGGGGTATTTAGTCAGTACGAGTCTGACAGACTGTCTGAATTTCTCGGACACATTTGATGATTTTACCATGATAAAAAAGTCAATTGCTCAACCACCATGGCAACGGTTCATAACGCTCAACCAATCTTAATCCAAATTGGCAGATGCTCAAATAATATTATATTAACAAACAATAGTCGAGGTTGATTTGAGCTGACTCAGCGAATATCAGTAAGTGACTTACGACCAGTTTCTTCATTAAAAGGAGTTGCTTGTAATGTGTAATATCAACTCTATTTTTGGGAAATTATGACTGGCTTTTAGTTAAGCTAACTAACATGAAGAGCCACATTAGCTCCCGCTGCTCGGATCCAATAGTCATAGCGAGATGTTATATAGCCTATACATAAACATATAGCCTTCTTCTTTATAAAGACTGTCCAACACATTGTTTTTCAATTTGAACCACTAGTTGTGTCACTGCGTGGTGCCAACTGAAAACCAGCTCTGGGTGTTTTTCGCCCAGCAAATGCTGAGTTGGTAATACATGTTCAGCAAAATTCTTATTTCTTTTTAATTTATTATTTCTGTGTTTGTCCAATATCGAATACCTAAATGTTTTTCTATTCTATTCTAGTTCCTGAGAATAGCGCGTTCAATCAAACAAATTCTTTAATTTTATAACATTTGTATAAAAGGATAGATGATTAGTTGATCACTACTTGAGGAACTGGCCGGAAAACACCGTACTCAAAAAAGTGGAAGATTAAAGGGGAAGCTTTGGTCAAGGAGTGTCACAATAAATAGAAAAGGCGACACCTTAATTAGGTACCTACTCTGGAAATATTACACTGTACCCATATTTGACTCGAAGCACATTTTTATTCAAACATTCATTTGCTGTCCTCTAATTTTAGCGAAAATGCTGATTACACTGAAATAACCTAAAAAGCAATGTTATTTCTGTCCGTGCCGGTACATTCACATAAAAGGATTTTTAAATAGGAAGAGTTAATTTGAATTTGCGGTCCGCCTGCTTGCATAAATAAAATTATCTCAAATTGGAATTTATGTTGGTTTTGATTTAGTGTCATATTTGATATTGTGTAAAGGGCTAAAGGCATAAATAAACCCAGAAATAACATGGTTTGATATTATCTTTCTAAATATTTTTTCGTGTTTTTAACACAAGCACATACAAGGCAGATTCACTAATTGTGTTCCATACAACATTGACGACCGTGCCTACACACGGCGAATTAACCGTAGATTTTCACGGCCGAAAACCGTGACGTGTACAAGAGGCCTTAATGTCTTTTATTATGCTTCCAGGCCTTAAAATCTGTTTTTCTTATTTAAATTATGGAACCGATTTTCATAATTATGATGATGATGGAAATCTGGTGCCGCGTAGGCGGTAGAGACTACAATTTTTTCACAGAACTTATAGGGGAAGAAATGAACGTAGGCGAGGGAAGCATTCATAAATCAAAGAAATTACTAGCATTAACAGAATCGCCATCATCCTACTCACCATCCCCCCAGGAGTTTTCTCCAGTTTACAAGAACAAACTAGGTAACTTTACGTTTTGCAAAGTTTAAATCAATGTTGGTATAAAATTACGACGTGCAAGCCTTCTATAAGGCGAGTGAGGAGCAACGAGTGCGACGGAAATAGATTTCATAATTAACACTTTCACTGTCCGCGCAGCAGACACAATACCTAAACAATAGTCGTGAGTCACATGTGATTCATCGGACAGGGAAGTGGTTAAATATGAATAAATACTCGTTTTAAATATTATTATTTACTTTATATTAAGAACTTATTCTTAATTTTTAAGAGATACTTGTAGTGTTTTTTGCAAAAAATTAACTAAAGTGGTAAAGGATAGAAATATAGACTGGGACGCTTACTGAATCACTGAATTTATTCAGTTGTGTAATATAATTATTCCAGTTCATTTACTACTCCTACAAGACTGCTCTTTGCTTTACAAATAAAACAAAATAATTTCACGGGATTCACAAGTGGAATTAAGAAGGGTATTAAAAAATAAGTAAGTACCTATATCTCTTTTAGGAGTACATGTTTAACGGAAAGAGACATTGGGCAGTTCGATTAATTAAGATAATTTCGTCACAACACATTGTATAAAAATTGATTTCATGGATGTAATAAAATAATTTTATTATACCTTTATCATTCACACATCAAAGCTAGTGTGGACAAGCACTGGTGCACACCACATTACAAACTAGCACTCCAACTGAGCCAATAACCGAGCGGATTTAAAATAAAAAAAAAATGTTTTTATCTTTATATCGGTAAATTATTTGTTTTAATAGATCCTGTAGTTTTTGAATTTATCTAATACAAACAAAAAATAAAATAGGTACTCTTTAAAATAATATTATTTGTGTAGATAACCCCAAAGAAATATAAATCACTAAAAGTCGTTTAATAAATCACAAAGTAAAACCTAGACACCCAAAAAACCTCTCCTCCATATGGCCTCCAAATTAAGAGCTTTCCAAACTCCAATTTATCAGGCACAGCTTCGGTGGTAAAGTCCCTAATTAATTCTCAGTTGCGATTCCCAACTGTGCCTCTTTCTGTGGTCTTCAAAGTATTTCAACTGACGTTGTACTATGAAATAGTATTATGTGCCTGTGGTAGTGAACTAAATGCGAATACAGGCCACGCTGAAATAGACAAATGTACGTAAATATATCTAGAACTTTCTCAAACGTACACTCCACGATCCTAACTTACGTGTTGAAGATTATGCGTTTGTACCAAGGCAGTATCGTAATTTTTCTGCCCTTATACCATTTTATTTAAGGTCGACGCAAAATGCTTTCTCCTTCTATTCTCCCATGTGAGACGTCACGACATCATTTAATCCTTCTTGTTTTATATCAATAGAAGAAGGTTGGTCTAGACAGCTTCTGTGTAATTTATTGAATAACCACACCTCTTAAAACAGTGAAGGAAAATGCACACCAAAAATTGGGAGACTTTCATCTATATCGCGCAAGATTTACGTAAAGGACAATTCGATGCGTATTTTCGAGTTGTACTTCTGTACAAATATCTTTTTTGACCCATAACAACATTAAACTGGACGGTACCACCTGAATTTTGTATTGCAAACCCTAATGAGGTCACAGAATTATTCATACTAAGCCTCTGCAATCTTAAATATTATAACATAACCTTTCAGTTTTGGCTGCTTATGTTCATAAATGATGAAAAAGATTCAGAGTTCTTCTGTAAGAATTACAGAATATTTAAACATGCATATTTTGGTATAGAAATAATCATGTATATTTTTCTAGCCTTGGACGTAATTGTATGAACAAAAAAAAATGGGCCGTTATTGTACGTCTCTTCTGTAAAAATAACATTTTCTCTTTGGTTGAGTAAGACAAAATAACATTCATGTTATTTGGAAAAGCTAGACACATGAATGGATTTATATTCAAATCAAGAGTAATATCTAAGCTACTGATCTCAAAGTACACTATAAAACCTAGACAATATAACGTCACGGTCGTATTTCCCTCAAAAGGTATATAGGCAGCTTGGCGTTATGTGCTTATGACTCTTTCATATGAAATATGAACTTCGAACCAGGGGCCGCCCATAACATATTTCAGGCCCATATTCAGCATGTAAAAGCGTGCTGAATCCATAAATATCCTATAACCCAGTTAATTAAAGAAAGGAATCTAAAATGGCGGCTCTTACTTGCGTTGATAATAGTACAGTCAGCATATAAGATTTCAAGATAAAGTTTTATTCAAATTAAAAATAATAAAAACAAGAATGGATCACAAAAATTTCTCAAACAACCTAACAATAAAACAAAATTCAACAATAATAATCAACAGGTAACAACGGAAAATAACACAAAACTAAAGTAAATATTCTCAAATAAAGGTCACTGAGCGCGTCAAGACATCAAGACTAATTTTTTTCTACTTACGCTACGCGCGGGTGTGAGTATAGACGGCACTAGTGTGCGAGCGTGAGAACACGATAAGTGCCTCTATTTAAGATTCCTTTCTTCAATGAACCGGGTTATAACATGACCTTTAATTTTATTTTAATACGTAACGATATATACGTACGAGAGATACGTTAGACATCCCTTTAGATCGTTCAAAAAATATACGGTTGTATTGACTTACACAGAAAATCAAGTGAATCATAGGGAAACAGGATGTAAAACCTGAATTCGAAAATGTTACAAACCGTCGGGATATGGTAGGTTTTTTAATGATTTTTATAGGAACTGAACGACCTTGACTTACCATGGGGAGCCGAGCGGTAAGATGAAATGTTTAGTAATGTTAAAAACACACCACGAGAAGCAGCAAATGGCGAATTTGCGTTCTTAAGTAGGTACAGAATAATTAGTATCTTAACCACTCGCCGCCGCCGCAAGGCTCACCGTTTAGACCAAAGTCATGAACGTTAAAAGGAATGGAGGGAGGCCCTTGCCCAGCGGTGAGACAGTATAGGCTAATCAATAAATAAATAATTCATTTACTTATAGGAATTCGGGCCTCCTGAATGATTATGGTGTGCCCAATAGAAAAGGCGGCCCTGCCTAGAACTGACTTAATAAAGACCACCTGAAGACTTTACTGTTAGACCCTCGTCCTCGTAAACCTGGGCCGTCCACCTACGTGTTCAGAAAGTTGTACCATAAACCCAAATACTCTACACGTCTACTTGTCTATTAACACGAACAAGTTATGACAAGTCCGACCTCGTTATTATAATAAAATCGATACGTTAGTGTTCGCTTACGTATTATAATTTCTTATTTACTTCTATGTGGAAGATATAAGGTCAAGGTATGAATTAATGGGTGGTTTTGATTGACACTTATATGGAAGGGAAAATAGCTACCTCGTATAACAGTCATTTTTGCAAGTAGTTCACTGTTTCTTACAGTATCATGGATTATGAAAATTTTGCATAACGCGGCAACGGACGGACAGCGAAGCCTTAGTAATTTCAAGAAGTTCAGGAAACCACGTTTCATACGAAATCTACTAAGCCCTTTTTATACTGTGCTTGGGTTTGATAAGTTCAAAACTTCAATAACTCAATCGGAAAAAATCTTCAAAAGAAAAACTATCGTGTCTTAACTCGGTTTATCCCATAGGGCATGGTTGATTTATCGCCTGAGTTCCGATCAGTCTCAGCAGAGGTATAACTTTCTCGAAACTTCTACACAGGGATGTGTAAAGTAAAAGTTATCTTTATGCGTTTTTCCCTATAGATAAAATCATTTATAAGAGTGATTTTGATGTGATTCAACGCAGGATATCTGTAGTGAAACAACTTGGCTCTCATAAAACTAAAGGCCAATCCACTTTTGTACCCAATAGTACACTTTAAGAAGCGGAAGTTATGGTTAGGGTTAGGGCCTTTGTTCAGCAGAGGAATGGCGCCTAAGTTACTGTGCAACACGATGCCTCTGAAGACTAATTGTTGAAAAACCATTGTATTTGTACCAATGAATTTTGGCAAAAAATAAATCCTATGCCTTATAAAGTTCTAAAAGATATGGGTCACCTCCTTCTACATGAAACAGCCGTCCTCCATCATTACACAAAATAAAAGTCAAAAGAAGACCCCAAATCTGACCTCGCAGTCGAAATCACTGCTAACAGCGATAAACATTAAAAAGTAACAACCCTGTCTCAGCACAATGTACCTACTACGAGTGCAGTTAGAGGTCGTAAAAGTCGAATTGGATTACAAACCGACTGTAAAATGTGGAAAACCAACCATACCTACTTAAAATTGACTCAGAAACGAGAATTGTGGTTTTGGAGTAGATTTTATTTATGGGAGTAAGTTAGGTGTTCTATGTTACGCTGTCTACAACACTAGTTTTCCGGAAAATGCTAGCTGCACCCTTTCATAACGGTAGAAGCCACAGGACAAAGGTTGGGACTTCAGACTTAGATTTAACTTTGCATGACCCCTAAAATAGAAGTTGTGTCGTGTTACAACACAAATGTATGCTTAACCAAAAAAGAATTAAACAGACTACAGCGACAATCATAAATCTGCCGTGTACCACTGCTGGATAAAGGCCTATCCTTTTTTCGTTTTGGGCAACTTCTGGCCATGTTTGTTCCCCGCCACATGATCAGATCATCACACAACATCCGCAGCGGTCGACCTCATTTCTAAGACATTATCAAATTGTAAACTAGATGAACAAACATTAGTTGTTCAGGGTTTTACTTCACACGTCCTAACTGTTACGTCAGTTGTCTCTTGACGTCAGAGGACAAACGTGTTCACCACGACGAGTGTAACCGCAAACATATTCCTATGCGGTGATATACCACGAAATAAAAGGTAACAAATAGACTGTGGAGTAATGCTGTAAAGGACTTTAAGAGCGCTGTTGAATTTGCAACGTTCGGCTCACTTCAGAAAGTACTAAATCTAGCAGCACACTTGGTCGAAATTACGAATACGAGAAATTAATTTCAAGTACAAGAGCTTTTTGAATCAGAAATTAAAACACAAAAGCTCCAGTAGAACGCTAACTGTGGGCGTTGTTGTTTATTACCTAATTCGAGCACGTCTTAAAAGACAAATCGAAATTAATAAGAGGAATATGTGTCGTAGAATACGCTAGCTTAACATTTTAAAAGACCTACACCAGATTAGCTGAACGCGTAAGATGGTTGCCGACATGTCGGCGGCTTTTGTAGGCTCCATAATGCACCGCACGCAAGCTTAGAAATCAATCTCGATGGAGCTTCACATGATAAAGTCTAGGCAACTTTTCTAGTACTAAGCTTCGAGTATATGTATTATTACTTGGCTGTACCATAATTATAAAAGTATACATACCATTGTGTACTTCTGGGTACTTAAATAGATATAATGCGTGTTATCTGAAAAGGGATTCAGTCGGCCAAACATTGATTAATCACCATGTGCAGCGTTTTTTAAAAAACGCTACATTTTTGAGTAGCACCTTTTTTAATAGAAATTGTTATGCAACCTGTTTTTGGAAGCCTTGACTCAATTTTTTTAAGTTCTGAATCTTTTTAAATTTGAATTTGTTTCTGTTCTCGGAAAAAAGTGAGGATTTTTTTCTTTGTGTCAGTTGGATGTGGATTGTTGCCGATACGTTTAATCGCTGAATTCTTCATTTTCTTTGTAAATCAGGGCTTTAAATCAGTGAAGAGTGTATAGTATCAGTGCTGCAAAATATTATTAATATTATTTTATTGCTGTTCTATTCGCCGGAATGGCGTAATCTGAAAATTTCTTATGATTCGGTAAGTTTTTTAATTGATTTTTCTGCAAATTTGTCTTCTGTTCAGTCCGTAATTTTGGTCTCATGCCGCCTGTTTTTCTTATCTACGTTGTGCAGGAAACGCTGAGTACGGCATCACCCACAAGTTTATAAGATAGTAGTCTGGAGCAACGCTCCGCCGCGACCCGGTGTGGTCGCGTACAGCCTTTTCCGGTTCCTGAATTTGCCAGGCTCTTAAGCCGGCAAATGTGATCCAGAGCCAGATTTTTTTGAAGACCTGTTTCTGTGTTGACCGAGGTTATCAGCACGGTGCTCCGCAGCAGGCGGAAGTCAGCGCAGCGCGTCTCGTCATCCTGACAGGATCCAGCTGAGCAGTTTTATTTATTTCTTTTAATGTTAAAATTGATATTTTTATGTAAGGCTTAGCAATTACAACCCCTACTCAGGGTATGTGTGAGGATTTAGGCATTTAAAACCACTATCTTACACAATCTTTCTATTCTTACCGAGGCGTGTTAATTAGCATTGGCCAATTAGTTAATTACCGCAAGGTTCGCTTTATTATTTTACCTCTAAATTTCAAGATTTTGGTTTTCCCTTAATAAATTAAGTAACAATTAATTCATACTTTCGTTGGTTAATCTGACATAATAATATAATAATTCAGTTTTAATTGTGTACAACCAATTTGTTTTATAATTCAATATTAGATACTATCGATAACCTGGCACAATCGCAACCCAACTGATTTTTTATGTTTTTTTTTACATTTTGAAAATATTTAAAAATTATACGTATTTAAATAGGGGAATGCTTTTTTTTTTTTAAGTATCCCGCTATATATGGGTATATAAATGAGAAGGGTCTTCAAACCGATCCCAGTAAACTCGAAGCTATTAGGGATTATCCTACTCCTACTACTGCTAAGTCTTTACGTGGTTTTATTGGTATGTGTTCCTATTACAGGCGTTTTGTGAATGGTTTTTCTACCATAATAGCTCCGCTCACTGCGTTAATTGGTAAGAGAAAAGGACGTGATCCAATAAGTTGGGACGACGCGGCTCAACGGGCTTTTGTAAAATTAAAAGAAGCTCTGATCGATACCCCTGTTATGGCATGTCCAGATTTCTCGAAACCGTTCATCTTGCAGTGTGATGCGTCTGCTGTTGGTCTTGGTTCAGTTTTAACACAAAAGATTGATGATGTAGAGCATCCAATCGCTTATTATTCGCGCCTATTTTCCAAAGCTGAACGTAATTATAGCACTACAGAGCGCGAACTTTTGTCAGTTTTAGATTCTATTAAACATTTTCGGTGCTATTTGGATGGGTTTAAGTTCTCTGTCATAACTGACCATATGGCCCTTAAATGGCTTCTCACTTTGAACAACCCCTCAGGTCGTTTAGCTCGTTGGGCTACTATGATCTCCCAATATACGTTCGATATCATACACCGCAAGAGTACACAACATATAGTACCAGATGCTCTTTCCAGATTATATGCTAGTCCTGTGACGTTTGATCAGGGTCCAGAACATACTAACGACCGTTGGTACAAAAAGTATTTTTAGGTGCCCGTGATACACCACAATGTTTCCAGCTTACGCGATACATAACGGTGTCTTACTAAGACGTATGCCTGTCACCAGTCCCTTGTCTTCCGACCCATGGCGTGTTGTTTTGCCAGCTGAAAAGGTTACTTCTGCGATTTGGGAAGTACATAATAGTTTTCCTTCAATACATCCAGGTGTATCCAAGTCGTACCTAAAACTTAAGGAAACCTTTTATTGGCCTAACATGTACCGTGACGTCGTTAGCACTTTAAGACAATGTGAGGTTTGTAAAGCGTATAAGATCGCGAACACGCAACCTCGCGGACTGATTTGCTACCCTAAGCAAGTGACCATGCCTATGCAGATGATTTCGATTGATGTGATTGGACCGTTGCCCCTCGCTTATTACGTATTTAAATAGGGGAATGCTGTTTTTTTTTTTAAGTATCCCGCTATATATGGCGCCCGAACTAATAAAGTAAGTATTTTTCTTATCCATACTACTTGTTATTTAACTCTACATCACATAATTTTTTTTTTTTTGCAATTTCGAGGGTGGTAGCTCACTCCAAGTGAGCTAATAATTTCTTCCACTGTGTGAGCTAATTCGTTCTCTGTTTATTCCTATTGTTTGTTTCAGGACTTTAACGTGATTACCCAAGTGACCAGTTTAAGAGATTCCTAGAGCCTGGACTGTTCCCATGGTGATACATCACGAGCCCTGAACAACAGATACGATCACGAAGAACTGGCGGGGTATTGTTCTTTTTTTGCTTGTGTGAGTTGTAATTATTCATCATTTATATAAAAAATTTGTGAAGTATAAAACACACAACCCTCTTTTATTTCTCACCCATCAAATACATAATTTACCTAACTATTATCCCCTGTGTTTAATTTGTTTTCCTTTAGCTAGCGGTTGTTAGAACCCGTAGTGTATGAGTGTGTTGTATGAACTTATAGGCGTCGTGTTGCAAAGGTAAGCTCTGTATGCACGGTTGTTGTCTGTTCTTAGTTGTGTCTTTTGTTTCCTAGCTTGGCAATTCCGGTCACGGCTGGTCGCTGTGTGTCTAGTTTTTTTTGTGTTTAGGTCCAGCTGTACTTGGGGTGCCTATTTTTTGCTTAGGATCAAATCGACTTTTAATTCACAGCCGTCGTACTTATTCTAGTTTTATGCTCGTGTTTTGCCTAGGGTTGTTTTAGTTTTATTTACATCATGTCTGAAGAAGGAAATTCCATTGGCGAGACTCCGCATCGTGATAGTCCTATCATCTCTCGACCACCACCTCCTATTCCACCAAGAGTCTCTCGTGGTTCCAACCAGTCTATGCTGCCTTCACCAATCAAATCCGATGATGGTCCACCGTACGTCAAGCAGTTCTCTCTGTCAAAATGGAAAATTTCTTTTGATGGCAAGACATGTGTTCGCGATTTTTTTTCTAGTTTAGAAGAATGCAGGGAGGCTGACAGTCTAACGGATAGTTATCTCGTTAGGCGTTTCCACGAGGTTTTGTTTGGTATCGCTTTACAATACTATAGGTCCATTCGTCGACCCGGTCTGACATTTGTAGAGATCAGACAGGCTTTCCTTAGAACATTCGGGTCAGCTGATTTTGAATTCAGGACTGGACAAGAGGTCCGTAATCTTAAGCAGAGACCTGAGCAGTCTGTGAGGGAGTTTGTTATTCGTGTGACGTACCTTAATGCCAAACTCGTCAAACCCATTGAGGAACCAGAGTTAGTTTATTTTATTACACACAATATGTTACCTAAATACACCCCCCTTTTGTCTATACAGAAGTTTCCAGATTTAAATAGTCTGATTGAGGCCGCTTCCCATTTTGAATCTTTTATTGAAACACCAAAAGCAGTCGCTAGTCTGGATAGTACCGTTTACCCGACACCTATTTCTGGACACGTTTCCCAGTTTCCAAAACCCCACCAAAGTCAAAGTAAGGTTCAGAGTTGTCCAACCTGCAGTCTGTCTCAACCACACTGCCTTAAGTGCAACAAACCCGGACACTCATACCGTTCTTGCCCGGAGGTCACCGGCATGTTATGTTTTAAGTGTCGCACTCCAGGTTTTATAACACGTCATTGTCCTAAGTGCAATCCAAAAAAATCCTTAAGCCACCGAAGGCACGCTTTTTACCGTACAGTGTCGCCGGTTATATCTACTGATTCGACTGATAATCGACCTTTTATTGAAATTTTATTGTGTAACCAGGTTGTTAAGGCTTTACTTGACTCTGGAGCACAGATGTCGCTTATTAGTCATAGTTTAATACAGAAATTTGGTCTTTCTTTGAACGCGAGTGATGCTTGTCCTCGTGCAATCTCGGCTAATAATTCGCCTATCGATATTCTGGGTACTGTTTATCTCCCAGTTCAGTTTAACGGTACAACTTTTACGCATGAGTTTTTAGTGGCAAGTTCTATGTCGTCTTCCGTGATATTAGGTATCGAATTTTGGAATAAGTTTGGTTTAACGTCTGTCTTTAGTCAAGCTTTTGATAAAAATATTAGAGGTAATATGTACCTCCCGTCTGTTCAGCACTCACCTCCACAAATTTCCTCTGTTAGCGAGGTTCGATACGTTCATCCACGCAACGTTTTATCACTGGAACAAGAGATGAACCTTCAGCAAGTCATTAATGAGTTTGAAGACATCTCTTCTGAAAAAATAGGCCTGTGAAAAACATCTTGGCTGTCCCATAAAATCAATACAACGGGACCTCCTATCCGCCAAAGTTATTATCCTTTATCTCCAGTTAAATTAAAAATTCTCAACGAGGAGATCGATAAAATGCTAGACTTGGGTGTTATTCGTCCCTCTCGTTCCCCATGGGCTAGTCCAGTGGTTATGGTTACAAAAAGTGATGGTTCGGTGCGTTTTTGTGTTGACAGTAGGAAGCTTAATAGTGTGACCATTAGAGATTCGTACCCACTCCCGCGCATTCATGATATTCTTGATAACCTTCGAGGCGCTAGATACATAAGCTCTCTTGATTTTAGGAGTGCTTTTTGGCAGATTCCGCTCGCAGATAAAGAGAGTTGTGAGAAAACCGCTTTTATTGTTCCACAACGAGGTCTTTTCGAATTTGTTAGAATGCCATTTGGCCTTACTAATGCCGCTTCTGAGATGCAACGTCTTACTGACATGATTGTTAATTATGAATTTACTTCTACCAGCGACGACTGCGTTTTCGGGTACGTC
This sequence comes from Agrotis segetum, assembly GCA_036375495.1. NCBI lineage: Eukaryota > Metazoa > Arthropoda > Insecta > Lepidoptera > Noctuidae > Agrotis > Agrotis segetum. Next base: position 28,990 of record JAQSVV010000003.1, read on the forward strand.
GACGATTTAATTTTAGTTTCCAAGGACTTTAATAGTCACCTGGCGCTTCTCAGGAAAGTTCTAGCTCGTCTTAAGAAGGCTGGTTTATCCATTAATCTAAAAAAGTGCGTGTTCTGTAAGAGCGAATTAAAATACTTAGGGTATATTGTAAATGAGAAGGGTCTTCAAACCGATCCCAGTAAACTCGAAGCTATTAGGGATTATCCTACTCCTACTACTGCTAAGTCTTTACGTGGTTTTATTGGTATGTGTTCCTATTACAGGCGTTTTGTGAATGGTTTTTCTACCATAATAGCTCCGCTCACTGCGTTAATTGGTAAGAGAAAAGGACGTGATCCAATAAGTTGGGACGACGCGGCTCAACGGGCTTTTGTAAAATTAAAAGAAGCTCTGATCGATACCCCTGTTATGGCATGTCCAGATTTCTCGAAACCGTTCATCTTGCAGTGTGATGCGTCTGCTGTTGGTCTTGGTTCAGTTTTAACACAAAAGATTGATGATGTAGAGCATCCAATCGCTTATTATTCGCGCCTATTTTCCAAAGCTGAACGTAATTATAGCACTACAGAGCGCGAACTTTTGTCAGTTTTAGATTCTATTAAACATTTTCGGTGCTATTTGGATGGGTTTAAGTTCTCTGTCATAACTGACCATATGGCCCTTAAATGGCTTCTCACTTTGAACAACCCCTCAGGTCGTTTAGCTCGTTGGGCTACTATGATCTCCCAATATACGTTCGATATCATACACCGCAAGAGTACACAACATATAGTACCAGATGCTCTTTCCAGATTATATGCTAGTCCTGTGACGTTTGATCAGGGTCCAGAACATACTAACGACCGTTGGTACAAAAAGGTATTTTTAGGTGCCCGTGATACACCACAAATGTTTCCAGCTTACGCGATACATAACGGTGTCTTACTAAGACGTATGCCTGTCACCAGTCCCTTGTCTTCCGACCCATGGCGTGATGTTTTGCCAGCTGAAAAGGTTACTTCTGCGATTTGGGAAGTACATAATAGTTTTCCTTCAATACATCCAGGTGTATCCAAGTCGTACCTAAAACTTAAGGAAACCTTTTATTGGCCTAACATGTACCGTGACGTCGTTAGCACTTTAAGACAATGTGAGGTTTGTAAAGCGTATAAGATCGCGAACACGCAACCTCGCGGACTGATTTGCTACCCTAAGCAAGTGACCATGCCCATGCAGATGATTTCGATTGATGTGATTGGACCGTTGCCCCTCGCTTATTACGGATATAAGTACATTATCTCTATGGTCGATGTTTTTTCAAAATACGTGTGGCTTGTTCCTCTTAAGAGAGTTGACGCTTTTGCTGTTATAAAAGCTTTAGAGTCCGAAATTTTCTTTAACTTCGGTGTACCTCGTTCTATTTTATGCGATAACGCCACTGTTTTTCGCAGTAGTCAGTTTCTAAATTTCCTCAGATCTTTCCATATTGAATCCCCTACATTTACACCTTATTATACACCCCAAGCGAATACTGTTGAGCGCTATAACCAAAGTGTAGTAACATGCTTAGGGATTTTAGTTGGTGAAAACCAAAGATGTTGGGCTAAGATGTTGCCTAAAGTAAAGCTCTATCTTAACTCATGTGTCAATCTAGCCACTGGCTTCACGCCTAACTTTCTCATGTTTGGTAGGGAAGTACTTATGGATTCTAGCCGTGTTAATAGTCAGACTCAAAGCTCTAATTTAGCGGACAGTCGGACTCGTCACGCTTCGAATTTGTCTTCTCTTCGTGAGGTATATGCGAAGGTGGCTGATAATCTTTCTATTGCTTTCCTCCGTAACTCCCAAGCTTATAACTCCAATCGGTCGGCTATTACTCTAAATGTTGGTGACACTGTATGGAGACGTAATTTCTCCAGGTCATCTGGAGAAGACTTTTTCTCTGGAAAGCTAGCTCCACGTTTTGTTAAGTGTCGTGTTTTGCAAGTTATTTCTAGGACTACTTATTTGCTACAGGATTGTGATTCCGTACATTCTGGTAGATATCATATTAAAGATATCCTAAAGTAACTTTTTTTCTCTATCTTTTATTTCAAATATTTTGTACGGGACTCAAGCGATTCTATCGCGCTCAGTTTGACCCTTAGAAATTGTCTATTGGTTTAGTAACAACAAATAATTACAGATGGCAGTGGTCTAACTTTTGTGTTGGAACTTTTTTAGTCGAGTTTTTGCTAGCATTAAGTTCCAATAAACGTACATAGATGGCGTTTTTCTAAACTTTATGCCAGTACTTCGTCAAGTCGCGTCATAGCTAGTTCTATCATAGATGGCGTTATTCTAAATTTTGTATTAAAACTTCTTTGGTTGTTTCGTTGCATCTAGTTCAACAATTGATTTATAGATGGCGTGTTTCACAACTTGGTAGGGCGTTGTGTTAATTAATTACTGTGCTTAACCTATCCGAAATGGTAGACTTGTCACTTTCTTATTCTTTGAACTCAGCCATACTGGTGCATTCTTTAGTGATGTGCAGGTGTCGATAAAATCTATTATCGAATTTTTTATCTTCGTTTTGAAACTTTTTCTTAAGTTCGAATGTTACTTGATTTGACTTTGGCTCAAGTTATATCTTGAGTTCGGTTTTTTTCCAAAACCTCCCTTTGTCTCCCGTTCCTGGTTTGAACCGGAGTACTACTTGGTCGTTCAAGTTGTATCCTTGAACTTGAACGCTGATTTTTGGTATTCTCTAAGACTCACGTTCCTTTGTTCGAACTGAAGTTCATTTGTCTTATGTCCAAGCCTTATTTTTGACTTGAGATATTTTTGTTTTTTTGTCTTTTCTTTTCTGAAGTCTCCTTTATAGACTCATTGTGGATTTGTCTGGTGTCGATTTTTAGGCCATGGTGTTCTTTGTCCGAAGCTGTTAGATTATTTTCAATCGATCGCGTTTGTCAACTAGGTGTTATTTTTACCTTAGGTTTTATCTTTATTCTTTTGGCTCTTTCAGGTCACTTTGTTGACTTTGTCGTTCTAGTATGAAGTTAGTTGTATAATTAGGTAGCTCCTACTTGCACTACTGTTAAGTTAGCTTAGTTTTACTTAGACTTAATTTTTCCTTGTTATCTTCTTGACCGGACAATCTTAGGTTTAGTTTAGGTCAACTATTAGGGATAGTGTTTTAGGCTGGTCTAGGTTAATTTCCTCTGGTTTTTTCCCTTTTATCCTCCTGGGCTAGTTGTTATTTTTTCTTGTATTGCTTATTGCCGGACTTTTTTTTCTTGGAAAGGGGGTACTGCAGCGTTTTTTAAAAAACGCTACATTTTTGAGTAGCACCTTTTTTAATAGAAATTGTTATGCAACCTGTTTTTGGAAGCCTTGACTCAATTTTTTTTAAGTTCTGAATCTTTTTAAATTTGAATTTGTTTCTGTTCTCGGAAAAAAGTGAGGATTTTTTTCTTTGTGTCAGTTGGATGTGGATTGTTGCCCGATACGTTTAATCGCTGAATTCTTCATTTTCTTTGTAAATCAGGGCTTTAAATCAGTGAAGAGTGTATAGTATCAGTGCTGCAAAATATTATTAATATTATTTTATTGCTGTTCTATTCGCCGGAATGGCGTAATCTGAAAATTTTCTTATGATTCGGTAAGTTTTTTAATTGATTTTTCTGCAAATTTGTCTTCTGTTCAGTCCGTAATTTTGGTCTCATGCCGCCTGTTTTTCTTATCTACGTTGTGCAGGAAACGCTGAGTACGGCATCACCCACAAGTTTATAAGATAGCAGTCTGGAGCAACGCTCCGCCGCGACCCGGTGTGGTCGCGTACAGCCTTTTCCGGTTCCTGAATTTGCCAGGCTCTTAAGCCGGCAAATGTGATCCAGAGCCAGATTTTTTTGAAGACCTGTTTCTGTGTTGACCGAGGTTATCAGCACGGTGCTCCGCAGCAGGCGGAAGTCAGCGCAGCGCGTCTCGTCATCCTGACAGGATCCAGCTGAGCAGTTTTATTTATTTCTTTTAATGTTAAAATTGATATTTTTATGTAAGGCTTAGCAATTACAACCCCTACTCAGGGTATGTGTGAGGATTTAGGCATTTAAAACCACTATCTTACACAATCTTTCTATTCTTACCGAGGCGTGTTAATTAGCATTGGCCAATTAGTTAATTACCGCAAGGTTCGCTTTATTATTTTACCTCTAAATTTCAAGATTTTGGTTTTCCCTTAATAAATTAAGTAACAATTAATTCATACTTTCGTTGGTTAATCTGACATAATAATATAATAATTCAGTTTTAATTGTGTACAACCAATTTGTTTTATAATTCAATATTAGATACTATCGATAACCTGGCACAATCGCAACCCAACTGATTTTTTATGTTTTTTTTTACATTTTGAAAATATTTAAAAATTATACGTATTTAAATAGGGGAATGCTTTTTTTTTTTTAAGTATCCCGCTATACATGAAACAACTCCCTCTATTGTACACCATACGCGTATGCAGAATATTATATTCATTACGCTATTTTCTGTTGCTTTGCCTGCGATTGCAATGATCGCCACGAGAATTTTAAACCGTAAGTAATTATAAAAAAAGCCTAGTCTGCAGTGTACCAAGCCAATTCCAGTTCAGCCCGTTAGATAAGACTTCAAAGCCTCGGCTGGCAACGCGACAAATATATAGGCGCCCTCGGGTGTGACATTTAGACAGATTAAATTAGTAACTTTCGCATATATAATATTACGAGTAGCATATCACGAATGGTGGTGAAATTGCTAACTCAATTGAGAATACTCAACAAAATTCTTCTCTTCTAATTTGCTGTGCTAGACAGGGTCATATTGGACATAAGTATTTGTTATACCATTTTGTATGTAACACACGTAACATAAGATGTCATAAAGACAATGATGCACTATTTGCCAATTAGCCCTTAAGTTCCAGGATCACAATAGACAGTCCTGCGACCCCGGCAAGCCTTTGGCCTTATGGAGGCTTTGTCAGTTTGCTGACAGCTCCTTGATGCGCGCGTGGAAAATAATACGCGGTGGACCCGGACTGGGTCCTTGCACAAGCCCGCGCAGGCTCTTTCTAGGACCCTTGATTACTGGCAGGTTTGCCTTAAACAGAACTGTGTACTTACACTTCTACTTCTGCCTTTCGGATTACACGCGTGCAGGTTTGTCAGAGAGTTATTATATGCTAGTGTAAAGGATATACGCAGCTCATCTGGCTTATATTGAAAGTAGCCTTTGAAATTGTCGGATGGTATACAAAGACAGTGGCAAACTTTTAAGCCTGTATCACAAAGTACATAAACAGTTTTATACACAATTTTATGCATACTCAAGTTCCCATGTCGCGGTTGTTGATAATTTTCTTCGGGTAGCTCCTTTCCTGTGATGACATTTATGGCTCTGAAACGCGGTCTTCGACTGCTGGTCTTTTAGAGAGAATAAGAGTCACTCGTCAACGAGCAGGAAAAAGCTATGCTCGGAGTTTCTTTGAGGGATAAAATCCGGAACATGGATATTCGGCAAAGAACCAAAGTCACCGACATAGCTCATAAAATTTGCCAGTAGAAGTGGCAATGGGCAGGCCACATCGCTCTTAATACTGACAACCGATCGGAAAGAAAAGTTCTCGTGTGGCGACCACGGACCGGAAGACGGCATCGTAAGGATCGCGTGCAACCGATGGATGCAATGTGGCGAATTGTTGTTCGGAGTGGCGGTCTAAGGGGGAGGCCTATGTTCTGCAGTGGACGTTTTTCGGCTGATGATGATGATGAGCTCCTTTCCAGCCATATACATACATATTCCACTACTTATTTTGGCACAGTCCATTCATCATTAGTCTTTCCCTACCCCTACCGTACCCGGTACCGTTCACATTCATACACTAACTTTCTTACTATATTGCCTTTTGAACATAAAATTGCTAATGAACTTGAGCATTCACTTGTAACAGAGCATCGAGCATTCGCCGTTTTTAATTTTGTCGAATTGAAACACGAACAGACCTAAGCATAGAGCCAAATACCGCCACAAACATTGTCATGATCTCTATGCGAACGCAATGGTCTTCTAAAAAAATTTCTACATGAAGATTCAGACTTGACCGTCGGCAAAAGGCACACCAGAACACTCGTGAGAATGCTTGCCTAAATCGTTCTTATATGTTTTTCTTTAATGTAACATTCACAAGAATTCTCTAGTTTGTCAGCATAGTAAAACCTTGCAAACAAATACTACTTTATCTTGCACCAGCATTACGGAAGAAAATCAGAAAACAATTTCAACGGGTGGAAAAAATAAACAACTTAATTTAATGGAACTTCCAGTTATCCATCAAGCTTTACCGTGCAATAAAAACGTAGTACGGCAGCCATTATATTGTATCTTAGGCGACAGTAACACTTCAGGGCCACAGTGGATTTTATAATGAGATTTTTATAAAACGACAACTTCAAACTGTTCTATCTTATTTTTGTGTGAGTATGTGGTCACCTCTTGTGACATCAACGACGATATAATACTAGACGCATGCACGATCTAAGGAATGAAAATTATTTTGCCAACGCGCTGAGGTACTACGTAAGCGAGGGGGACGGGGTACTGCGTTGTGATTGGCTAACTCAAGGTCTGTTCTGTCTCAACGTATGTTTACGGTTCACAGGATTGGTCGAAATGAGACGAATATAAGACTTTTTTGCCTAATGTGTTGGCAGACATCGCTGCATCGGTCGCCTGTTATTACGAGTCTAGTATTATATCGTCGTTGTGTGACATAGTTAATTAAGTCGCCTTTTAGAATCTTAATTAGGCCTATAACACGGGGTGCTATGACAGGAAACCTGCACGTGCGCCCATGGACTGGAGTTCCGTCTCGGATACGTCCGGGGGGAAGACCAGTTTTTCGGGCCGGTGCACCCTGGGATGCGGGCAAAAACTGTTCCTTTGGCCGTAACTGGTAACGTAACTGGTTTCATGCCGTATGCGAATAGCCTGTCGTGTGGACGCTCCAACGCGTGTCCCTCTGACTAGCAGAGGGCACAGCGGTGGAGCGGGCTTGCTATAGGAAGAAACACGGGTGGATTTTAGTCAGTAAGAGTTTGACAGTCCCTTCCGTCCCACCCAGGGCGGGAGGACTCATTTGATGATTTTACCACCTATCAAAAAAAGAAAGGCCTATAACACGAGTTTTAACTTATTTAAGCATAGGTTTCTTTACGATAGCGATGGAGGAGCCGGAATGCGTGAACGAGAGGGCCGTTCACTAAGCCGCCGCCGGCACCTCATGACCAAGCCGCCGCCCGTGGAAGACGCCCAGGGCATCCCAGGGCGTAGGACTTCTTAAGGCGATTTCCGGCTACCACAGATGCGGGCATGCGAAAGTCGAATAATGGCTGCCTCACCGTCCTATCAGGGACAACGAACTTTATTCAGAACCCTAGACAACGCATACTCATTTCATGATATTCTACCTGCTGTTATGCCAAAAAAATGTTTTCTCTTTCTATAAATCTATTATCTCTAATTAATTAACAGCTTGGTACTGACATCAATCAAAGTATCTCAAAATAGGTACAGCTAGCCCAAATTGAAAGCTGAAACGGTTCACAGCTCGCTCGTTTTCAGGCTGTCAGTCCGCCATTTTGACGTAACAAAACACTGGCCATCAGTTACCGGTAGTTGACGTTTTCAGGAAATACACGTTAGGCCAAATTGATTAAATAACAGTAACCATTAATGTGGATATAGTTTTTGCCTTTTTCAGAATTAGCAATCAATCGGTAAAAACGCTGAACCGGTTGATAAATTTTGGAATTGAGATAAATTGGACAATGAAGACGGTAATATTTACGCTACTTATTTTTCCATTTGCATAATTTTAAGGAACGAAATGGGAGCGTGCGAACGAAGACGCGGGCGAAAGCCAGTCTTTCATGGAATATACAACCGCAAAACTCTATGATAAACTAGAATAAGTACATTCCCAAGACTCAGAAAATCTACGAAGAGGTTTAAACTTGCATCCAGAGTTTTGAAGAAGCAAAAAATTACCAAGACTCTTGAGACTGAACATGTTTTACCTAGTACAGTGCCCATCATTATATGACCCATCTTAGACGGCAGAATAATGTTAAAGTGGGTCAACTAATGCTGGCCACGGGCTGTACATGAAAGAGGATTTAAAACATAACTGTCGAAATGTGGGCGTAGTAGATATCCACACTTCTGCCTAAGTAACCCTTTGGGAATTACACGCGCCATGTAGTGTTATAAAACTCGCCACGTAGGCAGCAAGAAGGCAAGGCTTTCGGGTCGTATCAGGCTTTTTGCGACATGACAACTATGTCTAAGATTTGAAAAAAAAAGACTTACCTACCTATTATTATATTATGATAATACTTCGTGTCGCCGCACACAGTAGGTCGTTGATATTAGAGAATTTATTATGTACAATAGTTTTGCAGAAAAATACATATACAACATGTAACATAATTAACGATGTGCGACGTGCCTGAAATTAGTTTGTTTAGAATCGTTTACTGAATCGATTTCTATTATTATTAATAAAGGTAATTTTTTTTTCAAAAATTATTAAAACTACGAAAATTGTAGTCACATCACCCCTGTACGGTCAAAACAAACTAAGATAGACCGTAAACCAAGGCAAGAAGACTTAAAAGTGCAATTTTATTTGTATTAATACAAAGTCCGTCATTCAATACAAAATAAAGAAAAATAAACCTAACTGAAAAATAACTAATTTAGTTAATCACAATGCATTTACATTAAAAATTCAATATATGTATTATGATTATAACATAATATTCTAAATGGGGTGTCTGAGGGTGTGCGTTAATTACGTTACATGTTGTATATAGCTTAATTACGAGTATGACGTGATTAATAAGTTGCAGTTAGGGTGGAAAATATTTATTTTCAGCTAATCGGTACCTTAGAAGTAAGAACTACGAGTACATAATAAATGTTGTGAAACAAGGTATCTTTCCATACCGTATTTTTTGTACATTAGCATCCAGTCATCAGTTTCATTTTTTCTTTTTCTTCTCTGAAAGTTTGGAAGTTGATTTACCGCCAGTTAGTTTAGTACAATCGTCAACTACACGCTGTAGCGGCGCTATCTTTTGATCCGCAAGCGTCAGTAACTGTGTGCGTCGGTGGTTCAAAGCATCTATAGACTTATTCAAACACAATTCCATAGAATCAGCTGCCTTTCCCAGGGCAGCGCAAGTTTTCAGCGCTTCAGGAGCAGCGTAGTGGCCACCTTCACTAAACAACTTGATTTGAGAAACGTAACGCACATTTGAAATCCTTACCTCATGAATACGGTACTCCAACAGTTTTTTGTAATCCCCTATTGCTGTTTCTAGAGATTCTTCAAACAAATGACGATGCTTGGCTAAACGGGGAGCATAACTTTTCATTTTCATTTTCTTCACTTCAGGATCTAAAGGTTCGTTGCTTGCGTTGTCAATGTTGACTTTTAAATGATCAACAAATGTACAAAAAGGATATAACATAGGCGCATCTAAACCTGCGAATTGTGATGCTTCTTCGGGTAAACGTTCAACAAGCTCAGTAATTGCACCTAAGTGTGACTCTAGTCTCAGATCATGGTAACGCAACTCCGCGAGTCGTGCTTCCCGAGCCGCGTTGACCCGTTCTAAGCGTATGGTGTGTGAAACCATTTTTAAAGAATAACGCATGTGTAAAGCTGCACTGCGTTCTTCAATCCACCGTTGAGATTGATTTTTTAATTCTTCCGGGAGTACGGAGACATTGCTTTTAAAAGATTCTAAAAAACCGTTCCTCCAGTTCATAAGAGCTATTTCTTGGAGCTCTGTTTGTAAAATAGCACGAGGAAGTGCTAACTGTGATGATGAGTGAATTTGGCTTCTACTTGAAGCTTCCGACCCTGGCAGGCTGGTTGTGCTACTCAACACTTGTAAAGGAGCTCTAGGATATTTTTCAAGAAAAACATTAAATTCCGCGAGTAACGTATTTGCCATCGCTGCGGGGATATTCATGTGGTCCTCTAAACGTTTTAGTTCAGCCTCACTATGTTGCAAATACATCTCGGCTGTTTTATCTAACAAGAACAATATAGCTCCATACTGTTGCTGCAGCTTATCTGCGTCAGGGGAACACCGTAACTGTTCTAATGCTATATTAAATGAAACCTCATTCGCTAGTTCAACTGAATCATGATTAGTAAGAAGATCTTCCACGGCTGTTATCGTTAATTTTTGAGCGAGAGCTGAACGTAGAATATGCGCATCCCAAAGATGACCTGCATGATTTAGAATTGAGCAGGTTTCTCGAAGGCATTTTCCTAGCGACGAAACACTTTCCTGCAATGTAAAGAGTTCTGCACCGGTCATTTCAAAAAATGTTTTATCAGATTGTTTCAGACTATTTGTGAAATGTTGAATCTGCCGTTCAAGTAAATGATCTAAGTCTAAAAGTTCAATTTTGGGCGTTTCGACATTTGGTCCACGTAATTCATGGTGACCGAGGTCTTTTTCTAATTCAACTAGTTTATTCGAAAAGCCAGAGAAAATTCTCAATACAGCATTGCGATAAGCTTCAACTAATAGCGATATAATTGCATCGAGCTCTCCGACTTGCTGTAAAATATTTATAGGAGGAAGAGGGCTCAAGCTGGCCGTATTGTGAGATCGCTGACGAGAATCTTTCAGATCCTTACCCCAAATTAAGGCACTACGCCCTCTGAGCAACATTTCTACGCCAAGGCACAACTGATTGAGCGATGATCGCGCGCGTGTGAGGCATTCATCAGAAAGATGTCGTAAATCTGCCTCCAAGTCCGTGTAAGCTTTTGTATTACATAGGAGCTGTTGGTTGACATCGTAAATCCGTTCATCGAAGTCATGTATTAAATCCTTCGGAGTTCTATGGCCTACTGCAACAAGGCGCTGAAATTGACCACGTAGAAGAATTCTTAACTTGTCCGCTCTTTCCCTTTCTAAACTCATCGCATTACGTTTGAAATCCGCCGTAGACGCGACTCGTTCTGCCAAAATTTTTCGAACCATCTTGAGGGCTGAATCGCGAGACGCTGCTTCTAGAGGTTTTTCACCTTCCTCGCACTTGTCTACAAGACAGTCTATGTCACGTTGGTTTTGTTGCACAAGAATCAAAAGATTTTCAGAGAGCTCACGTACTCTTTTGTTAATATCTTCGTTAACTTCAGCTGCACTGGAAGAGATATCATCGAGAACTATTTGATGGTCTTGTTCTCTTTTTTTTAAGTAGTTGGCGAGGATAGGGCCGCTGTGCCGCGGTTCCCAGTTGTCAGGTAATGTTGCCACTGCATCATAATCGTCGGAGCAACTACCACGCGTCACGAGTTTTAGCGGCCTGTTAGCACGAGTGCATGCGCTTGAACAAAATTTAGTAACACGGTTTGTTTTATTTAAATTATTATTGTAACTGGAATACATAACTACACGACAAAAATTGATTTTAATAAAAATTGTATCAAAATTGTCATGTTTAGGTGTCAGTGGTGTCACTGTCTGTGTAAGTATTTGATTTTTGAATAAAATGCTATTGGGTCAGTAAAAGGAGGTTGAACAGTATTGCGACTTCATTGGTATAGAACCTGTCGAAACAAAAATAACTGCATGAAAGGGGTTTGAAGATTTTTGTATGAAGAGCGGTCGCCCGCCATTCTTAGAATCGGGGTGCGCAACGAAAGTTATAGATTTAGATACGTCAGGTTTCAGAATAACACGCCGAAATATAAGTTTTATACATATTTTCTCGTGTCACAAAATCAAAGGAAAGGACACACGGGAAATGCTAAAGGTTAAATTAAATAAACTTGGAACTCCGAAAATAAATTCCTGAAAATGTCGGCAATCAGTACTACTCACATGTCTGAATTGCTAATTGCCTTTTAATAATAGTAACGTACAAACAGAATTTATGAATACGAAAATAACTTCATCATTATTATTTTCCTTCATTTACCTTATTTATGGGTCAAGGGACTTGTGTATAAGACATAGGATATACTTATTATTCCAGTACTTCTTAACTGTGTGTTTGGGATAATTTCGGACCACACAACGCGGGAAAAGGCACTGGCAAAATAGTAATAATTTCGAGCTTTCTGTCTGTTTGCCCGGATAAACTCCGGATATGGGATATCGGATATAGTTCCAGAGATTACGGGCACTATATCGATGAACTTAATACTTGTAAATCTTAAAGGTAATAATAAGACAGTGTACCAAAATTAAAAATTATAGTATTGCAAAAGAGGTCATATCTTCAGGTTGGCTTAAATTTTGCTTTTTGACGAACTGAAAAGCGACTGCAGCAGTAAAAAGCAAAGAAGCAAACAGCCCTATAAGCCCTAGGAAGGAAGCAAAATATAAGCTTACTTATAGATTCCGTCACGTCTTTATTTTGTTACATCAATAATTCACCTTGGCAACCGTTTATACCGAGTATACGAGTATATAATTAAATGATTATTATTATTATTATTATTATTATATGGCCAGTCACTCGTTGGGTTAGTCACTCTTTGTTGCGGAGACAGCCGGAGACTTTTTGTCTCCCTGTCGAGTGCTATGAAGATATATTATGAAAGTTTATGTATGTTATGATGTTATGATAACAAAAATTTAACAGGGAAACAAAAAATCTACCGACCAAAAGTCTCCAGAGCAGCACTAAGCAGACTACAATCAGCAAATAACCACAACTGAAAACGTTTTTCGAAACGAAAATTATAATAAACACATTACCCTCCTTTGCGTCGCGCAGTCGGGTAAAAAAGAGTTCAAGACGGTTTGGTCTGGTTTCGTGACAAACATTGAAAATTGTATGCCAAAGAGATTTAAAAGAACCTATAGAGCGGGCATTGGGAAAATTGTCATACGAAATTGTTGATGCCGTGCGTCAGTAGCACTATCTAGCGTTCCATAGCAACATGACTACTAGTCTGAGCGACTTTTTACCTAGTGGTAAAAGTTTTGGATCACAACTTTCTTCGTGATGTCTCATCTATTGCTCGTATATAGTTTAATGTCTTTGTAGTATGCTAATGCTAGACTAACATAACGATATTTTTAAAGAAACGAAAAATTCTGTTGCGAGCAGGGTTCGATACTTCGATCGAACCCTGTTCGCAAAGATCGGATTCGATCTTTCTAGATTCTAGAGCGGGATGACCTAGAACACTCCTCCCGGTTAATCAGAATTTGTCCTTCTAGAGTCTAGAAGGACAAATTCTGAAGCCCGGTTTGCACCGCGAGCGGAACGGACCCATTAATGACTCCGTTAAACTCGCAAGCGTAAACTGCATACTTGTATTTCCATCAACAAAGAGTTTTTTAGTTCCCGGAGCGAGCTCATTTTTACTCTTTTCACCCGTTGTGTCATTAATGTGTCCGTTCCGCTCGCTGTGGAAACTGGGCTTGATTCAATTATTGAGGTTCTTCAGAAAGGTCAGGTGCGTAATACTTCAAGCGGCGTGCTTTTGTAGGAACACGTGGTCTACCATAACGTTTCAAAGCGAGAGTAAATCCAATGTCAGAAAGGGACAGAGCTAAACAAGTCGCCTAGCGCCACCTCGTTCCCACACTGGAATTACTCTTGCTTGCTTGCAGATCAGTTGCAGATGTATGAACGTGGTCGGGTTGAGAGGAGTATGTAGGCATCGTAGTAAGACGACATGTCTGCCTACTCCTATTTGAAAAGGCGTAATATATCATGCAAGATACATTGTAAAAATAAAATCACGAAAACAATAAAATATCAACATGTAATTATATTATTACAGCACATATTTACGTACCCTTTTCAAACAACCGCAAACAAAAATAGAGCGATCCGATTAATATCTATCAGTGCCTATCAGTAACAAACCTTCCCCCATCTTGAGATCGGTTGCAAAGAGAAAAACGTAATCCCTCTGGCATTGAGTTGGATTCCGTTTTATCTAGCTCTGGGTTTTAATAAGGATCCTTTTTCTTTATACCTATGGAATTTATGAGAGAATCAATGTGGAAGCATCTCGTGCATTTTAATGTAAATAAAAGTATTTTGTTTTTTACTCAGAGCACATGTACTCGTATTACTTACATGGAAAAATCTTAGGCTGTCAGAAGGTAGAAGTGGCATTCACTGTCAAGCCTTTATATTGAATTTTATTGGCAAATACAAATAATGTCGTATGATACGCCTGATCACTTGATCTGGGTTTTATAGTTAGTAAATGTACCTTATAAACTACAGGCCCAGTTCCAAAACGGATGGGTCATATGAACCACCAGGTGACGTATATGGGGTGACTGGCAATTAGTTTACGATACTTAAACACATGTGCTCATGATCGCGAAAAAAAATTCTGCTGTTCAGTACATTAAGCAAACATAAATGTACTGAACCGGACCGGAAAACGCAGCGTAGGCAGGCCTCCCATTAGGTAGACCGACGACATCGTGAGGGTCGCGGGCAGCCGATGGATGCAAGTGGCGAACTGTCGTTCGGCATGGCGGTCTAAGGGGGAGGCCTATGTTCAGCAGTGGACGTCCTCCGGCTGAGATGATGAAATGTACTGAACAGCTGATTTTTGTTGCGCGTTTTCAGGTTTGATCCCATAGTAAAAGTTGTTGGATATCATGAGCACAATTACGTGTTAAAGTATCATACATTAACTACCAGTCACCCTATACAGGATGATATAAGAGCATAAAATATTATGATTCAGCACTATGCCGTCTCTTGTTAGCTGTCCAGTGAATCAAATTGCACCGCCTTGCATCTTTTTGAAGTTTTATAATTAAAATGTACGTTACTATTGAGTTTTTTTGAAATCAAGAACATCATAGGAATGTAGGATCTTCTTCAGAACTCTTCAGTCAGGGTAGTATGACCCTATTTCTGATTACCTAAGAATGGATAGTTATTTCTATTCTAACGTTCTTATGTTATGTTTTCCGAATTGTGCTTTTATCAATTTCCAGTATACAATACTGATACGATGTTTTCCTAAGAAAACGAAACATAACATGGCGACGATATTCTTATAATAGAGGTTTTCAGAGCAAAAATGAAACTAAAGTAACAAGAGCTCTCGAAAACTTCACGGTGCGGTTAGCGTGTAACATTACATATTGCGAAATATGAAACTATATCTACCAAACATAATATTGTGTCTTGTTTAAGTTTAACCTAATATCAAATGATATATCTACGAATGTATGTTTTCACAACCTTTTACCAGAATCAAAATTTCTTCTTGTCATTTAAAATTTGGAATAACATAAAAGGCGAGATGCCAAACGAGCTTGAAAAATTACAAAAAAACTTTAAAAATTACAGTTCTTTTGCACCTAACTCTAAAAATAGATTTGTGTTCGCTGAAATAGGATCTGAAAATTGATACCTTATTTACTGAAACACTCAAAGAAACATCCATTAATTTGCCCTATTATGAAAGACATACATTATTTGAAATATATTTTTGACATCTAATACACAAATAAGGATATTTTCGTACGTTACGTCGCCGTCGTCGTGAGCCCCGGGCATTTGTCTGAAATGTGAATTATTGTGAGAACCAAATACTTGCAAGATGCTTTCAAGTGTTTGGAACATTGCTTTAATAACTTATAGTAACGCTGTATTACGCTGCTTTTCCACCAGAGATGCACATCTTACCACAGCACAGCATAGCACAGTATAGCCACAGCACGCAGCCATGCACGCATCCTTACATATAAAAAACACATCTTAGTTGAATCCGTTTCTACCAGTGCTGTGCTATGTAAACCAATGAATGTGATTGGTGGATATCAAACGCATCCGCAGCAACTTAGCATAGCGCATCTCTGGTGGAAAAGCAGCCTAATTCTAATGCCACTTGCCCAGTGACGTGCACTGACGTAAATCATGATTCGTTGATTAATTTGACATCTAGGGTTTTATTAAAATTTCTGCTTTGCCAACACTCTTGAAATTTGTAAAAATATTTTAAAATTTGGAAAAAAATACCAGGCAATTATTTTAGTAATTATGATTAAACGGTCTTGAACTCAAGAAATGCTGATTTAGCTGTCTATGACTTACAGTAAATGTTAAGAGAAATAGTTTGTTATCTTCTTCGTTATCTTTTCTTTTAAAATTAAAGTAGTAGAAGTGCTTTTATGACAAAAACTTAAGACATGATATTTAATTTTAAACTAAGGCAAGAATGCGGCCGCTTTTCAGTTTATGCATTTAATTATTAATTTTACACTCTAGACTCTAGAGGACCGTCGTTTAATAATATTTTACTACCCGCCTAATACGGCAAGGCAAATAAAAGTTATTTTTCCTTAGATTAGTTGTGTAATGTGTCTGTGAAGTAGAAAATAAGTAAATTAATAAACGATATTGAAAGTTTAATAAGATTCCTCTTTGAAAATAAAAATAGGAAATGCCATGTCTTACTTTTATTAGAAATTTTAACAAAAAATTCAGAGTACGTTTTGTTTGCTTTCTTTGTTTAAAATGTTTAAGTGGAGTTCCTTTTATTTTGTAACTAAAATCGAATCAGTTACGGCCTTTTAAATCTGTCGTAACAACTATGACGAAAATACTATTTTTTAACTGGACTATTTTTCCACCACAAAATAATGACCTCTCAGAACTCTATAATGACGTTTTATTACAGAGCAAACCAATCGATTATGGTCTCGTTTGATTTTTCTTGACGAGTACTCTGTCTTTAGATTGTAGTTATTTTTTGAACAACAAACAAGACATCTCCTTTGAAAAAAAAAGGGACCTGACTTGTTTTTCATTAAATTCTTTGCGAATTACCAGCAGCAAAACGGTCTGCTCGAAAATTTATTTAAAACAGAATTTCGGCGCCCAACGTGGGACCAAATTTTTACTGGCTCAAACACTTGATTTTTAAACACAAATAATATTATTGAAAATGTAACAACCAGAAAATAAGTTTCATCCTTTAAATACTCCTCGAATCACTTCCGCATCAAATCCCTGCTCTTCTAATAGGTTAAGCTATTATTATAATGTTTTACGGCCATACATTTTTCATAAGGCCATAAACTTACTTCCCACACCGTACTCTTGTTCGCGTAACTGCTTACCTGTAACAAAATAACGAGCGGTGAAATAGATATTGTAAGTTCTATACGGAGGGTAGTTCGCAATTTGCGAAGAAACTTGCCGCAAGCGAAGTTTCCATGTGACTTCCTGTGTAACATGATTCAATTTAGTAATGTATCGAAGATATTCTTGATACTTGAATAGAACCGTAATTGCGCAATTAGTAATGAAATTGTTTCTTAATGAATTACAATAATTAGGGTTGATTTTCAGCCATTGGACGGACGTCTAGTAAAGTCAAAGTCAAAGTCAAAGTCAAATCATTTATGTTGACGCGCTTTCCGAACGAAACGACCCAACACCGCCTGGCAACACTGCGTGCTGCGGCTACGTCCAATGGGAGCCCTCCGCCATGTCGTGCGCAAGGCGTCGACCAATGGCACGCCCGGAAACAGAATCGACGCTCGCGGCTCGCCGGAAGACTGCCGGCCGCCATTCCATTCCATCTCTATCATCAAGACTACAACCAAACTAATTTCTCTGTCTACTAAAAATCCTATTTTCGCACCAAACATAATTATACTACAATAATAATGTAACTATTGCTCAAGAATTACAAGCGTTCTAAGTAAAACGCATTTTTCTTTGTTCCTTCACGAACAAAATTGGCGACCGTGACAGGACACGTGGCCGCGTGGAGATTTGGAGAAGAAGACCGGAGGTGCCTACGTCTTGGAGCCGCCTAGCAGCCTAGAAAAACGCTGTGGAGCCTGGACACTACCTGCGTGCTTGCTTGTTTGCCATCATCAATACCTAACGTGAGCCCGTTCCTATTCATTTTCCTAACATTCTGTCCTCTTTTGTCTGTGTTAATACATAGGGGATCAGTTTCTCTAAGTGCCTTTAACCCTGAGCGTGCCGCCGACTGCCTAAATATACAGAAGGATTGCGCCAGCCAAACTTAATCACGCCCTATCGTTGCGTTTTTCATCATTCACAAATTGCACGTGCACGTGGTGTTACGAAAAGTTCTTTGTAAACCAAAGATTTAATCATTTCGAATCCCATCAGTCATTCTATTTTGCATCACTAAAAAGACGCATCTCTGCCCCTCATACGCACGCCTACCGCACACACGCTTAGTTGCATGACGTTGATTCCAGCGAAAGCAGTGGTGCGAGGTGAACGACCTGCAGCGCGCTGCTTCTCTGCGCCTGCTGTTGCCTGGCTTCAATTGAGCTGCAGTGCTGGTCTCTTCCTTCGCTGAGGAGAAGCTGAGTTCTTCGCTGACCACGGAAGGAGGAGTGTATCGTACACAATTTAATTATTTTATTCTTCCACCGTTTCTTGACAACTTAAGCAATGGCTACTGAATCAGAACCTAACTTTAAAGAACTAATAGCCAAACGAGGATCCATTAAAGGACGCTTAACTAAATTTAAAACATACTTAGAGTCCCTACAAAGCAGTGAGAGTGTTTCCGCTGTGGAAATAAGTAAACTAGCCCTCAAGTTGTCAAGAATGGAAGTATTATTCATTGAATTCGACGGGCTGCAGAGTCGCATAGAAATACTTGATGAGTCAAATCTAGACGCAGAGTTATCTACACGGGATCTAATTGAGCAAGATTTTGATACTTGCATCTCTATTGCCCAAAACTTAATTCAAGCTAACAGCTCAACCCCCAAACAACCTGAGGGGACTTGTTGCTCTCACAGCAATGGTTGCTCTAACAATAAAGACGACCATCTCAATAATTTAGGTTTCAAACTACCTACTATAAATATACCTAAGTTTGATGGTAGTTATTACAAGTGGCTAGAGTTTAAAGAGATTTACTCCTCATTGATTCATGATAATCCTAAAATACAAAATATTCATAAGTTCCACTACCTCAGCTCTTATTTGGAGGGTGAAGCTCTGCGAGTTCTAAGCAACCTAGAAGTGTCTAATACAAACTATACAGAAGCTTGGTCGCTCCTCTGCAGCCGGTTTGACAATAAGAGGCAATTAATTAATAATCATCTAAAATCCCTATTTTCCTTTGAGCCAATTCGCGAAATTGACAAATTTCTTAGATACATCATTGATCATGTGAATAAAAACTTACGTGCTCTCTGCACTCTAGGGCTCCCTACTGACAAGTGGGATGTCTTAATCATTCATATTCTGGCGGCAAAGTTGGACAACAGTACTATGTTCAAATGGGAAGAACACCGGAACACTATATCTGAAATACCAACTCTTAATGACTTTTTCTCATTTCTAAAAAATCGTGCAGACATACTTGAGATTGTTAACAAAAATAAAACGGACAAACATGTTGTGTCTAATAAACCACCAAATCACAACTCAGTCTCTCACAATAATAAGAACACCACTCAGACTCGGTCTCTTGTTGCTACGTCTAAAGGATCCTCATCTACATCCTCTCAATCCTCAGTGGTGGAGTGTGTAGTATGCTCAGGCAAGCACCGCGTTTATGAGTGCCCTACATTCAAATCAAAAACACCTGAAGATAGGAATTCCTTGGTAACAACACATAATTTGTGCCGCAATTGTCTGAGGCCTGGTCATGATAGTCAGGCTTGTAAGCTCTCTGGTTCTTGCAAGACTTGTAAACAAAAACACAACTCACTACTTCACTTATCTGAGTCAACCTCGTCCGTTCCCAGTGAATCTAAGTCTGTAGTCTTGTCTGCATTGTCTTCTTCAAGGGTTCTTCTGTGCACTGCTATGGTGCGATTAATTAATCCAAAAACTAATGAAACTATTATTGTTAGATCCCTACTGGACTGCGGGAGCCAATCCTCATTCATTACTGAGCGAGTGAAGCGCTTACTCAATTTGTCTCCTCAGCCATCAAACGTCAGCATTGTGGGTATAAGTAACAACTCTCTAAACCTTAATCCTGAGCGCTGTTTCATAAAACTCCAATCCAATGCAACTTCCTTTGAAGTTTTAATGTCTTGTCTAGTATTGAATACTATAACTGATGACTTACCCAAGCATCAATTCGATATTAGCTCACTTAATCTAACCAATTTTAAACTTGCAGACCCCAGCTTCAATGAGCCAGCACCTATTGACATGCTGATTGGCGCCGACCTGTTTTGGGACTTGATAGGTTCCGAACAGCAGTCGCTAGGCGCCAATAAACCTAAGCTTAGAAACTCTAAGCTCGGATGGCTCATAGCAGGTCCTGCTTCTATTCAAAGTCGTACTCCACCGCCTAAGTCTGTTGTGTGTAATTTTCTCTTACAAACGGAAAATGTCACCGACATACAGGAGGAGCTATCTAAGTTTTGGGAACTTGAAAGTGTCCCTAAAGTCCAACCTCTGTCAGAGGAACAAATTCTCTGCGAAAGGCACTATTTATCTACTACGTACCGTGAAGTCGATGGCCGTTTTTGCGTAGGTATTCCACTAAAGGACGAAATTGATTGTCTAGGCGAATCCTACTTCATAGCAAAAAAAAGGTACCTCAGTCTGGAAGCTAGATTTAAAAAAAATCCAGAGCTCAAGAAAATGTACTCAGACTTCATACACGAGTACGCTGACCTAGGCCATCTTTCCGAGTCTACGGAGACTAAACCCTCCAACTCCTATTTTCTCCCTCATCATCCAGTCATGCGAGAGAAAAGTGAATCCACCAAACTTAGAGTAGTATTTAACGCGTCAGAACGTACTACTTCCGGCATATCGGTCAATGACCTCCAAATGGTAGGCCCTCAAATTCAGGATTCACTATTTAACATTCTTATTCGTTTTCGCCAGTATCGCTACGTTCTGTCGGGAGACATAGAGAAGATGTATCGCCAGATAAAGGTAAGGGAGTCTGATCGCAATCTCCAGCTCATACTGTGGCGCGACAATGAAGACGACAGGCTTCTTACTTTAAAGCTGAACACGGTAACGTACGGTTTTGCAAGTTCAAGCTTTCTTAGCACTAGATGCATCTGGCAAGTCGGAGAGGAGTGCTCCGACTCTAGAATCAAAACCATAATTCAAAAAGATCTCTACTGTGATGATCTATTGACTGGTGCTGACTCAGAGGAAGAGCTTCGTTACATTCAGCGCTCAGTATCTGAGGAACTTGCTAAGGGCTGTTTCCCACTGAGAAAGTACCGGTCCAATTTACCTGATCTTCTGTCTCTTGACTCCATGAATTCTGAAGATCTTATTATAAGTAATGCTGCTAGCACCCTAGGTGTTGGCTGGTCTTCTCAAACGGACCATATTCACTTCCCTCTTGACTATACCCCAAACTCAATCTTCACTAAAAGAAGCATTTTGTCTTCGACATTTAAAATCTTTGACCCCCTAGGCTTACTCTCCCTTTGCACTATAAGCGCTAAAATACTACTTCAGAAACTTTGGTCTGAAAAAATAGGCTGGGACGAACCTGTTCCCCGCTCCATTCAAGTGGCCTGGGAAAAGTTTAGTCAGCAACTTAGCTCTCTATCATGCCTTAAGATTCCAAGACACGCATGTGTCAGTAACTCATGTGAAGTTGAACTTCATTGTTTTTGTGATGCTTCACAGGTAGCCTATGGAAGTTGTGTCTACCTAAGATCTCTAGACAAGGATGGCAACGTGCATGTTAACCTGCTGTGTGCCAAGGCCCGTGTAGCTCCTATCAAGGCTTGCACAATCCCTCGTTTAGAGCTCTGTGGCGCTCTGCTAGGTGCCGAATTGAGCTTCGCCGTCAGAAAGGCTTTGCGACTAGAGCTAAAGCGTTGCGTGTTCTGGACTGACTCTAGTGTAGTGCTAGGTTGGATGAGATCGCCTGATAAAACCAAAACCTTTGTAGCTAATCGTATAGCGGCCATAGGTGAACTCACCGACTTAAACGCTTGGCGTCACGTTCCCACTAATGCAAATCCAGCAGACCTCGCTTCACGAGGTGTGGAACCCCGAGAGGTCAAAGATTCGAATTTATGGTGGCATGGACCTAGTTTTCTCAAGGAACCTGAATTATCTTGGCCTTCTCTCTCAGCAGGAGCAGTAGTCGACCTCCCTGAGTTAAAAGCATTGCCCGCTTTGGTGGCGGAGGATGCACCTGTAGTGCCTGTAGTCAACTTTGAAAGGTACTCGAAGTTGCTCACTCTACAAAGAGTATATGCCAGGGTCTACAGATTTATCTACAATTGTAAAAATCCCACTAATAGGTCAACGGGAACCCTACAAGTTCACGAACTTGAAAAATCGTTGAATACTCTCATCAAAATTGCTCAAACTGAATCCTTCAAAGCAGAAATAAACAATTTACAAGCCGGTAAACCACTCAAAACTAATACTCACCTGTGCTCATTAAATCCGTTTCTAGATGAGGTAGGTCTACTTCGTGTTGGAGGACGTATCGACACGTCTGCCTACCCCTACGATAAAAAACATCCAATTGTCTTAAAATCTAATCACTATTTAACTAAACTCATTTTCCAATCTAAACACATTCAGCTTTTGCATGCTGGCCCACAACTCTTACTCTCGTCTGTCCGAGAGCGCTTTTGGCCTATAGGCGGTCGCAAACTCGCTAGAGACGTAGTAAGAAACTGTGTCGTCTGTAGTCGATTTAAAGGAACTACCATGTCAAATATAATGGGAAACTTACCAACTGACAGAGTAGAACCCGACTTCCCATTCAGTACTGTTGGTACTGACTTTGCCGGCCCTTTTCTCATAACAGATCGTAAGGGACGGGGATGCAAAATAACTAAATGTTATTTATGTGTTTTCGTTTGCTTTAGATATAAGTGCCTACACCTAGAATTAGTAAGCGAATTATCCAAAGATGCTTTCATACAAACATTAAAACGGTTTATTGCTCGCAGAGGAGTGCCTAAGACTATTTATTGCGACAACGGTCGCAACTTTGTTGCCGCTGCCAAGGAAATTGGCAAATTTCTACAGTCTGATCATGACTCTATATGTGACTTTGCTGCCAGCCGAGGCATAGAATTTCGTTTTTCTCCCGTGTACGCTCCTCATTTCAATGGTCTTGCGGAGGCCGGCGTCAAATCAGCGAAGTTTCATCTGTACAGAACGATAGGCCAATCTCATCTTACATTTGAGGAACTGACCTCTGTATTTACACAGATAGAAGCCATCCTAAATAGCCGCCCCCTTTGTCCTTTGAGTTCATCCCCCGACGATTTCCAGGCCCTTACCCCGGCTCACTTTTTGATCGGTAGACAAATGACAGCGCTCCCTTCACCAAGCTACTTGGAGTCCAACACAAATCGGCTCAACCGGTTCCAGCGCCTCGAACAGGCCAAGCAGCACTTCTGGAACAGATGGTCAACAGAATACGTGTCCGAACTCCAGCAAAGGACCAAGTGGCGAGTAAAATGCCGGGATCTCCAGCTCGACGACCTGGTGTTGATAAAGGAAGACAACACTCCGCCGCTCTGCTGGCGCCTAGGAAGAGTCCGCCGTCTCTATATGGGCTCAGACAATACACCTAGAGTGGCTGATATAGCCACAGCCCAAGGCACTAAGAAGAGAGCCCTCAATCGTCTGGTTTTACTTCCAAACTCCGAAACAGAATAAGCTTGAAAGCTGCATAGAGCTTTCAAGGGCCGGGAAGATGTTGACGCGCTTTCCGAACGAAACGACCCAACACCGCCTGGCAACACTGCGTGCTGCGGCTACGTCCAATGGGAGCCCTCCGCCATGTCGTGCGCAAGGCGTCGACCAATGGCACGCCCGGAAACAGAATCGACGCTCGCGGCTCGCCGGAAGACTGCCGGCCGCCATTCCATTCCATCTCTATCATCAAGACTACAACCAAACTAATTTCTCTGTCTACTAAAAATCCTATTTTCGCACCAAACATAATTATACTACAATAATAATGTAACTATTGCTCAAGAATTACAAGCGTTCTAAGTAAAACGCATTTTTCTTTGTTCCTTCACGAACAATTTATTTCAATTAGGCCATCCAAGAGGCACTTTTAAACGTCGATTTTTAAAATTAAGGAAATGGGATGGGATGGGATTGAATCTACACCCATTCGCTAAGGTAGGATGTATGGAGAAGAATGGGCAAGAAACTCCATACTTACTCTTTTAAAAAATGTTTTACAATATTTTATAACATCATTTGAAAAAATAATGTGAAATCAATGCACCTTGAAAATCTAGACTAAAAATATAAAAATAAATTAATAGGAAAAATAAAAAAGCAAAAAGGCACATGGTGTTCACATTTTCACAAAAATATTGCAATTAGGTACACAATTTTTAAATTTAAGTGTGTGAGCATTCAAATTTCAACCAGTTTGATTTCGTTTAATCCCTACATTGTACTATGGAGCAGGACCAGCATGTTTCCAAACATTTTTATCTTGAACCTCCTCTTGATCTTGTAATATTAGAACTAGTGTGTCAGCTTCACAAAAATTAAAGTAGCTAAATATCCATAGCAGGTACAGTAAGATAAGGGATCCTTTATTATACTCCCAGCCTCTTTCCTACCACTTTCCACTTATTAAACAATCTGACCCTCAACTGATCACAACTAATAATTTATCAGATTTCTTAGAGCCAGCTTACTGAATTACCAAAAGGTGAATTAATTAATTGATTATAAGATAACACCATAAATGCAGTAAAAGCTACTGAAAACAGAATCCTTGAAGACTCAATTTAGCCATTAGCCATGAAATCAGTTTGAAAAGTTTATTTTACACCCTACAAAGAAAATTAAAGCACGTAATTAATGATTTCTTTACATTGCAATAAGTAAAAAAAAACTTAACTGCTAGTTGAGAACTAATTTAACGGCAGTATTAAGGCTACCGACGCAGTTTTATTACTTCAATTAATGGGCTATAAACCTCCGTTTTCCTTTATAGTAGTCAGTAACAGCGCCACCAATTAAATGATTATATTGTCGAACTGAAATGGGTAAGTGAAAAGAATGGTTCCGTCGAACCGACATTGACTTGAATTTTCAATTTCATTAGAATACAAAACAAATAAAACAAGTATGTATAAAATTTTTGATAATAAGAATGTTACAAAAATTCAAAATGGATGTCTGCGTTGGTTACTGGTTACAATTCACCGTACTTAAATTTGGCAATATCAGTGACACCGAATGACCGAAAGCCATAAAATCAATAGCCATGAAGGAAAAGTTATTGAAGACTGATAGTTTAGGGCATCAAGTGCATTCTTGCCATTTGTCAATTTGATCTAATTAACTGACATGCATGACGAATAATGATTAATCAATAACTTGTAAACTGTTGCCGGAATATCGCCTCACGACGTCCGTTGATGTGGTCGTTTCCCGCGACTACTGGGTTGTTGTAAACGTTCTTTTTTTCTACTTATTTATCTTTACAATGTGCATAAAAAATCTGACCTTTCATTTTCTCGTTACAAATGGGAAACCAAAAACGGCTCAAAAAGGAATAAGAATGTATCAAAGCTTTGAGAGAAAAAATTCTAATATTCCTTAACTGAACATAAACCTTGGCAAAAAAATTCGCCATATTCACCATAGTCTGGCGCACTCTCTTTGAGTAATATTTGTATAGGAATGTATCGTAACATATTTTTTGTTGTTAATGATATTCCATTACTTGGTTCTGTGCTAGAGTAACCTATAGGTTAGGTATACCTTATATGCTTTATGTTATTAGTTGTTCCGGGTCTGAGTGTTTATGTATGTGAGTTTAAGTGTTTTAACGTACGCACAATACAGAAGAAATTCCCAATGTGGGGAACGTTTATTTTTCAAGAAATAATATGATGTGGGAACCTGCATGGTCGGGACTAATCGGCTTCTTCGGCAGTTTCCACTTAGTGGGATTTCTAGAAAATGAACAAACGTAAAATGTCCGATTTGTTTCAAAATATTATGAAATGGTAACCCTAACTCAAATACCCATAAAAGGCCTCGAAATACAAGTAGACATAAAGGAGCCACATCTTTTGAAGCTCTACAATTTGGTGGAAACCTCACAATTTCACAACCCGCTTCTGAATTAATGTTTAACTTCCTTTGTCAGGATCCGGAGAACTGAGTCCTTTGTATGTGTAGCTGGAATAAAGGTTTGTAAGGATCGAACGTTTGGACGACAAATCTCGTTATTCTATGTGAATTCGTAAGATTACACGCAGTTTTGAACGACGTAAATATACACTAGTGTGGAATTTTGTATTATTACAGTTCTGCCTTACACTTCAGTTATTACCGGTGTGATTATTACATTATCTTGGTCAAGTTTTAAGGAGGATAATGCGATGGTGCTGGTGCATACATATGCTTATACTTATTGAACATGCAAATGTACATACGTTTGCATGTTCATTTGTTCAATGTGGAATTTAGGTAAAGGTTATAGGCTACATAGGGGGAGAGAACAAGCGATTAGTTAAATATATAAAGTGTTGGTTACAAGTTGATTTACTAACAAACAATGATAAAATAAATAAGAACCTAAAAAATAATATTTTGAGATCCCAAGACAGATTCATGTACTTCGGCTTCACCCGTGAAAAAAAATAGCACAAGGGAAGGTTATACCGGGATAAAAGATCCTAAATGTTAACCTTTAGATATTTTGCGGAAAAGAAAAACAAACATTAATCCATCCTCACAAACTTTCGCATTTTGATTTACAGCAACTACCAAGAACAACACAACACGATAATAGTTATGGTTTCGGTTTTACAACACAAACTTAGTCAAAACCAAATATTCCGTAACTGCTGAAAGGTTAATCATATTAAATTAAACTTAGTAAATCATCGCAGAACTATAAACGTATGGGTTAGTTTAACCAGCATAGTTTGAAATACCAATACACTGTAACATCATCGATAATGGCTTTAATTTGTCCTCCGATTCAATCAGAAATTGAATTGAAACTATAGGAATGACTACCTTGTTGGTCTAGGAATGGTGCAAGAATTTCCGGTTTTGATTTCCAATCGGGTATTACTAGTGATGTGCCTGATGGCAATATTCCCACTGCCGGCAATATTCCCAATATTGCCACTGCCGGTAAAATACCAAAATTGCCGGCAACTTTGGCAATATTGCCAATGTTGCCAGTCAAATAACACCAGTATATTTTATTATTTACTGCAGGTACAGTTTATATAACTGTAGATAATGCGTTGCGACATCAAGTCCGCCTTATAAAACTGCTAAGTTGTTACTCTAAACGGTGATTTACTAATTATGTAAGAATTACCGAAACAAGTGTATTAAAATAATGTTATTTTTGTTGATTATTTGTAGTTTTGATATAGATTTAGACTTTTTTATATCCATATTGTATAGGTTCTTATACTCGTTGTTTTTGTTAAGTGATTTTACATGAAAAACTAGTAGCCCACTCAACGAACAGTTTTAGTGGGAAATTGTTAAAACACGATTTTGGACTACGTTACTTTGTTTGAGCTAGTTAGGAGGTGAATATAATTATCAAAAGTCGCCGCCACCTAGCCCTTGAGCTGTGGGGTAGGGGGGTTTAAAGGTTCCATTTTTGGTTTTTCGCTTACATCTTGGACTTGGACCGGAGGGCTTTTGATATGTTCACCTCTAACTAGTCCAAACAAAAAACAAAGTTACGTAGTAAAAAATGAGTTCCTAGAATTACCCTCTATGCTTTGAGCATTCGTTGACTAGATTAAACTTCAACATAAAAGAAATTATTCGAATTTATGCCTTTTTGTTCAATATTTATTAAATATACAATGATCGTCATCGTCTTATCTTAAAATGTATGTGTAATTTCTTATATTCACTGACGCGTGCGGCAACAATGGGCAATATTGCCGGTAAAATACCGGGAATATTGCCAAAAATTGCCGGTAATTTTGGCAATTTTTCCCAAAACAATGTTTTTTTTGTATATAATGTAGTTCATGGTCCGTAAATGCTAATTTTAAGTGTGTTAAATAGTTTTCGCACTCACTTCGACTTAAAATTAAGCAATATTCCCAAATATTTCCACTCGCGGCAATATTGCCGGCAATATTTCCACCTATATTCCCACCTTGGGCAATATTCCCGGCAACGGCACATCTCTAGGTATTACCATTAGGAAATTTTCAGAAGCAGCCTCGGAGTCAAAATATGTGTACGATTGATGGCAATAGGCCTATTGATCTAGACTGAAGCATAACTGGAGAAATGAGGGAACCCCCCTTTGTCTAATCCTTCGGAGATTAAGCCTAATGTTAAAATTAGTTTCATCTGTACGTACGGACACCCTTAGTTTTGTTGGTGTGGTGAAATCATCAAATGAGTCCTCTAGCACAGGGCGGAGCGGAAGGGACTGTCAGACTCTTAGTGACTACAACTCTACCCAGTTCCTTAAATTGAACTGAAACCAGGGTCGCAATAACCAGATTAGACAGTACCGGGACACTAGGGAGTTACACCGTCAAGCGGAATGCTTTTAAATGACAGCGACGGTGGATAAAACATCATCAGCATGTCTTAGCAAAACACAACTGCCTAGAAAGATTTGTGATGTGTTTTCAATGTGCTCGTACTTAAAAAGGATGACTTTTTTTCATCTTAGTGTTCCGACACGTCCTTGCCGATGTTGGTTAAAGACCTAAAACCAACTTAAGTTTTTCCAACGCAAGTTGAACTACAACTTTAAATTAGTTTAGTCCGACATCGCGCAGTCTTCTTCACCGCATTTGATAGGAACATTGATCCGATTGCATATTTTATCGGGTTTTTCAGTTTCCGATCAACTAGACTTAACCTCATTTCATGTTTTCGTATATTTCTGGATTCTTTGCCTTTGTGCAACAAATTAGTAGTTTGGCAAATTCTCCGTATACCCTAAATCTGCCAAATCTTTTAGCTGTGCCCTACATGTTAGTGTAACGTTACAACCTAACCAGATGAAGCTTAATACCAGAGTTTTACAAGGAGCGACTGCCTACCTGAACTACACAACCCAATTACTACCTTTGTAAGAGTGGTCGTCAGAAATGCTGGGCCACTGACTACTAACTGTAACGACTATCAAATATGTACAAAAGATAGCCTGACTCGATGGCTTATCAAGCTTTCCAATACACGGAGGGAACTACGGATGTAATGGATGGTAACTGACCAACGGACTGACACGGCAAGCGCTGTTAATCCTGGAAGATCAACCCGTCCGGCTGTTACTACTTACTTAGCTATGAACAATTTGAGTTGCGAATTTTTCATGGCTAAATGTAGTCAGCAACATGATACAGCTTGCTGCGGTGATCGTGGGCCAGCATGTCTGCAGATGCACAGACGTTTGATGGAAGAGAAATGTGCTAGAGTCGAGACCATGTATGAGCACACGAACTGAGCAACGATGGTCCAAGTGCGGGATGTTTGTCTCTCTAGTTCAGCAGTTAACGGCAATTAGCTAATATGATGAATTTGAGTTGAAATTATGCGTAGACTATCAATCTTAATTCTCCGTGGACATAACGTTTGTGCAAATAAACATTGATCCAAAGACCGTGGTTCAATCGGAACTAAATCCGCCATCTTGTTCTTTCAATACAACATTAAATCGTTTCTACAACAACCGCCATGTCTGCAAAGTTTCACTGCTCCTTTTGAGACTGTATTGTATAACGTGTTCAAATAGAGATAGTTAAAAACATTCTTAGGTATACCAGTTTAAAACTTCAAGTAAAGCGTAACTTGATTCACATTGAAGTCGTATTCTACCCTCATTCAATCAGACCAACTTTTGGTCGTGGCTTTGTTGTTCGGCCTTCAGTATTTGGCAAAGTTCCCAATACACTTCAGAGGCTAGTGACGTAAGAGCAACTTTATTTACTACGTTTTGTTACGTAGTAAGCCTTGTGAAAATATGAAATGCATTTTCTTCATTTAATGTAATTGTAACTGCTATAATTCTAGTTCATTACTATGGCCGCTTCTCTACGAATGCAAAATCCATAATAATAAAGGTGACGGGTGTTTCTTAGTTTGAGCACTCTACAATCTCTCACAATCTCAGGAACTACTAGACGAATTAAGAACAAATCGAGGATATAGATAGTCTATTTATTATCACGCTGCGAGTAATCGCGGGGCTAGTATGCCTGGGCTTATTATGTTCCATCTGCAGGGACACATTTTGATAAGAAATTGTTAACCGAGTTCGGGCAAAAATAGAGAGTATAATTAAAAATCGCGCATTGTTGAACTGACCATTTGGGCGTTTATAACCGGTTTTTTGAACCAATCCCAAATGGTCAACAGAACATGGTTTAATAGCAAAAATTAAGAGGAATCCTTAAAAATTACTGACAACAAAATATCTTCAGGAAAGGAGATTTTAGAAGTATTTAAACTTTCCTAATGATACTGTTCTCTTTATGGCGCTTATCTATGTACACCCAAACGTTATTCGTCTACTAAAACCTATTATTGAAATACCATTCAATCTGTGTATCAAAATACAATCAGAAGTTCTGATTTATTACTTAGACAGACAGACACATTCAGACAATTCGACGAATCCATTTCAATAAGGTCTATCTGGTACCCAGACGTATTTGTTCCGCTCGAAGTATTAAACTGAACACAGTCAACAACGGAATACAGAAACTCCTTGTGTTGAAACTTGTATGAAAGGATTGTTCAAGCGCCGAACTGCAATGGCTAACAAACCACACCTCTCGTGAGAATTTTATCGATAAAACACACATATATTTCGAAAAAATAAACAGTTACAAAAAATAATATTTAGGTTCCATACCCAAAGGGTAAACTGTATTACTAAGACTCCGTTGTCTGTATATCTCAAGGCTTTAACTCATGAACCGTGATAGTTAAACAGTTATAACTTTCAGAGATGATTTATTTCTGTTGCCGCTGTAACAAAAAAACTACAGAATAAATATTTAAGGGGGCTACCATCATACAACAGACACAATTATTTTACTGTTTTTATTATTGAGAGAGAAAATAGACTGAAAATAGGCCTACTTTGTTAAGCCTCATTTAGACGATGCACAGTGTTTCGTCAAGTACAAGCTAGCGAGACAAAATTTTTTTTTTTCTTATTTTAATTGTTTACGTATAAATAAGGTGTCTTACGTCGTTCTGTGTTCTCTAAGTGTTCCCTAAGTCCAAAGGTGTGCATGCAAGATGGTCACCAAATTTCTTACTTTTGTTTACTAATATCACGAACGTGAACGATCCCTAGTACAACAAAAAAAGAATTTTGAAAATCGGTCTACAATTGACGGAGAAATCGCGTAACAAACACGCAAAAAGTAAAGATATCCAAGTAGCCGAAATTAATAAAAATGCTCACATAATAAAAAGTACTGAACCAAATTGGACGAATTTTTTAAGAGACCAAATAGCAAGTATACTGCATCGAACAAAAAAGAATCACACTAATCGGACTAGAAACCTGGGAGTAATCGGTGTACATACATACATTTATCATAGCTATGGCTCGTTCTGAAAGAAAGTAAATTACTTTATCTGCGGGCGGTTTCGGGTGCCAAGAACTAAAGCAACCTACGCCTGAATGTTTCAATTATAACATACAGAAAAATCTAGCCGGATACATTGGGATACAAAAAGTTGCAACCCTTTAAAGTTTGAAGTTAAGAAAAAATATGTGGGATTATTTCAACATACTTATAAACTCTAATTTGGGCAAAAAAGTACATGTATTTTTTTCAAATCAAGTCAAAATAGTAAGTACATACCCTCAATAGTACAATCCATAACAAGAAAATCGTTTCACTTTCATATCAAATATTTGAGATGGTGTCACAAGTGTGCTAAAAATGCAACTTATTTACAAATGAAAATTGCACTTCCTTTGTAATGAACATTAACCCCTCCACAAAATTACTTGTTGAAGTAACAAACAAATATTTTTTTTGTATTCCTTACCTGGGAAGGGTTGGCTACAAGTTCTTATCACGAATTCCTGGAAATGACGTCATGAGTTTTGTCCCGCTAGCTTGTACTAGACGAAACACTGTGCGATGCAAGAACTCGAACGCGAGTTGCGTTACATTGCGGAATTTATAGGTAGAACAAATTCACTTAATGAAACAAATGCCGCAATGTAGTGAAACTCGCATACGAGTTCTTGCTCCGTCTAAATGGCGCTTTAGGTAGTAGTCCTGTAGGATAATATATGAGTTTCTCTCGGTTGCCAATATTTCTTCAGAGTACTAAGAACAAAATATAGCCTCCGATATAATCTCAGACTTGGTCCTTACGACACCCATGGGCAGCAAAAGGATAGCCTATTCGTAACGCAACACCATATTGCCATTAATGTAAAGATACTTTTTACGACTTGCCTGGGATCATACGAAAGTGATACATTTTACTGTTTTTTATGATCCAAGCTTCCAAATTGAGTAGTTGAAGAAAGCTCGTAAGAAAAAGGACCGAATTATTATTCAGTCCGCGGGGCATGGAGTTATCTTAATTGTCTCCTGTTTTTCGCCGTGTTTTCGCCGCAAAACATTTCACTAATGAAATGTTGAAGTAAAGATTTAGTTTACTTACGCCGAAAGAAAGTCAACATTACTACAAAAAAAAATGTCGATTTAACTTTTAGTAACTTTACATCGTACCTATCCTTTTTTTAAGCGTGGTAAAACCACCAAATGAGTCCTCCTTGACTGTCAGACTTGTACTGACTAAAATCCACGGTGTTCTTCAATAGCCCCTTATGTTCCGGGGTCACGGAAAAGAAATAAGTCTAGCCTACGGCGGCTGGAGATCGTCTGCCGACGTCCGACGCCGCGGGCGTCTACTATGCGGTTGGGGCGGAGGGAGGACGCTGTCCTCTCCCTCTCGTGGCCTGCCTCCTCCTTCACGAGCATTACTGCTTCGCAGAAGGAGGCGACCGCTTCCCACTCCGTCTCATTACTTCGTATCCTTAGGCATTTTATAAAATAATTGTATCATCATCTGCCTATTTCCTCAACTACTTTGGGGTCGGATTTCAATCATCTCTTTCGCTGTTGAATAGATGATCTAAGGAATAGTAGTCAGAACAATCGAACTTACTCGATTACGCATCAACGTCTGGTTTTTAAACCTTACCTTACTTTTATATCCTTTAAAGTAAAATCTCTGAGAAAGAAGCTGAAATTATCGACTTTTCTTTACAATAAGACAAGAAAAGACCTCACTTTACGCTGAAAATAAACTCGACTAATCTTGAAAGAAGCGCTCATGCTTTGATCTCTGATTTGAAAACACACAATAGAATAAGAAACAAACGAGTCTCTTGAAAAATAAAGCGATATAACCCTGTAAAAACAACTCCCAATTTGCTTCGATATTTTCCGAGAGTACTCAGAAACTGGACGAAGCGACTGTTGAAAAGGGAGTGCACCAACCAATCGATGCTCGTATTACTTCAGCAATGGAAAAGTCTGTATATACTCCATGTATGTACACGACATGCATTTCAATATTGAGTTTTATACCGGGTGATTGGTTAAATGTGGGCAATACTTTAGTCCGTGTAGTACTCATAAAAATGTACTAGTTTTGCTATGTGAGACTTTCAGCTGCTCTATATATTTATGATCGCATAACTGGATAAAATTGTAGGAAATTTTCTCCTTATTTCTGCTAGTCCTAGCTCTTATTCATAACATTCTTTACGTGTAGTAAATTGATAAATAAGCCACTGTCCAATAAGTGTTATTAATATTGAGTGAAATAACATGTGAAATATTATGACATTGTTTGAATTCAGCATAAATTTCAGACTGAAACGACGCAATTAATTATGAAAATGATGGCAATGTTTTATCATTAATATATTGCGTAAATAACACATGAAAAGGTTAAGTACATAATGATGATGAATCGGGGAGTAAGTACTTATTTGTGCAAAACCTACGTTTTTATACGAATTGAGGTGAAAAATGAGATTTTTGGGTTCAATCCCCGCTTTACCTACACTTAACCTTTCGAGGACAGCAAGCGATATAATTAGTCTAATTAATTAGCAATGAAAACAACATAAAGCTATTAAGATAGAATCTCATACAAAATTAAAACAGAGCTACAGATAAACCACACCAAGATTTTCAATTACCAACATGCAATAACCCTATTCCTAAGGAAGTTAATTCTATTAAAGAAGGAATTACCAATGAAGACGAGTAGATACTAAATCCAATTACGCGCTGTTACAGCTTGCGGCTTGAATCAAAGGCTTTTGTTGAACTGTATAGAGCTATATGTCCTGAATGTTCCAGAGAATAAGGGCGAAAACACACGCAACTTGCGTGTCGCACAACAATGCCGTATCTCAGGCCATTGCGATGTGTTGTCGCGACGCGATGTCTTGTTGCAACAACATTTGAAACGTTTCGCAAAAATAACGTTTTTGAAGTGAAAACTTCTTTAGCGGCGTTGTACACTTTTTCTGTAATGGGTAAAAAATTTAAAACTCGCGTCAGGGTCACGTGACCCTGATCGAAAATGAGTAAGACGTCATTCAAATTAAAAATAAAACATAGTAACAAAAAAGTTTTCACTTCTACCGGCACTCCTGGAGTGCAACCTTTTATATAATCAGGCACGTTACTAGTTCTTAATTTAAAAACAGTCTTGTGCTCTCGTAGAACTTGAGTGATACGATGCACAGTACATAGTTCGCAGAAAATACTGAGCCGAACACGACGCAAGATGTCGCGAAATAACGAGTCGTATTTTTTAAAACAACACGACAACGCATCCATGCACGAACGTCGCAACGTGTCGATGCGATGTCGCACCGTGTGATCGTGCCCATAATCCTACAAACATACATGTTCCAATTAAATCGTGAAATTTTAGCTCTCAACTCGCTTAGCTTTGATACACTGTGGTTTCGAGGGTCATGTTACTCTGGTACTGGTTCTATACCTGTTTGATAGCAATGAATGTTCAGTTCGGAGTAATATGGGAGACTAGAGTTTCCTACATTTAGGTATGTAGATAGATTATTACTACCTATTACTTCAAAAGCTTTGCTTTCTGCAGAACGTTGGACAATAGGCGATGGGAATGAATACAAACAGGGTTAATGAAAATAGGCTTTAATGTGAACCAAACAAACCTCCTGCGTCCGCGTTATTTATAAAAAACAAAAAAATAAATCGTAAAACCGCATCGTGACACTCCTTATAAAACTTGCCAAGTCAGTACACTACACGCAAGTCCCAGTGAAACAGCATAAATATAAACAACACATTACATTAGCTGATTGAAAAAAGATTTATATTATCATTAAAAATGGAGGTCAAAAGGTTTTTCTGATTGTGGTATAAGATTGAATATTTTAAAGTGGATTTACGGTATTACATTTTCTGAAGTAACAACTACCTGTGATGATAATTATGATATGTAATGCACGATTATGATGAAGTAGATAAGAGGATTAATAATAAATCTGTATAAAAGACGATTGACAAAGAAATTAATTAAAGACCATTTCACTATCAGATAATACAGTTCGGGTAGCCGAGTACCTGTCACAAACGTTTGTATTATTACAAAATATTTGAAAAAGGTATGCCCAAAATAATAGGTCGTTAGCAATTATCTTGACGATAACTCTCATTCTGTACGACACCTGACATTATCAAAAAAAGAAAAAAGCATTAGGTACGTCGCTCTAGGAATATCTCCTGTGTCTTGGGTGCGTTATTAAGCATTTCAAGTCATTCACAAACAGCTGGACCCAGAAGAACTTAGTATATGTAGCTCATACTCCAGGTCATACTTGCAAACATCTGTTCAGTTTAGTGATCAGCCAATGCGCCAACCATATCGTCATTATCAACCCAGGCAAAATGACAATAATCAGTAATAAATGCGCCAGCCAGGCAGTTAGTATACTACGAATATCACCCAAGCCATATAAAGCACTATACATTGCCAAATTTTACCCGAAATTACGCATAAAACTACCACTAGCTAAAAGCAGCAACCAGAAACTGGGACAAGTGCGACAGATGCAAAGCCAAATGGGTCGACAACACAGAGGAAGAAATCAATGGAGTGCCAAGGAAAGAAAAACACTGCAGCACAGGAGCGTCGGACTCCGACAAATTACTCTTCTTGTTGTTATGGCAGCACTCGAATATTTACTATAGTCGCTTGCCAACATGATCCATTATTCGACAAAAAACACACGGCAGAAATAAATAACTCAGAAATCGCCAATGTAAGAGAAAGTGAGGTGATAATAGTTATGTCAGACAATAAAATTTCTTGTCCCCTAAGGCCCGGTATCCACCAACGGCGGAGAGGAGACAAAATGTGTTTGAATAACCAATCTGATGTCCACATCTCCTCTCCGCTTAACTTCAGTTGTCATAATGTTGGCGTCTGATTGGTTATTCAAACACATTTCCTCTCCTCTCCGCTTTGGTGGATACCGGGCCTAAAGCGGTACAGAGAAGGGATACCTTCGGCAGAAAGGACGGAATCAGCTACGGTAGGTTAAAATGAATTTTAAGTCCAGGCAATTACTCTTTTTTCTCCGTTTCGATTCAGAGCTATTTTCTCCATTGAATAAAATGAATGCGTTGATCATTCGTTGCTCTTTACGTCCGGCTCAAGCTAATTCTGCAGCGGGATTCGTGGTCACACCCTAATGGGCCGGAATTATTAAGCTCTCTATGTCCATCCTTCTCTGTGGCATCCAAGATATTCGGGCAATGTAAGCATACCTACCGTCCATGGCTCTGAATTACAGGCTTTGTTATAACGAGGCGCATTGTCCAAAGTCTCTCAAGACAGAACGTTGATTTGCAAACAGGATTATAGTTGGAATGGCCGGAAATGTGTCAAAAGCTGCCCTGGGGACAGTTTGCAAGTCTATAATTAATTTGCAATTTATGGAAATTAGGTATATCTATAGAAGAGCAGTATGAAGCTTATATTTTGACCAAGTTGAAATGAAATTTGGCCAGGGGTGACATTAACATGGCCCACACTATTACGACCGTACTAAGCTTATTTCGTCATAGTCAATTGATAGTGTTTCATTGGAATTATAAAAAATCTTCTCTATCCGTACGAAAATTGCGTACTTATAGTAAAACCAATACGTGTCTACGCCAGTCCGATGAATTTACCAGTGGCAAACCATCGATAAACCATAAAGTCGCTTTTCAATTAACCCCTTCCCTGTCCAATGAATCACATGTGATCCATGACTAATTGACTATTGTTTAAGTATTGTGTCTGCTGCGCGGACAGTGAAAGTGTTAATAGCTAAGCAAAACTGCCAAAATTAATGATTAGGGTATCAACGATCGGCTATTCTGGCACGTTTCTATCAGCAAACTTGGGGCTATTTTAGGAAGTTAATAATGAATCTCTATCTTGATCCCGATCTTTGCATGTAACCAGTCAACGGCCAAAGCCAATCTGAGGATTCAAGATATCCAATATAAAGCAGCCGACAAACAATGTAGATCAAAATTTGGATTGAGATTAAAACTAATTTTGGGCGTATTATAGATTTACCCAAATAGGTTCTATAACGAGCGCCTATTTTCAGCAACCAATATGATATAACATAATCCTACCAATTTCGCGTTCAGAAACGATTTCAGGACAAAATAAGAAAAGTCATCCTTATCTAACAAAAAGTACCTAACGCAGAGACTGAGATTGAAGAAACGAAATTACAAATGATAAAGCGATTTCTTAAAGTGTCACTCAGATTGTTTTTGCTCGCAATTTTCCTTGGACTTTTAGGAATGAGTTTAAGACACAATAAACTCTATTTCAGCTTATATTGAAACCTAATTACATTTGAAACGCAATACAATTACATTTTCTTAGCCGAATGATATCAACAGAACCTAAATAATTTATTTATTAACTTGAATAATCCAAAAATGTGTGACCCACTGCTTCACAAAAAATGTATACAGAATGGGTTCAAGCTACACAGTATTGGCTTTTTCCAGTACGGAATGCGAGCAATAAATTGTAAAAGGATTCACAAGAGCTTACTGAGGAAGTAAGATGTAAACACTACAATGCAGAATCAGCAGTAAGGGATACTAAACACAATACGTTCAGCTTTGTAGTGGTGAAATCGAATATCAAACATTCGATTTTACCGTAAACATAACTTTTACTACCTACCAGCAGCTGTCATGTAATCTGTGCCGACCCGCCGATCATGAATGCTTAAGGTACTTTTCTTTGTTAACTTTACAATTTATTGTATAAAAATGAATATTTTTACAGTTTTTGACATAATATTTATAGATAATTATGTTGCTGAGGAGTTTATTTAGACATTTCTTCTCAGGCAGTGTTTTGGGCCTGTCTTTTACAAATTAATGTTCAAGGGGTATTGATTATCCAATGTGAATAATGAATGCTCAATACGTATAGTTTAATACTATAATTGATTCAGTTCAGCTTAGTCCAACTAATACTGCTGACCCGAACAACAGTGTGTAACATCGCTTACAAGTTACAACAATTGTAGCGAACAGATAACTCGTGTCTTTGCAATGTAAATATATTCACGAAGACATATTTGTTATACCACATTTACACATTCGCGCGAATCGCGAAGCGAATGACGAACACGCGGCATACGTACACAGTAAGTTCGTTATTCGCCTCGTGGTTCGCCTCGCGATTCGTGACATCGCGTCGGGAGAGGGTTTTCGGGCGCGAATCAAAAGGAACGAATACCGAACAAGAACTTACCGTTCACACATTCGCGTGCATTCAGTTGACAGCTAGTCCGCCACAAATGAAGTGGAGTGAAGTGCGAATTTTATAATAATAGAGCTATTTCTTTTTAAAAGAAAGAGCTGATTTGGAATCCAAAACAGAAATCACTGTGGCGATGGTTTTTTTAATATATTTTTACGCAGGATATTTAAATAATGGTACACACGGCTACACATCAAGCTACACAAAACCAGTATAAGCTGATCGTTTATGCGCGGAATGATCATACAAAGCGAGATCACGATAAACTGTTTTTGTATAGCTTGAATCTTGATGTGTAGCCGTGTGTACAAACTCGCATGCTGCAATAATTATTTTCACGTCCTCCATGTTCGTGTGCGAACGCCAAAATTCACAGTCACACATTCGCGGGATTATTCAATCCCGCGAATGTGTGACTGTGAACAGTAGTTCACCATGGCACTCGTATACGGACGACGGCGAAGCGAATGGCGAACACGAATGTGTAAATGCGGTTTTACGATGAGCCCCCATGCATGAAGGATTATCTCTTGAACAACAGCTTAGTGGTTGGAAGGTACTTTGAGGACTTGGTTCAGATTCAGTGAAGCAGTGTCGTGTTCTTGGAATGTTAGTAAGCTCTCCAGATTACATACTTGTACTATGAATAAATAGATAAATCTGAGCCCATAGCCGTTACATTATCCGGTTGAAGCTGGTGCTGCACTGGAATCCAGTGAATGACCCAGCTACATTTTTAGAGGGTTCACCGTTTTTCAAAAAAACCCTAGAATATTAATAGATTTGAATCTCGACCGTTCATTTTAATAACGCCTACTGTTGAAATCAGAACTGATTTTGGCATGATTAGTTTTTCGTCAGATTTTATAGAAAGTCAGCCTGACAAATGGACATTAGTGACAGCTTTTTATGTAACAAATAATAAAATACGATTAATAATAACCATTTTTTTTGTTATTCAAACTTTTTGTAATGTTTCTAGAAAACATTTGCCGTTTTCTAGGCCTTCAGTTAGTTATTAACTTAGTTTTAGGTTATAAAGCAAATGAAGTCTTTTTCAAAACTAACTGATAAATGAACTCATTATTTTTTGTCCGACAACTCGGCTGAAATATTTATTCACAAAATAAAACGAACGCTACATTAATGATAGCAAGTTAATTTTAATAATTACGAAAGTAAATTCAATTTATGAAATGTCAGTTTATTCCTCGGAAACTTGACAAACTGCCATCAAATGATATTTTAATTACGCTTGAACTTATTACCAGTAATTAATTAAATTGTTGGGACGGACGGAACGTTGTAAATAATACTTTTATTTACACTATATATTTACAAAAATAAATAATGTGATTTATCCTGATAAAATTAAGGAAATCAGAACAAATAAATTCGTTCCGATTTAAAAGTTGGAATAGCTATTCCACTAAAGCAATTTCACAAAAAAAAAACAAAAGGGCTAGCGAAAAAAATAGTGAA
The DNA here is from genome assembly GCA_036375495.1 of Agrotis segetum. Lineage (NCBI taxonomy): Eukaryota > Metazoa > Arthropoda > Insecta > Lepidoptera > Noctuidae > Agrotis > Agrotis segetum. The sequence continues at coordinate 69,313 of JAQSVV010000003.1, forward strand.
GGTTAAATTGAACAGTCCTACTAAAAATACAGAAAGTTTCATTAGATTGTAAAACGAACGCCTTTCAACAAAGAGTGATTTCAAAGCTTTAAACTCTCGAGTAACAATCTCCAGATAATTGACAATTTCTTTGTGAAAATGTTTTCTTTCTAATTAAAGAAGAGCTTTTCTCGTAATTCGATATTTCGCTTTTCTAAAATTTAAAGATGTCGAGAGGAGATAAGTGACGTAAGTGGACACTGCCTTTTAAATGCAGACGAAAGGTTCCGACAAGATGGAAAAAGAGATGAAAATTTAGAGACTTTTATTACTAATGAAGACGTAGGCACTTTTTGTATGCTTTTTTTCTGTATTATTTTTACATGCCTAGTAAATTTAGCGGTCGGAACAACGGGTCATGGGGTTTTTGAGACTGGTACAGCGGTTCCGGGTTCCACTTAGATATACCTACTACAAATGTTTTTGAATAGTATTTTGGGATCACAGATAAAAAGACAAAGTTATGCCTAGGAAAGTACAGTTAACCAAAAACTTTATAAGTTATGCAAATGAAACTGCGGAGTATTAGGGTCGGGAAGTGCTATTGTCTTGGTCCGCCGCACTGGTCTTATGCGCCTTAAAACTTTCCCCATCAGTGGGCGTTTGCTTGGGGGTGGATTCAAAAAGATGGATGAAGGCGGATTCAATCAAACGTAAAATCAAATATTCCGAATAAATACAATGTCATAGTTGTTTTTAAAGCTAAATGTAGCTGCTAGACATTGAAATATTTGAAGGCCGAAAATTGTAAACCCGTTATTGTGAAAGTGTAACATTCCCTATCTGGAACAAGTCTAGTACTTATTGTCTATTGATTTCAGTCATAACTTAAAGAGTACGGTCAGCCAAGAAAGTGGTGTACCAGTTTTGATTTAGTATCCCGGTCATCGAAAATTACAACAAGGTTCGTTATAAAAAGATATTACTGAAAGAGACAACATTATCATGACGTAAACCTATGTATTTAGTATTCATACGTCATATGTCACATATAAGTACATGACATTTTAACCTTTAGTATAAATGAAAAGGACATTAGTTTCTACAAAGCAATTGAAATGTTTCCAAACAAAAGTAATAAAAACTATTTAAATAGACAACCGAATTCCATTTGAAAAAGAAAACTGACAATTGACATTTTGTCAAATATATGCAAAAAATCGATATATTTTCCGTGTTATTTTTCAATCAACTGCATATAAAATCATCTCAATGCCTGCCAACTTGACCATTGCCGAAAGAGCACAAATAATTGCCCAATTTAATGAGGGAAGCAGTATCAGTGCGATATCCCGGAATTTGAATATATCGAGGCGTTCTGTCCGCTTTTGGATTCGTCGTGAAGGAGAGGAGGGAAGTTTGTTGGATCACAGAAGAAGTGGTCGCCGCGCCGGCCTGCACTCTCCAATAACGATAGAGAATTCATGAGACGGGATTATGACTTCACCTTTGGCGATATAATTCAACACGGTATAAAGATGATCATATAATTCCAAATAGAGAATCAGGTCGAATTTCCGTAAATATTTGGGGCTGGGTGAGTGCGGATGGTGTAGGAGAATTGTGTTCTCTACCTCCTCGAGCGACGGCTGTAAATTATATCGACGTGCTTCAGAATGCAATGCTACCGACAGTCCGTAATGTTTACCCGGAGAACGAAGTGCCACAATTTGATTTTGTTCAAGATAATTGTTCAATTCATAATGCGAGGATCGTAAGAGCCTGGTTTCGTTCACACACTGACGTAAGGGTAATTCAGTGGCCCTCAAGATCGCCGGACCTCAACCCGATAGAAAATCTTTGGGGCCTTATGGTCCAACGATGGTCGCATCAAAATGAAAGAACCAAACAAGCTCTTATTAGTCACTGTAATTATAATTGGGAGGAAATGCGGGGAACCGATATTTGCTCACGGCTTGTTGGTTCAATGAGGTCTCGTCTTTTAGAGGTTATAGAGGCCAACGGCTGTTACACCCGTTTCTAATTTTTAAAAATTTTCAATATCTTCTAAATATTACTATAAATGCTATGTTTTTGTTTGTTATAAGTATTTTAAAATTGATTGTAGAAATTTAATAAAAGGATAAATCTATTTTTAGCTTGTTTTTTATTGATATTGTAATTACAAGTTTACAGAAATTGTAGGTTTGTGGATTCGCCTTGTGCCTTTACAATTTTATGTAACTTGTTGATTACAATTCTGAATTTGTAGATACAATTTTGTCATCAAAATCTATAGCCCCCCGCCGTTGATTTTACGACGTCATTGGTTCCATCAAGTTCAAACTAAGAACAGCTGTCACGTTACAAACAGTAATAGTCGTTATCAATTATCAGATAAAGACAGCAATAGAAGTTGTCAGATCGATCTGCAAGCGAAACTAATCTTTATCACCTATGAATCTGCAAGCGATATTCAACCTTAGGGTGGTACACCACTTTCTTGGCCGACTGTACGTAATCCCTGCAATGCAAAGGGAAATTGAAAGAAGACGGTGGAAAATCCACCGTCTTCTTTCAATTTGTCCGTACATGACTAAAAAGGAAGGAGTCCAAAAAAAACAATATTTATAAATGTTTCAAAATACAAGATTGTTCCCGTCTCTTTCTTGCATTTGCAGTTTGGTAGTTCTTATTCTTAGCGTGTCAATGGCGATCGAAATTGAGTCAGCCCAATGTTTGGCGATAATGATAGTAAAGTGCAGACAACACGACAGGTTGGACATGACATTCTGTTTGACAATTTGCTGCAGATGCCAAAGTACCTACATGTTGCTAAGTAACCTTTAGCACAGAATACCTACATAACAGTACTGCGTCCTTTAGAGAATTTGATATGTTTCATCGTAGGCGGTATCTTAGACGAGATGGTATGAAGGTAAATATGTATTTAAGTAAGAATCCATATGAAAATCATTACCCTTACTCCTATATTGTATCGTATAAAAACTAAAACCTTTCAACATAAGTTACCACATTTAAATTGGGTTTCATAAAATAATACAATAAGCGGCCAAGGGAGAATAATAATGAAATCACTGACACGTTAACGAACATAAGTAAACAGGAGTGGAAAAGCAGTTTAGATCTAAAGTGACATAACCGACACGAGTACCAGCTAGTAATGTATTGACGATTTTGCGCTACTGTGCTTTTTCTAGTGTTTTCAAGTCAATGGTTTTTTGGCATCGTTAGGAGATCACTGTTAGCAACTACTGGTGCAATTATCTGCCGTGGCCAGACGTCCTAATCGGATCGTGAGCAACCCATTTCTCGCCGTCCGCTAGTCTGAACTGTAGTTGGGACCAGGGCGACTCACTAGGCAGCAAGAGCGTGACTCCGCCTTTTTTGCTAGCATATTCTTGCTGCATTTTTTATTCACCATCTTTCAAACAAGTTCCCCTTTGCTTACGCCAGCAAGCAGCAGTACTTTAGGCGAATGACTGTGACAGTTGTTACAAATTGTAATTTGGCAAAGACATTAAACTATATACGAGCAATAGGCAGGACATCACGAAGAAAGTTGTGAGCCAAAACTTATTACCAATAGGTAAAAAGTCGCTCAGTCTAGTAGTCGCGTTGCTAAGCAACGCTAGCTAGATAGTTCTACTGACGCACGCCATCAACAATTGTGTATGTCAATTTTCCCAATGCCTCTATAGGTTCTTTTAAATCTTTTTGTAATTTGGTATAACAGAAAACAAAATTAAAGTCAGTACCAGTGGGGTGCTATGACAGTGGGGTGCTATGACAGGAAACCTCCACGTGCGCCCGTGGACTGGAGTTCCCTCTCGGATAAGTCCGGGGGGAAGACCAGTTTTTCGGGCCGGTGCACCCTGGGATGCGGGCAAAAACTCTTCCTTAGGCACTGTGTGCCTAAGTGGTCTCTTTGCCCGTATGCGAATAGCCTGTCGTGTGGATGCTCCAACGCGTGTCCCTCTGATCAGCAGAGGGCACAGCGGCGGAGCGGGCTTGCGGATGGTGAGTGATGGGTAGCTCGCCGTCCGACCAAGGACCAAGCCCGGGTCGGTGGCGCGTCGTGTTTCGCGCCAAATGCCTGCTGGGGTCGCGGGTTTTTTCTTAACCCAGGTTACCGTGGCCCCAGAACGTAAAGGGCATAGAAAGGAACACGGGTGGATTTTAGTCAGTAAGAGTCTGACAGTCCCTCCCGCCCCACCCAGGGCGGGAGGACTCATTTGATGATTTTACCATCTAAAAAAAAAAAAAAAAAAAGAAAAAAAAAAAAAAGTCAGTACCAGTTATATGGTGTTTTTTTATGTATTTTTATCCAGCAGCAGTTATTTAGTGTATTTTTATTTAAAATGAGACGTGTGCCCCATAAAGGGAAGGAAGATAACAGACAAAGGTTCATTGTAGACCTCAGATAAGTAATGAGGGTCCCAAATGTTTGAGCTTGGAACAGATTACTCTCAACTTTCTGAAGTTTCATACCAAACACGTTGTTTGTAAAAGGATTTTATATTATTGTGATTAAGTTAAAATTAGAATACGAGTAAGATAAAAATTAGTTGTTCATTTATTCTTGAAAAACGTTAAATTGCGACCGGCCGCAATTGCAATGCCACATTGCCAAGCAGTTGAAGTTTAATAATTACAATTTGAGAACTATTGATGTGTTTCTTTCGATCACATTAAGTATAAACAAAGTAAATGTGTAAAAACAGAATGCGGGTTTAACGTGAATTTTCAGAAATTACCTTTAAAATGAAATTCAAAAGTTAATCAAGCTATTACTTTGCATTAACTTACAATAATTTGCCAAATTAATCAAAAAGCCAGGTTTAAAACGAAAACAATAACTTGTCAAACTTCATGGGAAAAAAAAAACAAATTAGCTTAACAAACTTGATTGAACAATACGAAACTGTTAAGCAGTTTTAAACTTTCGATACAATAAACCTTTGTGTTACCCTTTGTGTTTCAATTAATTAATTAAAATAATAGCGTAGGTACCAATATTTTTCTTCAATACTTTTATTGCGCCAAACGGCCACTGACGTGTTTGATTGTACACACTATACAAAATTATAATCTGACCGTAAAATTTACGAAAGGAACATACAAAGCGAGACCACGTTAAATTGGTTTTGTATAGCTTGATGCGCAGCCGTGTGTACGTTCAGCAGCACTATTCTCTAAATCCTTAGGGGAACAGTGTATAAGACGGGGACGCAAGGTATAATGGGGATATACACTCTTTAGGCATACTTAACACAACACTAACGTAGCGCAAGCGCCATCAGGACGTCATTTGCAAGCGGCCATTAAGAAATGCCGTCCTGTTGGCGCTTGCGCTACTTTAGTATTGTGTTAAGTTTGCCATAAGTGTGTGATTTTACACTGTACCCCTAGAGATTAGCATAGGATACCCCCTTGTGTGCACCGTTGCCCCAGAGTTGTACTACAGTTTGGTATTCACTAAGCTACTGACAGTAACGTCTGTCAGTAAATTAGTGTGTAACCAACCTGTCTATCTCGAAGACGAGCTCGTCGTAGTGTTAAGTCTAAAAAACATCTTGTAGAGAATAGCATAGCTGGTGTAACACCGTAAGCGACGCCGACGTGAAAGAAGTTTATAAGGACGGAGCATGTAGCGTTTTGTGGTTTGGGCCCACTCTGTATGTATATAATGAGGTTCAAAATCAAAACTTTTAAACCTTCAAATATCATGGACTCGAAAAGAGGATATCCGTTTGTTATAAGCCGATACCTCCATAAAACCCCAGTCTTACGACAATAGTGTAAAGACGACTAATAGAATAAATCCGTGAGTGCATCCGCATAAAGTTCTAACAAAGGCAAAAATAACATTTCTATGTATAAGACCTTGGACCTTGGAGACACGTACGTTGTTGGCTACGTACGACAATTGTACCCAACAAATCTATATATATAAAATTCAAAACTGACTGACTGATCTGACAACGCACAGCCCAAACCGCTGGGCCTAGAAACTTGAAATTTGGCATAAGCCCTCCTTATACCACGTAGGTGAGCACTAAGAACGGATTTTGCGAAATTCGGCCCCTAAGGGGTTGTTTTTGGGGTTGATAGTTTGTATGAAACTTCGAAACTACAAGTGCTAGGAAATTTAAATTTTGAATACGGATTGTTTTGAGGACGTAAGAGTTACCTATGACAGGATTTTGCGAAATTCGACCCCTAAGGGGTTTGTTTTTGCGATTGACAGTTTGTATGAAACTCTTTTATTAGAAGCGCTAGGCGTCTCAAATGTTGCATGGCGGTTCTTTTTAAGACGTTAACTCTCACCAAGGCGGAAATTTTGTGAAATTCGACCCCTAAGGGGTTGTTTTTGGGGTTGAAAGTTTGTATGACACTCTATTACTAAAAGTGCGAGGAGCCTCAAATTTTGCACTGGGTTCCTTTATAGGACTTAAATGCACACCATGGCGGGATTTTGCGAAATTCAACCCCCAAAGGGTTTGTTTTTGTGTTTTATAGTTTGTATGAAACTTTGTTACTTCAAGTGCTAGGCGTCTCGAATTTTGCGAGGGGTTCTTTTTAAGACCTAAATGTTCACTAAGACGGTTTTGCGGAATTCGACCCCTAAGCGGCTTTTTCGGAGTTGATAGCTTGGCGTCTCAAATTTTGCATAGAGATTCTTTTTTGGACGTAGTTGCGGGTGTTTTGTGGAAATAGACCCCAAGGAGTTGATATTTTGTATGGATTATTTTTAGGACCTAAGTGTTAGGTACCTAAAACGGAATATTGCGGGTTGATAGAATTTTTGTTGAATATTGATTATGTTTTTCCAACAGTATCCCATATAGAGGGTGGCTGGGACTAGAAATTCACAAATGCAAAGTTCGAAAATCACGCGGACGAATTCGCGGGCGTAGTGCTAGTCTTACATAAAATATTCTATCCTTCCAAGATAACGATATAACCTCGGTCTTATTGGACAATTTCCTGAGTTTTCTCGATAAATGTGTCGCCCCTAATTCTTGCACTCTTTTATAGCACGGCAAATCGTATCGGTGTCGTTTCGCGACTTACGAATGAGCTCCAAACTTGACTGTATTATGTAAATCAGGTTTCCTGGCTATTGGTCTGGATAAACACGTCAGACGATAGTAGTATTTTTCCAGTTGAATACACATTGGCTGTCAAATCAATTTTATAAAATATTCATGCAACTCTACTACATACTATATCATAGCTGAATATTTTTACGCTTGCAACCTTTTTTCTAATGAAATAGATAAAGTAATTTTACTAGAAAAAAAAAAATAGAACAAGACTTTTACGCAAATCCCAAATTAATCAGGATAAGGGCAAGCAATTGCATTACAAGCGGATAGTCACAAACCAAACTAGTATCACATACACCTAATGCCTTGTTAATGAGGTTACCGGTGGGTTAATTAACGATTAGTAGCTAAGTAACTCATTAACCAAGAATTAGCCTGCGGTTCCATTGAGGTGGAGTGGAGCGGTGCGGTGCGGAGCAGAGCTGTGCCGCGATTAACCAATCACGTGGCTTGAAATCCACATCTCTTCTCCACTCCTCCATGTGATTGGTGAATTGCGGCACAGCTCGTCTCAGCTCTACTCCACTCCGCCTCAGTGGAACCGCAGCCTTAAGAGGATAGAATATGGCCGTTAAAAGCATTCACTACTCGAAAATCAACATCGGTTTGAAGCACCGCAATTTTGCTGAGCTATTTTAAACTGTATTTATTTTCTGTTTCCGTAGGCATTGAAGACCAGCTAGAAGCTAGCAGAATGCAGGATTAGTGCCCTGAAATAGCGGCACTGGATTGCAGTAATTCAAGATGGCGGAACAACACTTGTTATGGTTACTTCCTTTTTTAAATTAACGAGAAGAGCACAACAAAATGCTGTGGGCACTATGGACTGCTAATAAAATAAATATAATTATAATGTTTTTAATGATGGAAAATGCAATTCAAATAAGACTGTCACAGTTTTTAAGAAACCAACCCTCGTCATGTTCCCTCTTCTATAATGAACGATTGAATCTCAGAGAGGACGCATCTATAGGAATGAATCCAATCGTTGTTAATTACAAACACAACACCGTATGCAAAGCAGAAAACACATCGATCGGGAAAGCACTAAGTATGCAGATGTGGAATATCGGCAGATTGAGGTAAGCTACGTTTCTCCATGAATATTTAAGGTAGTTTCAGCGTGCTTTGGCGGCATTCGTGGTGTAACGCAATTCAAACCATGACTATGTTTTGGTAACTGACTTCATAAAATCCTATTTCCCAATCCCAAGTCCATTTACGTGGAATATTCAACCTGTTTATTGAACCGAGTAATCCGCTCCGCAGTCAATATCAACATCTGAGCTTCAGCGTCTAATGCTGAATAATTATGTCCTTCAGAAACTTCCTTTTTATTTTTCTTTATTTATGACTTGCCAGCGGCTTCGTCCGCTCACGGCCCTTAGGTTAGGTTAGGCCTCAAACAGACAGCACGTTGATTAGTGTTGATGATCATTTCACTGCCCTTTCCACATTTCATTTGTAATCCACGCAGCAGACTTCTTTTTCCATACCTACTTTAATTTATTTACAATCTCAGCTGTTGCTTCCTCTCTGGCCATATTATCCTCCACGCAGCCTATCGTTTCTTAAGACTCCCTCAACTCTTATAGTAATCCACATTTATACTCAGGCTTACCTCACCATCTTGTCCTCATACCTCCACATCACATGCCAATAACATGAAAAATCTCTTTTGTAAACTTATTTCTTGCTAGCTTTTGCCAGCGGCTGCCCGATAGCTGATGCATCGATCGTTCGCGAAAGCTCTGAATCAAACTATTAAAACGGGCTGTGGTCGTGACCCGAGACCCGACTAGTTCTGCCAAGTAGCAAGTTATTGGCATTTCAGGGTGTAAACTTCTACATGAGCTAAAGATAATTATTGCGGCTCCGTTTTATTTTGGGAACAATAAAAGCGGCATATGTAAGTAAATAAGAGGCTTATAAAGTTTAACCCGTTAGTTTACGAAGTTGTGTACACGTTTTTCTTCATTTGGACAAGGGAAAATTAGAATAGATTGTACAGACGCCAGCAGGTCAACCTACCCGAATCTGTCAGCTTTTACCAATCAAAGAGTAACCTTCCAGTCTTGTGATAAGGTTGAAATTCTATTAAAGAAATCTAACAGATTGTGGTAGCTTGATGTGCTGGCGTCTGTACATACAAAAGTGGTATTTGAGCGTGGGGAATGAAGTGAACGTCTATCACATTTGAAAGAAAGAGCATTATTTTAGCTACATTATGAGTTCATGACTGATATTCAGCTGCATCCGGTCCGACTGGAAGATGACCCCAATATAGTTGGGAAAAGGCCGGCAGATGATGCTGAGTTTTTGACTGTGCTGAAGTAACAAAAAACTCGAAACAAACAAGGTGAATATCTATGTTAAGTTCTAATAGTAACTAGGCTGTCAGTATTCATCTTGGAAATAAGCCAACGAGCCATCAGCGAGGCGAGTTATTTGGTTCAAGGGACATCAATTCAGCCCCTTCGTTTTCTTTTACTTTCATAACAAGGAAATATGTGCTTTTACGGCTACCAATTCTTTTATATGGTGCGCTTTTTATTGAACTTTCTTTGGTCCGTGGCGGAGAAAACCTAGCAATTGTTCGGAGAGTATTATATTGTATTCCACGCGACTCTCTCCTTTGAGACGATTTTTGCTTGAGCTGCTTATAGTTTTTTGTTTACTTTATAAACTAGAAACAGTTTAAACGTACAACCATAATGGAATGCAGTCAAAGTTCTGAATGCAGTTCTTGTTCAAGACAGCGAGGCTGTGTGCTGCTTTAGAGAATGCTTTCATACATTCAAGTTACTTAAGACTTTTGTAGTAACATTGAGGTTAAGGCAAGATGGTTGCTAATGCAGAGACATGACTATAAATAATATGGTCTGTTTGACTTTCCCAAAATAAGCTTTTACAAGAAAGTCAGATATGAATAATGAATATCTCTGTGAGCATGAACAAATAGTTATCAGTCTGTTGGTTTTAGAGAAGTTATATAAAATCAAGCCACATTTTACGCAGTACCTGCAGGGTTTAATTTTATGTATGAAATTTACATTTACAGATAATTTTTAACTGTCAATTACACCTACCACCTACCTAGTGTAAGCATTACTCATTATGAGCTTATACGCTGCTCTCAAATAGGTATATATAAATATGTAAAAATGTATTTCTAATATCTTTAAACGAGCAATTCTTGTATATTGATTTATATATAATCAGGATCTCGGAAACGGCTCCAAGGATTTTCGTGAAAGTTACAGATTAGGGGTTTTTCGGCTCAAGGAATCAATTTAACAAGGTTCGAGAAAAGCTCGGTTCCAAAAGATATAGACATTTTAAAAACCGCGTTTTAAGCGTCATCATCAGATGAGGGCCAAAAACAAACACTGACCAAAGCTCGGTCAACCAGATATTAAAAATTAAATGGCGACATTTGTTCTGATTTTGACTATGTACTTAACTTCATAGATCCTTATTCAATTTCAGATAAGAATTAGGACGACATGAAACCATAATCCGCTAAAACCTTAAAAGGGTTAAAACGAAAAGAGGCCATATTGACTTCTAAAACCTATGAAATATACGCACAAGCATATAAGTTAAGTCGCACGGTAAATACGTAGACCGGATCACTTATTTATTTACAAAACCGGCGAGACACTTTATTTATATACCACACACGGCCTTTTTAGGGTTCTTAACTAAAGGGACTATTACTAAGACCCCGCTGTCTGTCTGTCCGTCTGTCCATGTACAAAATCTACCCTGTTCCATCACATGTCATTTTATGACTGAGTCCCGCAATCCAATACAGAGTCGCCACCCGAGAGTGTCCCATGACCCAGACGCAGACAGTCCCCTGATCTTCGATCTCTGTACTTAAGTTTAATTATAAGAGGTCATGTTAGACCAGTCCTTTGTTTCTGAGCTACTGACAGTCATGATTGATCTTCAGAACTTTAACTTTGCGATAAGTAAATCCTTTTTGGGTAAGTTAGGTTCACAATACAATCCTTGAAGATTTTCTTTCGAAGTAGAAAAAGTAACCAGCCTACTTTATCAACTTCTTACCGTCATCGAATTCAAATCAAAAAGTTCTTGAAAAACACGTCCTTATCAGGCATTTTTTATTTGTCAGAGATTTATGTGGACCTTCGAGGTACCTAGATACTTTTCTCCGTACTTTGTCAGCCCCTAATGTATTTTTGTCTTAGTTTTCGCGGTTACATTTACAAATCAAACCAAAGCTGCATTATTATTGATTCTAGTGAGTTCTGTTTTAAGATAAGTTAAAACAGAAAAAAAAACCGTCTAGATCAAACTACTTGACGGAAAAAAAACAACTTATGTTATTTTGTCTCTCAATAATCCAGAAATAGCAAAGAAAAGGGTTCTAGAGAGAAAGGATACGAAAAATAAAACGGTATTAAACGTTGTAATACAATCTGAGCCAGAATCGATAGAAGGATCCTTGGCAGGGCACATCGGTCACTAAAAGGACATAGCTAAGACTTGTTACACACGTACCACAGCAACACCACATCGCAGCGACAAAATGTTGTCAACTAGTGATTACGCCGAAAAGCATCGCTACAGCTTTTTGGAGTTGCGCTGTGGTGCACAGCACATTTTGCTGGTACCACAATGCAACTGCAAAAAGCTCATTAGTTTCTTGGAAGGATTGGATGTGATTCTTGCGATGTGGTCGACAACTAGTTTGCCAAACGCCGAGTCGTTGGTTTTTGCGATGTGGTTAGCATCAACCACGCGACCAGTAACGACTATTTATGGTTTTCAATCCAAAATATATGTCTGCAAACGTATTGCAGTGGTGCTACGTCTGAAACAGCCCTAAATGTATGGGTTTGTTAGTCCTCCCCAAATGTCAATAAAGGAATTACTGATTCTACTAACATTCCAGACAGAAAATATTAGTGGTTTAATATTCTGATGGCTATTGCAAATGATTCACAGATTTTATTTTATCATGAAATCGGCATCTTATCCAAAGGTGTATAGAGTAGGGGAGAATTCAGGAACCAGCATCCAGTTTTACAACAAGAATTCTAGATCGTCGGTTATAATTTTCGCTCTTATTCCTTGTCAAGTAAGGTAAATCTATAGTTTTGTATAATTACTAGTGAATTCATGAGTAACTTCCAGATAGTTACTATTTTCTCTAAATAACGTCTTGAGCACTCGCGCCAGCATCGCTGCGACACTTAAATCTTTCCCCACATCCTTGTCTTGTTTCTTTTCAATATTAATATTTGCCGTCAGTAAAAACGACAGCTCCCACCTATCTCCGTCAGATTCAGAGAGCATTTCACCAACTTTATGATTTCTCTGACTTTTACGATGCATCATTCATCGTTTGCCGATAACTTTTATGAGATACATCAAAAGAGAATATACTGAGGGTGAAAGTAAACTAAGTACCTACGTAAAGTAAAGCACAATATTTGCTAGCCCTAGTAGTACCTATTCCTTGACATTTTACATATTTTCATTACGTTAATGGATAGGACTGACTGGATATGTGGTAGTACCTAGTATTTGTTAACATTTCTGAACACTAAAACATTAAGTGGAAAGAGTTTTTTGGAAATCTGTTCTAAAACAACATAAATATTTCTTTAGCTTACACCCACTGCTGCCTGAAGATCTTATTTGGAGGATTTACCACAGAAAACCTCTGCTTTAACGTTTCGAGAAAAATAAGCACGATGTTAGAATTTTCTGTAATTCTGTTCTACGAGTAATGCTAAGTTATTTTCGTCCTTTATATTTGGGTATTTCGATTATGTCCTGCCTTGGGCGAAGCAGGTCTCACCGAATGGCTCATGTTACTAACTATATCTAGGAGTTTATCAATTACCTTTGGGTTCTAGGATCACATTATTTTCCAAAATGTTACAGCCGCGTTTATACTACCTTGACCATTTGACATTTGTAAAATAATAGCCCATATTAAATTAAATTCTATAAAAAGCTTCGCATACAGAAACCCTCCATTAATATGAAAAAAGGTCTAAAGAGGTTACAGAATTGTTTACCATGAGCATGAGAATACCGTTCCATTATTCTTCAGAGCTACCATAATGGTGAGTCCCATGATGGTCTAATTCATCTTTTACAAAAGAAATGTAGCCTGTGAAGGTGATGTCAAAGGGTGCCCTCTATCTGGCAGAAACTTGTTGCTCCGAAACCTATTTGGCAGAACTCACTTGGCAGAAACTTTTTTAGACGAACATTGTTATGGTATAAAAAATGTTTAGTATAATTGTTTTTTGGCCTTATGTTTTTATGTCCGAATTTAAATTGGGATACTTTTAAGATGGCAGGATTGTATTGGGCATAATTACCTTTGTCAGAATTACAATTTTGCATATTTTCATTTAGCATAACGTTTATTTAGAGCGCCGATTATTTGGAATAATTTGACTTAGTATAATTCGAAGATCACAGAATTTCAGAATATAAATAATTTAATAGGCATAATAAAAATTAAAAAAAATTGTTTTATAAAATCAATATGGTGTGCTACAAAAGTTAGTGACAGAAATGAATCGCTGCAAAACCGACTTCACGTAGTCTTGTTTGCCCTACCCCTAGAGTTTAATTTATAATCGCGTAGGCTCGGAGGGGCGAGGCGGCCCGCTAGCTGAGGAGCAGGTGGTTTTAACGCACACCGCTGCGGCTGAGGCTGGCCGGCTTGCCGGCCAGCAAGCCGAAGCTGCGGTGGTGGGCGTAAAATCATCTGCGACGATTAGCTCGCGTGGGACCGCCGGAGACCCGCAGCGCCGGAGCCGTGACAGAAGCCATGCTTGCTGCATGTTGCAACCTTGCATGCTGCATGCTTGTATGCTGAATGCTTGCTGCATGCTTACTGCATCATCTTACTGTCTGGGAAATAAAAACCACACAATTATGACAAAAGATGATTCTGGCTGTGAATTTTCTGCGATATGATGATTATACTTATTGATTATTATGGAAATGAAATTTATGCCTAAAGATGATTCTGACTTACAAAATTATGGGTTTCGGTGTTATGGTAAATGAGTGTATGCCAAACGATTTTCAGCGAAAAGAGGTTTATGCTATCCGTTGCTATGCAAAATAAAATTATGACTCAAAAAGTTCTGCTATAAAGGCTGGACCCGATGTCAAAAGCTTCATTAAAGAAAATGGTTCACTTCAGTGAATGTTCTCTTTTGTTTCATTACACATTCACATTGGAACGGCAAAATAACATAGAACTGAAATTGAATTTCGTTTAGAGCGGTTTCAGACAGCGAACAAGCCAGAAAAATCGAACGCACGTATACGCGCTTATTTTTGTGCTTAAACTGTCTTGCACGCAGTTAAGGTGATAGGTCAATAAAAATACGCTTTTTATTTTTTACTTTTCTTCGTACGTATATGAACTACAGATCTTAAAACTTGGAATATAGTAATTGACTATATGATATAAATTCTCACAAAGTTGAAAACACGATTCATTGAAATTTTCTCGATACAAAAAAAATGCAAAGTCAGGTCTATATTTTTTCTTTTTTGGACTTTATGGCATAACTACTATGAGTTATGGAAAAGATGTTACTTAAAATTGTAGAGAATACCACTATCTAAATTCTGTAAAGACAGTTTTTCAATTAATAACAATTTTAATTCACAAAAAGACGTCAATATGTTTGGGCACATACGCCGTTTTATTCTGAGCACACATTCACTATCGTCCTCTCATCTTTTGCCTTTTACAAGTAGTGTCATCACTTTCGTTCCTTGACGAATCAGTCAGCCAGCGTGGCTCTTACAGGCTAGACCTGTGACACTTTTTTTCAGATCGCGGCTGTCAGATTTTCGTAATAATAAAATTGGTAATGGATAAAAAGATCGAGAAAATACAAACGAATGATACGTAGGCTTATAGATTATTCAAAACTATGTTTCGATGTGTTCAATGGGACGTGATTGTAAACGGACATGACTGTAAATAAGTCACGTAAACTTTCTTTTTTCAATAACAAATTATTTTCATTAATAAATCAAGAATAAAATAAACCAAACTTACTGAAAATCATCGCAGGAAATTCCTGACGACCCTTACAGAGCAAACAAGGGAAATGTTAGAATACGTATGATTCTATACATTACGAATTGTTCCTATCAATATAATAAATTAGTCACAGTGATATTATATCAATGCTATCGTGATATCGTACTATTGTTGTCGGATGGTTCCTCTGTGTCCATCCCCCTCCCATCTAATATTTATGCATCTAAATACAATTTCACATGAACTAATTATAAATGCACTGAATTGATTTGCAGTCAACAATTTGAGATAATATGTAACTGAAAACAACTTCTAATCGTATCAAACTGCGATATAGGATAAGAAGCACTTCACTTTTATTATTATTTATTTAGTTTCGTCACAGATTTTAACAATTTCGATGAAACAGGAATAAAATAAATTAAATGAAAACTGCTGTTGTCATTTTGAATACTTCAAAATTACTTGTCAACTACAAATAAGGCATAGCACGCAATGTTGAACCGACCATTTGGGCGTTTAAAACCGGTTTTTTGAACCAATTCCAAATGGTCCACATTGCATGATTTAAATATCGCCTATAGTATAATGCTGCGACTATGATGAAAAATCGGTGGTCATTGCTGTCTCACCACGTGTTCGGTACAAGTTGCTTCTCGCTCTATTGATTGCTTTGGAGTATAAAAGATCAGTACTGGGCTCATGCTTTTGGAGTCGATAGAAATAGATAATATCTCTAAAGGTTTCATTTATCAGAAAAGTGATATTAAAACCTTGTCCCAAAAAAATACTGTGATAGTGAAGATATTATAGAATGAAGATTTATTTATAAAGAGGTTCTGACATTAAACTGTTCTACTATACCTGTACCTCATATGAGTAAAAAACTACTAAATTCACGCCGCTGCTCGACTAATGTCCATTTTACGCGGCGCTTGTGTCTGTCATTACATCGAAATGCATCAAAAATTAATACAAACACCAGATGGTGGAGGACAGGGCGTCAAGCATCCTTGGCTTTCCACTCTCGAACATATAAAGATATCACGCAACCAGCTTTGTGAACGCACGATAGTAAAAGGAGCGTTTGTTTGGGGCTTTATTTAGCGTGTTAAAATAATCGAATGAGTCCTCCTACCCAGAGCAGGGCGGGAGGGACTGTCAGACTCGGAATACTTACTAAAATCTACGATTTATTTCAATAGCCTTTTACGTTCTGGGGTCACGGTATTGTATTCGTTTGTCCGCGACCCAGGTAGACCCTCTAAGGGGGAGCCCCGTTATTGTGCTGTCACATTTTCCGGCGCGGGTGGAACACAACGCACACGCCCATACCCGTGCGCGCGTGTGTTTGGGGCTTAACGATAATTGGGTATTGTCACTTTCGTAAGGTATGCCAATTATCATTAATTTTCTACCAAAATAGTAGTTTTGTTCGTAATCTCGGGACATCAAAATGTTATAAAATAAATTTAAGACCGTGAATGATAAAAATATTCACAAAATATTAATCCACATCAATAAAGATTTCTATCATTTTGTTTTGGTAAATGTTTCGACATCCTTATATTAAAATATTTCTACTAGAGTAATACATGTATTTTTGCGTAAAGGGAACACTTTATGAAATGTCGAAGTTGACGAAATGAAATACATAAAACTTTGGATTGCGTTAATTTTGCGATACTGGCGCCTGCTGGTGGCGATGCGTCGCAACTTTTCCGACTCATCAAACGATGCTTTCGCTTTGCCGTACGCCGTTAAGCGTATTTCGAGGCACTCATAATAAATCCCGAAAATCGAAGAAATTCCTAATGAATTCTATTTTTTTTTATTCAGACTTCACTTCGAGTGAAAAGCATAATAAATGAAGAAAGAGTCATGCTTCTGACATCAGCTTAACCGTAGTAAAGGACAAAAGGTGTATAACAAACAAAGGAGTGGCCAGACGTCAAGCAAACGCTCTCAAAGAAAAAACGTACGTGCCCGTGAATCCAAATGATATGGACCTTTCTAAGCTGAAAATAAATATCATTATCCTATACAAATCGTGGACCGTTTCAAAAGAGCATTAACGATTTTGTGGTATTTTGCTGTAAATAGAATCTGAATACAGATTTTTCAGCATAGTTTTGTAGGGCTTTTATTCGAGAACTATCGATTAAACATTTTCCGTCGGGTGTGGTTTGAGTCAGAAAATAATTTTACTGTTATGGTTACAAGGAATTTCATTTTCGATTTCACAGAATAAATCTAGTTAATGATCATTGTTGTTTGTCACGCGAATGAAAGTGATTAAAGTCTTTATTAATATCCATACACTACATCACGTCTTGTTCCCATGGGCATAGAAGTGAACTATAGAACCTTACTTGATGTAAGAGTATGACCGCGTTGTACCACAAAAAGTTAAACATCTGTTGAACACTTGTCTAAAAAAAGTGTAACTGCAAAACGACCCTTATACCAACGTCCCATCAATGCCATTTTGCAGTTAAAATTTTTTTTAGACAAGTTTTCAACTGATGTTTAACTTTTTTTTTTAGAAATACGGTTTGTTGTAGTTAACGATATGAGTCAAGATTCTCTACGATAAATTCTTCATTAAACAAACAGTGAGTTGATTATTGTTGATGATCTCTTTAGTGCCTTTTTTCTCATATTATTCGGATTCTACGCACTCACGTTCACGTCTTTTTCTTCTAAACTTATCTTTTACTTACAATCTCAGCAGTTACTTCCTCTCTAGCCATAATTATCATCCTTTACGCAGCCCATCGTTTCTTACTTGAAGTCTTCCTTCTCTCTTATACTACGCTAGTATTTTATCGCCTTTGCTTATACCTAGTAATCCACATTTATACTCAAAACATGCCAATAACATGAAAAATCTCTTATGTAAAATTTCTTATTTGGAAACTGTATGTAAATAATGATAAAAATTTAAGAAAGGTACGGATAACTTCGAACTTGACATAAATATTGTCAGAAATATCAATATTTTGCCGATTGAATACCTTCCGCTGGCACTGAGCCGGACCTTGGATCTAATAGATTTGTTCTAAGTCAATTTACTATACCACTGGGTTCAATTAATGGTCGATTGTTGGTGGGCAAGACAATTACTTCGCCATAGAATAGTAAACAAAGCTGTTTTGTTGGCAGAACTAGGAAAGATCGAGTTACATTCAAGGGAGTGGTGTTAAAAATAGGGCATGTCTGTCTATCCTAACCTCAAAACATGCTGGCTGACCTAATTATGGGTCCAATCCTCTGTTGCTTAAGTAAGAAACGATTGTAGAGCAATGTGTATGTACTTGTTTTTCTGACGGAGTCTTTCACAATACGAATATTTTAAAGGACTAAAACTATGGGCACGGTTTAAAAAAACACCAGTAACGCGATGATAAATCCTGCGGATACGTAACAATCCCAATTATGCATAGGGATGAATTTGGATAAAAGGGATCCATTAACTATAGTGTTCAGACGTGTTTTTGAAGCTTTAGGGAGAATTAAAACTAAATCTGATATGCTTACTATAAAGCGGGACTTATTGGATCGTAATGTGAGTGTGTGATCCAAGTGTTCTTCAATATTTTACGGAATCATAACTTGTAGATACTAGGCACTAGTGATGGTTTACACTCCGTTACCTCCAATGGTGAGCGAGACTGTGGAACATTATAGCTCATGGTGAACCTATTAAAACGAAATAAACATTATTATTTTGTGAGCCTTTTAAATTCAATGCTGTACAGTAAAAACTTCTACAGTCATAATCTGTTTTCATAATTTATAACATAGTATAAAACCCAGAAACTAAACTGAAGGAGACATGTTAAAACTTCTTACTCCCCGAGAATTTACTCAACGTGAATATTAAACATTTCAGTCACAAACTTGTAGATCTTCAAGATATTCCGTTTTAAGGCGAGAAATGGAGCAATTTTACAATTTTCAACCCCGCGTGTGTAGAATTACGTAAGGTCTATTCGCATTCGCTTCTATTTTCACGAAGGAAACGACGATTCAGAGAAAACGATTGGAACGTGATAAGAATGTTCTCGATTAAGTGCATTCATGCGGCTTTGCACCATGATAGTTATCTGTAGTCAAAGTTCTGCTGTCTGATCTGTCTTACAAAGAAGGAAAAGCGAAAAAAGATCAGAGCCTATAGCCAAACGGCAAGCCACAATCGTTAACGTTCAGCAGTCGCTTTTAGCAACTGCTGAACGTTAAGGATTGCCGCTTGTTCGTTTGACGGTAAGGCGATCTCCTTATGAGGACCAATCACAACGCTAGCCATATTTTATCTCAAGCTGTAAAAAGAAGCATTATTATGAACTGCTTCACATCATGCCTTGCTTCGCATTCATCTACACGTAGGGGATCTTCAGAATAATGCTGATCAATGACAAGTTTCATAGCGCTTTCATTAAATTCTAAATGATATAAAGAGAGATAGATAACGTGTTGTTGAGCTTCCAAATCCTGGCCTGCATTTGTAAACGAAAGATTCCTATCAGGTACCTACTCTACATATACAACTAATCTCCGTCAGCAATCAATGTCTAGGGTTGGGGATAATAGCCCTTAAAGTCATTATCTTCTATCGTTTATTAAAGCGATTTCAAGATGGTCGTAATCCAGCAAAGACCGACTTTACTAGTTATGAATTTGTAATGTTGTAAAATTATTAAAAGTTAAGGGCGATTTTTGGACGGCGAAGTAAAAGATAGGGCTCAATGGTGGTGAATATTCGTGAGCAATTGCAACAATAACATTGTTTACTGAAGGAATATTCACTAAGCCTGCGATCACAAACGGGAACGACAGCCTTAGACAAGTGTGTTTGGGTACTACATTTATGGAAATTCAGCATTTGAAGCCAAAAGAGGCAGTGATGTAATCGATTTCATCACCAATTGGCGCAAACAATAAGTCAGGGATCGATATTTTCATTTTAGCCGAGTGCTATTTCTAAAACAATGAACCAAATATTGATAAACGTGATATCAAACAAAAGCTCAGTCAATACAAAGTGTCTCAATATAAAAGATAAGGCGATTGAGAACATTGTAGTTCGCAAACATAAATCTGGCACGTGGTGTATAAAATGTAAGAGTGCCAAGAAGGACTGCTATGCAGAGGCAGCTCATTGTAAAATAATAAAAGCTGCATTGGTTTATCTTCAACGTTCAGCAAAGCGACCATCCATTTTATCCTGAAAGAGGCTACTCCGAATCATCGAAGTCCGTCGTTGATCCCGGCAGTTGCATGTGTTTTTTTTTCAGTTATAATGCTAGTTATAGACTCCAAACACTGACAATGAATCTTGCCAAAGGCAACCGCTCCAAATGAAATAAAAGGCTAGGCAGATGATGATGACAATCACTTGGTATGTAGCAATTAGCAGAGATGTATTAACAAAAAACAAAGAGATAGGGAAACCTAGTAACGTACTAATAAATAAAATTACGATGCGTGATTAAGAAAATAAGCTTGTTGACGTAACATTCCAGAACAAAATATCTGATATCACGACTTAATTAAGAACAACATAACACCATATTGTTTTCGTTAATCCGTTTCCCCTATCTAATTGAAGTTCATTGTTCTATTATCGGGGCACTCCAATGTCTAGTACAATTATATACATTTATACAAGCATGTAGAACTGTAGATACCAAAGTAAAGTGAGTGCCAGGTATGAAGTAAAACGGGTCAAGTATAGACGCGCTTTCTACGAGGTACATCCTATGATTAGATGAAATATGAAGTATTCAAGCAACAAGTAGGACCAAAGTGGTGTAGGATCTAGTATCAGGGAAAATTTCAGACTTTGTAAATAGTTGGATTATGCTGCTCTAGCTACAGCTTTGTGAAACAGAAGTTTCTACTCGGGATCTCTTCCACGACGAAAAAATTTTTAAATAATTATCATAATTAAAATGGCATGCCTTAGGCACCTGAGAAATCACTTGCACTTGATCCGCAAACAAACTAAGCAAATCACGGGGATCTATGAAATCTGGTTAAAATTAAAAGAACGGAATTACATCAGGAGTCAAATAATTTGGGCCCAAATATCAAGAAGGAAGCATTTATTAAGATGACAGGCGATTAACCCACAAGCCAATACAAACCTTGGCAAGTAACAGGACTAAAAATATTCCAAGAGAAACGGGACTCAATGAATCGTGAAAACCAATAACGAGACGTCAAGTCACTCAGCTGTGAAGTAAGGAACCAAAGATAAGACGGCATGACGCGTTAGGAGGACCCCCAGAATTGTACAGAAGGTTTACCTGATAAACAATAATTTGTCGAAAACTATAAGCGAGGGGACAAACAATTCTCAAGCTTACGAAACATTATCGAATTACGTGAATCATCGAAAACAATTTTAAGAGGGAAATTCACCAATAAAGTCAACGCGATCAGTAACCTCTGAAACCTATGTATTTCTATTTATGTAATGGCCAAAGAAACAGGTTTAGCAATAGGCTAAGTAATGCTACTGCAAGATCATCGTAATTTTGGAGATGTCTAAAGGTTTAATCCCAACTTGAAATAGTGCGATTTACTCGTAAGAACGAATCGATAAACCTAAAAAGTACTATGAGTTCCTGCTTGGCAGCTTATACGTTATTCATCATTTTTTTCACCGTCGTCCTTCTGCTATAGTTTGTTTCTGGTCAAAGTCACTAAAAAGGTCTCAGTCTATCTAATCTGGCTTAAGCGCGGTCTTAAAAGTTTCAAGCCACATATTATGCGACTTAAGCCACCATTTCGTTTTACTTTTAGACTTCTTATTTGGGTTTAGTGTAGTGTCCGACCGAAACTGATTTTTCAGCCGAAACCGAAACCGAAACCGAACTTTCGGCCTAGCTCTCAGTTTCGGCCGAAACCGAAACCGAAACCGAAACTTATTAAACATTTAAAATTTTGATTATTTTCTAAAAAAATTTTTACATTTATTAACACTTAAGAAAAAGTGAAGACCGATTTTGACGAAAACGAAAACTGCATCATTGGGTTTTAGAAAAATCAATAGTCTTGGTCAGGAATCGAAACCGCAGATTTTGGAAAAAAAAAACACATATTATTACACCATTCGATAGTGTTGCTAATAAGGATCGAATTCTAGAAAATAACGTTATACCGCAAACTTATGACAAAAATAGGTTTTTAAGAAATTGCTATTTTTAGAAATTGTTATTTAACTTCTAATGAGCCATAATCTATATTTTCTGCCTTGACGATTGATAAGTTTAAATATATTTTATTATTACTCTAGCGGCCCATCCCGGCTTCGCACGGGTGGACATTATGATTTTCGTCCTCTAAAACCTGGTTCTGATGGTTACAAACACAGCAAAAAAAGAAGTAACCGAGTCGCTCCAGCCGTTTTCGAGTTATGAGCTTAGCAACAGATTCTGCGATCCATTTTTATGTTATTAGATGAATATACAAGACTTACTCTTGGCAGTTGGCAGTAAACTCGAAAACATAACCTCAACTCACGATTAAATGAACGGTGGCGAACAGCACCGGGCCCCGCCGTCGAGCATGCACGTGTTGGCTACGAAAGTTACCGAACGACGCACGAAAATACACGAACACTTGAGTTTCGTCAGGTTTCGGTTTCGGCAAAGTTTCGGCTATATTTTGGCCGAAACCGAAACTAAGGCCGAAACTAGATTTTTTGGCCGAAACCGGCCGAAACCGAAACCGAAACCGAAATTTCGGTCGGTCACTAGTTTAGTGTGAATGGATTTAAAGGATTTGCGGGTTTTTTATTGTGTTTAGTCATTCGAGTAGATTCAATTTCCGATTTAATTTAATTAATTGGCTGGATGTGGTTGGATTACGCGACTTTCGAGCTTTGGCGTTGAAATATGATGCTGCCATTTGTCAAAAGGTTAAATTGATTACTTACATTATTTGACTCATATCATATTTTCACTTACTACATATTATTATTACACTAATAAAGATTCGTCATAACCAATCTATTGCAGGCCACATTTAGCGCATGTCAGAGGTAATCTATCACGAAGGCCCAGTAAGGATTAATAAATGAATGAAGCAGACTTTATTTTCTAGCTTTAAATCTTATAAAGCTTCTCTAGAAAGTATCGAAATCACCATCTAACTTTTCTATTCAGAATAAGTTATAGTCCATAAAGGAAACGTATTATCGTTGTTAGTAGGTTACGAGTGCTTAGGACAGCTCAGTCGGTCACGACTGTAGGACCATCAATCTTCGCTATACGTGCCTGCGGGCGTTCTAAGACCCAATGCTCGCACCCCTCGCGATATACGTTTAGTCAATTTATACGGTACGCCATTCTGATCCCGAATCATTTCCCGAATATACAATATGAACAGGTTTTCATATTGGAATGCCTGAAAAAGTTCGTTTACGACTTAATCTTTACAACCAGATTTATAGACCAAAAGCCTTCGAGTAATAATTAAAGAGTCGGAATGCTGCATTCTCTTGCATGAAGTTTGAAATTTAACAGCTTCTGGTGCCTTGGCCCAGTTTGCCAACTATAAATATCAAAAAGCTTAGTAGCTTAGTGTTCTATTGGGATTACCAGCACGGATTTGGCATTTTGCCCGATCGGAAAACGAAAAATCCTGCTTTCTCATAATACAGCTGTCGATACAATAATAATAAATGTGTGTTAAATTACTTTCGCTGCTTCGAATTGTTTTTTTTTGCTGAACCGAATTCTGCTAAAGGGGCAGAAATAAATCATTGCATTTCGTCAAGATTCTAAGGTCTTTGAATAATTTGAATTTTGCTACAAAACATGATATAATGAGTCCCTGTTCCGCTAGCTGCGTATGATTTATTGGCTTCCGGGGTAGATTTTTACTTCCACCATCTTTATTCTAAATCGCGTGGAATGGGGTCTCCTTCCGACGGTAATATAAATCGTGCAACCCAACTCCGGCCTTCGATAGTTCGATGTTGATCAACGGAAATGTACACTTCTGTAAATGACGGGGTTACAAGAAGGTTTTAATTTTAGAGGAAGTACCCTAAAGCTTCCCATAATATAGTATTTACGCCGCAAAATGGCTGGTTTTATCGGAAAATGAAATATCAAGTGATATTTTGGGGATCAATTATAATTACTGGTTTTTGTTTCAGAACAGAATTGGCGTAAGCTCTAACTTTTTTTACTTTTATTTGTGGTTTTCGGTTGCTAGTCCTTGACATAAAGTAGTCTGTGTTAGTTTTTAAATTTAATTTTAGTGCTTGTGGATAGAACTTAAATATGTAAATGAAAACCCGAGTTCTCTTCGTTTGTTTAAGCTTTCAGGAAAAAACTCCGCTCAAAAGAAACATAATGAGCCCAATATGGACATCAGAATTCACAGAAGATTAACACAAGGAGGGTAATAATTCTACTTAATTAGATTAAGGCCTGCACGTAAAAACTAGGAGCGTAACTAGAACCCTTTCGTGATTCGGGTTCTAAATGGACAATTGAATGACCAGAAAGATACTCGTAAGCGTAACATTATCCTTTTTTACATAATAGCGAATAGCGTATCGTGGTAAAGTTATCAGTAATGGCCCAATTAGTAAATGTATTGGTTATATCAACAATCGATCTGAAACGTTTAAGTATTATGGTATTACTTTTTGAGGACCAGAGGGTCTAAAACTAAGTGACTATCACTAAAAGATGATAGAAAAGTATTTAAATTGACATTAAGCTACCTAAAACTTTAAGTCAAAAAACCTGCTAAAAGGCCTAACTATTGTAAATTCGAAAACCTTTGGAGACGATTGCCACTTTCTTGGTTCTTATCGTCGATTTGAAAACAGAATGTTAATGAGTCGAGCATCATATCCAGCTGAAGCATAGCATCAAAAGAATTGAATTTCACAGGAGCCTCACCTTTTCAGTGACAGCCAGACCAGCATACTCCTCAGGAGCCAGGCAGTCGCCTTTCAGCCAACTAGCAAGGCGGCCCAGCTCCCCAAGCATATTTGATGGAGTCAAAGAACTAAGCGCCATTATTTTTGCACTAACTTTATTTCATCGGAAAATCTTCAACACAAAATTTTAACTTTATTTAGCAAAAGTTCAGTTTATTTAGACGGAAAGTTACCTTTTTGTTAATTTCATTTCAGAATTTTACGAATTATTTCCGTGAAAACCAAACTTTTTAATTCGAATCCAAGTAAAGAAAGAAGCTGTCCATTCCCATTGATATAACGAGTGCGGGAGATATAAAACTTTTCCAATTACGTTTACTTCGCGGAAGATCCTCGTTACAAAATATTGTTACTGTAAAATTCCCGCGAAACGCACGAAGAGGCGACTACCCTCCGTGCCGGAGCGAATTCAACTGACAGTAATCGGGAATCACAGTTATTTATCGTCAAAATATTCGAATTTTCAAACGTCTGGCGTGTGATCCGAACGATGTTACACTCTATTGTGTCCTAGTAGGGTATATTTTAAAATACCAGAGGGCAGAGTTCACATTTTCGGAGCATGCGCGGTTAAAAGAGACGGAACTACGATTTTTCCGTGAGTTAAAAAGGGATGACGAAATTTCCGCAATTTGTTTTCCATTTCCGAATTCAAAACACATGTGTGTTGTTATTACTGAATATTATGTCGCAACAGATTGCAATTAATTTTTCAGGGGTTTTCTACCCTCCCTGCCCCGCCCCCAGATTCTATTTAGCAAAAAAATTGCAATAATCATAAACTATTATTTTTTAGAACAATTTAACTGATCTGTTACGTATTATTTACTGTTTGTCCACAACTAGATTAAACAATAAATCATAACTTCACCAAGATTTCGACTCGCTATCCGACTATGGACCATGCCCGGGTCAACGGCGCGTTGTGTTCCACGCGCGCCTCAAAGAGTGTCTGCATAATGATGGGATCTCTAGAGGGCCAAAGCCTGCAGGGTCGCGGAACTTATCTCATTACCGTGACCCTGGAATGTGAAGGGGTATTGAAGGACACCGTGGATTTTAGTCAGTACAAGTCTGACAGTCCCCACAAATGAATCATCAAATGCGTTCTCCCACCCTGCCCTGGGTGGGAGGACTCATTTGATGATTTTACCTCTAGATAAAAAAGGGTCCATAATACTTATTTTACCTCTGCTTGCATCACTGTCAAAATAAGTGATCTTTAGCATTGTAACAATGAAGTTGATGTATCATTGCAGTTCTAGTTACAAGAATAACTGCAATAGAATGTTATTCTATCCCTATGTTTCTTACACAGGTTCTTGAGGTTTACATCCTAAAAAAATCCTACCAAATAACCTATGAAATACATAATTTTTTAATGGACTGTTGCAAAGCAAAAATAATATTAAAACATTTGAAACATGCAATAGCAATTTTTACATAGAGCACACATAAGAATTAGAACCTCCGTTCTAATTCTCACACATAAGAATTAGAACCTCTGTTCTAATTCTTATGTGAGCTCTATGTAAAACCTACAAACTATACACTACAGGGCCCTCCGGCCCTGGTAGTGTATAGCATCAATTTATTAATTTTTATTTTCTTTAATAAATAATAAAAACAATTTTCTTAGGGGAGAATGGAAGAAGAAAATGTATTGCACAAATCCCAAGTAAGATGGGATATGGACAGGAAGATGATGATGATGAAATAATAATTTTTTTTTTCACACAAGCTTTGCCCTCTCATTCTCAATAACAAGCACATCAACAATAATATTACTCAGGTTGATATGTAGGTATCTGTACATGTACATAAAAGCTAATTTTATCTTGTCCGTCTGTCTGTTACATTTTCATGCCATAACCACTAAAATTATATCAATTAAATTTAGGAAAAAGGTAGACCATGACATAGGATACATAGAATACAGTTTAGTCTAGTATTCACACAGGCAAATATGCAGACAAAACCAGTTCTAGTTAGAGGTTTTCGTATTCAGATTGAGAATTCCCAGAATAACAGTGTGGGATGACTCTGGATGACGTAGAACGCATTTAGTACAGTTATCAGTCGATTAGGTACTACAGCTTTACACATAACAAGATAAGAGGGCAGCTTTATCTACATTCACAATGACTATTGGAATATCCAATGTTTTTACTAGTTTTATTCATTTTTTCGACGTATTTCGAAGAGGGTAGATTTCTGCAGTAATATCATCTGGCGCAGAGTACTTAGTGGTCCAACTTTCCTAATTTACATGATCTTGTAAGGAGGCAGTGTTTAGAACATCTTAGAATTTGTGTAAATAATCAGTTTTCTCATTGTTTTTGCCACAGTATTCAGAAATATAATTACTAAAGAATAAATGACTATATTCTAAACTTACCTTAGGAGTATCCATAGTAGCAGCTGACGATAATCGATAAAATAACCAATTCGTATCAACACGACATATGTTTTAGAAATATGAATTTCTGTACACGAAAGTCCGCGAACACAAAAACACGTAATTCGCCGTAAATGAGTGTTACAGCAGCACTTTTTAGTCTTTATTCAACAAGTAGAAATCAACACAAACAGAAAAAATCAAACCAAAACTTTGATTTGGTTTGATTTCGTGCTTTGACACCTTTGACATTTCTTTTCTTTATATGTGTAAAAAAAAACACATTTTAGACATAGATATTTCTTACTCTTTTACACTCACTGAAAAGGATAACGCTGTCGCCTTCCTTAAAAAATGTTTCAAATCGTTCAATAGTATAGTTTTAGTCGATTTCAGATTGGTTTATTTAAAAAAATTGTTTGGTCTTGGTCTTAATGTGTGTTCTCAAAGTGGTCTTAAAAAATCTAACCCAGCCCCAAACCCTCTCAGAGGGCCAAAGCCTGCCGGGGTCGCGGGATTATTCCCTCACCGTAACCCCGGAACGTAACAGGCTATGAAGGACACCGTGGATTTTAGTCAGTAGAAGTCTGACAGTCCCTCCCGCCCTGCCCGGGGTTGGAGGACTCATTTGATGATTTTACCACGCTAAAAAAAAAAAAAAAAAAAAAAACCCAGCCCCAAAGATGAGGTAAAAGCACGGTCCAAGATGGCGTGAGCTCACCCAGAAAGAATTGGTACTCCTGCGTACTGAAAGAACACCAGCCAAACTCCAATATGATGGTGGTAACGAGGCAGGTGGCCTTGCTAAAGTGCCTACCAGCCTTATTGGGATTGGGGTCGCTCAGCTGTAACCAGCGTAACACCTTACATGAGATCTTTGTTTTGTCCGAAAAAAAGATGTGATAATTAATGATAAACGATACAAATGTTCAGACACTTTTCCAAAAACTTATACTTTACGAGATAGGATAGATCAAAGACATTAAAACTATATACTTTTGGGATAGATATAAAAAACTTAAAAAACCCATTTCTGGGTACCAAATGCTATAAGGGGGGCTTAGCTTCTATTATGAAGGTTACATCAATAAACAAGTCCACCATGAGAGATCAGTCTGGATGAATGCTATCTAAAGCTGGGTTTAGACGGTGCAGACTTGCGCTGCGCAGATTGTAGCACGGACGAAAGTGTGTGCGACTCATATCGTCCACACTTCCCATTGACACCGACGACTTAAAGGTCATGGCACATTGTACCAGCACCGCAACTGCACAGCTGCAGCACTGCGTCACCTCGAATTTAGGCTACGGCTAGCCGTTAGCGTGCTAGCTGCGCGTCGTCTACAAGGTGTGAGCTCGCAGTCCGCGCGCCGGCCGTCTGCAATGTGCAAGCTTGCTGTCACCGTGAACATAATTTTTATAAGGCATCTGTTTCGCTAGCAACTCGGAGTTAGCCCGCCGCAAGCACGCCGTCTGTTCGCTTGCAGCGCGCGGGCTCCGAGGCGAGTTGTATGGTAGCGCGCCGATTCCCCGCCGTTGGCTTTTTCATATTGACATCATGGACCTAAAAAAAAAGGCGGACGGAACTTCACTAAGAAACGATTGAAGCACCACAATGGCTGCCGTGTTTATATGTGTGAGTTTGTATAGGGATGCCAGATGAAGGAAAAAATTACCCATTTTTAACAATATTTAATTAAGATCTCCCTTGAACTTAAGTTTAATTACAATTTTTTTGTGACAGATACCTATTTTTAAAATAAAGGTAAAATAATTTAAGCACATTGGATATAAAATATTTACAACTCGTTTAATATTAATAAAGTTTTACAATCCCTTTTGGTTATTCAAATTTTTGTAGACTTGTCTTTTGCTATTGACACATCTAGAAATCCTTTCTAATTTACTTAAATGGTGAAAACGAATGTTTAAGTATTTTTCGCCTATAAATATTTAATTAAAGCTATTTTATGTTTCATTCCTACACGTCTACATTCCTATTCCATGTTTACACTCCCTTATTATTTTTATACAATTATTTTTCCATGCATCATTTGCCGTGGGGAAACTTGTAAAAATACAGAAGAATACAATAACGATAAATAGTAACAAAATATAAATCTCCCAATTTTAAAATAATTTGAACCTTGAAATAGTTGCAACACTGATTGATTTCGAGATGTTTATAAAATTTATTGACGTAAAATCGAGAAATAAGCTTCAAAATGACATGTTTAACTATGAAAAGTGATCCCCTGGCTTTTTTAATTGAACTACTATGGTTTAGACAACTTTTTGCAACACATGACGGCAGACTTTGATTTTTATTAGACAAAATAACACCGTATGAAACCGCGAGTGTCGTTCGAAGCGTAATGGCCGACGGCTGACTTACTATGGTGTGAATGTGTGTGTGCTGGCTTGTGTGGACAAGCGCACTGACTTACTATGGGTGCTTCAATTCTTTCTTAGTGAAGTTCCGTCCGACTTTTTTTTAGGTCTATGATTGACATTATGAAATATTACTATGCGACACATGATTTAAGGCTCTAATTCGAAGGACAGGCAAAGTGCTGGGTTGGAGCCGTCGTTGCCATGCCGTTATAGTGTGCTATGACCTTAAGTCTGTACAGACACGCTACGCAAACTAAAGTCTGTGCCGTGTGGACCCAGCTTTAGGCTGTGGATGAGTGCGATAGTCTGTGCAGCTGCTACTGTTAATCTGTGGTCTTTGGCATAAAGGCCTCGAAGCCAATAATTTAAAAAAAAACTGTGGTCTGTTTGTCTGTGGAATTTAGTGGCAGCTGACAGCTGTCAGAATTTGTGACGTTCGTGACTTGTTCGTTCGTGATTTCGTATATATTTGGACTTCGCGATTTGCGAAAAATAAAATATTAAAATATTTAAATAATTTTGGAGGAGAAAACATCAAAATAAATTTAATCAACAAAATTATGACGTCAACTTTGCCAGACGACAGGGATAGCATTATGGAGCGCCGCCGAAGGGTAAGTGGTAGCAATATTGTTATAACAAGTGTTATTTATTTTTAATGAACGATGATTCGCGAAGGGTAGGGTGAATCATTGTTTTTGCGATTATGTAGGAGGTAATTAAGTTAAACAATACTGTTTTAGAACTGTAAACAAGCTTCGGAACCGGTTTTCCTTAAAAATTACAACATGATGTATTTAATATGAATAGCTAGGATGAATAGTAAGTAGATATCGATTTGCGTCGCTAGGAATTTTCCAGACTTTTCAAGGGAGAGGGAGTCCTGAAAAAGAATTTCAGACAAAGACTTGGTCATGAAGCTAGAATTAGAATGTCCTTACCTATTCATATGTGAAATACCAGGTGGTATGTTCTAAATTATTTGTTATGTTCTCAATTATATTGTTAAACTTCAACAGTTGAATGTGATTCACCAAATTTTATCAATAGATAAAGTTATGTCCTTTCAAATTTATCAATAGATAGGTAAAAAAAACTATTGGGGATAAACTGGTGACTCATTGTTCTCTAATAACCATTGTCATTATTTATAAATATTAGCCCTGGTTTTGTAATAATTAGAAGTCCTGGGGAGAGGCCTTTTGCCCAGTTGTGGGATACACAAGTTGTCAGTAACATTACTATACTAATAGTTTATTAATAGTCCAACAATATTAGTTTTACTATTTAATTAGTAGGTTTATTTAAAAGAGTAATAAAATTGTTATGCAATAGGTTGTTATCATAAAATAAAAGTTCAAACAAGTTTGATGATATACTTAATTAAGTATCTTTTTTTTCTGTGACCATCCTCAATGTCCCTCATTCGCATATTTAAGAGAAATGAAATAACATGTTAGATGTTTTGCCTCTTGAAATGGATTATTATTATTGAAATGGATATTATTTTTCATGTGATTGGTTGTACACCACACACTTAATTTGTATGGTCATAAAGAAGCCTATCAAAGATTAAATTAATTAAACTAAATTAATTTTGTCACTTATAAGTTATCTTTACATCAGTGGAAAGATGTAGGCTATGTATACAATAACTCACATTGTCTAATCTAAGAACACACTGTTATCTTACTCTGTGCAAGAAAAAAATAAACAACAATACAAAGCAACATATTATAATCAAGAATATTTTTATCTAAATGTTAATATTTGGACGATAGTATCTGCAAAAAAGAAAATCAAATAAAGAACGACAGGACACAGTCAGATATCTGTTGTCTCAACTGTATGACGAGTAATAAAAAATGCTTGAATATAAAATAAGCAAAACTATTTGACAAATTTTATATTTAGACAGCATTTCAAAGCAATATTTGTATGATCTACAAGTAGTTGGGTCTGGGTGTTTTTATGAGTATTCTATGTTTGTAAACGCATCCACAATACAGGAAGAAATTCCTAGTGAATGCAACATTTTTCTAAATAAAATAAAAAATAATGTTTAAGTCCCATGTGATAGAGGCGCACATATTACTACTATGTATACTAGACCAGTGGTTTCCAACCTTTTCAGCCTGTGCCTCTCCAGAGTTTCTGCTATTATTTAGGTAGTTTCTTGCTGGTTTCTGTCCATGAAAGCACTGTCAGACTTTATAGCTTCCAAACTAATAGTAATGACCCTCAAAGATGTCCAAATAAAATCCTGGACCAACGGCTTTACGTGCTCTCTGAGGCACGGAGGAACTTGCTATTGCTATGTCACATGGTTACCCATCCACAGACCAACCTGTCAAGCGCGGCTTAACCCAGAAGATGTGCGGCTGAAATTATTTAGCCACGAGCTCCTCCCCTCTTCATTCAATAAAACAAAATAAAAATCCTTTCTTAAATCAACTGGCATTCCTCCAAGTGAAGGGAATCCGAGAGAATTCCTTTACTAAACGAACAAGACAGCTATAAAATAATATGCTATAATTTGTTTTAGGTGCTCTTAGGCCCACTGCCAGCGAATTTCCTCCGTGCTGATGGACCAACTGACACTGTTGATGCTGACTATCAGGCTGCTCTTGCTCTACAGCAACAGTTAAGTGGAGCTACGGTAAGTTTTTAATCATATAGCTTTTGCTCTGCGAAGTCATCCGCGTCGGTTTCGCATTTAAAGCTATAAAATGTGATAGCTCGGCTAATATACATGATTTAAATATAATTTAAAGTCTCTATCATTTAGCAATGATGTAGGTATCTACAAAAAAAAAGGACAAATCGATCATGAATTCTGAAGTTTCCTTGCGTGGAGGTACCACGCAAGGAATCATACTTTACCTAAAAAAAAAATTGAGAATAAGTTGTTGGCTTTTCCATTGTTTCAGTCTTCTTATTATTCAGATCTTTTCTTTTTCCTAGATATTACATGAGAACCTTCTAGTTATGGAGATATTAAAGGTCAAGGTTTCGACATTATAACAGTCCTATAAATACTTCCATAACTCTTGCACCATATTATTTAATTCAATGCATCCTATTCATCCTTCAGCATATTGTTTTGAAATGTGATATTTCTCATCAAAAAGAAATCATGCCAGCAATGATATTTGCGCAGTGTTACTTAGTTTTATGTAGTAACACATCAGCCTACCCCAATATAATTATTTTGTTAATTAGCAACTTTATCACAAAGGCAAAAGGTTCATGTTCGATTCTGAATTTTTTCCAAAGTAAGCTGATGTTCTGTTAAAACCTTTGATTGACGACTTCCTGATGGGTTCGTTTGCACT
Organism: Agrotis segetum; assembly: GCA_036375495.1. Taxonomy (NCBI): domain Eukaryota; kingdom Metazoa; phylum Arthropoda; class Insecta; order Lepidoptera; family Noctuidae; genus Agrotis; species Agrotis segetum. The sequence goes on from JAQSVV010000003.1 coordinate 102,587, forward strand.
CAGAATATCGAAAATTGTCGCTTTTTTTTTTCCTTGTAGCTCCCAGCGGCCGGACCGCCATTGACAGCAAGACTTAGCATCACAATAGCCCAGGCTAAGCTTTCCAAAAACTATGGTAAGTTTTATTTCTTACTAGCGGCCTGCACCGAGTTCCAACATTCAGCCTTTCTGGTAAATTTGACGAATATTCACAATAATACATAAAAATCCAGTGGCGTAACAACTAGACTTGAAGCAAAATTCCCTATCAAGTGTTTAGGCCACACTTAGATTGAATCCGGTGGTTTTAATCTGATTGTGGCCAAGCGAAAAAAAGGGTATGGTTAAAAATCATGGCCCAATTTTCAATATGTTATAAGCTTGCCTGATAACGACGGATTTTCAATAGTCAAGAAAAGCTCGCTGAAAAAAAAATTGAGAGGTAGAAAATTGAGAATGTTCGTTTTCATTTCAGAGTTACGTTTTATGTTTTTTGCGCTCTATGTTGGGGGGCCCGTATCATTGATACGGCAGATACAAACCTTCTCCTGACAGTCAGGAACACAACAAACAAAGAATTATCTAATTTGGTACAGTCTTTCAGAAGTTACGGGCTTACAGACATGTTGGCGATATATTTTACTTACCTATGCACTATTTTTATTTCTACTGTGAATGTTATGCAAATGCAAAAGATATGGTAATTTTATTAAGCCTATTTAAATAACTATGCAAATATTTACATAATACGTATAATAATGTATTATGTAAATATTTGCATAGTAGTCTTACTTTCAAGTTACAAGATATAAAAACCGTAACGTAATAAATAAAATAATGTGTATATTGCCTGAAGAAGCAGAAGTGTTCTACATTTTTATAATGAATAGTAGTCATCATTGAGATCGGCCTCAGTATTAGCTGACTACATCTGATCAAGAACTTGATAGCGTCTGCATAACTAATCTCCACAACCCAATTTCTCGCAAAACTGTCGGACTTCTTGTCAGTGGCGTATTTGCCCTTACGCCAGAAGGGTCATGGCTTTGGGCAGCAGGCTGCGTGAGGCCCTCTCCTTTTCATACAAGCCCTATATGTATATTATGTATATTTTAACATGCCGCAACTTCAATGAAAACTTTAATTATTCCAGCCCAGAACCTTACATTATCGAGAGCGCCACTGCTTGCAAAGATTGCCATAAAGGCAAGGGTTAAATGCCGTATTGAAAATAAAGCCATTGTGTCTTTTAGCTAATGACCAAAAAATAACCTAAATATTGTTCTAAGTTCTCCATTTTTCTCAAAGGTCTAACCCGCATGGACCCGTACGTACGTCTGCGCGTTGGTCACTGCATATACGAAACCCACACGGACCCCAGTGGAGGTAGGACGCCAAGATGGAACAAGGTCATCCACTGGTAAGTTGAAAAATCTTCCACTTCATGAAGAAAATGGATAGCAATAATAAGCCGATATATTAATAGGCAAGTGTGGTTCACCGTCGACCACGAATTTTCGCTTATCATTACGTGAGAAAGTAGTCAAACGCGAGCCTATTGATAAATAATCGATACTAATATTAGAAAGCTGTAATTTGATTGGTTGAACGCTTTTGTCTCAAGAACTACTGCTTCGATTTGAATAAATGTTTTTGTTGTCCATTTATCGAGAGGTTGCGAGACTGTCTCATTAGGTAACCGTGACACCGGAACGTAAAGGGCTATTGGAGAATCATCACACTCGAAAGTAGGGCTGAAGGATCACCGTGGATTTTAGTCAGTACAAGTCTAACAGTCCTTCCCGTCCCACCTTAGGTGGGAGGATTCATTTAATGGTTTAGTTACAATAAAAAACGGCTACATTACTAAAAGGAGAGCGAGGAAGACCGCGGGGAACGGCTAGTAAAATAATGTTTAAGGAAAAACCATCACAAAGTGATTAATAAAAAAATTTTTAGGCTACCTTGCCGACTGCCGTAATGCCGTTTATGCAAAATAGGTCTTTTGAGTACATTTTCGTTATTTTAGCATGATTTCTGTTCACCAGCTTACTGCCTCCCGGCGTCAACTCGATCTACCTGGAAATCTTCGACGAGTGCTCGTTCACGATGGACGAGCTCATCGCCTGGGCACACATCACCATCCCACCCGCGGTGCTTCAGGTAAACAAGCAAAACCAATCATTTGCTCCCACTGCTGGGACACTGTGAACAAGTTGGCCAAAGTCTACCGCACTCAGTGGATTGTTGGATGTCACATGTTTCCGAATTTTCACACTTTTTTTTGGACACATTTTTGGATCTGAATTTTTATGACCAATTGAAACATATTTTCTGTAACTTATTTAATGTTTCTTTGTTTCAGGGCGAGACATACGACAACTGGTTTTCACTAAACGGCAAGCAAGGAGATGGGAAGGAAGGAGTTATCAACCTAGTTCTCAGTTACTCTGTGAGTTTATTGATTTTTATAAAAATCCCTACATGCCGAATTTTGAGCATTGATAGCTTGTCATAAAGAAATTCGTAAAACATCTAAACGGGGAACTAATGGCGATAGTATAGCTTTTCGCAAGCATAGTCATTGGTTCAAATCAGTTCAAACTTCAAATCCCAAAATTACTTCAAAATAGTACTACGTCATTGGTCGGATTAGGACTAAGCTATGGTACGCCATCTACAATAGCTTTTCGTTGCCAACCCCATTGGACTTCCCGTACTAAATATCACATCAGCATCGGCACTCCTAGAGTCCGCATCATAATACACAACAGATTATAGATCGCAAAACCGTCTTACTCGTACGGCTGCGGAGAGTGGCGGCGATTAGCGGGAGCGCGTGGAATTTAGACGCTGCGTTTGCAGCTGCAGTAGGTCACATTGAGGAGACCACGCGATGGGTCTGTGTCTATAATATGCTCTAATTTAGTAGGGCAAAGGGCAACTTTTTTGAGTTATTTAACGCTTACATGTTCGACGTCCGTGTTTCATGGTGAACGAAGATGTGGTCGACGGTGAAGAACGCTTGCCTAGAAGGAAATGAAAATGCCGCATGGACTTTTAGTTAGAAATAGAATGACGATGGGTGGATTGGAAAGGCCGCTCCACCAGGGCCAAAATAGTTATTTGTGCAACAAGAGAGCAAAGTCGTTTTTTGCTGCGAGTGCTGATTTTGAATCTTGAGCAAGCGAAGGATTCAAGGATTGAATCACGAGCGTAGCGAGTGATTCTAAAGTTGAATCCTGAGTGTAGCGAGAGATTCAAAGGCACGAGATGCAAAAAACTTTGCTCTCGTGTAACACACATAACTTTTCACTTCAGCAGCGAGAACACTTTAGGAGATAAAATAATAAATAGGAATAGATTAAAATAACTTTTTTTTTAAAGTAGCTTTCAACAATAAGTAAATACTCCGCACTGTAGATAATCGTCTCGTCTGTGATAAATCTAAAAAATAAGATAGCAACACCGTCTCCGAAAAACTGCTTGCGCCCTTTGTTAAGTCTCCATTCATTGAAGACATGGTATGGTTTCAGATATTTAGTTAGAGTTAGGAAATTTAATTCTGCATTAATAATTTGTTGTTTTAAATGGTTATGTTAAAATAAGTACTGTTCTCGTCGGTAGTTTTACGCATATTTTTTTTTTTTTAACTTATTCAACTCTTTACGCCAGTCATGAAATTTTATTCCCGCTCTTTTATTTTTAAATTAAGGCGTGTTCGGAAATAGCATCCATAATATTTTATTATTCAAAATATTTATTAACATAAATTGAAACTAGAAATAAATATTTACAGTAAATGCTTATTTTCATTTAAATACAGCAATAAGTTAAAAATTCAATAAAATACATTCGAAGACATTATTATCTTTTTGCATTTCTTTGGTTAGTACAAATTTCCGAACGTGTTTGTCTTTGAGACCAAATTCAAAATCGGAACTTCGAAAGGGCTGGTGTTCGTCTCTCTCTCTTTCTATTGGCGGGAAAGAGATAGAGTGTTAATGTTTCGAATTGTATGATTAACTCAAGGCTGAATATGATATTCGCGGCTTTTTTTAAAACAAAAATTAAAAAGCTACTTTGTCTCTCTAGTGAGCAAAATCGCATTTTGCTCACTGATTTCAGGCAGCAAAACCTACATGTTTGAGCTACTGAAGTGAAAAAGACAGTGAAGGGTACAAGGTTATATTCTGACAAATATTTATGCGATCAGGTCGGTCCTGCCGCCGTGGCAACCTTCCCCCCGATGCTGGTGGTGCCGAGCACGGGCATGGGCTACGCCGCCATGCCCATGTACCCAGCACCGGCGCCCGCGCCGCACATGCCGCCGCAGCAGCCGCAGCCGCCGCCCATCACTGCTGAACAGCTGCAGCAGGTCAGTAATCCTTATCATACTACCAGGTCCTATCCATCACCAAAGTCAAATCATTTATTCCAATTAGGCCATCAAAGAGGCACTTTTGAACGACACCAACTTGACTTGGCTTCCAGTAGAAACAGACCACTTTATAGTAGGTATTTAATGATGTCAATAACGACATTTCTTGTTGTTTTTCGTGAAAATTGTCTATTAATGTTCGTATAAACGTTCTTTAACATGATAATCAACGGTTTACCCGTTAGTGTTGCACTAGTGATAAAGAAACTTCAGTGTGTCTTTAATCTTTAATAGATTTTGAATCTTATGCTCAGGGACGTAAAGTTAAAAAGCTATTGAAGACAACAGATTTTTTATCGTTTGCCACCTTATCTAGGCCCTTTAGGATGCAACTGAATACAGCATTTTACTCCAAGTACTTACCCTCAAACCTCATACTCGGAATACTCAATAGTAGTAGTGCCCAAGTCATGAATCCCAGAAATCGGGGAGTATGCCAGAAATGGAGGCCTAAGGCCGATACTCCACCAAAGCTGTGCGAGTCGAGACGTGTGTTGAACAACCAATAGAATTGCGTTATTGACACAGCTCCACTCCGGCACGACCCCGGCAACGGAGTTCTATTGGTTGTTCAAAACACATCTCGACTCGCACAGCTTTGGTGGAGACTCGGCCTAACTCAGCAGTACGTTGAAATAATAATTATAACCAATATCCCTTGGTAAAACTAGTAATAGCTTGCTGTATTTCTACAATATACTGGAGTCTGGGTTTTTGGCTTGTGTGTATTTAAGCAGTCCTGGTTCAATCCGCGGTGTAGATATGAAACAGCAAGCACTCGCGGGCGCACCGTAGATGGGTGTCACAGTCGGCTGCCGCCCGCCGCCCGTTTCGCATGCACTCCGTACATATTTTTGTTAAAATGTACTTTATTCTCTCTAGCATAGATTTTACATTTGCTTGTTTTTGGGAAGTGAAACTTCTGTACGTAGTACTATTAAGTATTCTGTGATTTGAGTTGAAATTTTCGTGAACGCATCCACGATACAAGCGAAAATCCTAGGGTGGGTGGCAGTACATTAAAAAAACCTACATCTTTACTTTCTCAGATCGAGGAAATGTTTCCGAGTATGGACAAGGAGGTTATCAAGTCCGTGTTGGAAGCAAACGGAGGCAACAAAGACGCCACCATCAACTCACTGCTGCAAATGTCTGAATAAACTAATTAACTAGCCGTAAAACTGCATTATAAAGGAGTGACGTCACTCATCGACATGGAATGGTCTTGTGCCGGTTAGAAAGAGTTTTATATCTATGCAGCAGGATTGAAAACACACCGTTGCTGTTCATCATTATCATATCAGCCGTAAGACGTCCACTGCTGAACATAGGCCTCCCCTTTAGACTTCCAGTAGGAACGGTTGGAAGCGATTTGCATCCAGCGTGATCCTGTGGCCTTCATAAGATCGTCTGCCCACGTAGTGGGTGGACGTCCTATGCTGCGCTTGCCGGTGCGTGGTCTCCTTTCGAGAACCTTACGTTACTGTTCGGTCGAAACGATTCGATACCTCGCCGCTTTCAATACAAGTTGGATTGAATCGGTTCAAGTCCATTCCTCGTTGATGCGTCTCGGCACTTTGTAAGGTAAATAATAATGAAATCAATGTAATCATGACATATAAATTACATAATAACATATTTCATCAAATCGACTTTTAGCCACTGTTAATATACTCGAAAAAAATCTAAGATTTGAATCGTCATCAATACAATATGTTTAATTATGATACACGAATTTCGGACACACTTTTTATGTTTATGCAAATGCACATCAGCTATGAACCTAAGGGCTCAACCCTAAGTTCGATATTACTATAACAGAAAAATCTTGAATATATTCTATAAACATAACAACGGAGGTTGTTTCAATTGTTTCTTCTCATTACTCCCATTTACGTGACATTTGGATAGGGAAGTAAACAGTAAATTATTATTCCTATGATTCACACTGACATTAAACTTTATGTAAGAGCGATGAACGCACTTTTGTATTTCTAACGTTCAGCTCAGCGCCGAAGGTTTAAAATTCAACATCACGGTCGAAGGCTCTTATGCTACATAGGCCACATAAATAACAATCAGGCCACTCGCTTTGGCCTCAATTATAATGTTAATAAATTATATAAAAATATATTATGAAGGAAAAATATTAGTATTCTAAAAGCTATCGGCCTTACTATGTAGCTGTAAGTGCTTTGATACTAAAGTATTTTTGTAAAATTATGTATTTTGAATCTGTAAAAATACTTTAAATAATATTATCAGTTTTTAACTTTTTAATGACGTGTTTCACTAGTAAAGTTGAACGCGATCAGCACTTTAAAGGTGGTCGCACATTTATGAGCAATACACGCGTCGTACGCGCCGCATCTTAGAATTCGTTGTATGAAATCATAAACGCACATTTATCCGTGCTTCATTTTAGAACAATAATGCGACGCGTACGGGGCGCGTGCTTTGCCAATATAATGTGCGACCACCTTCAAACTAAAGTTTAAAACTCTCAGTGTCATCATTGCTATGAAACTAATCAGTCATCATTGCTATGAAATATATGTGTTAATCCCGTTCAGTTATATTTGTGAAACACAACCTATTTTTATTTTATTCTAGTAGAACATTTTCACGTGACATTATTTTTGTTTTCATTTTGCTCAAAATTGCCCATATTATTTTTAATTATTATTTTAAGTTACTGAATCGTTATTCCAATATTTAGGTGTGTAGTTAATAGAATGAATTATAATTATTATTGTGATTTTAATGTTATATTAGAATTTATATCAAGTTATACTTTATGCGTAAGTAAATTTCACTTGGCACTGTAAATGCTAGTAAAAAATGCAATTGGCCACATTTCAATGTTTACATTTATAAGAATATCCAATAATTCTGTTAATTAATGGAATCAAATCAGATATAAGTTAGCAGAATATAAAATGGCATATTTACCATAATTATCTTGTTTTGAGTTTCCAATTAGGCACTTTCAAATGCAATGATCAAGTTAGGTGTATAGGATAATGGAACTTTTTTAACGAAACCCGACACGTCAGCATGTGTAACCAGCGTATTTAATTTCACCTTTTATACAACGAACAATTTTTGTTCTAAGACTTTTGGAAATGCAAAAAAAAAACAAATTGGTTTTTCATACACATGTGACCAAACAATTTCTCATTTTGCAAGAAAAACAAATTTTTTGAGTTATGAGAGGTTTTGCGCTTTTGGCGTTACACTTTATATACTTCAAAATTTAACAATTTTCGTACATAGAACCCGATAATGTTCCCCTCTGCGAATATGAACATTGAGAGGGTACTGAAAAAGTGTCGAGTTTTCAGCACAGTAGTGTAAATTAATCTCATCAGCTCGAACATTCTTACAATCATTTCAAAATCTACTATCAATTCGTAGTCCAACACTGGACAAAAGCATATACTATAGGTAGTCAAGTAATGTATTCAAGTAAATGTAATCGAGACCTAAAATTATGACACTATTTTATAAATAACGGGTGTAAAAAGACTTAACGAAGCAAGTCACTTTATTTTGTATGTATAACCTAAGAGTAAACAATATTGTTTCATTTGTTTATTATTTTTTGGTGTGCAATAAGCTTCCTCTTACACGTAATTGGGGTCGCCTAAACGGTCGTGTGAGATGTTATACACCCTGACTAAAGATATCAATAATTATAAAGTCATTACAAAGTGACGGATTTGCTCGAATCTTGATCCTCACACAGGACGTGTTTTTAAGAGCTAACTAAACAGCTCAGAACTTTTCAATGTGCGCGGCGACCAATTTAGGGTTAACTGAGGCTATGCAAGGTCTTTTTACACCCTGTATAAGAGGCAATCTATAAAAATAGCTGCGGCCTCGACCACGCGAAAGCTTTTACAATTTTGTGCCAAATTATTTGCCATCGTCGCAACATTGCTTGAATATAAATATATCATTGTTGTATTTATTTGTAATTTTACAATGTATAAAATGTAATAAATTATTAACTACTTAACCGTTACTTTTATTTTAATTTTCCCTCATTTGTAGATATACGTCAATAAATAAAATGTTTGTTTGTTTGGATAGATTTGGCACAGAGGTAGAATAGTCTGTAATGACATTAGGTATTTCATCCTTTGGTCAAAGCCTCCTGACATAAATAATAGTATGAAAAGGATTCGTTTACTTCATCGCATTGTATCTTTAAGCATTAGTTACACCTCTGCCTTAAGGTTGCCTGTCCACCAGAACAAAGTGAGAAAAAAAACAAAATTTCGAAATCAATCATTTATTTTTCAACGCTCCTTTATTTCCTTTTTTCCTTTTACCACCTTCTGTTACATCTTTCTTGATCTTAACATTTTCTGCTTTCCGTTTAATCTTAGTTATTTTTCCTATAACATCTTTGAAGCGGTCATCTTTCTTCATCAGCGTTTTGTTAACTTTCTTCAAACTGTTCTTGATTGAAGCGTCTATGTCTTGAGTTTCATTTTGAAGGCGATCTTCGCTTTGTACTGGATTTTGAGCTTGTATTTGTGATTGTACCTCTTTGATTTTAGCTAGTTTCGCTTTTTTGGCAGCTTTTATCCGTTTTCTTCGCATTTCTTCCAGTCTGTTGACAAATATAAAAACGAATCGTTATTTTACATGAACTCCTTTGCTAACCGTTTCACAATTATAATAGTTTTATCACTTTGCATAGCAATTGTGAATTTACTTGATGCATTTTGTTCTTTGTGTACTCTTCAAAATCTATTTTGTGCCTAATAAATTGAAACCCCGGTAATGATCTGGGAACACGTATAAAGCCATTGAAACTCATTTACCACTATAATTATTGCCTTAACGTCATAATCATTTTTACCAACTTGGAATCTAATTCATATTATGATTTGCTAAACCTGTCTTTGAAAACCTGGCCCTTGAATGTGACCGCAAGTGTTCTACCATTGCTAAAGTTGGATTGGCACAGAGATAGATATAAAAAACTTGAGAGGTGTCAAGGGACACCCGGATGGAACGAAGTTACTGTATACACTCAGCAAAAATAATCGTCGCGACTCCACTCCACTCCGCTCCGGTCAGCTCCTCTCCACTCCGCTCCGCTCCACTCCACTCCACTCTTTGAGCTCTAGCACCCTTTCGCAACGCAAGGAACTTCGTTCCAAAGAGTGTCGTGACAACTTTTCGTAAGAGTTTTTTCCGTCTAGCCCCCTTTAACAACGCGAGATAAGGAACTTCGTTCCAAAAGTCTGACTTTTTATACCGGTATTAAAACAATAGCCAGTCCATCATAGGTCAATATTTTGAATAGAACGCGGGAAAAGCTAGTTTTCATATAAATTCCAGTGGCCTCACCCTTCTTCCATCATGTCGGGGTCAACCCCAGCCTGTATCCATCGCTTGACGCGGTAATTCTTCTTCCTCTGCTCAAACTCCTCGTTGTCTAACTGTGCTTCCTGCTCACGACGCGTCACGCTGACGGTCGTGAAGATTTTTACTGCTTCGTCATCTGAGAACATTTTGTTGAAAATCTTAACAAGACAACAAAGTTGTTTCTTTAATTAAATCCTTGTATAAAAATAAACCTGGATACACTTGTGCGCATAAACCTGAGCAGTGGAGTTGTCTGTGCCCTCAAATGAACTAATGGCGCTAGTATAGCTTGTTTCAAGTCAAGCATCGTCATTGGTTCAAATCTTATTAGGTACTTCAAAATAGTACTACCTCATTGGTCGGTTTAGGACTTAGCTATGGTGGCGCCATCTACAATATCTTTGCGTTGCCAACCCCATTGCTAAATTTATTTCAATGAAAATGCTCCTCCACGCTTCAAAGAGCAATCAGCAAAATGACGAGAGCCTCGTTAGTTTTCTGTTATCTATAGTGCCTGCAGGGTCCGAGCAGTGACCAAAAAGGGTACCTTGGCCCTTGTAGGTCACTTAGAGTCTGACAGCCCCTTGCTCTCCCCACAGGACAGACTGGTATGGAAAGTGGACTCATATGATTTCTCTTCTTCAGCTTAATCTATGTTAGTTGGTTTAAGCGACCAAGGCGACGACCTCTACGCTGCAGTTAATCATGTTAAGAAAGTACACACTGATACACATCAAGCTATACAAAACCATAATAAGCTGACCGTCGAATGTGCGGAAAGATAACACAAAGGGAGACCACGATAAACTGGTTTTGTAAAGATTGAAGTGTAGCCATGTGTACATATACTATAATTGGAGCGATTCAGAGAAGATTAGCATGGCCTCTGCTCAAGGATGACACGCAAAATCGTGAAGCGTTCCACATTTTTTGTCGGGACATTCATCATCATCAGCCTATAATGTTCCCACTGCTGGGACACAGGCCTCCTTTCTTTGAGAGGGAGTGGGCCATAATCCACCACGCGGGCCCAGTGCGGGTTGGTAGATGTCACATGTCTTCGAAGTTTTGGTTCTAGGACATGCCGGTTTCCTCACGATGTTTTCCTGCACCGTTTTGAGAGCAGTGGTGGTGAAATAAATTACACAAAGTAATGCGCCTGGCGGGGTTCGAACCCACGACCTACAACTCGTAAGTCGGGACCGATACCATTGGGCCACCACTGCTCCTCGGGACATTACGATGTGAATATTGTGAATCCTTGTTTCCATTGCTGACTACAACACGCCCACGTTATGGCGCCACCAAAAGTGCATTCGGAGTACTGACGACATATCAAGTAGCGAAGTTTTCTGACACAATATTGTTCAGTCGTGCCACGACTCGAAGAAGAAGGTAATAGGTTATTTCTAGGCAAGCGTGAGTAACCATACAATAATGCGAGATACTGGTCCAAACGAGACTACCGCAAAAAAGTAAAACTCACCATCTATCTTGTATTCGGTAAGTTTGGTATTAATCGCCTCTTCAATCTCGCCGAGCCGCAGTATGTCGTAGGGCGTGATCAAAGATATCGCCATCCCGCTCCTCCCTGCTCTGGCTGTGCGACCTACCCTGTAGTGGGACAATTTGAATAAAATGTATCGGTTAAACATATTCAATTAAATGAATGAATTACATTTTTCACTTATCCGTTTATCAGTTTAGTAGTTTCGTTTTGGGAGCGAGTGATGAAATAAATGAGTTTATATGCCTTCCTGAGTTCAAACTTACGAAGTTGAGCCTTATTATTACTGTATCAAAGTTAATCATTCTTAAAGCCTTTTTGAGGAAAGAAAAATTCAGCTGCGTGTAGGAATTGAACTAGCGTCTTTCTGGATTCGGTCTCGATGAATGAAGTTGCGATAGCATAATTAGTAAGGTGTGCGTCAGAATGGCTGGTTGCCTGTGGCGTTGGTCAATGAGAGTTGATTCGAAAATTGCTACATAATTGCTTATATTTGCTACATTTAATAAATCATTGCTACATATGATATATACTTAGATATAAAATTTTTTTTTTGACCAGCCATCCTGACGTCAGGATGGCTGGTCACCTCCTCGTTTAAAGTCAAGCGTGTAGAGTTTCCCGAAATGTATTGCGTCAATAATTGCTTCATATTTACTTCATTTATTTGTATCTTTAAAAATATGCTGAATAAAGGATGTAGCAGTAATTTAAATTATCCCAAGGAAAAGTTCCTGATAAAATAATGAAGGCAAATAGTTGCAGTGCGTCTTCACTCAACGGTATTGCTACTTTAGGCGGCAGGCGTTCTAAATAAAATTGTTAAATGGCATGTTATGTATGAGTAGGTAAGTGGACAATAAGCATATTAAAAGGATATCGTAAATTAAAAAAAATACGAAGAGTAAAAAGAAGCTAATCCACATTGTATATATATATATATACATATGCGTAAAAATAATATGAAAACACCTACTCGAAGTTGTTGACTCATATAATATCTACTTAGGACAAGTAGTCCAGTTAGGTAGGTTCAACTGCGAGAAAGAGGTCAATCACCAAATCCAACTCGGTTGGGCAGCGTTCGGGAAACTACGCAATGTCTTTCCATCCGACTTACCCCAGTGCCTCAAGACAAAAGTCTTCCACCAATGTGTGTTACCAGTGATGACTTACGGCACCGAAACGTGGTCTTCCACTATCGGCCTCATCTCAAAACTCAAAGTCGCTCAACGAGCTATGGAGAGCGCTATGCTCGGTGTTTCTCTACGTGATCACATACGAGTCACTGATATAGTCCACCGGATTAGCAAGCTGAAGTGGCAATGGGCAGGCCATATTGCTCGCAGAGCAGATGGCCGATGCGGTCGAAAAGTGCTAGAGTGTAGACCACGGACTAGCAAGCGCAGCGTAGGACGTCCATCAACAAGGTGGCCAGTCAACCTTATAAAAGTCGCTGGAATACGCTGGATGCAGGTCGCTTCCAACCGGTATATGTGGAGATTAAAAGGGGAGGCCTATGTTCAGCAGTGGACGTCCTATGGCTGAGATGATGATGAATATGAAAATAAGCTAAAAAATTGATTCGGGCGAAACTACCCATGCACATTTTAAAAAGGGGACATCTGGCTTGCGGGCCACCTTTTTTCGTGGGCGAGATGTCCCATAACCTCAGCATTAATTTACCTTATTGTCGTATTATTTTTTCGCATATATTATGCAATATGGAATTAGCTTCTTTTTACTCTTCGTAATTTTTTTTATTTACGATATCCTTTTAATGTGCTTATTATCCACTTACCTACTCATACATAACATGCCATTTAACAATTTTATTTAGAACGCCTGCCGCCTAAAGTACCAATACCGTTGAGTGAAGACGCACTGCAACTATTTGCCTTCATTATTTTATCAGGAACTTTTCCTTGGGATAATTTAAATTACTGCTACATCCTTTATTTAGCATATTTTTAAAAATACAAATAAATGAGATAAATGAAGTAAATATGAAGCAATTATTGACGCAATACATTTCGGGAAACTCTACACGCTTGACTTTAAACGAGGAGGTGACCAGCCATCCTGACGTCAGGATGGCTGGTCAAAAAAAAAAATTTATATCTAAGTATATATCATATGTAGCAATGATTTATTAAATGTAGCAAATATAAGCAATTATGTAGCAATTTTCGAATCAACTCTCATTGACCAACGCCACAGGCAACCAGCCATTCTGACGCACATATTAGTAAGGTGTTTTGAATACAGAGCCTGTAGCCAAACGGCAAGCGACAATCGTTAACGTTCACCAGTCGCTAATACATTTTCAACTTAATACCCCTTTCCAGAAAGTTGAAAATCTATCAAAAATTACAGATCGTTTTCGTTTGTTTCGTTCGATATCGCTCAGCAGTCTACTAGATTTTCAACTTTATGCGATGTGGTATAAAGTTGAAAATGTATTAGCGACTGCTGAACGTTAACGATTGTCGCTTGCCGTTTGGCTATAGGGCCTGATCCACAAAGGTTCGAGTCCCACTCGCTGATGGATTTTTCTTTCCTCTAAAAAAAGCTTTACACTACGCGACGTAAATATTTTAAAATATTTTTTATTCTATCTCACCTGTGAATATACTCCTTAGGTTCCAACGGCAGCTTATGATTGACGACTAAATCCACTGTAGGTATATCCAGGCCCCTAGCAGCAACATTCGTAGCCACCAACGTACATTTGAGGTTACTGCGGAACTGGGTGAGGGCGGCCACGCGTTCCTTTTGCCTCATAAAACCGTGGAGGCATACATTGTCCATGGATATGGCGTTTAACATCATTGATAGAACTTGGCATTCCCTGAAAGGATATTAAAATTATATATTTTATTACAGACGTGTTGGTCTAGTGGCTAGTGACCCTGGCTGCTGTGCCGGAGGTCGAGGGTTCGATTCCCACCCAGGACAAATGTTTGTGTGATGAGCACGATCATTTGTTCTGTGTCTGGGTGTAATGTATCTATAATATGTACGTATTTTTATATATATATATATAAGTATGTTTATCAGTTGTCTAGTACCCATAACACAAGCTCTGCTTAGCTTGGGACTAGATGGCGTTGTGTGATAGTTGTAGAATATTATTATTATATAAAATGCATTCTTTTTTTTTAATTAATTTAACGTGAACGTTGGCTGGCCCATCGACTGTTGCTCTAAGTGGCGGGTTAAGATTCCCGAACGGAACGAAATATTTGTATGATCTACAAGTAGTTGTTCTGGATCTAAGTGTTTGTGTATGCGAGTTTGTAAATGCACCCACGATACAGGAGAAAAATGTCTAGCGAGGGGTAAGAAAAAATTTAAAGTTTTTTTTTAAATAGCTCTGTTACTCAAACCTAAAATCTAGCGCTGTGACTTTTTTTATTATAATTTTTTCAGCCATATTCCAGCACATACTGAGATATTGTCCTTTTGCCCTCGTAACACAACAGTTTTTTTTTATGATTTGTTTTGTCTTGATTTATGTTTCTTTTTCTATCATGTGTGAGTATAATAAATACCCTTTCTTTCTGTTGTACTCCCGTTCGTCCACTTGACGTCGTCCCCCGAGAGGGACGAACGGGAATTTACAAAAATAATATTTAATTTGATCCCGATCGTCCCCACTAAAAAGATTTGTGCTGAAATATGTTTGACAAGATTTAACGTTTTACATTATGTAAGTGTTAGAAAGGTTTACACATTATTTTAACACATAAATAGGGTCAGTAAATTATCAACAACGAATAAACATATTTCAGTAGAAATGTTTTTAGTGGGACGATCGGGAACAAATTAAATATTATTTTTGTAAATTCCCGTTCGTCCCTCTCGGGGGACGACGTCAAGTGGACGAACGGGAATACACGTTCTTTCTTTCTTTACTCTCTAGGAGGCCCTAAATGATACCTAAAGTCCGGTCATTTCATCTGTGCTAGCGAGACTCATATTTACGCGGCAGTGACAGAGACAGGTAATAATAGGTCAATGTACGAAATTCCTCCTTCTTTTTGACCGGACTTTACAAAGATGTTGCTAATAATGCCTTTCTTGATATTACCTAAAATATTCTCACTTACTTCTTAGTATCCGTAAACACAATGATATGACTGCTCGGTTTGGTCTCACGATACTTCCGTAACGTCTGCACGAGGTCCACGTCTCTGGCGTATGCAGGACACACCACATATCGCTGGTCTAAAGTTGTTACTGTAAGCTGGCTGTCTGTCTCCGTCCATGTTAACAGTTTCTGGAAAGGTTTGAGGATTTCAACAGATTATATAAACATATTATATATACATTTAACATTATAAAAAGGAAATATTTGTATTTTTGGTGGGTATGTTTGTAACGAATAAACTCTAAAACTACTGGACCGATTTCAAACATTTTTTCACCAGATTATTTCCCTCTCTAGCCCACTAGAAGACCTTAGGATTCCTACATCTACCATGACTGGGACTTCGCAAGATGCAAGTACAGATGCTAGCACAGCGAGCTAACGGCCTACCCCATTCAACTACATCCCGAAAGTAGGGACGATTGGGAAAATATGTTTGTTTCATTTCAGAATAACGTGTCTTCACTACACCCATTTATTAGGCAGAGGTGTAACATTAAAGTATTACAATTAAATGTATGTAACAAACATGCGTCTAGATGGCCTACCATAACGTCTTAAAGCGTGAGTCTTTAGGCTGTGGGAAAGAGACAGAGCTATACATGTCGTCTAGCGCCATCTCGTTCCCTGAGCGGAACTATTCACGCTTTTAGGCATCATGGTAGGCTACCTGCGACCGTATTACAACGTCTTAAAACCAGGCTTGTTTCGGTGAGTAAAAGTGACCGAGCTATACAAGTTGTCTACCGCCATCTCGTTCACTCACTGGAACAAGCCTGGTTTTAAGACGTTGCGCGTTGTAATACGGCCCCTGATTCCAGTTTCCAAGAGCTTAGGCTCAAGCTGAACACAATAAAAAAAAAACTTACATCTTTGTTAAGTTGCAGTAATTTGGAATCCCTGACATCTTGTGTGATTGTTGCTGAGAATAGTAAGTTTTGTCTCTGAGCTGGTAATGCATTGAATATGGTCTCCAGGTCATCTTGGAATGATTCACTGAACAGTCTGAAATAAAATTATTTAGATTAGCATGCTGAAAATTCCTCACGTACGCGTTATGCGGGCTCTCGCGACCGGCATTGGTCAAGGGCAAGTTGCGGGCAAAACGGAATGGGAAGCGGACGCCTCCTTCTGCGCAGCAGTCATGCTAGCGAAGCAGGAGGCACAGGCGTCGTGAGGGAGAGAACAGCCTCCACATCACAACCCGCCGCAGCATCGGATATCACGAGGCGATTTTTACGGTGGCTCGCCGTCCGACCATGGACCATACCCGGGTCGACGGCGCGGCGTGTTGCACGCGCAATTCAAAGAGCTGTCACTAATATAATAAATAAAATGCTGGCCTCCCTTAGAGGACAAAAATCTGCTTGCGTCGCAGGACTGTCTCATCAGGTAAACGTGACCCTGGAACGTAAAGAGCTATTGAAGGATCACCAAGGATGTTAGTCAGTGCAAGACTGACAGTCCCCTCATCCCACCTGGGTGGAAAAACTCATTTGCTGTTATACCATGACAAAACAAAAGCATGATGCAATCAAAATTCATAAATTGATAATGAGAAAAATTAATTTGTCATACATTTATCAAAAAATTTTAAGTATGTACCTACTAGTTTTTCTTACTGTTGTCATTATTTATGGAATGTCTTTACCATTGACACTTTAAT
The DNA here is from genome assembly GCA_036375495.1 of Agrotis segetum. NCBI lineage: Eukaryota > Metazoa > Arthropoda > Insecta > Lepidoptera > Noctuidae > Agrotis > Agrotis segetum. The sequence continues at coordinate 119,718 of JAQSVV010000003.1, forward strand.
TTTGTGATAGGTACTGCATTCACACATACCATAATCAAAAGTGTGTATATTTTATTCTTTATTTTACCTGTCAGCCTCATCCAGTACCAAATACTTGATCTTCTTCAAACTAAAAGTATCGCATCCAGTAATGTGATCTGCCAGACGTCCCGGCATGGCCACTACTATGTGGGGCCTCTTGGCAAGCTTTAGAGACTCCTCCAGTTGATCTGATCCTCCAGTCACAATGCATACTCTTAGCTTGAGTGGCTGGCCTAAGATACTGAACTGGTCTGCTATCTAAAAGTTTTTGATTGATTTATTCTTCACACCTTACACTTAAGGCAATACGTCCACTGCTGAATATAGGCCTCTCCCTTAGACCACCATGCCGAACGACAATTTGCCGTTTGCATTCATTGGTAGGCCCACGAATCTCATGATGTTGTTACCTCACCTAGTGGGAGGCCTGTCTACTCTGCGTCTTCCGGCAACTTGAAAACCTTTAATTCCCCACAGGTCATCAGTTCTATCAGCGTTGTGGCCTGCACATTGCCACTTAATAAGCAAATTTTACAAACTAATGTTATTGACTCTGACTGTTACTTTATACTAGAAATATTTTTATCCGAGTTATTTCAATGATAAAGCATTTAAAAAAGTAGTCTTTCTGTACCTGATAAGCCAATTCATGTGTTGGTGTTAACACTAAAGCAAAAATCCCATAGGGATCTTCAGCCAAATGTTGTAGAATAGGAAGTGCAAAAGCAAAGGTTTTACCCGAACCCGTCTTTGCTGCTCCAATACAATCTTCGCCCGCTAAAATGCGGCCTATACAACCTTTTTGAATAGGGGTTGGGCTTCTGATACCTGAAAGTAATAAAAAAAACCTGTTTGCAAAACGTCACATTTTTTATCGGGAAATGATTTTTCGTCTTAGGGGTTTAAGAAATTAATTTAAGTCTGTGTTACGTGCGTACGTCCTTAGAGTTAGCTGTAATCAAAACAGAGTATTTCCATAAAATTTGATCACTTAGAAATTAAGACAGTACAGAAAATGAGAATCATTAGACAAAGGCTAGAGCAATGGAATCGTTAAAAGGAAGACTGCGCCTTAAAATATAGCAATATCATTGAATTAATTCACATTTGAAATACAAAAACATACCAAGACTAAACAACTGCTTGATTAGCCAAGTCTTAACGCCAAGGTCTGCGAATTCTTTTCCGTCATTTTCATTCATTTTTTTTTTATCTCTATTTTCTTTAAAATTGTGGGATTTTTAATTATTTAAAAACGTAAATAAAACCACATTGCATTGCAGAATGACAATTACACTGACAGTGACAGACCATTGACAGACAAGACAACAACGCCATCAAACGCCATGTGATTTTGACATAGGGTTTTGACATCGAAGTTTTAGTTCAGAAATTCATAGCAGCGAAATCTAATGGTGAACGCACATTGAGCCGCACCGCAGTCTCCGCAGTCCCCGCATTTCGAATTCTTTGTATGAAATTCTATGAAACCTCGCACACTGAGCCGCACCGCAGTCTCCGCAGTCGCCGCACGCATTTGAGACGACCGAATTCCCCAGCCGCAGCTGATGACGTCACCAACGTCGGCCCGCACGCAGCGGACGCTGCGGCTAGCGCGGTGCGGATGACGTCATCCGCATTTTTTGTCTGCCTCGTCGTCTGTAACTTTTATTGGAATTTCATAATCTTTGCAGTATTTTTCTTCAATTCTTAAAAACTACAGCGTATGTATCAATAAAATTTCTCCTGACAATTAAATGAAGTAAAAATAATATATTTCGTAACGTTTCAATAGCTTTGTCTAAGTGATAGCATTTTAATAACTGTAAGTAAATTTTACTAAACCACTAGAAAAAAGCCCCAGCCACTAAAAGCAATATTACGCTACTAAAAGAAGAGTCAAAACCAACAATTTTAATGGGGATGGCAACTCAAAGCTAATTGTAGATGGCGCTGCGATAGTTGGTCCCCAAGTCTACCTTGTAAAAAAAACAAACAAGATTATTTGTTATAAAAATTGAGTATAAATACAAAACAAATATGGAAAATTATTCGTCCATGCAAGTACTTATACTAAAAGAAGAATTAAGACGGCGCGGTGCATCTACAAGAGGAAAAAAGTGATTTAATTGAGTGGTAATACATTTGATTTTACCGTAATAAATCCACAATTACTTGTAGTTGAGGTTTCAATTTTTAAGTTTAGGTATGTTTTACCATTCCTCTCCTTTATCAAGAATATAATGCTGCTTCTGACTTTCTATTTTGATAAAATTGCATAATGTTTTAAGTCAGTAATTTTAACCTTTTTTTCTATTTAGATTCGAGAAATATCACAATATTTTATATTTAATTTCTTAACACCACAACTATTACAAAACTCGTTCCAGGTGATAATTCTTCTTCCGCCAGACGAACCATTTCATGATTTATAGAGCGATGCAATACTGGTACTCCTCCAAAAGAAAAGTAGATATTATTTTGAAAAGTGTATTCGATACTCAATACTCAATACTCAATCATTTATTGCATTCCATATGTTACAAAGATGGTAGAAAAAACAAGTAATAGATACAATATGGACTCTGTCGGGCACGCAAAAGTTAGGAGAGAGGAAGAGGGCTGAATAGCAATATTTAGTCAGTTATATATTATTTTAAATTATTGGAGATGTATCATTGTATAAAGTTATTTAAGTATAATATATTATTATGTTGTTGTGTATATTGTTGTTGTAGTATGTGTGTATTATTATTTATCTGTAGATATATTATATTTTATATTATTATTACATTTTTTATTATAATTATTTGAATTTTTGTTTTCTGTATTATATTATTTTTATCATGTTTAATTTTAGATAATTTCATTTTCCTATGGTTTTATCATCTAGAAACTCCTTTACTGTGTAATATGCCTTTGATTCTAGAAATCGCTTCAGTTTATTTATAAATATGTTTATTTTGCTGACTTCTCTAATTTCATTTGGCAGTTTGTTGTAGATTTTGATGGACATAATTAGAGGGCTCGTTGAGTGCATTTTGATTCGGGATTGAGGTTTATTTAATTTGTTTTTGTTATGTCTAAAAGTGTATCTATTTTGTGTCTCTTCGCAAGTGGTGTAGTATTCTTGATGTTTTCTGATAAATTTACATAATTCTAAAATATATAAGCAGGGAAGTGTGAGTATTTTATGTTTTTGGAAGTGTGGTTTACAGCTGTCTGTTTGTTCTATGTTGGTTATTATTCTGATTAGCTTTTTTTGTAAGGTGAATATGGTTTGTGAATCTGTATTCGATTGTTTAGTTAAGGTATAATCATAGAATTTCATTAATAAACTCAACTAACGGCCTGTCTTGGCTTCGCAAGGCTGGATATTTGTTTATTATATAGCTTTTCCTTAGTATTAATACAATTTTTGTTCTCACAGCAGTCACAGCAGCTACCCTTTATTTCTTGATAGTGTAAATTGTCGTAAATTTGTATGTTCCATCATTTTTACAGCTTATTACACAACATCTAGTCATTTTACATCAATAAATCGGTTTTTTTCTAAAAATTCCTTTGATTTGACAGTTCTTTGGGGACCAAACTGTCACTTTTCACTTTGACACTTGCCTTCCCCATTAGTGAAAAATCCACTAAGTTGGCAACACTACAAAATGCGTGCGGTGACTGCGGAGACTGCGGTGCGGCTCAGTGTGCGAGGCCATTAACAAAATGCGATGAGTGCGGGTACTGCGGAGACTGCGTGCGGCTCAATGTGCGTTCACCTTAACTAACGAAAATACAAAAACGTTATAAATTCAACATTTACCATCAGTTTTAAACGCAAATGGTTATAGAACATGATAATGTTCTAGCTGGTTCTAGCTAATGGTGGAGAGGATGGAGAGTTTTATTTTTTGAACTTTGATTCTGTCCGAAACTTTCGGACAGAACAACTTTCGGACCGAAAGTTGAAGCAGTGTTACCCTTGTAAATTATGATTCTAAGCATTTTTTGTGGTGTCCTCACTAAATCAAATACGGCACGTCAAATCACGCAGTGAGTGCGTGTTTGTTGCTTTTCATTAAATATTTTTTTAGTTAGTGACTTTGTGTAGTGATATCTGTTGTGTCGACTAGTTCTTCTATATTTCGTTCTGTTACAGTTAATTGTTGTTTTCCGATCCCATCATTACGTTATAACTGGTAAGTTGTGCTAATTTTAACTAATTATAAGTTTAACTGTACGCTGTTTCTATGTGCAGGAATATCTAATAATATGCACTTTAGAACGAGCCGGTGTGAAGGAAAAGATTGTAGCTCAGAAACATTATCATTCATATAATGTAGAATATCAATTTTTTTTTTGTAAGTGACAAATTCATACATCAAAAGTATTTACGATATCGGGTAGGCATACACTGCGTCTGACCTATTATAAATATTAATTTCTATTTAATGTATTTCTAACATCTTAATATATTTGTTGTTTTCGATATTACTTTCTTACAACCAAAGATAAGGTTGAAAACTAAAAAAAACATCAAAAAATGGAAATTACTGAAATGCTATAATAACGAAAAATGGTTAAAAAGCTCTGCATTTAGATAGCTACTATCTCATTAATTGATCTATAATAGGTGAATTACTGATAACCTTGAAACTAATAATAAACTGTGGATAGTTATAAATGTTTGGCATCACTATTTCTTTACATTGTTGCTGCTGGTTGGCTTTATAAAGTTCATCATTAATTAAAAAACATGACACAAAAATATGCCCATATTTATTTACAAGAATAGGGAGCGGTGAACCTAATAATTCATTTATAACATTCTATTAAACAATGGGTTAATTCAACAGTTTCAAAACTTTTACACAAAAAAAAAACTGGTGTCAACTATGTTTTTTAGGCAAAGACCTGTTTCATTGCCTTCCTGTCCTTGTCCTATGTTCATGGAGTTTGGAGCGAGATTATTTTTTTCCCATTTTCCTTTGTCAACTAAACAATGTAGTGTATTTGAAAATATGTAAGCCTAGCTGTGTGAGCTAGGCTATGCACAAGTGAAAATAGCAAATGCTGAAACTTAATGCCTAAAGCCATAACAACTTGCAGGACTATAATTATTACTGTTTACATCTGTACAGTTCTTATAAATTATTAAAATTGAATAAAAATATCAAAGTTAAACAAAATTAAACTAAATGAGGAGGAGGAACTAAAGGTATTACCCAAATAGAAAAATTACCTTTAATCAAAAATAGAACAACAAATGAGTACCTAACTAACATTTAACAAACAAAAGAGTAAGTGTGATGAAACTTGTGCCAGAGATCAAAAGTCAATGTGTCGTGGAAGACTGATTGATAGTTTTAAACCAGAAATTACAATTGAAATAAAAAACTCACTTATTTTAATTCAATAATGTTAGTTGTTATGTTATGTTTTTCCAAATGATGACCCTATTACTAAGGCGCTTCTTCCATGCAAATTATTTTATCATTATTAAGTCTTTTAGGATTTCAGACATCAGTGGTCCATGGGTTAACATCAAGACACTTAGTAACTATGTTAATAAAACACACAAAAATGTAATGGAGAATTAACAATTATTCATTGCCTCACCAGTATTCGCAAATGTCACTAGGCAGTAGGTATCTCATGAATGGTCATAGTTAGGCAGGTAAAATGTTGCCACTACAACAAGATGCTATGGAAAAAAAAACAGTGTTATTTTTTTTAGTTTTGTAGATAATGCTACAAAACCCTTAGTGTTAAAAATATTAGAAGAATATGCTTGAGTGATGCTGATGAGTGTGTGTTTATTAATCGAAAATACATTATTATTATTGCTGAAATTATCAAGGTACATGGCAATATAGGATTATTGAAAGTGCGTGAGCTTCTACTATAATACTGTTATCATACCAGACTCTTACAACAAAAATCTAGGTATTGAACTTTGTACATTTCGCTTTTAAGTTTGTAAACATGACATCAATGTAAAAGTTCAGAATAATAAAGCCATCTGTTATAATATCAGTTTTCTCAAAAGTTTGAATCTACAAGTCTGTTGAGTTTCGCTAAATAATTTAATTTGAAGCTCGAGTTCTAAACAGTCGATTCGGACTGAAAAACTTCTAAAAAAAATATACATGTCGAATTGAGAACCTCCTCCTTTTTTTTCGTCGGTTAACAAGTAGCATACGTTCTAGTTGTCGAGAGGGTATCGAACCCACGACCCTGATCTAAAAACACCGCCATAAGGCTGCTTTTCCACCAGAGATGCGCTATGCTACGTTGCTAAGGATGCGTTTGATATCCACCAATCATACTCATTACGTGTGTGTGCGTTATGAAAACAAATGAATATGATTGGTGGATATCAAAAGCATCCTTAGCAACGTAGCATAGCGCATCTCTGGTGGAAAAGCAGCCTAAAGGTTACATATCACCAATAAGTCATTGATCGGATACTTTTAAGTACATCAATAAATGTTTCTGCGCCTTTCAGCTTGACCACCAGCTTCATCATCTCCCTGACCTTATCCCATTTTACTTAAAATAGGCGCAAAAATTTTTTTTCTTCTTTTCTCTCCTATCAGACATCATTGGTTCCAAGTCCTAATGGGTAAAAATAAATAACAGCCTTTTTGTGCATCTAACTTTTGGCATCCTATTAAATTGGAAACTAGGTTCCTGCGAATTCTGTGATAACGATTGTTTAATGGCAAATCGCATGTACAAAAATGAGAGCTTCAAGCTTCAACTTATAAGCCAGCCAGAGGACATATTGTAACCCATTCTGTTTTAATCCAACTCAATTTTTGCTTAAGTATACAATTGCATATTACATCATTTGTCTGTTTTATGCAATTACAAAATCATACAGAAAATATACCATCAAATGCTCCGCAAATGGCCGATTACTGGAAATTGACATAAATTACAGTCACGAGAAGAAAATTGTAATATTCTTTCTTAGATTTTCATTGCAATTTAACAGACGCTTACCTATGTAGTCAAAGTGGATCTTTACAGTTCTCCGTACCTATTCTAGATACATTTTTACTTCAGCTGTTGAAATACTTCCACCCCTGTATTTCTTACTACACAGTGAAATTATAACGTGTGGTATTTGTTTATTTTATCGTTAAACAGTCAATGATGGTAATCCTAGTTTAAAAAGAAAATAAATACCTAAACCGTGATTATTTAACTAGTTTATAAAAAATTAAATTATTTCCTGGTATTTCCATTTTAATATTAACACACTCTTTCTCTTGATTGCAGGTAAAATGAGTGCCTTAAAAAATGCAGTGTCTTTAGCAGTGAACCAGGGCAAAGTTGGATTAAGGAGCAATGGAAAATTTGTAAGTACTATTTCATGCGCATTTCTACTACTTCTAGGTATTATAATTACATAAACATTACGTAAACATATGCCTGCATTCGAGTTCCCTTTGATACGTACACACTACACAGAAATTAAATAACAAAACATTTCTCAACCATATCGAATCTGTGCAAACATTTTCATAAGAACCACGTTATATTTGTACTATGTACCACAGTTCAATATAAGACAGGTTCAATCTGATTTCAGTTTATATAAATTGCGAACTATGATCAATATCTGAAATTGCGACAGTATAATTTCCTTTTCCACAACCCTTGAATAGAATAGACGTGGTCCAAACATGCATCCCTGAGGCAACCCCAATCTTTAAATATTGAAGATCCTGAAACTGTGCTGTCTTTGAAAGGAAAAATGATTTCCCATAGTAACAATGGGAAAACTAGCGACAAATCAGATCTGAAGTCTGAAAACATTACAAAGCTACGCGAGGATGTTATTGTTACAAAGTCGAATATTTTAATCAAGTCGAATTCAAGTTCGTATGTTATGTGCGAGTCCAACTTCGACATAGTCAAAAACTGATGTAGTTATCAGGTTAATATGCAACAAGAATGCATGTCCGATTAAAATGATAAAATAACAAACGCGCTTATTTACATGCGTACCATTGGACTTTGGACGCGATGCATCGTGTCAAACGTTTGGAAATAAACTCCCTAGATCCAAGGCTCAAAATAAATAAAAGTCAATTTTGTCGAAAATGAAAGACAGGTTATGGGCTTGCACATAAAGTCTAGTAACAGCTGAAAGAGTACTACAGTTCAGATTTTGTACACTGTGATTACCACAACCTAAAACATAATAGGTACTCGCGAGGTGTTTTGCTATTTACAGGACATAACAACTAATACACATAATAACAACTAAATTTTCCACTGAGAGTTTTCTTTTTGAGCTTTCATTTGGTTTAAGTTTTCATTCGATTGTGAAATTTAATATTACTTAAATTACTTAATTTTAGGACCGCCTGCCTTACTCTTCGTGTGTAACAAGATTGATTTTTTTATTGAACTTCGTTTTATTCGATCCATCGCCTGGACCTACGTTAATGCAGAATTAGTTCCTAAATGCATCTCATAGCGTGACATTGTATCGTACGATAGATGCGTTCCGTATAATCATAATGTGCACTTGGCAAATACTCTGGTGACGTTATCGTCACGTGGCTATGCACTGCGCTGGCGCACCATGGAGTGCGTACTGCGTTGCACTCAATGTTTGTTATGAAATATAGGTTAGTAGGAATTGTATTATCAAGGTTATGGTTTACTAAAACGCTAGTTCAAGATTAGCTTCGTGTTTGATGTATGAATGTTGACGCAGTTAACTGTAACAGGTGTATGTCGGAATTGTAGGCCGTAGCACGTGGCATTTCTAATATTTATTTGAATAATCATACTGTAAATGGAACTGATCTAAAGAATTCATCAGGGATTTTTATCGGGCCTAGCGCTAGCTTAACCCATGGACTCAACCTCATACAATGTAATAAATGAATGAGTAAAAAGGTTTAATTTTGTCACACCATTAATCTCATCTAGTACTAGATTACCGAAGTTATCAGGAACTGTTTTGATTTAAAGTAAACAACGCACTTGCCAAATAGCGTTGTTATTACACCTGGTAAATATTGAACCTAGTGTACTAAAAATACGAGTAGTACTTGTTTGTAAGCCACTTTGTTGATTAGATCCGTATGCGTCTCGTATTGTTCTTAGAATTATAGTGTTGGAGTGTTTAGTCCTAATGGTTCTCTGGTTGTCTTGTTTTATAGGACAAAATCTTCATACTTTCTTCATTTATTTTCCAAATTTCTTTTTAGGGTTCCGTAGTCAACAAGGAACCCTTATAGTTTCGCCATGTCCGTCCGTCCGTCCGTCTGTCCGCAGTTTAGCTCAGAGACGCACAGTACTAGAGAGCTGTAATTTTGTGTAACTATACGGATTTGTAGTGCCAAGAAAGTGGTAGAATAAAATCTCGTAAAATATTTTTTTTAGGTTACCTCCTGTACACGTAAAGTGGGGATGTTTTTTTTTTCTCGCGTACCCCTTAGTGTGGGGTATCATTAAATAGGTCTTTAAAAAATATTGAGAGTTTCCATTAACAAATTTTTGATAAAAAAATCGTTTGTGAAATATTAAGCTTTAAAGTGCTAAATTTTGCTCGACTCGAGTGTCCCCCCCCTCTACCAGCTAAACGGTTGTGTTTGGGGGTGTGAAAAAATTCACAACAGTAGTATATATAACGAATTTTAAAAGAAAATTATCATGACTAAGTAGGCTTTACAACTTTACGACTAGGTAATGGTCGACCAACTTATAAAATGTACTTGGATAACATTTTTCTTAAACAAAATGTATCGGAGAACATGTTCTTCAACTGCAAATGTAAGTTTGTCAACTTTATTTTTACAGCTTTAATAGGTATGTTTTACGGTATGTTTTTTGAGGATAGGTAGGTTTTTATCGTCAACTATTTTTAACTAACTTCAAAAAAGGAAGAGGTTCTAAATTCGTCGTAATCTTTTATTTATGTATTTTCCCCGATTTCTCAAAGACTCCTGGACCGATTTTGAAAATCCTTCTTTTTAAAATTAAATTCAGCGAATCAGTTTAGTTAGTTCGCATAAGTATTTTGATGGGCAACTACGGAACCCTACACTGTGCGTGGCCCGACATGCACTTGGCCGGTTTTTTGTTTCGCGCAGCATTAAAAACATGGACCTTTTAAACCTGGGCTATCGTCTCTGTAGTCACAGCTTTAACAGTATGGTTCTTTACCTCTCAACCTCAAGCCATCCACCGTAATCCACATCGTCTCAAAAGTTCACTCTTTCTAAGCAGGCTTCGACGGCGCCCAAAACGTCTTCCAGACACCTAGTTCCATATGTTTCTTTGTTCTTTATCTGTGTGACTTTGACCCGCTTTGGTCATCGTGCATGCTGCTGATGGGACCTGGCAAATTCTATTTTAACCAGACAATTATTTTGCCTACATCAATGATATTTTGGCCTACATCCAAAAAGTCAGTTTTGGAAAACAGCACGGTGTTTGACATCTGTTCCTGACTTCCTGTCTTGTCTTTTTAGACTCTTACGTAGTTGATTTGATAGCGTCAATCATCCTCATTACAGTACAAATAAGGAAGAATTATCCCGAACGAATGATTCAAAACAATCAGGAGTTGTTCACTGCAATCGCGTGGAAACTGCCGACATTACCGAGTTATCATCATTTGTGTTGAACGAGCCAATCAGGCGTTCTTCAGATGATGCCTCATTGTTGCTTGTAAATCATTGTTATTGAGAACTAATATAGAGGCGAACAGTACTATATGTTCTAGTAGATAGATAGATACTCGTATGCTGGTACAAGGTTCTAGAAAGACTGGATTCACTTCAACAAAAGATCACTAATGATTAAATACTGTAAAGAAAAAAAAAAACAATAATGACTCAATCAGTTCATAATGTTCCATTGCTGGGACACGGCAACGACGCAAACTCTCTTCTCTGTGAGAGGGTAGCTAAATGAAATCCACCATGCGGATTGGTAGATGGTACATTTATATGAATTTTTGGCTCTTCACCGCTTTAAGAGCAGTGGCATTGGAACAACACCAATTACTGTCTTTTCAAACCTAACTTCAATATCTCGTAAGTTGTTTCAGTTTCCATTGGACTTTTGCTACTGTATTTAAGTAAGTTATAATACAGCCGGCTTGCACTGTGAACCGTACAAAAAATGACACGCGTTTTGAATCATTGCTTAGATAATATTGGACTTGTGGACACTAAACACACGTGAGCAACACGCATTTATAAGGTGAATCACGTTTGTTGTAGATGCCCATGTGAGTAATACATGATTTACGAACATTGGCGATAAGGCACACAGGTTTTCACTGTAGGTATTTAATTGAATTGGCAATAAAAATAGAAATTATTTTATCTGTCTGTCTGTCTACGATCTGCGTAAATTGCGAAATACACGATTTTATCACAATCCGAAGGATTTTGAAGAACATTCCAAATCCATCAAAGCATGCCTATTTTTAGCGGAATAAAATCGTCTCTTTTCAGCGCAATTAATGTTAATTGAACTGTAAAAATAAAACGCATTGCTATTAAAAACAAATACTTATTACGCAGTGACTAATGGTAATGGTTTAACATCTTTCACAGTCGCACGTTATTTGAGCTTATACTACGCTAAAACTATGAATAAAATATTTGAATCAATAGCCGACCTTGTCGACCTTAGTGACCCCTTACTGAAGCCAGCAAGCCTATAATAAGTAAGCCATTAACTTTAAGTGAATTTACCTTTTGTAGAACAGTAGAAGTTTGAGTAGAAGTGCCCAGTGTTTTCAACCGCCTTTCCACTGGTAAGAACTTGAACGTTGTTTTCCACGCGCGCTTCAAAGAGTTTCAGCATAATGACGAGACCCTCTAGAGGGCTAAAGCCTAACGGGGTCGCGGGATTTACCCAATTACTGTGACCCGGAACTTAAAGGGCTATTGAAGGATACCGTGGATTTTAGTCAGTACCAGTTTGACAGTCCCTCCCGCCCGGCCCTGGGTGGGAGGAACCATTTGATTTTTTTATCACGATTAAAAAAAAGAAAAATATAGATCCTTAATCCGTATCCATGGGCGCAATTGAGTAACAAACATCCAACAGCATGAAATAAGATTATTCCCCTTACAACTATGAATGAGATATAAAACTATCAAGACGTGATAATACATATAACAAGCTGTTCCGCCTTGTTGCACTGAGAAAGTACATAATTATGATCGTCCGAATCAACTCCCGCGCAACGCAAAGCATATCACATGTGTTTGGATTCTGGCATTCTTTCTACGAGATACCCTTTTGTTTTGGATACTATATTGTTATGATTTTATTACGCGGTAAATAGGTGTTTTAATCGCAAGTTTTCGGGTGCTATTTGGCATGATTTTCTATTTTCTACTAATTTTTTTTTGTAAATTATTGTTTCTGTTCTCTCTCTTCTTTCTGCCCTTTGGAAATGTATTTTTTAGAACTTTGTACTCACCATATTTTAAGTGAGTAAATTCCAAATAATTCCTAAAAATAATTTACCACTTACGTTAGTTTAGATGTCATCTGTCTCCTGCACTTATCCCGATTATTTTGGTGTCGGCGTACCACAGCCAGTTATCTCCCGTTACTTACTTCTACTACTTCTGAGTAGTCGTTATAAACGGAACTTTTGTGCTAAATTGCATGTTTCTTTACTCAGCAGTTTATTCTGTTACTTTAACTTATTAATTTGAATACAAAAATGAAAAAATCAAATGTTAGGTTTGAATGGGGAAGGCAAGTGTCAAAGTGAAAATGACAGTTTGGTCCCAAAAGAACTGTAAAATCAAAGGATTTTTCAGAAAAAAAACCATTTATTGATGTAAAATGACTAGATGTTGTTTAATAAGCTGTAAAAATGATGGAATACACTTTTCAAAATAATATCTACTTTTCTTTTGGAGGTTATGTACCAGTATTGCATCGCTCGAAAATCGAAGAATTATCACCTGGAACGAGTTTTGTAATAGTTGTGGTGTTAAGAAATTAAATATATTGTGATATTTCTCGAATCTAAATAGAAAAAAAGGTTAAAATTACTGACTTAAAACATTATGATATTTTATCAAAATAGAAAGTCAGAAGCAGCATTATATTCTTGATAAAGGAGAGGACAGGTAAAACATACCTAAACTCAAAAATTGAAACCTCAACTACAAGTAATTGTGGATTTATTACGGTAAAATCAAATGTATAACCACTCACTTTCTTCCTCTTGTAGATGCGCCGCGGCGTCTTAATTCTTCTTTTAGTATATAGTACTTGCATAGACGAATAATTTTCCTTATTTGTTTTGTATTTATACTCAATTTTTATAACAAATAATCTTGTTTGTTTTTTTGTACAAGGTAGACGTGGGGACCAACTATCGCAGCGCCATCTACGATTAGCTTTGAGTTGCCATCCCCATTGTTAGTTTACTTTGAAGACCTAAATGTAAAAATAGCTGACATTTCCCTCTCATTAAATTTATCGACAATATTTTTAACTTTTTTGTAAAAAAATAAAACCCAGACACAATTCACACACAACAGCATGTCTACAATAGAATATTAGTGATTAGAAGATAAGTATCACCGGTTTGAAACCATTATTATCATAATAGCAGAGCCTTTTACATAGAAACATAAACATCTGATTTCGCAAACACGTGCTATTTTATCCCAACTAGATTTAATTGAAAAAAATATTTTTTACTAGCTGTGCCCGCAACTTCGTTCGCGTGGATGTCGGACTTTAACAATGTATTTCTTAGTGCGAACCGCTTAATTTTCGCCTTGTTTTTTATAAATCATAATCGTTTTCATATAAACCCTATAATTATTAGAATTTATTTAGATTTTTCAAGAATATTTGACGTGTTTGTGATAAACGCCCTTTGTCGTTGCATCCCATTCCATCCCGCTCCATCCCGCTCCATCCCACTCCATCCCACACCATCCCACTTCATCCCACTCCATCCCTCTTTATTCCACTATATCCCACTCCATACCACTCCATCCCACTCCATCCCACTCCATCCCACTCAGTCCCACTCCATCCCACTTTATTGCACTACATCCCACTCCATCTCACTCCATCCCACTCAGTCCCACTCCATCCCATTCCATACCACTCCATCCCACTCCATCCCACTCCATCCCAGTCCATCCCACTTTATTGCACTACATCCCACTCCATCTCACTCCATCCCACTCAGTCCCACTCCATCCCACTCCATCCCATTCCATACCACTCCATCCCACTCCATCCCACGCCATCCCATTCCATACCACTCCATCCCATTCCATCCCACTTTATCCCAATACATCCCACTCCATCCCACTCCATCTCACGCCATTCCACTCAGTCCCACTCCATCCCACTCCATCCCATTCCATACCACTCCATCCCACTCCATCCCACTCCATCCCGCTCCATCCCGCTCCATCTCACTCCATCCCACTCCATCCCACTCCATCTCACTCCATCCCACTCAGTGCCAGTCCTTCCCATTCCATACCACTCCATGCCACTCCATCTCATTCCATCCCACTCCATCCCATTCCATCCCACTCCATCCCACTCCATCCCATTCCATCCCACTCCATCCCATTCCCTCCCACTTCATCCCACTCCATCCTACACCAAACCACTCCACTCCAGTCCACACCATATTTGAATCAAGCTAGATCGCGCTACTGAAGTACTGCGCGTCTCGGTGTAAAGGTAAACTGACCGTAATTTTACTTCTGGTACACTTTGAATTCAAATATCTTTTGATAGACTGATCCGATTTCAATGAAACAAAAACTAAATGTTACTTCAAGTTACGGTCAGTCGTTGTGTATTAAAGTTATCTACATAACTTTCGTACATTTTACGTGATGCCCGAACAAATAAACATACAAACAGACAAACAGACAAACAGACAAACAGACATACAGACAAAAATTCTAAAAATGCTAGAAATGGGTTCTATTGGTTGTTCTTTATAACCCTGGCTATATTTTTTGAGTTTTTTTCGAATGTACAAAAATTACTTTTCTACAGTTTTATTATATGTATAGAATAGATAGATGTAAAAGTCACAAAAACATTGAAGAATTCAACCCAAACATAAAACACTTAAAAAAATTACAAAATAAAAAGACTCATTTGGACTTAAAAAGCAAAATAATTTTGTCAGAAGTGGGATTCGAACCCACACGCCCTCAGAGAGGACCAGAACAACTCCACTCACGTTCAGTAAGCAAGGAACCCTTGAGTCTGGCGCCTTAGACCGCTCGGCCATCCTGACATGTGGAAAGATGGCGAAATTATCAACTGCATTAGAACTACAGTCTGTTGAATTTTTATACAAATGGATTGTACCATTTTATTTCCAAAAATTAACCTTTTGTCGTAATCACTAATGCTCTTTTAACATCGTGAAAAAAATTCTGCTGGTAACATTTGGCGTGATTAAAATGCAATCAGTAACTAATGTGAGTGTGGTTTATATTTATTGTTTTATGCAGCAATAATAGAGAAATATTAGTTGGACTAGTTTGACATTATCGTAACTCCCAAGTGATAAAGCAATACCAGACACACACACACAACACACACATAATCAAGCTATTTTCATTTTATCGTGAATTTTCACAGGTTTTTCTTGGGTTCATGTGTGTCCACAATTCCGTCCATGAATAAATGTATTTGAAGATATAACGCTGAGAATTTCTTTACCCGTTTTAAATTACGTTCTAAACAGATCGTGGTTGTAAAACGATGTTTACTCCTTTAGGTTTGGGTCGACACAAAACCTCAGTTAATTTTGCATCTGTAAGACACATTCCACATTGGAAAGTATCTTCTTCTTCTTTTTAGGGTTCCGTAGTCAACAAGGAACCCTTATAGTTTCGCCATGTCCGTCCGTCCGTCCGTCCGTCTGTCCGCAGTTTAGCTCAGAGACGCACAGTACTAGAGAGCTGTAATTTAGTGTAAGTATACGGATTTGTTGTGCCGAAAAAGTGGTAAAATAAAATCTCGTAAAATATTTTTTTTTAGGGTACCTCCTGTACACGTAAAGTGGGGATGTTTTTTTTTTTTCTCACGTAACCCTTTGTGTGGGGTATCATTAAATAGGTCTTTAAAAAATATTGAGAGTTTTCATTGACAATTTTTTGATAAAAAAATTCGTTTGTGAAATATTAAGCTCTAAAGTGCTAAATTTTGCTCGACTCGAGTGTCCCCCCCCTCTACCAGCTAAACGGTTGTGTTTGGGGGTGTGAAAAAATTCACAACAATAGTATATAATTATAACGAATTTTAAAAGAAAATTATCATGACTAAGTAGGCTTTACAACTTTACGAGTAATAGTCGACCAACTTATAAATTGTACTTAGATAAAATTTTTCTTAAACAAAATGTATTGGAGAAACAATAAATCAACTGCAAATGTAAGTTTGTCAACTTTATTTTTACAGCTTTAATAGGTATGTTTTTACGGTATGTTTTTTGGGGATATGTATGTTTTTATCGTAAACTATTTTTAACTAAATTCAAAACAGGAGGAGGTTCTAAATTCGTCGTAATCTTTTATTTATGTATTTTCCCCGATTTCTCTAAGACTCCTGGACCGATTTTGAAAATCCTTCTTTTTAAAATTAAATTAAGCGAATCAGTTTAGTTAGTTCGCATAAGTATTTTGATGGGCAACTACGGAACCCTACACTGTGCGTGGCCCGACACGCACTTGGCCGGTTTTTTTTCATTACGTTGTCCCACACTAGGAATTTCTCCTGTATCCTCTATCGTAGGAAGTTACAAAAGTACAATTGCAACTGTCAGATCCGGAACAACTAGTTGTAGCTCATACAAATATTTGTTCCTCGCGGAGATCGAACTCATGATACGCAGCACAGCAGTCGATTGCTCAGCCACTGGTCCAAGCAAATAAATAAATCATACGGCGTGTGTTTTTGTTAGATTCTTAGTTCATCATCACCATCATCACAGTGGCGGATACAAGGGGGGGGTCATGGGGGTCATGACCCCCCCCTGGGCGACAGGCTGGGTCATAGGTGGCCACTGCAATTATTGCGAGCGGTTCAAATATAGAATCCTGAGCGTAGCGAAGTTTTCAAAGGAACGAGACGCAGAATACCTTTAGTGCCCAGTGCAACACACAACTTTTCACCACAGCGAAGAGATGCGCTCGGCAGCAAAGTTTTTCTGCCTCTGGTACTTTTGAAAACTTCGCTACGCTCAGGACTCTATATTTGAAACCGCGAGCGAACAGACCTTCGATTGCTCAGTTTTTAGGGTTCCGTAGTCAACAAGGAACCCTTATAGTTTCGCCATGTCCGTCCGTCCGCAGCTTAGCTCAGATACGCCTAGTACCAGAAAGCTGTAATTCGGTGTAAATATACGGATTTGTTGCGCCGAAAAAGTGGTAATAGTATAGTGGTTTTTAGGGTACTTACCTCCTGTTCACGTAAAGGGGGGATGTTTTTTCTTCTCGCGTGTCCCTTAGTGTGGGGTATCATTTAATAGGCTTTTAAAAAATATTGACAGTTTCCATAAAAAAAAAAATTGATTAAAAGATTCGTTTGTGAAATCGTCGCCCCCCTCTACCAGCTAAACGGTTATGTTTGGGGGTGTGAATAAATTCACAATAGTAGTAAAATTATCATGACTAAGTAGCCTTAACAAGATTATGAGTAATAGTCGACCAACTTATAAAACGTACTTGGATAACATAATTTTCCGAAACAAAATGTATCGGAGAACATGGTCTTCAACTGCAAATGTAAGTTTGTCAACTTTATTTTTACAGCTATAAATAGGGTGGGTATGTTTTGGGGATAGGTAGGTTTTAATTGTCAACTATTTTTAACTAACTTCAAAAATAGGAGGAGATTCTCAATTCGTCGTAATCTTTTTTTATGTATTTTTCCCGATTTCTCAAAACGCCTCGAACCATTTTGAAATTTTTTCGTTTTAAAATTAAATTCAGCGAATCAGTTTAGTTAGTTCGCATAAGTATTTTGATGGGCAACTACGGAATCCTACACTGTGCGTGGCCCGACACGCACTTGGCCGGTTTTTAATTCAAGTATCGACCCCATGAAATCTTATTCGTTTAGCGGTTTCAACGTGAAAATTGACAGACACACTTTCGCGTTCCTTTAAAATATTAAGTATAGCTGTATCTCGGGCACGCGCGGTGGTAAGACCCTGACCTATAGCGCATGACGCAGTTCCTTACCGGACACGAAAGTTTCGGGAGGTACCTGTGTCGGATGGGGAAGGAAGAAACGCCTTGGTGTCACCATTGCGAGGACCGCCCGGAGGACACGGTGGAGCATACGGTGTAGGACTGCCCCGCTTGGGCAGAGAACCGCCGTGTCCTCACGACGCCGATAGGCGAAGACCTCTCGTGCCCGGCATTGGTCGAAGCCATGCTGCGGGGCGAGAGGGAATGTGAAGCGGTCGCCTCCTTCTGCCAAGCAGTCATGCTCGAAAAGAAGGAGACGGGCCGCGTGTTGGAGAGGATAGCGTCCTCCCTCCACCCCAGCCGCAGTTGTAGACGCCCACGGCGATGGACTCATGGACGTCGGCAGACGGTCTCTGGCAACCGTAGGCACGGGCATGCGGGCGGCAAGTAGGTAATGGGCGACTCGCTGTCCGACCATGGACCATATTCCGCGTGTCGACGGCGCGTTGTGTTCCACGCGCGCCTCAAAGAGTGCCAGCATAATGACCCCCGTCATTCTCTTTGAGGCGCCACAGCCTGCCGGGGCTGCGGGACTCACGAATTACCGTGACCCCGGAACATAAAGAGCTATTGAAGGACACCGTGGATTTTATTCAGTACGAGTCCGACAGTCCCTCCCGCCCTGCCTTGAGTAGGAGTACTCATTTGATGATTTTAGCACGATAAAAAAAAGTATAGCTAGCTACAGTGACAAGCTGTCTGCGACATAGTGACCCCCCCCTGATGTAAAAGCTGGATCCGCCCTTGCATCATCATCGTCGTTGGTAGCCTCGTTCCAGCCACTGCTACTAAGCATTAGCCCTCCTCCTTTTTCTGTCATATTTCCCTGACCAGTCCGACTCTAAACCATATTATATACACGATCTTCTGAATAGCGTCCACTCACCTAGCCGTTGGACTTCTTCATTACAAACACGCATAGGTGTAGGCTTCCTCCTTTTTCTGTCATATTTCCCTGACCAGTGCGACTCTCAACCATGTAATCCACAATCTTCTGAATAACGTCCACTCATCCGGCATAGTATGATGAAGAAATGTTATGTAAGAAAACCAACGCGTTCGTTTTCTTCATTACGGACACATGTGCACATGGGTGTTAGTAATAATTATACTGGTTTTAGAGTACTTATGTCGTTCTGCAACACGGAAACGACATTATATTCCCACATAAAACCTGAACTTCGTTTACATATTGTTGGCGCAGTTGCATTATAAAAAAGTGCAACTGTATGTAGTACGTACACAACGTATACTGGTATAAAGGTTAGTTTCTACTCAAGTGTGTCAGCTTCGAATGTTACCTTTAAGCCACGTATTCACTGAGCAACAAATGTTTCAGAAACTGTGTACCTATCCGAAACACTGTTGCTCAATGAATACATGGCTTTAAACGCAATACTGATACAGATCTATTTTCATAGACATAAAAAAGTATGCGAAATATTCTTCTCTTTGGTGTAAATTAATAAGTTGCCAAAGTAAATCATTGGTCTAGTGTTCTTTGCCTACCCTGTTCTACTTGGCAAAGGGCTCCCTCTGCTTCTTCCATCTCACGAGCTTCACGTCTGCCCTCCAGTTTTGATGGAACCCTACCTTTTCCACTGTCTCGACGGTACCTCAATTTATCAGGTCCCCAAGTATTCTGATTAGTACTTCTTCCATACTCCTCTAATTACTCTCAATTTGAGAAGTCACTTCTTTTCTATCCATATCTTATTTTCATACAGTCCTCTCGCCGTACCTTTGGCATTTCTCTTTAATTTAAGATCAAACCAGATTCAAACTCAAAACTTTATTCACAATTGAAGACAGGTGTAATCATACTAAAGTTTTTTCTTTCCTTGTCAAAACACGTTTACTCGACTTTAGCTCTGTCTGCACCTGTTACAGCAAATTAAAAGTTAACAACACATAATGATCTATTATTACTACTATTACATGATATACAGTCTATGTACGGCCTAAGTTTTTTGCCGTCTCTGTCTCGCACTTGGCTGGGCCGACGACTGACATTGAACTTGAGCTCGATACTCGAAGTCGATAATTTTGCGCTTATGCCAGTTACGTGAGCAAATTACCTTCACTGGTCGGTGCAATGTTTATTGGTTTGTAATGCTTGCGATTCCTGGTGGGTTTCTATCGGCTCTAGATGCGTTTTCGAGAAATTTTGCTAAGAGAAAAGAGAGCGAGAGAAATAAGAGAACCAACATGTTACCTTAAATATAAGTACGTATATTTAGATACCTACTTCTGTACTGAAATTATAAAGCTGAAGAGTTTGTTTGTTTGGTTGAACGCGCTAATCTCAGGAACCACTGGTTCGAATTGAAAAAATCTTTGTGTTGTATAGATCAAGAAAAACTGTAGACTATACATATCATACATATCAATACATAAAGTAATTATGAAAAGGTAACAATGTCTTTCTTGCCTCTGCCTATTTTGAGTCGAGAGCAAAAGCAATGCAGTCAAAAACCACGGTTATTCTACAATGTGAACGTTAAAAATGCGCAAAACCTCTCGTGCGGTAACTCAGCCCATCTTACTGAGCATTGTTTGTTCTAATACTTTTGGAAATTCACAAAAAAAATATGATTTTCATACTAATGGGCCCGATCAATTTCTCATTTTGTATGAAAAAAAAATTTTTTTTTTGCGAATTTCCAAAAGTTGGATATATCCTTCTGGATGGCCTCAGTTAGGACTCCATTTCATGAGACGAATACTGTTTTTGGTTAGTAACAAAAAGGAACACCAATCTCTGTTTGTTGTGGCACTTTCCGGGGAAGGCCAAATACTATCACGAACGTGCCTCAAATGTAATATTGATAACATTATTTTTGTCAGTTTACCTACACGTGTCCACTATCTGTGAGTCACATCTAGACTCTAGTAGCGTTTACCAACTTATGTGATTTGATTACAGTCATCATAATATTCATTCATGAGTCTTTGTTTTGGTATACCTACCTACAAAACAATATGTAACTTTTTTCCTTAAAAGTTGACTCATAGACATCATGAATTATTTTTATTATTCTTTTAACTACGTCTTTATTTAGTGTTATGTGTAATTGTTAAGTATTTTATCTTTTCCATATGAATTTGACATCTAAATATAGACTTAGCAATATATGAGTCATTTCTTAGTCCCCTTCGTCGAAAGAGGACTAGTTCTAAGAGACTAAATTTTGAGTACGATATCAATACTAAAAAAAATCCGTACAAAAAAATGTTAGAAGCCATTACAAACCCACCACACTATTCCCAACCACTGCAAATCCTGAAGCCAGAATCAACAGTGGCAACCACCAGAAAAGCGCCGAGACAATGAAGCTCGACGTGTCCCGGAGAATAAATTTACCTGTCTTGGATCCTGCAACGAAATTAATCAGAAAAGAATAGTGGAGGAGTAGGAAAAAATGTATGTTCCCACTTCCCTCCATGCAAGCAGGAGATAGAACAAAACAAGGGCAATAGGCACAAAGGGACATTACAACTGGGAGAAGCCCAGTTGCCTAGCAACACGGGTAAAATGAATAATATTAATAGAAGCCATTAGCCTCCTTATGTATAATTTTCTTAAACATGTATCTCATTGTATTCTTCTTTTCAGGCATCATTCCGCCCGCTGCTCTCCTGCGCCCCAGTGGCAATGGTGGCGCTGGACCGCAATGCGCACACGCAGGACATCACCAAAAATATCCAATACATCAGCAATGATAAGATCAAGCTGAAAGCAGATCCGGCAACCATGAAGTGAGTACTCCTTCCATATTTTCCGTGAGGAAAGGGCTATTGAAATTATTTTATTCATTTGACTGTATAATTCCTGTCGTTACTGTTAGTCAGAAGCTCTAAAATCTGGCAACCAGTCTTACCATGGAGTATCGTATTACCCAGTTACTGGGTTGTGGAGGTCCGATAGGCAGTCGCTCCACGTGAAATACTGATATTCAGCTGCATCTGGTTCGACTGGAAGCCAACCACCCTTGGAAGAAGTCTACCCGATTTATCTACATGGAATTGCCAAGAGTTCATTGATTTACAGGAAACCGTACGAGATTTAAGGGAAAAGCTAGAGAGTGCACACAAGGAAATTGAAAACTTAGTACTAGAAAAGATAGATTTGGAAAAAAGACTACTAACTCAAGAAACCAAAATAAATAATTTAACTAAAATATTCTCACCATGTATTAGCACCCCAAAGCGAAAATTAAGAAATTTAAACGAATCAAAGATATTGACCAACCAGCTACAACATGAACCTGAAATGGGAAGAAAACCTAGCAACACAGAACAAACTACTATACAGCATAAAAACAAAAAATCTATCACAACTGATACTTCATATCTTAGAAGCAAAAATAATTATCTGAAGAGGACAATACATATCCTAGGAACCCAACAAATCACAGGTTTAACTACACGCCTACTTGACTTGAGATCTAATAGCTCTTACGAAACGTACTGTGCACAAGGATTGTTAAAATACAATGCCATCTCTCAGCAGCTGTTAAACACGAAGTTGTCATGTAAGCCTTATGATAAAATTATTGTTTGTGTAGGAGAAAATGACTATAACCCTACTACCCTGTTAAATGAGTTATATATGTTTATAAAAAAATACAACAGTTCTCCAATTATTGTGTTGAGTGTACTGGAAAATAAATATCTAAATGTAAAATTACTGAATAATAATCTAGAACTGATCTGCAAAAATAATGAGAACTGCTATTTCCTACGTACCCACAACAATACTTGTCATAAATTGAACGTTCTGATTGACACAATTGACTACAAAAAGAAATATCTTAACTTCAGCAAAGAACTGTCTGTTCTGCCGAAATGCTCCGAATTGCCCACATATTTTTGTACAGACCAAGACATAAAGCCTACTTACCGACCAACAAGATTGTCCTTTCATAAAAACACCCGGAACAAAAAATTTTTTCGAAGATACTAGGTGTAGTGACTTTCTGCCTATACCTCAAACGCTCTGCGATCGAAGTCAACCATTAAAAAACACAAAATTAAATGATAATGAGTTAAGTAAGATAAAAGACGTAAACTCCACTGACGTACTTAATAATTGTCACTCATTAAATATTCTTCACCAAAATATTGCAGGGTTTAGAAGCAAAAGAGAAATGCTAGAAATTGCGATTGACACGTTTCAAAATAAAGGTTTGACTATTGATGTAGTGTGCTTAACGGAAACTTTTATTAAAGCGGGTGAGGAGAGTAGCGTTGCCTTAAATGACTACAAATTAGGAGACTGGTACTCAAGAAAAACCAAAAAGCGAGGTGGTGTATGTATATTCTGCCTAAACCACATTGAGTACAAAATACTGACACAATTGAAAAAATATGCGTCTGAAAATGATTTCGAGTGTTGTGGAATTGAACTCATACCATATAACATTGTAATAATAGCCTTATATCGTACACCAAGCTCAAACCCCTTTGTTTTCCTACGTAATTTAGAAGTTATGTTATGCAACCTTCGAAATAAATCTAAGAAACAATTAGTTATAGTAGGTGATCTAAACATTGATATTTTGGGGGAAAAAAATGATAGAAATAAAAAATGCTCAGACGAATTAACTAGGATTGTAAATAATTTCGGTTTAACGTTACACATAAGACAGCCAACAAGAAGAAACTCATGTTTGGACCAAATAATAAGTAACTGTAAGGATGCAATATGCGAAGTTATACCATTGGGACTGTCAGATCACGAAACAGCTCAGATGATATCCATAAAAATAGACGATAAAGATCCCCCTCTACGCTTTCGTACAATTCGCAAGCGAGATTTTAGCGCCGAAAATAAAGAAAAGTTCTTTAGCTGCTTATCAAGTTTAAAATGGACTGACATGTTTTTGGATCAGGAAGCTAATAGCGCGTTTACTAAGTTTCATGATTTACTGGTTTTGTTTTTTGATTTGTGTTTTCCTAAAGTTGAAATTAAAATCAACCTAGTGAAAAAATATACGAAATGGATTTCCAAAGGTATTAAAAAATCAGCTAAAACTAAAAGAGACCTGCGTTTTAAATACTACTTCTCATCTGATAAAGGCAATAAATTGAAATACCTAAATTATAATAAATTACTAAAAAAATGTATACAAAAAGCTCAAAAAATTCATAATACAAATTACATAACCAGGGCTAAAAATAAATGCAGGGCATCATGGGACTTAATAAAATATAATTCGAATAATGATAGGCAACTTCAGGAACTAAACATTAAGGAGATAGAAACTGAAACCGGACCACTAACAAGCCCCACGGACATTGCCAATTATATGAATGACTATTATATCAATTTGACGAACAACGATTTTGACATTAATACTAATAATTATCACATTGACCCTAATAATAATAGTATGTTTTTAATGCCCACCAATAATGAAGAAATAGGTAAAGTAATAAAATCACTCAGGGATACAAATTCAACGGGTTATGACGAAATACCTACGAAAATTATAAAATACATATCCCCTATTATTACCCCGGTGCTAGTACATCTAATAGACCTATCATTATTCACGGGAGTGTTTCCAGAAAAATTAAAAATTACAACTATTAAACCGATACATAAAAAAGGAAATAAACAACTTGTTGACAATTACAGACCGATAGCCCTATTGCCTATTCTAGCAAAAATTTATGAAAAAGTCATGCATGCGCGATTAATACATTTTATCGATAAATCCCAAATTTTAAATCGAGAACAACATGGATTCCAAAAAAGAAAATCGACAACCACAGCGGCATTTAACTTAGTTAACCTAGTTACCAAAAATATTGACCAGAAAATTCCGACAACTGTTGTATTTTTTGACATGTCAAAAGCCTTTGACTTTGTTTCACACGAGCTACTACTAAAAAAATGTGATAAATATGGAATCCGCGGAAAAGCAAATGCATGGCTAAAAAGCTACCTTGCAAACAGATCGCAAGTTGTAGAAATTACTGTGGATAAAGTTGATCAAAATGGTGAACAGAAAATTAATTCCAAATTAGGTTACAATTGCACAGGCGTTCCACAGGGCACTATTTTAGCCCCTCCACTCTTTCTACTATATATCAATGACCTGTCAAAAGTAACTGACCATCCCTGCATACTCTTTGCAGACGATGTGTCCGTAATCATCCCTAAAACTAACGACAACTATAATCAGGAAATAAATAGTACCGTAAACAATATAATAACTTGGATGGAAAAGAATAACCTTAAACCTAACATAGACAAAACCAAATATGTACAATTTTGTAATAAAAACTGGAAAAAAATCGATTTAAACATCATATATAAAGATAAACAAATAGAACAATCAAATAGCGTGACTTTTCTTGGGATAGTTCTAGATGAGAGGTGTTCCTGGCTTGGTCATATTGATATGATATGTGGAAGACTCAGTAAGTTTGCTTATGCTCTATGGCGTTTATCCAACCTAACAAATAGACAAGCCACACTGCAAGCTTATCATGCATATGTTGGATCAGTATTGCGTTATGGTATACTGGTATGGGGAAACTCGGTGCATCTCGGAAGAGCTTTCATAGCACAAAAGAGGTGTATACGTGCGATTTGTAATGTAGACCCACTCACATCCTGTAAACCATTATTTAAGAAACTCCGAATACTTACATTGACTGGTATCTATATTGAGGAAGTATGTAAATTTACCAAATCTCATCCAGAAATGTTTGAAAAACTGGGAGATAAATGTTCGTTCAAAACTAGATATCCTAATAGATTAATAAATACGAGAACAAAAACGGAACTTTACAGGCGCAGCTGTTATCCTATGTGTATCCAGATTTATAACAAGATTCCTAATCAAATTAAAGAACTTCCAATGGTTCGCTTCAAAAGGGCTTTACGTAGGTGGTTAATTGAGAATCCCTTCTATAATATAAAAGAATTCCTCCAGTTTAAATCTAAGCAATAATTATAATTGTACCTACCTATAAAAATTTGCATGTCATTATGTTATGATTAAATATGCTAAGCTACTATCATTACCTAACATTTTAAGAACATTTGTAACCATATTTATCTGCAAATAAATCTTTGTCTTTGTCTTTGAACCCCAATATATTTGGGAAAAGGCTAGGCAGATGATGATTTGACTGTATAATTAAGTAGCAATAAACGACAAAGAACAATAATAATTACATACATAATGCTTTAGTAAAATGAGGTCCGATAGGGTAGGCAGTCGCTCCATGTAAATTACTGATATTCAGCTGGATCTGGTGTGACTGGAAGCCGACCCCCATATAGTGGGGAAAATACTGATGATGATAATACTTTAGAACAAACCAGCAATGATTTTAACACACATTGGAACACGAAGCTCAAAAATTCTTCAGTTCTGCTTTAGCTTGTGAACTGCTTCAGGTAAACCGCCCCTTTGAAGGCTTTGTATACATAAAACCACGCCTTTGTCCCATCGCGTTTTTGGAAGCAGACTCGAAAAAAACGCCGCCATCTAGGATCCTTTCATACTTCTTTTGCTTCTTCCACTTTCATACCAGCCAACGACGATATATAACTTTATATATTTTCGTTGATACCTAGCTAAAAATAGCGGTAAATACGTGTACATTTCCTGCAACAAACCATTGCAGTCCGATTGATAGCAATAGGCATGCCTCCGATTATATGAGGCTTACAATAACTGGCGAAATGTCGGTTTGGTATTATGATATAATGCCTCTGTCTATTCTTTCGGGGATGATGTTATTTTCCTTCCATATCTTCTCCCAAATGTATCTACGTACCCTTGCAATGCAGCCAACACGTGATGTTATATGTCAAACGTTACGCAATATCATTGGTACGCTCGTGATATAATTACATTCTATTTGTTTCTCGCCGTGAATTGAGAGCCAATCGGGGGACTGGGTCGATTTGACGCTTGTGGACGGCGAACTGGTGATCTGTTACTATGTTAAGTCTTATGATTGCATGCGTGGAGTGATTCTGGCTTAGGAACAACTGAACATCGATACTTTAGATTCCGAACGGACGTAGAAGAAAAGTTCACGTCCATTAACTTTTACCTAGCCTTTTCTCGACTTTGTGGAATTGATTCCCAGTCGTACCCAATGCATCAGCTGACGACCAGTAATTTATATAAAGAAACTGGGCCTGCGACCAGACTCATGAACGACTATGGATTGTTTGTGACGGTAATTTGCAATTACATGCAGTGTAGGAGCATACCTAAGTCTAAGCCCATATCCAGAGTCATTGTGTGCCGCTGTATATTTTTAACCATCATCAACATTAACTTCAAGAAGTTGAGTGATGTTTTCAAATGAACTCTCATAACTTGTAACTACTTTGTTCATATAACCCACCTTTTGCTAAGTATATAGTCTTTCAAAATCATTTGGCGGTTCTGTCATTTCTCGATAAAATTGCAATTTGCAACTTACTCTACAACTTGAAACTGGTCAAATAAAGAAGAATGGCTCTATTCTAACAATGTCATCTGAGACGCAGTTGATCCTGCATAGAATGGGACTTGCGTTATTCAGTCAATTTGGTCAAATGACAGGCTCACGCAATATTGATTAAGTATCCCAACAGGACGTTGCAATTCTCGCAGACTTACTACCACAACTAGGCAAAAGAAAGATTTAGCTATGAAAATAAAGACTCGTGGTCCGTATTGACATAGATAATAACTCTTTTTCCCTTGTTTTTCAAGATTGAGACATATTGATCCTTGTTTTTTTTTAACACATGAAATTTCAAAACACAAAACATCCGCGAGATTATGCTTCTAGACTTGTCAAGAGACTTGGAAGCAAAAACCTTATTTCTGAACTACGCGTAAACGACACTTTGCGAGCCCGGTAAGCAAGTAGGAATTATCTCTGCTCCATTTTTGTCTGAGCTACCTGTACCAATAAAAGCCAACTTAAGTGTATCCCGCAACTTATAAGAGTAGGGTTTTTTTAATTAGGGGTTAAATCATCAAATAAGTCCTCCCACCCAGGGCAGGGCGGGAGGGACTGTCAGACTCTGACACTACTGACTAAAATCCACGGTGTCCTTCAATATCCCTTTACGTTCCGGGGTCCCAGTAATTCGCTTTGGCCCTCTATAGAGGGGCCCCGTCATAATGCTGGACCTTTTTGAAAGGGTAGGGAAGACTTTGTTTCTGTGAGGCCCAAATTAAGTTGCCAGATCATCACAAAAGCTAATCATAAGCCAAACGTCGAGTGACGTTTCAGATCATCTGTTGTTTCCTTCATTGTGCACAAAACAGGAAATGTGACTGGCGTGGATGCTTACATACGCGAATGATAATGCGTTTGCGCTTATTGTTGATGAAGATGACAAATTGAATGTCAAGGTCTTCAATAGTAATAGTCCCAATAGTGGTAGATTAATGTAACCCTGACTATGAAATTTTTTTGCAAAGCATCATTTGCACATTTCCCAACTATATTGGGGTGGGCTTCCAGTCGAACCAGATGCAGCAGGATATCAGTATTTCACATGGAGCGACTGCCTTTCGGGCCTCCCCAACCCACTAATCGGGTAATACGATACCCCATCATGGTAAGACTGGTTGCACAGAACATAATAGTACTACGCTGGTTGTCAGACTTTAGAGCTTCTGACTAATAGTAACGACTGTCAAAGATCTACAAATGACAGCCGGGACAACGGCTTTACGTGCTTTCCGAGGCACGGAGAAAACTGGCTATGATAGACGGTCACCCATCCACAGACCAACCTCGGCAAGCGCGGCTTAACCCGGAAGATCAGCCTGTGCGGCTGTAATTATTTAGCCACGAGCTCCTCCTTTTTGCAAAGCGTGGCCTTAAATCAGATGGTGCGTCGAACTTGACTCTTATCTTAGTGGTTAGCACTTAGCACGTATAATTGGAAGGAACGAAGGGAAGACTGACCCTGTGACAGCGTTTTCTAAAAGTCGTTAATTTATAGCGGATTACTGCTTCTTGCAATAATTGTATTATGGTTAAATAGGGACACACAATAGAAAACAAAATCAAAAACAAAGGCTTACAAAACTTTGAAAAGACAAATCTGCCAACAAACTTGCAATAATCAAATCTATTCATTTTGTTTTTTCTTTCATAACCAGATTGGACAAACGGGTCGACAAGCCCATGTGCGTAATGATTAACTGGCTCCTGGCAAGACAGAAGCACGTGATGAAGTACGCCACATTATACCTGGAGCAGGGCTTCGACGTGGTCTCCGTATCCTGCACACCATGGCAACTGATGTGGCCACTTAAAGGAACCCAGGTTTGTGTCTGCATTCCAAATTATACTATATAAAGCTCGATTACCACTCACTGACTGACTGACAGAATTGTTCTCCCTGATGGTGAAGGGGGAGGTGGGTATATTTTGACAGATTCGTATACAAGTCACTCTCGTGAGTATGGGAAAAATCCCAAACCTCCCCTTTTCGCCCCCCCTCCCCCCCCTCCCCATCGTATCTCGGAAAATAAGAGACCTGTGTTTTGTTTTTTTACGGATTCGTATAGAGGAGGCTCGGAAAAGTAAAAACCCTGTTTTCAAAGTTCCCCCCTTGCCCCCCCTTCTCCCCCCCTTGGGCGGATCTCGGAAGTTGACAGACTTGCAGCACATTTTTTTTCAGATTCATATCAAGGGGCCCAGAGTTGGTCAAAATCATTTTTCAAAACTCTCCCCTCTCCCCCCCCTTCACCCCTCCCCCCGTCGTATCTCGGAAACTAAGAGACCCATGTTTTGTTTGTTTACGGATTCGTATAGAGGAGGCTCGAAATAGTAAAAACCATTTTCAAAGTTCCCCCTTGCCCCCCTCCCTTCCCCCCTTTAGGCGGATCTCAAAAGAGACTTGGAATTTCTTTTTTTCAGACTCGTGTCAAGAGGTCCAGAGTATGTCAAAATCATTTTTCGAAACTCACCCCTCTCCTCTCTTCACCCCTCACCCCATAGCGGTAAAGCGAAGCGTAGCGTAGCGTAGGGATGTGGTCACGATAGCTTTCCGGTGGTAGGTAGGTCCTGAGTGGAGCGAACCTGCGAGACCGAGTGGAGCGAAGGGGGGTGGCGAGCGAAGCGAGCCGGCGACCTCCGTAGCGTAACGAAGGTTGAGTGGGTGAAACGTAACTCAGCGGTGAAGACAAGCAAACTGTAACTCTAATGAGAAGGGCAAAAGTACCAAGCCTCCCTTTTTTGGCCTAATCCCCCCCTCCCAAACGAATCTCAGAAACTATGAGACCCGTGTTTTATTTTTTAACGTATTCATATAGAGGAGGCTCGGAAAACAAAAACCATATTTTAAAGTTTTTTTTCCAGATTCATATCAAGGGGCCCAGAGTATTTCAAAATAATTTTACAAAACTCCCCCCTCTCCCCCTCTTCACCCCTTCCCCCATCGTATCTCGGAAAAACTATGTAGCGGTAAAGCGAAGCGTAGGGATGATGTCATGATATCTTTCCGGTGGTAGGTAGGTCCGCGGGTGACGACAAGCAAACTTACAAATAACCTCATAAGTAGGGCAAAAGTACCAAGCCTCCGCTTTTTGGCCTCCCCCCCCCCTCCCTATCGTATTTCAGAAACTAGGAGGTGTGTTTGGTTTTTTTTACGGATTCGTAAAGAGGAGGATCGGAAAAGAAAAAACATTTTTTTCAAAATCTCCCCTCTTCACCCCTTTCTCCCCCCTTTAAATGGATCTATTTCCTTTATTTTCTTTTGGGGCCCAGCAGAGTATGTCAAAATCATTTTTCAAAATCAAAATGGGAATCCAAGATGGCGGCTGCTATAATTTTCGAATTGTTCATCATGGGAGTCGTTTTCAGGGTTTTCGAGGATGCTAAAGCCGATGGTGAGGTCAAAATCAAAATCCAAGATGGCGACACCAAAAAATTCAAAGATATCATCATGGATGTCGTTTTCATGGTTTTCGAGGGTAATAAAGCTGATAGTGAAGTCAAAATCAAAATCCAAGATGGCGGCTGCGACAATTTTCGATTTTTTCATCATGGATGTCGTTTTCATGGTTTTTCGAGGGTGATAAGCCGATAGTGAAGTCTTAATGAAAATCCAAGATGGTGGCTGTGATAATTTTTGAATTGATTTATTGGATTATGAGATTGAGATATTGAATTTTTTTAATTGATCGCATAGAGTGTTCGAGGGGCAGTAAGCGCGTACCCAACACAATAATATTTTGAAATATCATATTTTTATCTAAACTGAAAAGTTTGTTTTGGAATCGAAAAATTCTTTTTGTCTGTTGTTTTTGTTTCTGTGTTTTCATCATGGGTGTCGTTTTCATGGTTTTCGAGGATGTTAAACTGATGGCGAGGTCAAAACGGGAATGCAAGATGGCGGCTGCGATAATTTTCGAATTGTTCATCATGGGAGTCGTTTTCATGGTTTTCGAGGATGATAAAGCCGATAGTGAGGTTTAAAATCCAGGAGGGCATAAACGACGTCACCGAAGGCCTGCTGCGTGTTGTCTGCGAGGTGGGCTGTAAACTTTTTCGACCGATCAGGAATGGACGTAAGTCGGAACTTAATTACCAGCAAGACTGATGAGGAAACGACGAGAACTCACAAAGCCACACAGGCTGAGAGTCAGGTTCTTAACGGGGAGGTCAAAAAGCAGTTCATACGCGATACTCGGAGTGCAAATAACCGAATTATAGAGCAAGCTTTAGCTCGGAATAAAGGCTTGAAGGTATTTGCCAAGCCCAATACCTCCCGCTGTTGCAAGACACGCTCAGAACGTCACAAGGCACCACCGTCACATCAAAGCCAGAGATTCTAGCTGAAGTCGAAAAGTTCTACGGAGACTTATATGCTCAAAAACCTTGCCCACCTCAGGCCCACGGCGCGGATGACATGGGTGAGATTGGAATGGCACTCAGGCAGCTTCACCACAACAAAGCCCCAGGGGATGACAGAATAACCATAGAGCTGCTCAAGGCAAGAGGAATACCTATCTTGACAGAGCTTGTAAACTCTTCAATTCCGTCATCCACACTTGCATAACACCGGAGGTATGGTATGGGAGTGTGATAGTATTATTCTTCAAAAAGGGTGATAAAGCGCTCCTTAAAAACTACTGCTCCATCTCACTTCTGAGCCATATCTATAAGCTGTTTTCGAGGGTTATTCTAAATCGTCTCGCCTAAAAGTTCGATGATTTTCAGCCACCGGAGCAGGCCGGGTTTCAAAAAGGTTACCGCACCCTAGACCACATACACACCCTTAGGCAAGTGATTCAAAAGACCGAGGAGTATAACCAACCTCTGTGCCTAGCGTATGTGGACTACGAGAAGGCTTTCGATACCGTCGAGACCTGGGCTGTTCTGGAGTCCATGCAGAGATGCCTCATCGACTGTCGCTACGTTGAGGTGATGAGATGTCTGTATAAGGCCGCAACAGTGACCGTCTAAGTACAAGAACAGAGCACAAAACCAATCCAACCGTTTACAAACGCGTTGGAGGACGTTTTCAAGACGATTGATTGGAAAGGACGGGGTGTTAATATCAACGGTCAGTACATCTGACACCTCCGATTTTCGGATGACATTGTCATCATAGCAGTCTCTGCAGGAGCTGGAAAAAATGCTGAACAGCTTGAGCGATTCTTCAAGGCGTGTGGGTCTCGGAATGAATCTGGCTGAACAAAACCAAAGTCATGTTTAATGGTCACGTCACCCCGAGACCTGTAATCGTGAATGATGCTGCCCTCGAGGTTGTGCAAGATTACATTTATTTAGGCCAAAGTGTACAACTGGGCAGGCACGACTTTGAGAAGGAGGCAGCTAGAAGAATACGCTTGGGCTGGGCGGTATTCGGGAAGCTGCGTCATATCTTTGAATCATCGATCCCACAATCCCTTAAAACCAGGGTTGCAACCAGTGTGTCCTACCCGTAATGACTTACGGAGCCGAAACGTGAACACTTACCATCGGCCTGGTCCACAAATTTAAGGTTGCTCAGCGTTCAATGGAGAGAGCAATGCTCGGGGTTTCTCTGGTGGATAGAATTCGTAATGAAGTCATTCGCCAGAGAACCAAATGTAGAACCAAATGGCACGTCTGTAGACGGACAAACGGCATATGGAGCAAACATGTGCTTGCGTGGAGACCGCGAATGGGCAAACGTAGTGTAGGACGCCCTGCTGCAAGATGGGTCGATGATTTAAGGAAGGTGGCTGGCAGTGGATGGATGCGGCCTGCCCAAAACCGGGATGGTTGGCGCTCTTTGGGGAAGGCTTACGTCCAGTAGTGGACGGCAATAGGCATCAGCTTATTGCCGTCCACTACTGGACGTAAGCCTCATCATCAGATGATATAAAGCTGATAGCGAGGTCAAAATCAAAATCCAAGATGGTGGCTGCGAAATTTTCGAAATAATCATCATGGGAGTCGTTTTCATGGTTTTCGAGGATGCTAAAGCCGATGGTAATGTTAAAATCAAAATCCAAGATGGCGGCTGCGATAATTTTTGAATTGTTCATCATGGGAGTCGTTTTCATGGTTTTCGAGGATGCTAAAGCCGGTAGTGAAGTCAAAATCAAAATCCAAGATGGCGACTTCAAAATATCATATTTTTTATATTGGATGCCTTTTTCATGGTTTTCGAGGGTGCTTAAGCCGATAGTGAAGTCTAAATCAGAATCTAAGATGGCGGCTGCGATCATTTTTGAATTGTTCATCATGGGAGTCGTTTTAATAGTTTTCGAGGATGCTAAAGCCGATAGTAAGGTCAAAATCAAAATCTAAAATGGCGACTGCAAAAAATTCTAAGTAAGAAATACTTTTCAAAACACGACCCCGCGAGCTGCTTGCAGCTCGCGCAACGCGCAAATACTAGTTATACTATATAAAGCTCGATTACCACTGACTCACTCACTGATTGACATAATTGTTCTCCCAGATGGTGAAGGGGGAGGTGGGTATATTTTGACAGATTCGTATACAAGTTACTCTGGTGAGTATGGGAAAAATCCCAAACCTCCCCTTTTCGCCCCCCCTCTCCCCCCTCCCCATCGTATCTCGGAAACTAAGAGACCCGTGTTTTGTTTTTTTACGGATTCGTATAGAGGAGGCTCGGAAACGCAAAAATCATTTTTTAGAGTCCCCCCTCCCCTTTTCCCCTTCTCCCCCCTTTAGGCGGATCTCGGAAGTTAACAGACTTGCAATATTTTTTTTTTCAGATTCATATCAAGGGGCCCAGAGTTGGTCAAAATCATTTTTCAAAACTCTCCCCTCTCCCCCTCTTCACCCCTCCCCCCATCGTATCTCGGAAACTAAGAGACCCGTGTTTTGTTTTGTTACGGATTCGTATAGAGGAGGCTCGAAATAGTAAAAACCATTTTCAAAGTTCCCCCTTGCCCCCTCCCCCCCCCCCCTTTAGGCGGATCTCGGAAGTTAACAGACTTGCAACATTTTTTTTTTCAGATTCATATCAAGGAACGCAGAGTTAGTCAAAATCATTTTTCAAAACTGGCCCTCTCCCCCTCTTCACCCCTCCCCCCATAGCGGTAAAGCGAAGCGCAGCGTAGCGTAGGAATAAGGTCACGATAGCTTTCCGGTGGTAGGTAGGTCCTGAGTGGAGCGAACCTGCGAGACCGAGTGGAGCGAAGGGGGGAGGTGGCGAGCGAAGCGAGCCGGCGACCTCCGTAGCGTAACGAAGGTTGAGTGGGTGAAGCGTAACTCAGCGGTGACGACAAGCAAACTTACAAGTAACTCTCATTAGTAGGGCAAAAGTACCAAGCCTCCCCTTTTTGCTCCCCCCCCCCGCCTCCCAATCGTATCTCAGAAACTATGAGACCCGTGTTTTGTTTTTTTATGGATTGTTATAGAGGAGGCTCAGAAAAGTAAAAACCATTTTTAAAGTTCCCCCCTCTTGACCCCGTTCTCCCCCCTTTAGGCGGATATCAGAAGAGAGTTGGAACATATTTTTTTTCAGATTCATATTATGGAACGCAGAGTTGGTCAATATCATTTTTCAAAACTGGCCCTCTCCCTCTCTTCACCCCTCCCCCATAGCGGTAAAGCGAAGCGCAGCGTAGCGTAGGGATAAGGTCACGATAGCTTTCCGGTGGCAGGTAGGCTGGGTGAAGCGTAACTCAGCGGTGACGACAAGCAAACTTACAAGTAACTCTCATTAGTAGGGCAAAAGTATCAATCCTCCCCTTTTTGCTCCCCCCCCCCTCCCAATCGTATCTCAGAAACTATGAGACCCGTGTTTTGTTTTTTTATGGATTGGTATAGAGGAGGCTCGGAAAAGTAAAAACCATTTTTCTAAGTCCCCCCCTCCTGACCCTCTTCCCTCCCCCCTTTAGGCGGATCTCAGAAGAGACTTGGAACATTTTTTTTTCAGATTCATATCAAAGGGCCCAGAGTGTGACTAAATCATTTTTCTAAACTCCCCCCTTCACCCCTCCACCCATCGTAACTCGGAAAAACTATATAGCAGTAAAGCGAAGCGTAGGGATGAGGACACGATAGCTTTCTGGTGGTAGGTAGGTACTGAGTGGAGCGAACCTGCGAGACCGAGTGGAGCGAAGGGGGGAGGTGGCGAGCGAAGCGAGCCGGCGACCTCCGTAGCGTAACGAAGGTTGAGTGGGTGAAGCGTAACTCAGGTGTGACGACAAGCAAACTTACAAGTAACTCTCATGAGTAGGGCAAAAGTACCAAGCCTCCGCTTTTTGGCCTCCCCCCCCCCCTCCCTATCGTATCTCAGAAACTAAGAGACCTGTGATTGGTGTTTTTTTACGGATTCGTATTGTTACATAAAATATTTTGTCCCTAACCTTTGAGGGTCGGACTGAAATAAAACCACAACATAACATAAACCGGTTTATTACTGCGAGTAACAATCTCCCGTATAATAGAATTATTTGACTAATTAATTGATTACCTCTAAATTGAATTTTAATAAATTAATTACATTAGCATTCTTAATAGAATAATATCAATCCTTAACCTTGACAACAGTCCGGGAATAAAACTCATATAAAAATACTGTGGTGGGATTCTTTACCCTTTCCAATTAATTAATGCTAGCCAGTTGTAACTTATGGATAAATAAAAGAGCTGAGGTCGTGGGGAGTTGGAGATCAACCGAGTACTGTTCCGTCAACAAGGTTAAATTATAAGAATATTTACTAAAGCAAAACTAGGTAACTACCGGAACCTTCCAGTTAAAAACAATTATAATAATTTAATTAATGGGCGCCAGGGACCTGGAGAGTCCCGAATCCTGGAGCTGAAGATATCCTCAAATCTATTGTCACTTCCGGAGGAATGCAGAAAGAGCTCAAGATTCTCAACCTAACGTTCGGTGTAGTACCGACATCAACACCGGGTACCAAAATCACACCGGTGTTCCAAGGTGCGGTGATAACACAAATAAATATAAAGAAAAAAAAACCGTCACGCCTGCGCTCACGCTAGGCGGTGTCTGCCAGCCGTACAGCAGCCTCGGCTAGGCTCCCAGCGATGTCGAGAAACGGGGTCCACGTCCCAGTTCTGGCCAGCTTCTAATGAGACGGGCTAAGATCTCGGCGGCGGATCGAATTACTCGAGGGGCCTCACCTCACTGCAATTGTCAAACGGAGAACAAATAATAAAAGTGTAACTTATTCATTATGATCGAGCTGTGTAACCTATCAGACAGAACCTCGGCCGGCTCATGGCCTTTGTTCAAAATGAAATACGCGTGGCGTCCGTCCACTACGCCAAGGATTCATGCCGTTTTCCTGGACAATACTTTAACCCCGAGGTCAACACTGAGAAATTGCTTACGGCCTACAATTGGGAAATAGCTGGTTTATTACTCACGGTTATTGCCGGGGAAAAGCGGCGTGGGCTGGGGCTGCTGGACGTTCAACTGGGCAGGCCCGCGACGAAAAGGTGCAATTAGGAATCCTGAAATAATCGTTCAGATTAACACGACATTATTCCCTCACACGCACACCCAGGGGAGCGCGCGCAGACTTCATCCCAGAAATAAACTTACCTCCTGCGGACTGCCTCCAGACATGACAGAACACAGCGAGTGCTGGGGGGCAAGTCCCCGACGCCATTCCAGCAAAGTCATCGCAAATCGCCGGCCGGAAGTCGGTGAAGGGTCGGGTGCCCACCCCATGTCGAACTCCCGGATTCGGCGGAGAAACCAATATCCCGGCAACGACCACAAACACCTCACACCAGAAATTCACCTTGAATACTGTGGAACGACACTTGCCACAGTCGGCAACAAATCACACAACACTAGATCCTATACCATTCCGTTCTCCATTATAATCTCTCCCAACAATTGATAACAAAACAGTTTCAACCAGGGAAACCACTCCTACAATAATAAATGGGTAAAAACAAAACCCAACGTGATAACATTAAGGTTGACAGTTCCAAAGACAATCCACGCAAAAGTTCACAGATTAAAAATGTACCGTTTCGGTCGAAGGTTCTCGAATAAAGTCCATATAGAAAAAACTAAATCATTTCCGTTTATGGATATTTAGTTTATTATTAATTTCCTTTACTTATTTATTTTCTTTAACTGATAATTATTACAGAATGTGTTTATTCAGATTTTTTAAAGATTTGTGATCATCAGATTAAAATATCGATTATT
Source organism: Agrotis segetum (assembly GCA_036375495.1). Lineage (NCBI taxonomy): Eukaryota > Metazoa > Arthropoda > Insecta > Lepidoptera > Noctuidae > Agrotis > Agrotis segetum. Next base: position 157,659 of record JAQSVV010000003.1, read on the forward strand.
TTTACGGTTGTTAAATCGGAGCGCGCCAGAGGGCGCCTCGAACTGTCAGAATTGACGTCTGACGTAATAAATGTCATGTCATTAGTAAACAACCTATGTTTTGGTCAAAATAATATTGTGAAACGGTTTAAAAGAATTTAGAAAAGTGATCTATGGTTTAGAAATGAAACCAACGATACATAGGAATGGTTGACCCTTGAATGCAGGTACTTGACACTTTGTTTATTAGAAACGCAGCCGCGAAATAGCAACCTGAGCTAGGAACACAAAAAAACAATGTAACAGTACCTCCCCAACCACCAGAGATTTGACCCACTAGGGCAAATCTCGACGCTGGCCCTCCAGCGTTAAAGCAGACTCCAAAGTACCAAGCTCGCTATCCAAATCCACTCCGTTCGAGCCTGAAAAGAATAATGGAGAACGAAAAGAAGTAAAAATTAAATATATGAATGCTGGTGTACGATTAGTATTATTATTTGTTGTAATATATTAACAAAAATTTTTTTTTCCTGGTGCGAGTCTAATCCATTTACAAACATGTAAAAGACAAGCTCCAAAGAGTTTAAAAAAAATTACGTAAGTAAGTCTCTACGCACTGTCCCAGTCTGACCCACTATATTTATGTAGGACAGACAACCCTATTCAATCGTACACCACCCTTCACACCCCAAATTGGTTAACTGCCGACAATCATCTGAGCTAGAATCCAAATAATTCACTGAAAAGGAAAGTACCGGCCATTGGCCTGGCAAAAAAAAAAATACTAACAAGAACGTATTCCATCAATGCAGCCTACACGCCCGCCATTACGGCCTTCTATCTCAGGACTATCAGTTTGCTGCCTTATCAGCAGTCCGGAGGTTTGGATACCCAACAGGGTTGTTAAACATGCAACAACCACTTTCAAATATGGTCAACAAACGTGGACACAGTAGGAACCTGTGTACCACTACAAACCTTAAAAACAGTGGAGAATACCTTTAACCAACTGTAAACCAGCACCGTGGAAATAAATACACCCACGATTAAAAATTACTAATGGACACCTGAAGGTTTTAAAGCCTCCTAACCAACTACCTACCAATACCGATCCACCTACCAATTGCAAATTTAATGTAGTCGAACCTAAATTTAGAAGATAAATGAAGTTTTGGTGTAAGGCTTATTTAAGGAGTTACCACCCGCTCCCGCAAAGGCTTATTTAACGAGTTGCGTCCGCTCGTAAGAAACACCATGAATGGTGTATACCATTAGTATTAAATGAACAAGCTAGGTTCCTTGGTGTAGGGCTTATTTAAGGAGTCACCAACCGCTCCCGCAAAGGCTTATTTAACGAGTTGCGTCCGCTCGTAAATGAACTAGCTATGTTCTTTGGTGTAGGGCTTATTTAAGGAGTCACCAACCGCTCCCGCAAAGGCTTATTTAACGAGTTGCGTCCGCTCGTAAGAAACACCAAAAACGGTGTATAAATTAGTATTAGGCAAACAAGCTATGTTCTTCAGTGTATGGCTTATTTAAGGAGTCACCAACCGCTCCCGCAAAGGCTTATTTAACGAGTTGCGTCCGCTCGTAAGAACTAGCTATGTTTTACCCAACAAAAAATGATCTATGGAATAGCGCCATGATCAAATCAAAAACCGTCGGTGTATGTTCGACAGGTTTAAGATATTAAATAAAATGTAATGAATGGTTTAAGCCATCCATACACAATAGACCAAAAGTAAACAATAGAAAAGCAATGGTAGGTTGGATAGTTCGGTATGGTAGTATATATAAAAAAAAAATCAAATTATGATTTACTATTATTTTTAAACTTTACGGATTTAGCGTCACGGATCAGTACTTTACATAAAAGGTCATCTTCCCTTACTAAATTAAATTTAATGGGTAGTTCCATATCAAAAGATAGAGGTTAAAAAAAATACCTAAGTCAAAACTGGCCGTCACAATTTACGAAGATATTTTATGGTAAACGCCGTTACAGTAGTAGCAGTCATAGAGTAATACAATAATTGTAAAATGTTTAAAAAATATAAATTGTATAAAACAGTACAAACACAAACAAAGGATTCCGCACGACGGTTTTTTTTCTTCTTAAAATTAAAATAAATGGAAGGTTCCAGCAACAGTACTCCGGTTTTTAAGTTACAGCGACAGACGTAACCTCTATCTCCAACTAATACACACGTTGGTCGCCACTGTTACATAAAATATTTTGTCCCTAACCTTTGAGGGTCGGACTGAAATAAAACCACAACATAACATAAACCGGTTTATTACTGCGAGTAACAATCTCCCGTATAATAGAATTATTTGACTAATTAATTGATTACCTCTAAATTGAATTTTAATAAATTAATTACATTAGCATTCTTAATAGAATAATATCAATCCTTAACCTTGACAACAGTCCGGGAATAAAACTCATATAAAAATACTGTGGTGGGATTCTTTACCCTTTCCAATTAATTAATGCTAGCCAGTTGTAACTTATGGATAAATAAAAGAGCTGAGGTCGTGGGGAGTTGGAGATCAACCGAGTACTGTTCCGTCAACAAGGTTAAATTATAAGAATATTTACTAAAGCAAAACTAGGTAACTACCGGAACCTTCCAGTTAAAAACAATTATAATAATTTAATTAATGGGCGCCAGGGACCTGGAGAGTCCCGAATCCTGGAGCTGAAGATATCCTCAAATCTATTGTCACTTCCGGAGGAATGCAGAAAGAGCTCAAGATTCTCAACCTAACGTTCGGTGTAGTACCGACATCAACACCGGGTACCAAAATCACACCGGTGTTCCAAGGTGCGGTGATAACACAAATAAATATAAAGAAAAAAAAACCGTCACGCCTGCGCTCACGCTAGGCGGTGTCTGCCAGCCGTACAGCAGCCTCGGCTAGGCTCCCAGCGATGTCGAGAAACGGGGTCCACGTCCCAGTTCTGGCCAGCTTCTAATGAGACGGGCTAAGATCTCGGCGGCGGATCGAATTACTCGAGGGGCCTCACCTCACTGCAATTGTCAAACGGAGAACAAATAATAAAAGTGTAACTTATTCATTATGATCGAGCTGTGTAACCTATCAGACAGAACCTCGGCCGGCTCATGGCCTTTGTTCAAAATGAAATACGCGTGGCGTCCGTCCACTACGCCAAGGATTCATGCCGTTTTCCTGGACAATACTTTAACCCCGAGGTCAACACTGAGAAATTGCTTACGGCCTACAATTGGGAAATAGCTGGTTTATTACTCACGGTTATTGCCGGGGAAAAGCGGCGTGGGCTGGGGCTGCTGGACGTTCAACTGGGCAGGCCCGCGACGAAAAGGTGCAATTAGGAATCCTGAAATAATCGTTCAGATTAACACGACATTATTCCCTCACACGCACACCCAGGGGAGCGCGCGCAGACTTCATCCCAGAAATAAACTTACCTCCTGCGGACTGCCTCCAGACATGACAGAACACAGCGAGTGCTGGGGGGCAAGTCCCCGACGCCATTCCAGCAAAGTCATCGCAAATCGCCGGCCGGAAGTCGGTGAAGGGTCGGGTGCCCACCCCATGTCGAACTCCCGGATTCGGCGGAGAAACCAATATCCCGGCAACGACCACAAACACCTCACACCAGAAATTCACCTTGAATACTGTGGAACGACACTTGCCACAGTCGGCAACAAATCACACAACACTAGATCCTATACCATTCCGTTCTCCATTATAATCTCTCCCAACAATTGATAACAAAACAGTTTCAACCAGGGAAACCACTCCTACAATAATAAATGGGTAAAAACAAAACCCAACGTGATAACATTAAGGTTGACAGTTCCAAAGACAATCCACGCAAAAGTTCACAGATTAAAAATGTACCGTTTCGGTCGAAGGTTCTCGAATAAAGTCCATATAGAAAAAACTAAATCATTTCCGTTTATGGATATTTAGTTTATTATTAATTTCCTTTACTTATTTATTTTCTTTAACTGATAATTATTACAGAATGTGTTTATTCAGATTTTTTAAAGATTTGTGATCATCAGATTAAAATATCGATTATTTTTACGGTTGTTAAATCGGAGCGCGCCAGAGGGCGCCTCGAACTGTCAGAATTGACGTCTGACGTAATAAATGTCATGTCATTAGTAAACAACCTATGTTTTGGTCAAAATAATATTGTGAAACGGTTTAAAAGAATTTAGAAAAGTGATCTATGGTTTAGAAATGAAACCAACGATACATAGGAATGGTTGACCCTTGAATGCAGGTACTTGACACTTTGTTTATTAGAAACGCAGCCGCGAAATAGCAACCTGAGCTAGGAACACAAAAAAACAATGTAACAGTATAGAGGAGGATCGGAAAAGAAAAAACCATTTTTTTCAAAATCTCCCCTCTTCACCCCCTTCTCCCCCCTTTAAGTGGATCTCAGAAGAAACTTGGAACATGTTTTCTTGGGGCCCAGAGTATGTCAAAATCATTTTTCAAAATCAAAATGAGTATCCAAGATGGCGGCTGCTATAATTTTCGAATTGTTCATCAATTTTATCATGGGAGTCGTTTTCATGGTTTTCGAGGATGCTAAAGCCGATGGGAAGGTCAAAATCAAAATCCAAGATGGCGACAGCAAAAAATTCGAACATATCATCATGGATGTCGTTTTCATGGTTTTCGAGGATGCTAAAGCCGATAGTGAGGTCAAAATCAAAATCCAAGATGGCGACAGCAAAAAATTGAAAGATATCATCATGGATGTCGTTTTTATGGTTTTCGAGGGTAACAAAGATGATAGTGAAGTCAAAATCAAAATCCAAGATAGCGGCTGCGATCAGTTTCGAATTGATCATCATGGGAGTCGTTTTCAGGGTTTTCGAGCGTGCTAAAGCCGATAGTGAGGTCAAAATCAAAATCCAAGATGGCGGCTACGATAATTTTCGAAATGTTCATCATGGGAGTCGTTTTCATGGTTTTCGAGGGTAATAAAGATGATAGTGAAGTCAAAATCAAAATCCAAGATGGCGGCTGCGATCATTTTCAAATTGTTCATCATGGGAGTCATTTTCATGGTTTTCGAGGATGCTAAAGCCGATGGTGAGGTCAAAATCAAAATCCAAGATGGCGACACCAAAAAATTCAAAGATATCATCATGGATGTCGTTTTCATGGTTTTCGAGGGTAATAAAGATGATAGTGAAGTCAAAATCAAAATCCAAGATGGCGGCTGAGATCATTTTCGAATTGTTCATCATGGGAGTCATTGTCATGGTTTTCGAGGATGCTAAAGCCGATGGTGAGGTCAAAATCAAAATCCAAGATGGCGACAGCAAAAAATTCAAACATATCATCATGGATGTCGTTTTCATGGTTTTCGAGGATGCTAAAGCCGATAGTGAAGTCAAAATCAAAATCCAAGATGGCGACAGCAAAAAATTCAAGGATATCATCATGGATGTCGTTTTCATGGTTTTCGAGGGTAATAAAAATGATTGTGAAGTCAAAATCAAAATCCAAGATGGCGGCTGCGATCATTTTCGAATTGTTCATCATGGGAGTCGTTTTTAGGGTTTTCGAGGGTGCTAAAGCCGATAGTGAGGTCAAAATCAAAATCCAAGATGGCGGCTACGATAATTTTCGAAATGTTCATCATGGGAGTCGTTTTCATGGTTTTCGAGGATACTTAAGCCGATAGTGAGGTTTAAAATCCAGGAAGGCATAAACGATGTCACCGAAGGCCTGCTGCGTTTTGTCTGCGAGGTGGGCTTTAAACTTTTTCGACCGATCAGGAATGGACGTAAGTCGGAACTTAATTACCAGCGAGACTCTGGCACTGATGAGGAAACGACGAGAACTCACAAAGCCACACAGGCTGAGAGTCAGGTTCTTAACGGGGAGGTCAAAAAGCAGTTCATACGCGATACTCGGAGTGCAAATAACCGAATTATAGAGCAAGCTTTAGCTCGGAATAAAGGCTCGAAGGTATTTGCCAAGCCCAATCCCTCCCGCTGTTGCCTGACAAAGCTCAGAACGTCACAAGGCACCACCGTCACATCAAAGCCAGAGAATCTAGCTGAAGTCGAAAAGTTCTACGGAGACTTATATGCTCAAAAACCTTGCCCACCTCAGGCCCACGGCGCGGATGACTAACGGGCCAAACCACGTCATCTCACAGACGAGCTTCCCGACATTGACATGGGTGAGATTGGAATGGCACTCAGGCAGCTTCACCACAACAAAGCCCCAGGGGATGACTGAATAACCATAGAGCTGCTCAAGGCAAGAGGAATACCTATCTTGACAGAGCTTGTAAACTCTTCAATTCTGTCATCCACACTTGCATAACACCGGAGGCATGACATGGGATTGTGGTAGTATTATTCTTCAAAAAGGGCGATAAAGCGCTCCTTAAAAACTACCGCTCCATCTCACTTCTGAGCCATAATATATCTATAAGCTGTTCTCGAGGGTTATTCTAAATCGTCTCGCTCAAAAGTTCGATGATTTTCAGTCACCGGAGCAGGCCGGGTTTCAAAATGGTTACCGCACCATAGACCACATACACACCCTTAGGCAAGTGATTCAAAAGACCGAGGAGTATAACCAGCCTCTGTGCCTAGCGTATGTGGACTACGAGAAGGCTTTCGATACCGTCGAGACCTGGGCTGTTCTGGAGTCCATGCAGAGATGCCTCATCGACTGTCGCTACGTTGAGGTGATGAGATGTCTGTATAAGGCCGCAACAGTGACCGTTTAAGTACAAGAACAGAGCACAAAACCAATCCAACTGTTTACAAACGCGTTGGAGGACGTTTTCAAGACGATTGATTGGAAAGGACGGGATGTTAATGTCAACGGTCAGTACATCTCACACCTCCGATTTGCGGATGACATTGTCATCATAGCAGTCTCTGCAGGAGCTGGAAAAAATGCTGAACAGCTTGAGCGATTCTTCAAGGCGTGTGGGTCTCGGAATGAATCTGGCTGAACAAAACCAGTCATGTTTAATGGTCACGTCACCCCGAGACCTGTAATCGTGAATGATGCTGCCCTCGAGGTTGTGCAAGAATACAGTTATCTAGGCCAAAGTGTACAACTGGGCAGGCACAACTTTGAGAAGGAGGCAGCTAGAAGAATACGCTTGGGCTGGGCGGTATTCGGGAAGCTGCGTCATATCTTTGAATCATCGATCCCATAATCCCTTAAAACCAGGGTTTACAACCAGCGTGTCCAACCCGTAATGACTTACGGAGCCGAAACGTGAACACTTACCATCGGCCTGGTCCACAAATTTAAGGTTGCTCAGCGTGCAATGGAGAGAGCAATGCTCGGGGTTTCTCTGGTGGATAGAATTCGTAATGAAGTCAGAATGGCACGTTTGTAGACGGACAAACGGCAGATGGAGCAAACATGTGCTTGAGTGGAGACCGCGAATGGGCAAACGTAGTGTAGGACGCCCTGCTGCAAGTGCGTCGATGATTTAAGGAAGGTGGCTGGCAGTGGATGGATGCGGCCTGCCCAAAACCGGGATGGTTGGCGCTCTTTGGGGAAGGCTTAGGCTGATGCCTATTGCCGTCCACTACTGGACGTAAGCCTCATCATCAGATGATATAAAGCTGATAGCGAGGTCAAAATCAAAATCCAAGATGGTGGCTGCGATATTTTCGAAATAATCATCCTGGGAGTCGTTTTCATGGTTTTCGGGGATGCTAAAGCCGATGGTAAGGTTAAAATCAAAAACTAAGATGGCGGCTGCGATAATTTTTGAATTGTTCATCATGGGAGTCGTTTTCATGGTTTTCGAGGATGCTAAAGCCGGTAGTGAGGTCAAAATCAAAATCCAAGATGGCGACTTCAAAATATCATATTTTTTATATTGGATTCTGTTTTCATGGTTTTCGAGGGTGCTTAAGCCGATAGTTAAGTCTAAATCAGAATCTAAGATGGCGGCTGCGATCATTTTTGAATTGTTCATCATGGGAGTCGTTTTAATAGTTTTCGAGGATGCTAAAGCCAATAGTAAGGTCAAAATCGAAATCTAAAATGGCGACTGCAAAAAATTCTAAGTAAGAAATACTTTTCAAAACACGACCCCGCGAGCTGCTTGCAGCTCGCGCAACGCGCAAATACTAGTTAAACTCTAAAGCTGGACAAATTAGATTGTTGTTTAATAACCATAAAATCCTGCCCTTGTGACATGACAGGTTGACAGTCTATTATTAATGTAAGACTTAGGTATACTTCCATATAGGGTCATTTAAGAAAGCTGAAACATAAGTTTGTGTAAGGTCTCAGATAGTGCAATTAGCTTTCGAATTTTGACTTCAAGGTACATAAATTATTAAGATACTCATCTTAACCAATAAATTCAGAATTACTCGTTACAAAAAAGTAATAATGACAAGGGTAGAACAAGATAGACAGCAATTAATGTTACTGGTTTTTTTCTTGACTAACTTTTTTTAAATTCAACAAAAAAGCCCCTCCAAAAGTCATTGACGTCAAAGTCGACGGATAACAACAAAAGTTGTTGATTTTTAGACTGTTTGCACTTGATTTAAGACACAGACAATCGGTTAAAAGGACTGTATGGATAGTACTACACTAACTACACTATCCATACAGTCCTTTTAACCGATTTCGGCCACGGCGGCCAATCTTCACGGGCGCGGTAAATATATTGATAGTCATGGCTCGAACTCGATTTTTTTTATACATTTGTTAGGGTGATGTTAAAATAGTTTATAAATATTTTTCACTCCCCTAGCCTTCTTTTAAAATACATAATAATGGTTGACGCTTCAAAGTGATGTTAAAAGAAAACCATATTACCTCCGCGTCAGCTAGTGATGGTACAAGGACACCATACGTAATTGAGTGGTTTCTGGTAAAGGAAAACTAGTGTAGAATCAATCCAATCCCATCCCATCCCATCCTATTTCCTTAATTTTAATATTCGACGTTTGAAAGTGCCTCTTTGATGGCCTATTTGAAATAAATGATTTGACTTTTGACTTTAGGATTGTATTTCTCATACCTTTTTTATCGTCGTAAGATCATCAAATGAGTCCTCCCACCCAGGGCAGGGTGGGAGGGACTCTCTGACTTGTACTGACTAAAATCTGAAATTTAAAAAATAATTATTTAGTACTACGATTTTTTCTCATGATAACAGTCGTGGCGCGAATCTTATATTATGTTTGTCGTACACTGAACATTGTATTGTATGTCGGTTAATGAATTAATGTATGTGGACTAACAATTGAATCCTCTTACAGCTGGTGGCTGAAGATCTGATCAAGTTCATGGCGACGAATGAGAATGAACATCCTCTGGTGGTGCATGGCTTCTCCGTGGGAGGCTACATGTGGGGCGAACTCTGCGCCCATGTCATAAAGAATAAGGAACTGTGAGTTTTCATTAGACTTTGTGTTGTTTAGACTGGCCTGTTGGTCTAGTGGTTAGTGACCCTGACTGCTATGCCGGAGGTCGTGGGTTCGATTCCCACCCAGGACAAATGTGTGTGTGATGAACACGATCATTTATTCTGCGTCTGGGTGTAATTAATGTATAATATGTATGTATTTAGAAATATATATGTATGTTTATCAGTTGTCTAGTACCCATACCACAAGCTCTGCTTAGCTTGGGACTAGATGGCGTTGTGTGATAGTTGTGGAATATTATTATTATTAATTTATAAATAGGATACTTTGAGGCAACCATGCTTCACAGTCAACCGCATCATCGCTTACCTTCAAGCAAGATAGTGACAATCGTGACTCCATTGTATCGAAAACGGAGATATAGGGCGGCCACATACATCAGTTTTTTTTTCGTTCAGTATTCGAAATGATGAAAGAAATGTGAACAACACACACAAAACATACACACACACTTGTATGAATTCACTGTCTTCGGATAGAAAACGGATCAAGATTCCTGATCGGGAAAACTGATGTACATACAGGGTGATATTTTAGTCACCATCCAAATTTTAATATATTAATCTTTGGCGAAAATTATTGAATACGTGTTTTTTCTTTTTGTATCACTCAATACAAAAATATCGAGATATCACGTCTCAATGTTATCTATAAAAAGTTGATGAATCTGGACACCGCGCTGTGATGTGTCTCTCTGGTGTAGCGGGGCGGGGTTGGGGGTAAGCGGGGTGCGCTCTACCCGTTTCATGCGTCGGCAAGGGTATATTATTAACGTTTAGCTTAGTGACCACACAGAGTGGATGAGAAAATGATCTAATATGACAACTTGACGTATCGATTTTTTTTTTTCAAAAATGGGGTTAGTTATTGCTAATGCCTAGAAAAATTTTGGACGGTGGTAAAAAGTCACCCTGTATATGTGGCCGGTCACAGACGCCTTTAACAAATATTTTGACAGCACTGGACTCTGAGAAGTGAAATGAATGAGGGTGGGAAGACCTTGTCACAGCAGTGAAACGATGCCTGCTTGTAATAAATCTCTTTTCCAACAGATGCCATTATATCATGCTGAACAAATTATGCGGGTATGATAACAGTAGGTTATTGCTAAAGTTTGAATCCACTTCATCTTGGCTTCGTCCGCGTGAAATTCGTGCTACATTAGTGCCACGGGATTGTTCAACCGTACACCGGGATATAAAGAATCCTTTGTGCTAATCCAGGTTATAACCAGTGTATCAAATTTAATTTAAAGTGGTTCAGTTTTTTTTGTGAAAGGGAAATAAACATACATCTATACATACACCCTACTTTTGTATTTATTTATAATAGTAGTGATTAATATCACTTCAGTGTGGGCATTCTCTTTGAAAGAGTACTGCGGTTGTAAGAGGTCCAGGACCTTATTTCCTTTCTTATTATTATTTTCAGTTACATGCCCGTTATGGACCGCATTGTTGCCCAGGTGTGGGACTCAGCGGCCGACATCAGTGAGATCACCATCGGCGTGCCAGCAGCCGTGTTTCCCAAGAACCAGATCATGCAGAAGACACTCCGAGCTTATATGGAGTAAGTTTCACTTGAATGTTAAGCCATGTATTCACTGAGCAACAGTGTTTCGGATACACAGTTTCTGAAACATCACGTAAAGTGTTCTCCGCCGCAAGTGGGGAGCACCGAAACATACTAATAAACACGTAGTGTTTACAGAAACAAAATTATATGTTTCTGAAACAAAATGATTTGTTTCAGAAACACGTAGATTTTGTTTCTGAAACAGAGTTTATAAACAATTGTTGCTCAGTGAATACGTGGCTTTACTTTTTGGATCCTTGCAAACAGTTTTGCATTTTCAATTTTCATAAACATTTCAGGGCAATATTCTGTAGTAGAGTTGGCAACCTATTTTACAAAGTTTTATGTCCATGTCTCGCTACTACATTTTAAAATCATTTCATTATGTTAGTGTCTTTTACAATTTCGCTAAGACAATGAATAAAACAATATAAGTACCTATCTTCTAAAGGAATAAAATAAAAATCGTTTAATGATTTGTTGAAGTTTTTAACGTTATGATGAATAGGCAAGCCGGCAGTCGCAAAGTTGGGGTAAGTCTAGGCGTGGGCGAATGATATTTTATTTAGTATTCAAGAGTTCCTGATAACAAATATTCAGAAGTAGGTAATAAATCATACAGGAAAACATTCAAATACTTCATTTTTGTATAACCTCTTATGCACACGTTATCTGCACATGATAAAGAAAAAAATTGCGTAATTCAATAAAAAAGCAAAAAAATGCGATAAAATTTGACCTACAAATGACACCAGTATCGGAGATTATATGCAGTTGCAATCATAAGATTATAAAACATCGCTAATGGGATGGTGATATAAAAGATTAACATATAAGGTATGTTAATAGGTTGTAACTAGGTTCAATATTGATCGGCCGAACAGAGTCCAGTTGAATGTCCAAAGTGCAATTGCTCCATGATAACTTGTCCGCTGGACACTGATTTATGATTTTCTAAATAAACCTTAAACTGCTTAGAAATAAAGGTGACTTTGCCCCGCCCTGCAATAGGTGTAGGACAGGGCAAAGTCGCAACTGGAGAAACAAAAAGTTTGCCCGACAAAGTTATCCCACCGTCTAACCGCGATTAACTCAAAAACCCAGCAAATAGATTTTTATACCGTATCTACTAATGGACCGAGTGATTAAAGAGGCAGTTTAGGTTCGTGGCTTTATACAATATAATTACAGCCGCACAGGCCGATCTTCCGGGTTAAGCAGCACTTGCCGATGTTGGTCTGTGGATGGGTGACCATCTGTCATAGAGAGTTTCCTCCGTGCCTCGGAAAGCACGAAAAGCAGTTCGTCCCGGCTGTCATTTGTAGATCTTTGACAATCGTTACTGTTAGTCAGAAGCTCTAAAGTCTGACAACTAGTCTTACCATGGGGTACCGCATTACCCAGATACTAGTGAGTGTCCGACCGAAACTCAGCCGAAACCGAAACCGAACTTTCGGCCTAGCCCTCAGTTTCTTAGAAATTTCGGTCGGTCACTACCAGTTACTGTGTTCTGTAGGTCCGACAGGTAATCGCTCCATGTAAAATACTGATATCCAGCTGCATCTATTTCGACTGGAAGCCGACCCGAATAGTTGGGAAAAGGTAGGCAGATGATGATGATGAAAAATCTGCCAATGAAATACGTTCATTACAGTCCTGATATTTTCATATAGTTTTCAGATAGTTCATAAAATAGACATTTTCCTTATTTTTTTGACAATAGATAAAACTCATACTACTATTTTTAATAATTGATATCTATTATTACGACATACGTAGATATAATGTTCTATCAACCAATATTCGACTCAAGGTCTCACGTTTGACCGCTTTGCCGGAGTAAATGACCTGAAAAAACCTTGGAAAACTATTTGACAACAACTGCTTGTAACAATATCTAGTACCTACTATAGATAGACGAGAATTGATGGAAAGATTCAACGGGCCTGCAATATTTTAGGACAGTGTTTCCAAACCTGTGGTCCGCGCACCCCTGGGGGTCCGCGAGTATATGTATGGGGGTCCGCGGTGTCATCTCTGGACCATACATAAATGCTAATGTCTTTACAAGTCGAATCTGATTTGAGATTACAATTAAATTGTAATTTTAGGGGGTCCGTGAAAACTGTGCTTGATTTACTAGGGGTCCGCGGCCGAAAAAGGTTGGGAAACGCTGTTTTAGGAGTATCGTATTATCTAGTAACAGTTACCGCTACTGTTCCATCCATATTATGTTGCACTAATTAAATGAGGGAAAGTTTAGCGGAGCGATTGGCTTCTCCTGAGCTGAGTGTTGTGGGTTCGATTCCTATAAGTAACAAACATTTGTATGGCCTACAGGTAGCTGGTCGGACTGTTTGTGTATTGTAATTTGTAGATAGGTTTTATGTTTGTAAACCACTCCACGAAACAAGAGAAATTCTTTTAGTGGGGCATAATATTGAGGTTTTGCCGACTAATGATGGTTACTCATAGTTCTTAGATATTAAAGATTTTTAATTCTCTAAGGGCGACTTTCACCAAAAGTTAAACATGTTTAAAATTTTATTTAACCCTTAATTTGGTACAGTTAAGTATACTCAACATAAAATTTGAAAAAATCTAGATGTCAAATTTTCTTCCGTGGTTTCAAATTTTATAGGCTAGGAATACTTCAATGATAGTTAATTATAGTAGGAAAAAGTTTCTATCGGCTTGTCAACATTTTACTTGACAATAGAGAACCAGAAAAGACAATAAGACAACGTCATCTGTGACCCATAAAGGTAAATATTTATTTTTGTTGGGTTTTGGTCTAGTTTTGGTACATATTTTGCTTATTCCTATTTATTTATTGGGTAATCAATACATTAAAAATATTAGAAATCCATTTTCACCTGTACCATTTTGCTACTTATTTCTAAATTACCAAAAGTGTACCATAATCATCGGGAGCAAAGTCCGATTTACAATTCAACTCATAGGATCACTCATACATTATTATCAGTTCTAGACAGTTGCATAATTAGTTATTTATATTAAAGTAGGTAATAAAGTTCCAATACAATGTAACTTACATGACGTTTTATAGATACCTAACAAATATCTAGTTTCCTAGGCAGATACGTTACGTAAATAAAAGATAAAATAAATTAACCACTGTTTTTAAACTTTCCTTTAACTGATAAATTTCAATGCCAGACGTCCACGTATTAGCGATGGGTCGTTGACGGTTTTTCCGTCAACGAAACGTTAACGTTGATTCACGTTTGTCAACTAGTTAAATTCGTCAACGAGTTGAATGAGTTAACGTGTTCATTTCATTGACGAATTTAACTGTCAACTTGCAACGTAAACCGTTGATTCATTAAACGGTTTATAATCAACGATTGCGCTAAACGCGCATTTAAAAAACAATTTGATTCAAATTTTGTATTGGAAACGTTTTATGTACATACAAACTAACATCTTAAATTGTGTGAAATAAAAATAATATTATTACGTTTTTGACAGAGGGCTGTTCGCTATAGCTCGTGCGTCTCAAAAAATAGTACATTTCAAATAATACATTGGGATAATTAAACAAACTCCACCAATATTCTTAAAATAAATAATTCGAAAATCAACTCATTCAACCGCTCGCAATCTATGACTTTAAAAATATCGAATCATAAAACTCAACGTTGAAGATAACGTTTGCGTTCTCGTTAATTCAACTCGTTGAACTAACGAGAACGAACGAACGAACGAGTTCAACTTATAAACGTCGTTGACGAATTCAACTAGTTGTACACTCGTTCGTTCTCGTTGAATTAACGAGAACGAACGACTTCAACTCATAAACGTCGTTGACGAATTCAACTAGTTGATTCATATTCAGTTAACGTTAATACGTTGACAGGAGATCAACGGTTGATTCAACTAGTTCGTTGATTCAACGCTCATCCCTACCACGTATAAATACTGATTAAAAGATAAAATAATCAAACTCAAGACGCGCCTAAAACACGACTACTTTTGATCAAGTCCAAAAGTCGAGTTTATTTCGTTTTAACCTTTCACCTTATCGTTCAAACTTCTTTTCATGAATAAAGTTGTAATTATTTTTAGTGTCCGACCGAAACAAATTTTTCAACCGAAACCGAAACCGAACCTTCGGCCTTGCTCTCAGTTTCGGCCGAAACCGAAACCGAAACTTTTTAAAACTTTTAACATTTCGATTTTTTTTTTGTTTTTTTTTTTTACATTTATTGACACAAGAAAAATTGTCAAATACACAGAGCGAATTTTTCAACTGACCATGGACGGTTTTATTTTTAACTACGAGGAATATCGAAAAACGTTGAATAGAGTCTCGAGACCGATTTTGCCGAAAACTAAAACTGTATCATTGGATTTTAGAAAAATCAATAATCGTGGCCAAAAATAGAACCCGCTAATTTCGAAAAAAAGAATCAAAACTTGTATTATTACACCATTTGATAGTGTTAATAGTAAGGATCAAATTCTGGGTAATAATGAAATACGGCAAACTTATGGATAGATAGAAAGACGATCTTAAGAATTGCTATTTTTCTATGTTATTTAACTTCTACTGAGTCCATAATCTATTCGAAATTATAAAAAAATCATTTTTCCAATGTTTATTAGATTTGAAGTCTCAACAATCGCACTATATTAATTTAGCAATACGAAATACTGAGACATTAGACTGAAAATATTGTATTATTTCAAAAAAGAAACCGTTAACTTAATTAACTTTCGAATACCGCCTAATCCTAATTCTAATCGCCTTGATGATTGATAAGTTTTTAATCATTAACGTACGTAACAAATATTTTTTATTATGACGTGAATATACTTGAGACGTGAAAAGACTTGGGTACTCTTGGCAGTAAACTCAAAAACATAACCTCGTCTTACGAATAAACGGACGGTGGCAAACTGAGCCGGGGCCCCGCCGGCGAGCAAGTACGTGTTAGCTACGAATTTTACCGAACGACGCACGAAAATGCAGGAACACTTGAGTTTCGGCGGGGCCGAAAGTTTCGGCTATATTTTGGCCGAAACCGAAACTAAGGCCGAAACTAGATATTTTGGCCGAAACCGGCCGAAACCGAAACCGAAACCGAAATTTCGGTCGGTCACTAATTATTTTTGTTATACTAGCTGTGCCCGCGACTTCGTTCGCGTGGATGTCAGAACTCAACAAAGTACTTATTTTTTTTAAAACAAAGGATGTTTTCTAAAATAAAAAGTAGCCTAAGTTACTCCTTACATTAGCTACCTGTCAATAGAAGTCCTGTCAAAATCGGCCCAACCATTTTAGAGATTAGCCATTACAAACAGACAGACAGATAAATGAATGAAAAAAAAATATTTTGGTGTATGTACTGTATATATATTCGTATTACAAACAGACACTCCTATATTAATATGTATAGATAAGAGAAGAAATTTTAAAGCCGTCGTCCTCATCCTGGCTTGCCACCGTGCAAGAAAGTGTACAATTGCGAGCCTTTATAAAGAATAATATTAGTTTGTTAGAAAAACTTGTGTAAATAAGCCGTAGACAACATGAATTGACTAGGAAAATATGTTTGTTTATGTATCCAAGTTTCAGAGAAATACCAAACTTAAAAATCAGCGCTTTTTCCCATGTAAATTATTATATTTTCACATTCATCAGCATTCTGCTTCTCCCTTTTCACAATCGGTTTCTTATTATGGCACATCATGATCTTCCATACTTCTTCCTACTATTAATCTTATATCACTAGTCTAAAACCTATCAGCATTATACAGCACTATAGGAAAAGTTCCTACATTGTCATAATTATTCAATGCACGTTGTCAATTCATAATCGCTTCCGACTCGTCTATACCACGCTAGGTCATGCGTGAAGATGCATTTGTAATATGTTTGATAACTGCATTGTGCAGTCTAAAAGTCATTTAATTACCGTAAATGTTTTTAGTTTCATCATAATTTGCCTAGCCTATACCCAAATCTGTTGGGGCGGGCTACCGCTCTAGGCAGATGCTCAATAGTGGTTGCTGAAGCACTAATTCAGAATTTCTATTGACATAACATAGTATTATTTTGTATAAGTTATTTTCATGTTAAAAGGAATGAAATATAAACAGAACTTAAACTGATGCGGAGGGGTACTTTAACGCCAAAGTGTCTCAGGCTTTTTTGTTTTTTTTCAATGATATATTAGTTTTAGTTTTTTTTTACAAAAATTGTGCCCCACGCTGTGAATTCTCCTGTGTCGTGGGTGTGTTTACAAATATAAATATTTGTTGTCAATATTCGGTTAGCAACCATAGCTATTTATAGCAGTTAGTTTGCCTGACCGCGGGAGCGTAGCGTAGGAGGCACAATAGCATTGCACTAAATCTCCGCTCCTCTTCGCTGGTGCAATCCTATCGGTAAATATTTCTCCCTTTCTCCGCTCCGCAGCCTCGCTCCGCTCCTGTGTACAGGCAGCCTTATTGGGGAATTCTAAGTCTGAAAACTGATCTAATCCTTGGAAAATATCAGTTGTCAGACTTTCAGACTATGGACATTGGACAGCCGGTAAAGACTGTCTAAGGTAGCCACTAGTAAAGCTATATTCTTAAGTTCATCTGGGATATCCTATCTATATTATGTGCAAATATTATTAATAAATATTCACTGTGTCACCGGCCTCACTCTATTCCCCCAACCAATCATAACTGGGCGACTTATACTTCTATCAATTCTCAAGGATGACATCCAGTTTGTCGAGTGTAAATACTGCTAAAAAAAAAGCTGCTGCTGTTGAAATTCATACTACAGCCACAAAATTTCCCTCATTCCAGGTACCACATGAAGACCTTCCACGAGGCAGCCACCTCCCACTACATCAGGTCCTCGCAACTGTTCCACACGAACCTGTGCCGCGCGCCTGCTCTGTTCTTACTCTCGCGCAGTGACCCGGTCGGCGCCGAGAGAAGCAATCGCAGCGTGCATGATAGCTGGGTGCAGATGGGCATCAAGGTATGTTCGCAATTACCGCAGCGTCGCCGAAATATACAAACACAGTTTGGCAAAATCATCATGTCAGATTCCTATTAAGTCCACCCTGTTTCTTCGGTCGTTCTTTGCGTTTTCGGACCACGGAAACCAGTGATCTGGCAAGCGTTTGACCCTATGGCCCGATAAGTCTGGTGACAGCTCCATGAAGCGTGGGTGGAACACTTCAGACCGTCGACCAGGGCCTGACCCTTGATTTCACGTTGCACTTGGAAATCGCATCGCGACGTTCGTTGCTGTAAGCGTCTCTGACCTCTGTCTGAGTCGTGTGGTGGAGAATGTTTACTGCCTCACGCGTTCCGCCTCCTCCTTCGCTAGCTTACCAGTACCCTTATCACGAATTTCCAGTATTTGAGACGTAGGTCGTAAAGTAAACTAGAACTTTGTCAATTTGAAATTTACAATTTTCAAGGAAAAATTTTGTTCCTTCTCCGTACACCAGAGGCGCTGTTCCATTTTTTCACACAAAAAGTGCTGTAAATACTGGAAAGACGCTGTAAAGTAAAAGAGTGAAAATTCGTGCTAAGGGTATTGTTTCGCAGAAAGAGGTGGCAGATTTAATCCCCTTACTTTCAAACGAATTTTTAAAATATGTTTTTTTCACCTTTTTCCTCTAAATCCGCAGTGCACCTGGAAGTGCTGGGACCGCTCGCCACACGTGCAGCACTACACGAAGCACCCCAAGGAGTACGTGGCCGCGCTGTACGAACACCTGGATGCCTACGGTCTGGTCTCGCAGCCCGAGAAGATGAGGATGCGGTTATAAGTGTGAGCTCTGTGCAAATATTTAGGTAGAAAGATGGGTCAGGTTCACTTGATTGGAATCATAGACGGTACACTTAATAGGCCAACTAGTTTGTCTCATGCTAAATTTACTAAGCTTAGGACTTATTACAAAAGGAGTTATGCAAAAAAACTCACGCCTTTTTACCAAGGTACAAAAACAACAGGGCCTGCTACGATTCTTAATTGGATAGAAATGGGGTATTTGATTGAAAAAACCTAAAAATACCATCAGTTAGATTACGAAAAAATATTTGGATCATGTTTTTTTTTTCTTTTGTAACGTAGGTAAACCAAAATTGACGAAGAGACGACTTTAAACTTGCCACTACGTCATAAGTAAATGTAGTTTTACTTGCTTCTGACGTTTGGAGACCCCACTCTCGAATTTGATCCGTTACATCTTTGTAAATAGGCACCAATTTAACAAAATAAAAAATACGTCTCCATTATTTTCAAATATCTAACTGGTGGATTAATTAGATTCGCATGTTTTTGATGCTGTCAACTCACTTTTCTCAAGGAAGCTAGTAGCACCTAAGGATACTGGGGCCCTGGGTAAGAGCCCAGAGTGCCCACATCAAAACTGATCACATTAATAGCGTTGTTTGATTTAGACTACGATAACAAACTTTGACCTGGGACAAACTAGTTTTGAATTCGGGTTGGACTGGCAAAAGATTATAAGGTACCAGTAACACAGCATGACTTTTCGTATCATTTCAGTCTTATACTTGTTATAACCAGTGAAGGTGGACGTGAAATCAATTTGTAAATGACCCATCTGTAAATGCTCCGTCATCTTTTTGGTCGGCCACATTAATCATCCGTTGTGAACTGTAATATCGAATTTAAATGGATAAATTCTAGTTTAGAAAACGGGATATGTAGCAATAACATGCGGGCATACTAAACGAAAAAGTTCTTTATATTTCCAAATGATAATTATAAAATAGGTTCCTCCCAAATTTTGACTGCATGTAGGCAGCGACGTTATATAAGAGTAATCATAAAATAACTTTTAAGAGCAGTATAGCAATATAACACAAAAATAGCATGCCCCAAATGTTTACATATAGTTTGAACTGCAATGCAAACACAATTATGACCAAATCATATCATTCATTAGTTCATATTTTATTTAAGCTCTCAAGAGTATATTTAAAAAAAAACGCTCGAGCTTATGTTTTAACAAGCTCATGGAAGCTTTTTCCTAAAAATAAGACTTTGCTGAAAACTTCTTAACCAATTAAATCAAATCATAAAATAAAGTTACAACATTTTGTTCTGTTGCTGACAACATTGAAAAAGTGTTGCTAGTTTTCAATTTTAATGATGGACTTTGTGGTGTTGTCAAAATTTATATTTTGAATATTTTTTTAAACTCATTGAAAGGATGTCTATCTCACTTCATCATAATTTGAATAATGAGAATTAAGAAGACGGAAATCTTTTTAAATCATTACGAAATCTAACATTAAATCACTTGACTTACGTCAAGTATTCTTTTGTTACTTTTACTGGACTCAACTTCGACTTAGCGCGTTTACATTCGTAGAGTCATTAGTTTAGTTTGGGGACTAGTAAGCCAACAATTCTTGTTATTTCGCTAGTTCAGTTTTGTTTATAACAGAACTGGACTGCCGCACTCGACTCGACCAATGTAAACTTAGCTTTTAAGGTACATTCTTTTTATATACTTTTTTTTTCGGTTTCTAAATCATTTAAATACATCAAAATTATTGTGAATTACGTACATATGTTACTGATAAGAAAGTTGTGAATCAGGTCTAAAGTATTAATAAAAGCGATGAATTTGTATGTTTAGATCATAAGATTTTTACATTATAATTTTAGTATAAGAGAATATGCACTGTAGTTTTAATTTATATAAAATACACTTTTATAAAAAAAATATCATCGTTTGATTTTTACTAACTTATAAAAACATAAAATTAACATACAATATAACACATATACTTGTTTCTGTACGAAATGTAATCCTAGATTTTGACATCACAGGGGCACCATCACCTTCAGTGAGGGAGGAAATAAACGATTTGATAAGGATAAACTGGAAAACACACTAATAAGTTGCAAATTTCCCTAGGGATTAAAGTAATTTATTCAGTCCCGATAGGGCGTTCCACATAAAAACTGTAACTGCTTCAAATTTCATACTTCTTAGTTTACGTAATTTTGGAAAAAGGGATAAAAAACCGTAACCTTTTTTTGAAGCCAGCTTATTCTGTCCCACTACTGGGCAGACATGGAAGTCTATTAGTCACGGTTCTTCTTCGTTTAAAAAGACTTGAGTTTAAAATTAAAATGTCTAAGACTAGACCGTTAGCTAAACATGATACTAAGAACTAAGAAGGAACTAACCTAATTAGAGTTAATAAGATGGGTCACGCACAATGCGATTGTCTATACGTCGTACTCATATTCCCTGCATGACTCGTTCGTGACACCTTAGTTGTTGAAAGCTACAGATTTCGATAAAGAAATAGTAAAAATCATTATAATTATTATATAGGAAAAGATTAATGTTATTAAGAGTTTGGTTGGAGCAGTGGTGGCCCAGTGGTATCGGCCCCGACTTACGAGTTGTAGGTCATGGATTCGAATCCAAGCAGGCGCATTACTTTGTGTAATTTATTTCATCACCACTGCTCTCAAAACGGTGAAGGAAAACATCGTGAGGAAACCGGCATGTCCTAGAACCAAAAATTCGAAGACATGGTGACATCCACCAATCCGCACTGGGCCCGCGTGGTGGAGGCCTCCTCTCACAGAGAGGAGGCCTGTGTCCCAGCAGTGGGAACATAGGCTGATAATGATGAAGAGTTTGGTTGAACGCGCTAATCTCAGGAACGACTGATTCGAATTGGATTTTTTTTTGTGCTTATATCGATAGTCTATTGAGAAAGGCTAATATAACATTGCTGGGACTATTATTATTATTATAGGTATATTGTCGACTGGTCGGCTCCTGTGCTATACGCAATAGGAGCCGACCAGTCGACAAAAAATTAGTACCTAATCATGTATCTTTTATGATGGCAAAATGAGCTTATTTATCAACATTTAATAAAAGTCAAATAAATGATTGATTGTGTGGGATCCCCCTTTAGCGATTGACCCCCAGGGTAGCCTGGCTCATGACCATCAACCATCCTGTCGGAGTCCGGCACCAATCAGATTTTCCGTCGTTGGTGTGCAGGAGTTGTTTCTTCTGGGTGTGTTCATAACGAAAGTTAAGAAGAATACTTCTCGTCTTTGCTTTTGGGATTTTTCAGGTGGTAAAATCATCAAATGAGTCCTCCAAGCAAGGGCAGGGCGGGAGTGACTGTCAGGCTTCTTCTGACTAAAGTCCACGGTGTCCTTCAATAGCCCATTACGGGGCCACGGTTGCCTGATAAGACAGTTCCGCGATCCTGGCGGGTTTTGGTCGTCTTAGGGGGCCTGGTCATTTTGTACAGTTCTTTCAGATGCGCGTAGACATGACGCGCCGTCGACCCGAGTTCGTACTACCTCTTCTCATTCTTGCTGTAGGGCTTTAGGGCTAGCTTCTAGCTTGATGATTGCCGCATTGACATGTAAAAATTGGTCACAGGAAAAACATTTCTTGATGTTTGTTATTTCTTTGCCGTTTCTGTGGGATAGCTTTCGAGTAATAAGCTTGGGAAGTAGAGGTTCAATGCTCTGAAGCAAACTGACCTACAAAAAAACAAACTAGTACTGTACTAACTAAACCATGCCACTACAACTACAATTCCTATATCCTACAACAGTTTTAGTGTGAGCTACACTACTTTTATTGTACCTAGTAGGTACAACCTAATGTACAAATCAATAACAATATCACAGTCAATTGCCCACACGACCCTACATACCGAGCAATAAGTAGCATATCATTTACATCTTTCGAAATAAGGGACTGACCACACAAATCGACGAGGACCTAGACAAGTACAATTTCAACTTTATGCTCTAAATAATGAAGTTGAAAATCTATTACAGATTATATCGTTTGCCACTTGACTAGGGAGCTGAGGCTTTAGCATACACTTTACATTTTTGTGACGTAAAGTAAACAGGCACTTTGGCGTTATTTTGATGGAGAAAAAAATTGTTCCTCATTCGTACCCCACAGGCGCTTTATTCATTTGCCATACAATATGCAGTAAATACTTATTTCATCTTGTGATAAGGCCCCTGCTCGGAGAGAACTGTATGCCCGATGCAATAAAAATGTCAGACGAGGATCGCGTCCGAACCAAAAGTTGCGACTTTTTCGCTTATTGCAAGAACATTAAGCTATCTCCGAGTCTCTGATCGACTCAAGCCAATCCCCATTGATGTTATTGTGACCGCTTCTTCACTGGGGGCAATTTTAGATATTCAGCTTCCTCAATATGTATCCTTGAGCTGATTTCGGCGGGGCGCCGCGTCAGTGTAATCGCGGCGCCCGTCCGCGACTCACGCACGCGTACTAAAGGTCGTTGACCCACTTTCGGGTCAACGTTTTGCATAAATAAGTGACATTTAATACTATTTTGGAATCTACTAATGTATGTCTGTGATATTTTGTATGTAAAAGTGTTTTAAATTGTGCTGGATTAAAGGTAAGTGAGTTGTAGTTTCTATACAAAAATTATGCATGCTGTTTGTTGATCTACTTCTGTTTTATACGGTACAAAGGTTAGAGAAAGTACATACTTACCTAATAATTATAAAATGTTAGTAGCCTATACATACCTATGATATATGAGTTAAATGTTCGCCAGTTTGGTTTTTCCGGTTAATGGCAACATAATAGTTTGTTTATTGATGATGTAAACAATTGAAAACAGTTAACATCTTATCATTTTCGTTATCAGACATCTTCACAATATTAATGAAAGTGAAGTCGACAGCTGTGTGTGATGTAAATAATATATGCATTATTCTTTTCTCACTGATATAAAAAAAAAAAATTAAAAGAAAAATATTTCTACCAGCTTATTCTAACTGGAAATAGCACATTTCTTCTATACTTTTGAGCCTTTTATCATGATAAAATCATCAAATGAGTCCTCCCGAGCCGGGACGGACAGGATGCTCTGTCAGACTCGTACTGACTAAAATCTACGGTATTCTTTCCATAGCCCTTTTCGTTCGAGGGTCACTGTAAGCTGTTAAGTCAGTCCTGCAATCCCGGCTGACTTTGGGTTATGCTTACACTAACTTCTCGTTATAAATCATTATAAATGTACGAAAGAAATGTTGCATTGTTCATAAATAATGCATTTACCGACTACTATCTATGTCTCAATGAAACAAACTCCAATTTTGAAGCCAGCTCGAACGCTACTGACTCACAATTACAATTTAATTGACCTAAATTTCAAGTTTCCACTGTAAGCAGTCAACTACATTCATTTTGAAAACATGACATTTGAAACTGAAAATATTTGATTTGGAGCGTCTACAACAAAGATTGCTTACATTGATGAGGAAGAAAAATAATCATTTTTATTGTGACTTAAAAGACGACGTCACATTAAGTAAACTACTAAAACACCTTAGACTTTTATTAATTAGAAAAACGCCGGTCGACGACCTCATCAAATCTTTTTTGATACTCATCATGATGTGTACGAAGTTTCGCTGCATAATTTGAACTTGCAGATATGGGTCTCCTCAATCTAATTCCTAACAAAGTCTTTAAGTTCTTAAAAACTGAATTTCATACAACTTTACACCAAGACTACATAACCACATAATAATTGTGTACCAGATATTACAAAATATATGTTTGTTTGAAATTCGTAGCTCGCGGGTCGCTATGGAGGCGTTTCGGTTGCGGACTGCAGTTTGCTTCGCGGCCAATCACGGGAAAAGGGTGCTTTGTTGTAAGCATGTAAGTAATAATGTTCTTTACTCTTCTAGTTATCATTGAAGATCTTTCAACGACGATAAAATGGTCAGATTTTGCGTAGATGGCAGAGCCGTAGCTAAGGCTTTATCCAAAAGTAAAATCAGTGCCGAAAATAGGCATGTGCCAGCAGTGTCCAGGTAGGGCGCAATACCTGGAAGGGGCGCAGATATCGCCAGACCAAGTGGCCTACAATGTACTCTTAAAGCATGAGTCTTGAGGCTGTGGGAAGGAGATGGCGCTAGACGACTTGTATAACTCTGTCTCTTTCCCGCAGCCTAAACTGGATCGCGTTAAGAGGTCGTGGTAAGGCCTCAGGGCGCAGTTGAAGAAGCTCACACTAGGCGCATAAACGGATAGTTTCAGCATTGAGTAAAACAAAACCTATCAGCTTATTATGTTAATTGATCTTAGATATCTTGTACCATGCGGGTCTTATATGACAATATCGAACCGAAGGGGTACCCTTTGTCAGAGGATGAATTGATTTTACCCTTCAAAATTCCCCCTTTCTATATTGGGTAGCAGCTCACTATTAAGTCGTCATCATGCCCTGTGGGGTTGAATCGTTAATTAAATTTATAGGGCGAGGCTACACGATATCACGGTATGGGGTATTGTAACACTTGTTCGACCATACCAAAATATTTTTGCGTCGACTATCCTCAATTACCTACTTTATTTGAAAAAAGTAATTTCTTTGAGGTACTCAGCGTGACCAATATAACGTAAGTTCAGAGAGTTGAACTAGTACAACTAAACAATAGCACCTAACTCACTCCTAAATACGAGTACAATACCTTTTGACAATACTGAGCTTAGCCAGCAATCCAGCAGTCATAATATTTTAGCTGAAATGAAGCTTCCCTACCCCCAATCGCCACCACGTCGATTGGTCCTGAACTTCTACATTTAATAGGTGTTCGTGATTCTATATTTCTTCAAAGTTACTATTTTGAAGAAATATACTCTACTATACTTAGTAGAGTAACGGCTGGCGCAGTGGCTGAGCGTCCAGCTGCGCTCGGCGGGTTCGGCCCCGCTTTTTTTTTTGGTGTTAAAATCATCAAATGAGTCCTCCCGCCCTGGGTGGGGCGGAAGGGACTGTCAGACTCTTATTGACTAAAATCCACCCGTGTTCCTTCCTATGCCCTTTACGTTCCGGGGCCACGGTAACCTGGGTTAAGAAAAAACCCGCGACCCCAGCAGGCATTTGGCGCGAAACACGACGCGCCACCGACCCGGGCTTGGTCCTTGGTCGGACGGCGAGCTACCCATCACTCACCGTCCGCAAGCCCGCTCCGCTGCTGTGCCCTCTGCTGATCAGAGGGACACGCGTTGGAGCATCCACACGACAGGCTATTCGCATACGGGCAAAGAGATCACTTGGGCACACAGTGCCTAAGGAAGAGTTTTTGCCCGCATCCCAGGGTGCACCGGCCCGAAAAACTGGTCTTCTCCCCGGACGTATCCGAGAGGGAACTCCAGTCCACGGGCGCACGTGGAGGTTTCCTGTCATAGCACCCCGGGTTCGGCCCCGCTTGGAAAAATATGTGAATGACCTTTATCAAGTAATTGTACCGGTTTAGGGTGTTTCTATGTTTTTAAACGGACCCATGATATAGGAGAAATTCCTAGTGTGGGGCAATGATTATAGTAAAAAAATGTAGGTACCTACCTACGTGAAGTATTTTTTTACTAATAGAAAACCTATACAAACTCCTTTCTTTTGCAGGCAGCTTCTCGTCCTCTAATATCATGCGTCCCCATGACTACTGTAGGCGTCAATCGCGGTGCGCACACGCAGACTATTCACCCTAACATGGTTTACATCAGCAATGATAAAGTCAAGTTAAAAGCGGATCCAGGTACCATGAAGTAAGGTGTTTTCTTTTTCTATTTTGATCTTAACACAATAAATAGGTACTTATTTTCAAACTGTTTTAAAAATCTTGAGTAAAAAATACCTACCCACTTGGTTTATTTAATTATTTTATTCACACTGTCAATTTCGGGTCCACCCTTTATAGCAGAACTTTTTACGTCATAATTTTATTTTGCATAGCAACGGATAGCATAAACCTCTTTTCGCAGAAAATCGTTTGGCATACACTCATTTATCATAACACCAAAACCCATAATTTTGTAAGTCAGAATCATCTTTAGGCATAAATTTCATTTCCATAATAATCATTAAGTATAACCATCATATCGCAGAAAATTCACAGCCAGAATCATCTTTTGTCATAATTGTGTGGTTTTTATTTCCCAGACAATAAGATGATGCTGTAAGCATGCAGCATACAAGTATGTAGCATGCAAGGTTGCAACATGCAGCAGGCATGGCTTCTGTCACGGCTCCGGCGCTGCGGGTCTCCGGCGGTCCCACGCGAGCTAATCGTCGCAGATGATTTTACGCACACCACCGCAGCTTCGGCTTGCTGGCCGGCAAGCCGGCCAGCCTCAGCCTCAGCAGCGGTGTGCGATAAAACCACCTGCTCCTCAGCTCGCGGGTCGCCTCGCCCCTCCGCGCCTACGCGATTATAAATTACACTCTAGGGGTAGGGCAAACAAGACTACGTGAAGTCGGTTTTGCAGCGATTCATTTCTGTCACTAACTTTTGTAGCACACCATATTGATTTTAAAAAACAATTTTTTTACTTTTTATTATGCCTATTAAATTATTTCTATTCTGAAATTCTGTGATCTTCGAAGTATACTAAGTCAAATTATTCCAAATAATCGGCGCTCTAAATAAACGTTATGCATAATGAAAATATGCAAAATTGTAATTCTGACAAAGGTAATTATGCCCAATACAATTCTGCCATCTTAAAAGTATCCCAATTTAAATTCGGACATAAAAAGATTAGGCCAAAAAACAATTATACTAAACATTTTTTATACCATAACAATGTTCGTTTAAAAAAGTTTCTGCCAAGTGAGTTCAGCCAAATAGGTTTCGGAGCAACAAGTTTCTGCCAGATAGAGGGCACCCGTCAATTTCATTATTTTTTTACAATTTTTTTATAGTTAAAGTTTTTAGTTTAGTAGTCAAATATTTTAGCTTCTTCTTTCATATGAAACCCAAGTTGGAAGCCCCACATGTATTACTTTATTTTCTTTGGGTTTTAATGCTAAATAAAAAAATATATTTTATAACTTCAATGTAATTTTTATTCTGATTTTTTAATGTATGTACTTTGTTTTAACTTCGCTGTATGAATCAAGTAATCTGAATTGAATATCTTATTCATTTTCCAGACTAAATGAGAACATAGACAAGCCGTTATGCATAATAATGAACTGGATGATGGCTAAGCCGACCCATGTTGACAAATACGCTAAACTGTACTTAGACCATGGGTTTGACGTGGTCTCCGTGTCTTGTTCTCCTTGGCAGCTGATGTGGCCAGTCAATGGATCCCAGGTCTGTTTCAATCATTTATTTTTCTTAGTGTGGGACCTTACCGCGAGCATTCGCCTGTAACATAACGTTACAGATCCAAGGATTAAATCAGTGAGGGAGAAAAATCTAACATTACAATGCGGAGCTTGTGTTGATACAATGTGCATTACCTTGATACAACTTGTAACATACTCGTATATTCGCTCCATCCGAAGGGCCGCATAATTTACATTACACGCGAATGCTCGTCAGTCAAGGAGGTTTATTGGAATGCTCAAAATCGAATCTGTAATATTATATTACTCGCGTAGGCTCCAGGGAGTACGTTTAGAGTGGTCTTTCACAGCGAGCATTCTCCAGTAATGTAACGTTTAAAGATCCAAGAATTATATTAGTGAGGGAGTAGAACTGATTATTACAGTGTGCAACCTGTAATGTAACAGCATCGTCAGTGAGGGAGATGAACTAGGTGCGCAACTTATAATGATACTTACAATCTGTAATATTTTGAGACAACTTGTACCATCAATGCGCACCACATTGATCCCGTATTAGTAGAAGTTGTTCATTAAGATGAGGGCGCGACAAGGTTGTATCTTCGACGACAACTTCTCAAACCACGAATGTTTCAGGTAATAGCGAAGGAATTGTTGAAATTCATGGAGGTGAACAGTCAGAACCCACTGGTGGTCCACGGGTTCTCGGTCGGCGCGTACGTGTGGGCGGAGCTTTTAGTGCATGCTGTGAAAGATATGAATAAGTAAGTTAACCACTACTCTGAGTTATTTATTTCAACACAACTGCTCTTCAAACGTGAAGTATCGTGAGGAAATCAGCACATTGTGGAATAATACTATCAAATATAATGTGTGGTATTTACGAAGCTGCACTGGACCTGTGGCACATTGCAGGCTTCGTCCTAATCGCCGAGAGAGGGAGAGATTAAAAGGCTTATTAGGCTGCGTTTCCACTGAGGCGAAGCGGAGAGCTATTCACCAATCACGTGGCTTGAAATCCACATCTCTTCTCACCTCAAGCCTTGTGATTGGTGAATCGCTCTCCGCTTCGCCTCAGTGGAAACGCAGCCTAATAGGCCTTTTAATCTCTCTCGCCTGTAGCTAGGACACAGATCTCATCCAGCCATCGCAGCCTTTATCTTATACAGTTACACTAAGTGCCTTAATTTCCACTTTTGCTGTTTAGTGTCAAAACTATTCAGTGAGATCATTCATGCACATAATCGTCCACATTCCTCTTTGCCGTCTTTAGGAATCTTCAATTCACTCCAAAACTTCCCTCCCCCACCATCCATCAGTCATAATTTGCACAGACCGCTTACTTCTAATTTCTTTTTTACAACAAACTGCAAAATGTAGTATCATTTAGAACAGGGGAGGTATTACGTCTTAAAACCAGGCTTGTTCCCGTGAGTGAACGAGATGGCACTAGACGACTTGTATTAGTTCTGTCACTTTCACTCGCCGAAACAAGGCTGGTTTTAAGACGTTGTAATTCCCCCCAGACCTAAACTCAGCATTGATTGGAGGCTGTAGAAGAAAATACTTAGATGGATATGAACATACGAATTAATGTTCAATGGATACAGTTCCTTTGCCAAATATACCTGTCATACGTTTATCCCCAGATTCCAGCCAGTATTAGATCGCGTGGCATCCCAAGTGTGGGACTCGGGTGCGGACATACATGAGATCCCCGTGGGATTCCCCAGTGCTGTGTTCCCGCGAAATAAGTTTATGCAGGAGCTGTTCAGGAGTTATATCAAGTAAGTACCGCATGAAGAGTAGGTAATGCCTTGAACGAGACTACAAAAAAGAAAGAAAGGAGAGGTATTTTATTTGACTCGCAATTGTTTTTTTCGTAAACTCATTAGGGCAATACTTCGTTTTAATAGTTATTTGTGCAACAAGAGAGCAAAGTCGTTTTTTGCTGCGAGTGCTGATTGTGAATCTTGAGCAAGCGAAGGATTCAAGGATTGAATCACGAGCGTAGCGAGTGATTCTAAAGTTGAATCCTGAGTGTAGCGAAAGATTCAAAGGCACGAGATGCAAAAAACTTTGCTCTCGTGTAACACACATAACTTTTCACTTCAGCAGCGAGAACACTTTAGGAGATAAAATAATAAACAGGAAGAGATTGAAATAACTTTTTTTTAAAGTAGTTTTCAACAATAAATACTCCACATTGTAGATAATCGCCTCGTCTGTGATAAATCTAAAAAATAAGATATTATTCAACTCTTTGCGCCAGCCATGAAATTTTATTCCCGCTCTTTTATTTTTAAATTAAGACGTGTTCGGAAATAACACCTATGTTATTTTATTTCTTTAATATTTACTAACATTATTGAAACTAGAAATAAATATTTACAGTAAATGCTTATTTTCATTTAAATACAGAAATAAGTCAAAAATTCAATAAATTACATTCAAAGACATTATTATCTTTTTGCAAAATTTCTTTAGTTAGTACAAATTTCCGAACGTGTTTGTCTTTGAGACCGAATTCAAAATCGGAACTTCGAAAGTGCTGGTCTTTGTCTCTCTCTCTGTTCTATTGGCGGGAAAGAGATAGAGTGTTAATGTTTCGAATTGTATGATTAAATCAAGGCTGAATATGATATTCGTGGCTTTTTGAAACCAAAAATTAAAAAGTTACTTTGTCTCACTCAGTGAGCAAAATCGCATTTTGCTCACTGATTTCAGGCAGCAAAACCTACATGTTTGAGCTACTGAAGTGAAAAAGGTCTTTTTATACCGGAAATGTGATAAGAATACCAGAATAAGCTAACGACATCTTTTATTTTATTTGCCAAAAAGTTTCTCTTAATGAAAGGAAACGTGTAATTATGTTTAATTGAGTACAATTGAATGCAGATATTTTCCGGTGATAAAATTTATTTTATACTAGCGACCACAGATAACCACCTCAATTCCGCATAGAAGACAACCTATGCGCGTCAGTACGTACTAAACCAACTAGTTCGAGGACTAGAGGCATGATTCTACATAATATTTCATTCCCTAGAACCCATATGAAAGTCTTCCACAACGTAGCGACGAAACACTACATGAAGGCAACCGAGGTATTCCACAAGAACCCATGTAGAGCCCCAGGGCTATTCCTCGTGTCCAAGACTGACCTGGTGGGCGCTGAGAAGAGGAGCAGATCCAAGCATGACTCCTGGGTTAGCAGAGGGATCAAGGTAACGTACATTTTGTGAGTTTACTTAGTACCTACTCTACCTTACTCTTCAATTCTATCTTACTAAACCTCTTTTGTAAATATTAGAGATTAGTAGTGGCCTAGTGGTGTTGGTCCCGACTTACGAGTTTGTAGGTCGTGGGTTCCAACCACGACAGGCGTATTACTTTGTGTAATTTATTTCATCATCACTGCTCTTCAAACATCGTGAGGAAACCGGCATATCCTTGCTTGAATCAAAAATTCGAAGACATGTGACATCTACCAAGCTGCACTGGGCCTGCGTGGTGAATTATGGCCCACTCCCTCTCTCAGAGAGGAAGCCTGTGTCCCAGCAGAGGGACGTATTATAGGTTGATGATGATGACATCTCTGGATTTTATTCGATTTTTTGCAATCGGCGAACTTTAACATCCATCTCTAAATTATTTTCGGGTCGCCTCTATTCCATGCTGAACCATGAGTTATCGTTAAAACACTCGACGAAGGCGACGTCATCAACAGATTTTCCTTGAAAAGCGACTAATATTCCTAACATTTATCGATTTATTTAGCGTCGAGCACTAGCTGCTCGACATTTTCCTGAACTGGGCCTATTTGGCGCAGCCATGGGACACACAACAAATCTTTGTTTCTCACTTCTTCCTTTTTTTTTAAGCTTAACTTTTCTGTTTTTTTTTTTTGTTGTGTCTTTGTCGTGGTTTTTTGTGCCAAATAAATATTTTTTCTTTCTTTCTTTATCCACAGTGTAACTTTAAGTGCTGGGACAGCTCCCCTCACGTGCTCCACTACATCAAACATCCCGAGGAGTACAAACAAGCGCTATACTCACATCTAGAAGAGTGCGGACTGCTGAAGAACAAGTTATAGTGCACCAATGGGCAATGGGACAAGGAGTTACTACATAGTTGTAAGAATTAGCGTTATTTAATTGTAAAAGACCGGGGTGTCCTCGTAAAGGTATTATTCCTAAAGGTGGTGGCAACGACCGTACTGCTCATAGACATAAATCATGGACTGAGCGTTCCAATACTTCCAATATATGTAGATTTCAGACATTTCAAGCAAATACGGGTGGAAAAGTGTGAGCGAGATAAGTGATCGCATGGGTCAGATTGTCTTTTTCTATATCTTAGGACTTGAGAAATTGGGCGCCTTTTGCGTCCTCCAGCTCCGGTCTGATTAATTCGAACGCGCCGAATGCGAACTACATTGTCAATGCAAGTCATTGATCCGGCCGATCAACCGGTCATCGGTCATAATTATATCCGGATATCCGGGCATGGTGACAACACTGCCTAGCTGCTGCCTGTCTTATCAAGTCCTTACACGAAAAAGATAACTATGGGTTGCCGAATCGCTTGCTTTGTTTCTAGAAAGTGGTCAATTTCATGCAAGTATTGCTCAGTCCAAAATTGATATTTCTTCTTCTTCGTGATTCCTTAACTTTAAATAAGCTTCGACCAAATCTCTACCACACGGCGTTAGTGGTGGCCTCGGACAGGTCCCTTAGAGTGCAGGTGGAATTACTCAAAGCACAAGTGAGGAGGTGGGCCATCGTTTGTGCTGGGGCTCCGCAGTCGCACCTTTCCTCATCACAGTACTGATATTGGTAAATTGTAAGTGGCATTGAACTGGTCATTTCTGACGCATAACCGAGGAAAGGTGGAGTAGAATGGTTCTCGAATAGAGACCGCGCGTAGGTACAACATCCTCCGAGGAACTGAGATGAACGGATGACCTGAAGATCCCGCTTTTTCTGTGATTGGAAGAAAAAACCAGGAGGTCGTGCGCTGCGCAATAGGTTGAAATGATGATGATAGCTCAGTCCATTCTTTATGTCTATGGTTTCTGTCATAATGCATTACTAACAAACCAAAGCAACACCAGAATCTCAATATTAGTAAAGGGATGGCGAACCTAATATTTCAAATTAAGTCGGTGTTGGCCTATTCAAATAAGTCGAATATGCATTTATTTTAATTAGTGGTTGCCTGCATGCAAAGCATGACCAATTCTATTTCTATTCTACCAAGAATAGACGAAGATACGTCTTCATGGTTTATCTATTCAATTCGACTGTGTTTTTTTTGCATGAGTATGGAACGATGCGCAGATGACTGATGAATAGTTTTTTTTTTACATTTTGAACTTAGGCTTGATTAGAAAAGTTTTAAGTTGCGCCTTTTTCAGCGTAAATAACGAGGGTACATTTTTTCGCACATAAATTCAATAAGGGTTCCTTGTTGACTACGGAACCCTAAAAATTAAGAAGTAGAATCACTCAGAGTTTGTCTCTGAGTGAGGGACAAGTTGATTCTAAGTACATAATAATAGCATTTATTTGAAGTCATTATAATTTTATCAGATAAGTGTTAACCTAAGATCTGATTGTTTTATGTCCCTCACACTGGCTTAGCCCCAATCATCAAACCCCTTTATTGATATATCGAGAAGTAAAGTTACGCCAAAGTTAATCCTTAAAAATGTATGGTTAATCCGAAGAATACCCTGGTTGTAACTTTACTCCACGTTTATTATTAAGGGGGAAAGATTTTGTCACTAAATCTCAGAAACAGTCGATGGCAAGTTCAAAAGTTATAACGCCGAGACTCCACCAAAGCTGTGCAAGTCGAGACGTGTTTGAACAACCAATAGAATTGCGTTGCAGAGTGGAGCTGCGTCAATAACGCAATTCTATTGGTTGTTCAAAACACGTCTCCGACTCCGCACAGCTCGACACAGCTTAGGTGTAGTCTCGGCCGTGTATTGTTCAGTGTCAATTTCCCCAGCTAACCCTCAAAAAACTAGGACACCCAGCTAGACCTATTTTCGCCCAGAAGTTTGACAAAAGTAGTGTATATTTAGATACCTTTT
Source organism: Agrotis segetum (assembly GCA_036375495.1). NCBI lineage: Eukaryota > Metazoa > Arthropoda > Insecta > Lepidoptera > Noctuidae > Agrotis > Agrotis segetum. The sequence continues at coordinate 191,922 of JAQSVV010000003.1, forward strand.
GTCGCTAAATAGTCGGCCCCCTTAGAGACCGACAAAATCTGAGATTTGGTAATAATTTTCAACAAAATAGCGACGAAATCTTTGTGTTATCGAAATCAAGATCCATGATCGGGACTAAGGGTGCTTGTACACGGCGCATGTAACCCGTGCAAGTAAAGGTTTGCGGTTTACCCGCGCGAGTAACATGCGCAAGCTACTTGATCAAGTTACCCGCGGGGTGCTTATACACGGCGCATGCAACTCGCGCAAGTAAAGGTGCGGGTTTGCGGTTTAACCGCGCGAGTAACATGCGCAAGCTACTTGATCAAGCTACCCACGGGGTGCGTGTACACGGCGCCTGTAGCTTGAGCATGTTGAGGCACTTGCGCGGGTTACATACGCCGTGTAGAGGCACTCTAAGTCAGTGTCAGAGACACAATTGTTTTTCATGTCTACTTAAGAAAATCATTAATATATAATAATATAGGCATGCATAATTATAGTAAGAAACGCCTTTGTTAACTAATGGTATTTTTTCATATTTTATAAGGTTTTTTAATACAAAATAATAAAAAAATGTACTTAAATGTTTACTGTTTGATTTTATTACTTTTAGTCCCATTGCTGTAGTAGTGGGGAGTGAGGTAACCTAGTTTATGGGATGGTCTGGTTAAAAAATACAATATTTGAAGACCAAGAAAATATAATTCTCTTAAAATTATTTACAACAATGTAATCCTGTGTCACTTATAAATTAAAGCAATCGATCAAACTTTGACCGATTATGGTTCTTATTTCTCTTCTTATTAGGGTTCTTATTGATTGGCTGTTTTGGCAACTTTATCCTCTCCTTTGCCGCCATTTTTAATCTCTGAGCTCTCTTACTCTGTTTCTTCTCCGTTTTGACAGTTTGTCTATGGATTTCAGCCTGTGCCTTTAGTTTATGGTTGCTCCTCATTTTGTGTTGTGTGCCTTCTTTAGCTGTCAAACCTGTGAATTCACCATATTCGAAGTCTCTTGGCTTTCTGGCGAACTGTCCCGGTTCATTTCTTCTGGGCCCTTTATTCTTGTTATTATTAAATCTGTTATTATTGGGACCTCCTTGGTTTCTGTTGTTATTTCTGTTAAATCTGTCTTGTCCTTTGTTATCGTTACTAAATCTGTCATTACCTTGGACTTGGTTATTTTTGTTGTTAAATCTATTTTGACCTTTATTATTCTTGTTAAATCTGTTCCCTCCTTCATTTTGATTAACATTACTTGAACCTCCTTCTTGATTATCATTCCTATTGAACTTGTTAAGTTGGCCGAATTTCCGTCTCTTAGCGTAACTTTCGTCTGGTGCTGTTTCTGGCTTCCGTTTCCTGTTTTTCTTGCCTGTATTTGTGCTGTCTCCACCATTTTGGTTAGCTAGAGGGTTGTTGGCTATGGATTTCTCTAATCTTTTCTTTCTTGCGTTCAATGCTGTTCGGTCTTCAATTGAGAATGAGACGATGGGCCTCTATGGAATAACCATGTATTAGATTTTTGATTCTCAAGATATCTAAATTAATATGAACAGTATCTATATCTATTTATTTAATTTCAAGTTTGTTGTAGTACAGTCACGAGAAATAACATATAAACACTTAAGGCTGGAGCAGACCAAATGCGTATGCGTAGACTGTATAGTATATATAGTATACGGTATATACGTAAGGTATGGAACTATATAAGACAGGACACCCCGCAGGACGTCCACGTGCACGTCTACGTTACGCAAGCGGTGTGTGTCTTATACAGTTCCATACATTACAACTCAGTATGCCACAAGGCATTCGATTATTCTCTTGTGTCATAACAATTTCAGCGTGTAACCACCCCACCACACTTAAGATGTATTTTCTTTAACTTTAAAATACATAAATAGTAATTGAGAAATGTTATTTACTTACATTATTTTTATCAAATATATCTGGATTGTTGTTCAGTTTACGTAGACAAGCCAGAGCATCCTCATGTCTCGTGAACATTACGAAACCGTAGCCTTTTGATCTGCAACAAACATTTTTAGAACTTTATAAATTACAGCTAATAGCTAAGAAGCATTTCAATGAAGTCAGCTCAAAAAGCCCGCTTCGTAATCGGTCTATTGTTTTAGGAGCTACGATGCCACAGATAGACAAGTTAAGCTAGAACACCCCTCGTTTGCGTGGGGGGCTTACATTATAAATTATCCGTGTTTGAAACAAAACGTAACGTTTTTAATGAAGCCGCTCTTTTATAAATGTGTGAGTGAGCGCTACGCATTCATATAAGGGACTACCCATGTCGCGATGCGACGCGATTCGACCGATTCCAGCTGCAACTGAATATCAACCTCTCCACTACTAAGAAATAATGATGCAATTCGATCGACTTTAGGTCGTCCGTCGTAGATATCAACGTGATTTATGTCATACGTCGTAGTGGTAAGGTTGATTTTAACTTGTAGTTAGAATCGGTCAAAACGCGTCGCATCGCGCCTTGTGTGAGCACCCTTAGTGTTTTCACTTGTTTTACATAGTAATCGAACTGATACTGATACTGCTAGCCTACATCATCCCACTGCTGGGCAAAGGCCTCTCCCCATGATTTCCAATGTTCACGATTTATGGCCAAAGTGGACCAACGAACAACGGCATTTTACTACCGTGTTTTTTAATTTTAAGTCGGGAGGTCAAAGAGGCTGGTGAGGAAATAATGACTCACGGATGCTTCCCGTCGCTCCCGGGAGGAGTCCTGAGGTCCCTCATGACGCGGCACTCAGTGACGGTGGCTCGCTTGTCGGCGGCCGTGACACACACACGACGCAGCTTCGCGTCGTCGAAGTGCGCTGGCAGGTTTGATACCACGAGACGGTAGCGTGAGACGAATCTGGGAACAAAAATGTCACATAGGTTACTCCGCGATCGCATAAGGACTTGGTCTTGATTTAAAAGTCATATTGAAGTATGAGGACACTGGTACTGGCCGTTTGGCTATAAGGCCTGCCCTATGGCCAAACGGCAAGCGACAATCGCTAACGTTCAGCAGTCGCTAATACATTTTCAACTTTATACCCCATTGCATAAAGTTGAAATTCTATCAAAGATTGCAGATCGTTTTCGTTTGTTGCGTTCGCAGCAGTCTTTACTAGATTTTCAACTTTATGCAATGGCGTATAAATTTGAAAATGTATAAGCGACTGCTGAACTTTAACGATTGTCACTTGCCGTTTGGCTACAGGCTCATGTGTTTGCATCATCGGACTACAAGAGGTACGGCAATGCGCCATCGATATATGATGGACATCCCTCCGGTACGTACAAAGCGTTTTGCCAATACCTTTATTGTACGCACAGCGGCATCTGTATATCCCGAAAGCTATAACCGTGGGGTCTTCAACTCAAGAGTGAAGAAGAAGTAACCTGAGCCTGTATCTAAACGGCAAGCGATAATCGTTAACGTTCAGCAGTCGCTTATACATTTTCAACTTTATACCCTATCACATAAGGTTGAAAATCTAATGTAGACTGTTGACCGATAGCGAACGAAACAAACGGAAACGATCTGTGATAGATTGTCAACTTTATGCGATGGGGAATAAAGCTGAAAATGTATTAGCTGCTGAACGTTAACGATTGTCGCTTGCCATTTGGCTACAGGCTCTGTTCTAAGCAAGCGTGCTTCACCGTCGACCACATCTTCGATTACCATCAGACGAGATAGTTGTCAAACGCGAACCTATAGTCTAAAATCGCAACTTTATTAATATTGCTAATAACAATGTTGTTAAAATTGTTCTTAAACTATATTGCTTGAGCAATAGAATAGAATATACAATGTTACAAATTTTGATTTATACGTTCAGACGTCGGCGTCGACCTATTGGTCGAATTAATGCGAAATAGTTGTGTTATACAATTTGAACTGTTTATTTTAGAATATAAAACCCTGCCCATTTGTAGTTTCATATGAAAAAGAAGCAAGTGACTCTATGATTACCTACTCGTAAATATGTAACATATTATGTATCAACGCGGCTAAAAATAAAACCTACCTGTTAAGATTCTTCAACATCTGTGTCTTGCTCCGCTCCAGCGCCAGTCGCTTGGCCATGTCGGACGCCGACACGCCCACCGCTGCCTTAGTACCGGCCACCACCACTGTAAACACCATATAATATTATAAACACAGCCTTACTACAACTTTATTTAGGTGATTTTTTCTCAAGTAGGGATGGAACGAAATCCGAAACTTATGCAGAATATCGAAATACTCAAAAGAGTCTATAAACCGACCGATAAACTAAAAATTCATTATAGGCTTAAAAAAAAATGCTACCCAGGAAGCAACCCTGAAGACTTAACAAGAGAGTTGTGACTCAATTTGATTGCGTTGATCTAACAGCTAATTCTAGCATCGCGCGCTCATTGGTCAAATCAAATTACTGTTTTTTTTTTTAGCGTATTAAAATCATCAAATGAGTCCTCCAACCAAGGGCAGGGCGGGAGGGACTGTCAGACTAGTACTTGACTAAAATCATTAATTAGCCCTTTACGTTCCAGCGTCACGATAATGGAATAAGTCCCGCGACCCCGGCAGGCTTGGGCCCTCTAGAGCCCCCCCCCCCCCCCCGTCATCTTGCTGACACTTTGAGGCGCGCGTGGAACACAATGCGCCGTCGACCCGGGCATGGTCCATGGTCGGACAGCGAGTTGCCCATTACTCGCCGCCCGCATGCCCGCGCCTACGGTGGCCGGAGATCGTCTTTTGACGTCCGACGCAGCCGCCGTGGAGGGGTTTGACGCAGATTGTGCACTTCTCAAAATAGTTTTATAATATTAGTATAGATAATAATTATCATACCTCCTTCCTTAACCAGGTACAAGTTCCTATTGTCTTTGGCCTCCTTGGTGTTTCCCTTCTGCAGGTTCTCTCTCTTGAGTGCTGGCTTCACCTGCAGCGTCTGACCTTCCAGCCTGAGCTGGTCTGCCGGTAAGGAGAGGAAGGTATCCGCATGTTCTTTGTCCTGTTCAATAAGTTAGTATGTTGTGATAAATATATCTTGAATTTCAAATGTTTGCAAGCTGTATGTGTTGCTGATTCTTATTCCCGCACGGATCTGTTGTGTGTCTGGTTGCTTCTATATTTAAATGTTTTTTAACACACCTACAACCACCTTAAAGGACCAAAACCTGTCGGGGTCGCGGGACAAGCGAATTTCCGTACCCCGGAACGTAAAGACCTATTGAAGGCCACCGTGGATTTTAGTCCGTACGAGTCTGACAGTCCCTCCTGCCCTACGCTGGGTGGTAGGACTCATTGGATGATTTTACCACTATAAAAAAAATACTGATAGACTTGAGCATTCACATAACATCGATGATTCGCAATATTTATCCGACTACGGCAAATCAAAAAGGAGGGTTATGATTTTGACCGGTATGTTTAATTTTGTAGTGAACGCTCTAGTTGATGGTCATAGAAAAAAAATTCTTCATAAAGATGTAAGACTTGACAGTTGGCTCGATAAAATGCTCGCTAAAACGCTTGTTAGAATGGTCGCCAAACTTCTTACTAACGCTTTTGTTTTTTTGTAATGTAACATACGCAACAATGCCCATTACAAGTTAATTCTCAAGTTTATCAGCACCTATAAATCACGTTGTCACGCGGTATCGGAACCAGCATTTAAAAAGAGTGTCCATAGAGTTTCTTGTCCGTTCTTCTCCATAGAAACCTACTTCTTGGAACGGGCATCTATGATACTTTCACAGTTTATATGTCTTGTGACTGGGACTGTAGCTCCATGATTTTAGTGTGTTTAATAATAGGTATTTTATTTGTCTTTGACAATTCAAAAGTGCCTGTAACTGGCTTATCTATCTATCTATATCTATATAAATAAAAATGAATTGTTGTTCGTTAGTCTGATTAAAACTCGAGAACGGCTGGGCCGATTTGGCTGATTTTGGTTTTGAATTATTTTGGAAAGTCCAGGGAAGGTTTTTTTTAATCGTTTCTCAGGCGGTACGGAGTTCGCCGGGTCAGCTAGCTTGAAATAAATGCTTTGATTTGAACGATAGACAGATATACTCACAGCAAACTTAACGAAGCCGGATCCTTTAGAGTGTTCAGTCATCTTGTCAACGCAGACCAATGCGTACTTGACAGGTCCTACTCTCTCCGCAAACTCGCGCAGCTGGTCATTGTCCACACTGAATGGGATGTTTGTTATGAACACTGTGCAGCCGTCTTCTGCATCGTTCAGTTTTATGCTGGAAAAAAGTTTTTTTTTTTCTAATTAAAATCACAGGTTAATAATTATGCCTATATTTGCCGCGGATTGGCGCAGTGGCTGAGCGTTCGACTGCTGCGAAGAATGTCGCGAATACGATTCCCGCACGTGTGTATGACCTATGTATGAATTTAGAAGGGACTTCCAGAGGATTTTGGGCAATAAAACTTTCTCAGCAGTGCATAGTGAACAAGTAAAAAGTGAGCATGACAGTCAAAAATTGAACAGAAAAACATTGCGCATAAATATATGTATTGAAGAAAATGTGAGGGACAACCAAAGTAGTTGTTCCAGGTTTTTGAAAGAGTGTGTGAGTTTTTATGTTTGTCAATGCTCCCACAACACACGAGAAATTCCTAATGTGGGACAAGGTTTATTTAAACCTTTAAAAAGGTACTAACCGTTGATATTCTGGTTTCACTTCATCCTCTGGTTCATCATCCTCTTCATCATCTTCTTCGTCATCTTCACTTTCTTCTTCTTCATCATCATCATCTTCATCAGATTCAGTTTTTAAATCAACTTTTTTATCATCATCATCACTCTCTGAATCACTGCCCTCTTCATCAGAGTCAGCATCAGAATCCGCGTCTGAGTCACCTGGAATGGGAAATCAGTTGTTGAAAATTTTCTACATTCAGTTGTCATGGTTAAAGGTGTGTTTTTACTTGACATTTTAACGGCCAACGTGGGATATATCTGACAAATATTTTCGCGTCCGTTACGCCTGAGTCGGATATATCCAACAGAAAATATTTACAATAGTTGTTGTTGATTTTATTGCATCTATTCTATATCTCTCTGTTTATGTAGATAGACAGTTAAAATACTTTTTATTTTACACCGTAATATTTTACAAATCAGAGCTTTAGAGGAGCAGAAAGAGAGGAACTTGTATTTCACCGATTGCACGACAATTGATATAAAGTCTGGTGGTTATAAGGTTATGGTTGACGGATGGAGAGGAAGAGGAAGGCCAAAGAAAAGATGGATGGATTGTCTAAAGAATGATATGAAAGAAAAAGGAGTAAATGTTACTGTGACGTCTGATAGGGGAAAATGGAAGAAGAAAACATGTTGCGCCGACCCCAAGTAGAATGGGATAAGGGCAGGAAGAAGAAGAAGGTTAAAAGGTTATGCAGAGCTTAATAGAGTGACTAATTAATAAGTGTGATGGATAAGCAAAATCAAATTAATGTGGATCACTTAATAAAGCAATGAGATTTGGTTTTGCTTGAACCAGGCCTCAACCTTCATTTCTGCCCCTCCAAGCTGTATCCAAATTGGTTCAGCAATTAATAAATTACATTCCAAATATTAAAGGAAATAGTAAACTTTGAACCAATTCCAAATGGTCAACATTAAAAAAAAAATAACTTCAAAGAAGAACTCACTCTCACTCTTAACCTCATCCTTGACATCATCGGTGGTCAGATTTAAAGGAGGCTTGTCATCATCATCATCGCTGTCCGATTCTTCCTTCTTAATATTCTCTTCCATCTCCAGCTGCTGGTTGACTACGTGTTGCATGTACTTATTCTTGGCAACTGCCCAATCCACTGATATTGGACGACCTGCAACAATCAATGAAAGTTATATTTCACTCAGGCTTAGTGGTCATTTTAGGCATCTCCACGAGCGAGAGAATCGTGGCGAGTTCGTCCTTCTATCGTCGGATAATCTCCATGTACGAGGGATTATTGCCAGCGTATTGTCATGACGGGTAACAGAATAGCCGTGTTTCCGCGACGAGGCGTTGTGCTATTGTTTTGTTTCGCTACTGGTAGCGCGCCCGCCGCGTATTCGCCGCTCAACGTGCCGCTCTTGACAGGCTAATAGTTGTACAAATAAAATTACTGGTGCTTCAAAAAACTAGCCGTAGAACATTAGTATTTTTACACAAGTTAATGAACCACTAAGGGGGTTTTCTTTTATTTTTGTTGTTAATTTTTGCTTAAACAGTTTTACGAAAGTTAAATGACTAACAGACAAACTTACCTAAGAATGGCTTCATATTAGTATTCAACAAAGCTTTCTTAGCCATTGGAACATTTTTGAAATGTACAAATGCACATCCAACAAGTTTTCCATCTGGTTTCTTTAGCAATTTCACCTCTAATATATCACCATAAGATGCAAAATGCTCTTTTAATGTTTCCTCAGTGGCTTTGAATGACACATTACGGATGATGAGACGGGCATTACGGTTCACTCTCTCTTTCTTTTGTTTTTCTTCCGCCTGCTTCTCTGTACTTTGAGGTTTTTCTTCTGTGGAGTAAAAAAAGGTTTGTTTATTATTTATTATATTAACTAGTAACATTTCTAACTTTTTTTTTTATTTGTCTCTTTCATAATAAAATTAACTTACTTTTAAAAGGTTTGTGGTCATCTTCAGAATTAGCACTGTCAAACCTCTGTCTTGCATTTTTGTTTTCCATATTCTGTACATATGCTTTCTTTGATACTGCAAAAGCCACATGAATGGGGCGACCTGAAATAAAAAAAAACATAAAGTAACTCTTTTGAGTCTCACTCAACATTAAAATATTTTTGAGTATTATAGTGACTCTCAATTTATATATAATTACATACTTTCTAAGACATCTTAGACATCACTAAATAAATGGAAAACATTGAGAGGATAAGGCTAAAATTGCTTACTAATGTTACGCCTGGATGGTTTGGTAATATCTTTTACAGGAATGATGTTATGTATTTACATAGGGAGAAGAAACAACAGATTTTTCAAGCTTATTCATTCGAATACTTTTGAAAACTACAAGAAATAGTAATCTTACCGAGAAAAGGCTTCTTATTTGTTGCAGCAATAGCCTTCTCTGCACTAGGCACATCAGCAAAATGCACAAAGCCACATCCAACCAGTTTCCCATCAGGTTTCTTCAGCAAGTTCACTTCCTGTACCGTTCCATACTTCGCGAAATGCTCTTTCAAAGCCTCCTTCGTTGCTTTGAAAGGGATATTACTGACAATGATCCTGCCATTTCGTTCTGCAGCTGCTAATTCTTTGTTAGCTCTAGCGTCGTTAACGCCTGAGTAAAATTCATCATCCATTTGACCCATGTTTCGTATATACGTGTAAACTGTCGAAAAAACACAAGCAAAATGCGAGATCTAGTCGATAAAAAATTCACGTGGTGGACCAAAACATAACCTTTACTGTGCAGTATATTTACACTTCTAAAGTATACCAATAAATTAATATTTTACACTTATTGAATTGTTGAGAAGAGATGATTTTGTATTTTAATAAATTGCCTACCTAATTATTTTATTTGCTAAATGAATAACAGGCGCATTGTGCGAAGTTGACTTGACAGCACGTTGACAGTTTGACATTGACAGAAGATGTCTTCTGTCAATCAATAGAGTTTTTTTTTAATGTTTTTGCGTGGCTTCGTGGCCTTTATGCCAAAATCAATAGAGAAGAGATGAAAATCACAGAACTTGAAAAAAACCGATGTTAACCGACATTTTGGTTTCCTCATTCATCTCATCAGGTTTTTTTTTATTTTTAAAATATTTGAGTTTGATAGTGATAATTTTGCAACATGTAAGATTTAAATCATGCCATCACAATGATTTTCATTAATAATCAAATATTTTAGCAACAAAAGCCAGGTTTGATTTTCAAACAAAATCCAAATCAGCTGAGCCGGCTGCATTCCGAATTACAAAATAATCGCTAACAGCGCTCACATCAATATTTTGCGTTCCGATTTAGATATCACGATTATGACAGCTAAGAGCTGTCGTCAATGGGGTTGGCAACTGAGGAACTACTGGCGCTAGTATAGCTTGTTCCTAGCATCGTCATTGGTTCAAATCTTAAAGGTACTTCAAAAGAGTACTACGTTATTGGTCGGATTAGGTCTAAGCTATGGTGGCGCCATCTACAATTAGCTTTGACTTGCCTTCCCCATTCGGAACGCTCGTGAATGCGTTCACAGTGAACATGTCAACCATATACATAAACTGAACATAACCCCAAACCAAAACCTTTCACGAGACCTATTTTTGAAAATTATAAAATGGAAGTTATGTTGGTTGACGCTATCGACTCTGATAACTCAGATTTTGAGATAGAGAACTACAATTCGCCCTCCAGTGATGATGAACAGAATGATGATGATGTCGAAATGTTTGTAGTAGCGTATTTTGCTCCCGGCAAAGATTTACCCCGTAAAAAAATACCACGTATTACAAATTACATAGATGCAACAATAATTAAATATAATGTTCATGAGTTCAAAATTCATTTCAGGTATGCTTTTACGTCTTGGATTTTAATGTAGGTAGGTAGGTATGCCACCAATGTATGCCACAAAAAAGACTTTTTTGTTACTTTCGTTTTACAGAATGTTTCCTGATACATTTGACTACGTATTAGGATTAGTAGGTCCAAAAATAATGGAAACTGGAGTAACTTTTGGAAGAAAACCTACCTAATTAATGCGACTCCAAATTCAATTCATACCAAAACACACAACCTGTGATGAACACAACTGTCATTTTTGACAGCGCTCACGGTGATATTTATTTGGGGCATGGTCGGTGTAATCGCAAGATGGCGCATGTCATGACGTCATCTATGACGATTCAAGGGACATCGATAACGCGCTCACGGTAATTCGGAACGGGTTTATGGTCGCTCAAATCGATTACAGCGTAATTCGGAATGCAGCCTCTGTCTCATCTGTCTACAGTATATCACACAGAACATATATACCCCTAAAGGGGAAGAATAACGACTCCGTACTAATTTTGTGAGGAAAATTTTCCTTACCGACCAGCGCCATCTATGTTTAGCCCACGAAAACATGGCAGTAGAATTCAGGGCGGGAATTTCAAATGCTACAAGTACTTTCAGGTTCTATACAATGCATTTTATGCACAAGTACATTGCGTTTCTCGATAGTTTTTACTATCGAGAAACACAATGTACTTGTGCATAAAATGCTGAAAAATAATAAGTAAGGAGCAGTTTAGTAAAACAAACGATTTCATTTGACTTCTTTAATCATAAATATTATGCTACATAACATAACTTATTTTACTAAGGTTCGGAAACCGATGTAAAGTGATGCTGGGATCTTTAGAAGGTGAAGTTCCACACATAGCACAGATTCTAGTGTTTTCTTTCTACGAACTCATCGCGAATAAGGCACAAAATCAAACAACAGTCACTGTCTCAACACCTGGTCTATATCTCACAAATACGCACTTATTTCACCAAAACACTTACACAGAGGAGCAAGCTCGACTCACATTAACAATATTGTATGTAGAATTAAATGCAACTGTTTTATTTATTGCAAATAAACTCAAAAACAAAATATAAATAATGGTGCGCAAGCGATGGCAGACATTTTTTCTATGACGTCAAATAGCCAATAGACAATATGGCGTTCCAGTGTTGTCATGTTGTCATATTATTATCTCCTTTTTGTTTTGTTTATTCATCAATTTAAATGTTAAAAATATCATAACAAACATTTTCTCACATCAGAATAAAAGCAAAATTAAATTTTAAGGATAACATACTATAAAATCAATTAAAAAGTCTATTATCAGATTGAATGTGAAATAGTATTTTTGTTGGCAACATTATGTAATTCATCTCTTTTACTCTCATGTTGATATCTCTTTCTTGTTTTCTAGCCCACCTACTTCGTGTCCGTAGAACAAAGTCGACACCCCCTGGTATATCATTTCTGTCATTATTGTGTCAAAACAATTTTAACCTCTTTGCACTTTGCAGTAATACATTTCATTTACTTCTCTACCAATAAAATGAACTCCCGACATATATTCAGGATGTGCAACAAACTCCTGATACAACAAACAATGTGCAGGGGGTATTGCTTCAAAGTGGTAAAACGTCCTGACCCGAAAACTTTGAAAATGCCTGCGCCGGGTTCAGCTCCTAGCTTAATGGAAATAATTAAAGAAAAAATAAGGCTTAATGGTCCTATTACTGTGGCTGAATATATGCATATTGTTGTCTCCAATCCGACTGAAGGATATTATATGAAAAAAGAGGTCATTGGACAAGGTGGTGACTTCATAACTTCTCCTGAAATAAGTCAGCTGTTTGGTGAGATTCTAGGGATATGGTTCTTTGCCGAAACTCAGAAAATGGGCATTGGAAAGCCATTGCAGATCGTCGAACTTGGACCTGGTAATGCAACATTGTTGCTAGATATTTTAAGGGTAAGTGATTAAATTCAGTCTTCAATTTGAAGTAAATACATGCCACTATTATTGATTGTTTGACATAATTTATGATTGATTGTTTTAATATTGCTGTAATTTATCAGTACCACAATCAATACCCCTTCTAATCAACAAGGTTCTTTTATTTTCAAGCCTATTTATAACTGGCTGAAAAACTTAAAGTTCTACTAAGATCTTCAAATCATAGACTTTGATTTTATGTGACCAGTTTGAATTGGAAATGATTACTTATTAATGTTTTGAACAATATTGTACTCCGCCCCTAAGACGACCCACTCACCATAATTATTTTTATCTAGGTTCTCAATAGTCTTGGATACAAGCCTCCCGACTTAAGTCTTCACCTGGTAGAAATCTCATCCACAATGCAACAAGTACAAGCTAACAGACTGTGCATATCACACCGAGATGTAGGTCTTGAATCGCCACATCACCATGAAGTAAGTTTAGTATTATTGCTGTTATATTTTTATTGATTGAATACAATCAATCTATGGAAAGCATAATTAGCGAAATTCTGACAAAGTAAATAAAGAAATAACATTTCACAAATCAACAATACAGTTTGGGCTGAAGCAAAGAGAAGGTTAATGTCATGTCCAAAATGATGATGACTTGGTTGTTGATTATATGTATTCATTCATCTAATCATAGGACTACAATTGTCTTTAATTTTTTTCAATTGGGATTTTTTCAATTAAGGAAAGACATTAATTTTAATTTTTTTTTTGTTCTTAATTCATTCTTTAATTACCAGGGTGAAACAGTGAGTGGTATCAAAGTTTACTGGTACAATGACCTGAAGAAAGTTCCTGATAATTTCTCTTGGTACATAGCACATGAGTTCTTTGATGTACTACCCATACATAAGTTTGAAGTAAGTTGTAAACACTTTTTTATTAAGATTATATGTATTTTATTTTGGAATTTTCTATTGTTACAGCTACACAGTACAGAAATATTTTATTTTTTAAGTTAAGCAAACAAGAGCATAATCAAAAGTCTTTCATTGAAATTAGGCTGAGTATCACAATTAATTGTGTCACCAAAATAAAACAGCCCCAAGAATGTCCAGCAAAATCACAAGGAACTATAAGTGAAATACCTACTAGATGAACTAAATGTATAAACATTTAGTTCATCTAGTAGGTATTGAGGTATTCCCTCATTATATATATATCCCTCATTTAATCATGGAGACACTGTCAATCAAGTACATGATAATCAAAAGGTTCAAAATAAAAATAAAACTATTTTTATTGCTCACTTTCCAGAAAACCGATAATGGTTGGCGGGAACTCTTAATAGACTTAGACGGACAAGACAAACTCTACTACAGAATAACGGCAGAGCCAACTACTTCATCAAAGAGCCTCATCAGGCCACCATTAGACTCTGGGGACAGGACCGAGCTTGAGATCAGTGCCCGAGGTTTGGGTCTTGCAAGACAACTGGCTACGAGGGTGGACAAGTATGGTGGGATAGCCCTAATTGCTGATTATGGACATGAAGGAGAAAAGGGGGACACTTTTAGAGTAGGTATTACAGGTTTTTTGAGGTATTAAAGTGTACTTATATAAAATACAATCAAGTAAAGTAGTGTATTAAGAATTTTAAATGCAACTTGTTCATATCGTGCATTTACATCAAAATATATTATATTTTTATATATGTTTTTCCAGGCTTTCCACAAGCACAAAGTGGTGGATCCATTAGAGAATGTGGGCAAGTGTGACCTAACTGCTGATGTAGACTTCTCACAAATAAGACTAGCAGCGTCGAAGATTCCTTCTAGTGAGAACTATGCCTTGGTCATGGGTCCAGTCAAGCAGAAAGATTTCCTTGAGAGATGTCAAGCTGAGGCTAGGCTGAAGGTGAGAATCATTTAGGTGCTGCACAAACATAGACACTTCTTTAATACCAAGTAACCGTTTATGTTTCTGAGAGTGGCAATTGTATTGTATTGTATAACAGGCTGGTATCCGCAACTCCACGTCATATGCGCGTATTTTGCGTGCGGGTGGGACCCCGGCAATCAGATACTGTCACTGGACACCTGTTAACAACTCAACGAACCACTCTACAGTTACAAAAAAAATAGCATGTTACTTGTTTAATTCGAAATACGTCAAAAAAACTCAATGCTGTCTATATTTTACTTTCTTTTGATATTTATAATAATATGTAAATTAGTTGTTTCCAGCGGATTCGCCCGCGTGAAACTAGAATATTATCCCACGGGAACGTAATATGGCACAGTTGGCGCAGTGGGGCGATCGAATGCTGCGCAGCGTATCGCGGGTTCGAAGCCATGATCCTTGACGTTCAGTATGCCCAACTTTGACGTCAAAAGGATAAAAATTATCCTTTTGATGACATACTGGTATAGTGGCTGAACGATCGACAGTCGACTGCTACGCCGTGAGTCATGGGTTCGATTCCCGCATGGAACAAATATTTGCATGGCCTACACATAATTTTTGCGGGATCCAGGTGCTATTTGTGTATATGAAGAAACAAACGTGGCCAGGTGTACGCGTAGCGTACCCGCATCTTGGCAAAAAATAATGGAGCACAGATTCATATCCATCCATACCTATTCCTCTTGCACACATTTTCAAAGATTTAAAGTCAATGTTGTATGAAATGAAAGTTTATTTAGTCAGTATTTCAGACAATCCAACGTAACATCACACCGTTTAATCCCGGTCCGAATATGCAGAGGTGTGCCGTGTAAAGCCATATTCGTTTGTTAGGGTGGGAACCCTACCGAACACGGGCCACAAAACGCCACCACACGCCACTCGCGTGATTCCGCACCCCTCTTTCTCTACCTCAGTAATGCATCGGTTAAAAAAAGTAGCAACCAACGACCGTAATATGTCGACCACCAGCCACAAATGGCTATTGCGCGCCGCAGCTAACTCTGTAGCCGCTTCTAGCTTCTCGTGTCTGTCGTGTGCGGCGACACTTAATGTGAAAAGAACAAGTCTTGTGCCACCAACCGGATTATTTTTGTCTTAAAATATATATAAATATTCCAGGTACTCATGGAAAACGCTAAGTCAGATGAAGACCGAGAGAAAATAAAGTTATCCTATGAAATGCTTGTTGATCCTAAGAAGATGGGGGAGAGATTCAAGTTCATGGCTTTTTATCCTTCAACAATGGCAGAAATACTAAATAAATACCCGCCTTTAGGTTTTTCAACACCACCTGCTCCAAAGACAGAAGAAAGCTAGAAGGAATTCAAATATATGTGTATTTGTAATATTTTTGTAGTTAGTCTAATCATTTTTTTTTTTTGTAGTTTTATTAAATAAATGTTAAAGTATTTGTTTGAGGTGAGTGTTTTTTAGCTCATTATGTCCTTATAACTTAAGCCTGCCCTGGGTGGGGCGGAAGGGACTGTCAGACTCTTACTGACTAAAACCCACCCGTGTTCCTTCCTATACCCTTTACGTTCCGGGGCCACGGTATCCTGGGTTAAGAAAAAACCCGCGACCCCAGCAGGCATTTGGCGCGAAACACGACGCGCTACCGACCCGGGCTTGGTCCTTGGTCGGACAGCGAGCTACCCATCACTCACCGTCCGCAAGCCCGCTCCGCCGCTGTGCCCTCTGCTAATCAGAGGGACACGCGTTGGAGCGTCCACACAACAGGCTATTCGCATACGGGCAAAGAGACCACTTAGGCACACAGTGCCTAAGGAAGAGTTTTTGCCCGCATCCCAGAGTGCACCGGCCCGAAAAACTGGTCTTCCCCCTGGACGTATCCGAGAGGGAACTCCAGTCCACGGGCGCACGTGGAGGTTTCCTGTCATAGCACCCCAACGAGATGGTACTTAGAAAAAACAAAAACCCTTTCACGTAACTTTGAACATTAATTTAAATATTGGCATAAACATGTAACATGGAGTCGGACCTTAGCTGGGCCTTCCCTTTCCTATTTACAAAGACAGAAAAGAGATTAAATTATTTCTTCCCTAAGGTAATTATCATTGTCATAAAGGAAAGAGTTCTTTGATAGTTTTTCTTTCGAAAGAATGGTAATTTTATAATTTGTGTTATAATCGGTCCGTGCTCTATATCTATGGTAGGTAGTAACGCACCTAACGCACGTTACACCTGAACCTGATACAAAAAATACCTAATATTAGGCTGTGGATTATGTTTAATTTTTAGAAGATCAGGGAAAGTTTATGGGGAATACGCAGAAAAAATTATTAACAAATTATCCACTTAAAAACCGATAAGTTTGACTAGAAGACCATTGGATCGACTAATACCGGTTCTTGTCAAATTACGTCACTAGAACAATCGGATCTCGTCGTTCGAGCATCCGATCCGTCGATTGATTCGTAATTTTTATTTTTATTGTTTAGAAAAAGGCTCAAACGTTTTTTCTAATCAACACCCACTAATTATTTAGATATATTCACTTTATAGTGATTAATTTTGGTGCAAATTATTCTATATTTGTCTTTGTTTCGTCGATTCATTGGAGTGTGTATTCATCGGACTGTGATGAAATGTCAAAAATTTTCGTGGATTGGTGCCAATGGTCATGAAATTTTTCTGCTGTAAAAATTTTGTGATGAAAGTGTATTTGTGAACTGTTGATATTGTTGAATTTATTTTGAAGAATTCTAGTGTTATTGTGCGCTTCTCAGCGGTGTCCTGGCGCTGACAGTTGCATGATTTAACACATTTTGAAAGAGTGAAGGTATGTACTCAGTGATTCGTTTCTTTTGTTGTGTCTGTTCATAATCAATTGCACAGCATCGTGGGATTGGTTAGTTTTTCTAATTATGCGAAACCGTAGTATTATTTTTTATATCAATGCGATCCATCAGTGGTTTCACAAATCTGCGCATTTCTCATTGTTCCGTACGAACAAAATGTAAATATTTACGAAAATCTTGCAGACTACGGTCTGTATTGATAAATGAGGTACATACTTTATCGTGTTCTAATGGGAACTCGCATGAACTTACCATCAAACAATACTGCATGCAACATCATTCCAATACACATCCACCTGTTTCTCATTGACTACTTTATGCTAGAAAATTATATTAGTCATAGAACACACAAAATATCCAATAAGAATTAAATGGGATTTGATTTTTCTTGACAAAAAAAAGCACACCATCAACATCTTTATGATATTCACCATCTGTCATATTTAAGATGTGTGTAGTCTACTTTAGGAGTATTCTGTCTATCTAGTACTTGAATTACTAGTCTGTAATCTCTGTACTTCTAGGTCAATGACACTCAGTACTTCCTGGTTTTATTAAATTATGCTTTGTCATGTTGTGGAAGTGCATCATCCAAACTGTTATTCTGAATTTCTTGATAATTCTGTGCAAGTCTATATTTTCTACATAACCCGTATTGGAAAAATTTTAGACCTCATACAAAGACCATCATGAGAGAAGATTAGGACTGTAACCTGCTTTTGCCTCTAGAATAAGTCACCCTCATTTACCTCTCATGCACCCAAAATTGCCAATTGTATGACTGTAGACCTTTTAAGGGGTCTATAATTTCAGACCTTCAGGGGTCCAAGTCTTTTAGAGAATTAGTGATTGTGAGCTAGAATAACAAATTAATGGATACGTTATGACAAGGTAAATAACTATAATCTATAAAATTAAATGTCATATAAGTGATTGTTCTAGTATTAATGCATTTAAATTACATTATGTGCAATAATGGTGATCTGTACAATGCATAAAAATTTTCCTCTTAGATTATAAACAAAACAGGAACCATTCATTTATGGAACAACGATTATCGAGTCTATTTTTATTTATTTAAACCTTCCAAAAGTGGCTATCTTAAGAGCATGTGGATTGGCAGAAGCAGCAACTAACACCTAATAATGGTCAAGTGGGGCTGTACATGATGATGACTAAAACCTGCCATGTTTCTTCTATGCATTCTTGCATGCATACTTCCAGGCTCCTCATAACACTTTTAAAGATTCCGTAACAATTTTTTTTTAAATTATCAAACTAGTCCTCCCACCCTGGGCAAGGCGGGAGGGACTGTCAGACTCGTACTGACTAAAATCCACGGAGTCCTTCAACAGCCCTTTATGTTCCGGGGTCACGGTGATGGAATAAGTCCCGCGACCAAGATTCCTGCAACACTACCAGACATTTGACTTTATCAGGCCCCATCAAATACAATCAAATAAGTCTCTTTAAACTACATAACTAAAAATCCTTTTACGCACAAGGAAGTGGAATTTCAAGTTATGTGTTTATAATATAATCTTATTTAATAATGATGTCATGAATTATTACGATGAATAACAATTAACAATGCACATGTTTGAATAATATTGTTCATTAGCAAGATCATAACTGTTACATTACCTCATTGCATGATCATTGTTGCTTTATTAGTTACATGAGGTATATCTGTGTGTGATATCCTTGTTTTGCTTCCTATCTTCGATCAAAAAGTTAATCATATTGGGATTATTCTTTCAGTGAGTCCTCCCACCCAGGACAGAGACTGTCAGACTTGTTCTGACTAAAATCCACCTTGTGTCCTTCAATAGCCCTTCACGCTCTGGGGTCATGGTCATTCGTGAGTCCATTGGCCTACAGGTGGAGCAGTAAGAACTATGCATTGCAATACATAAGATTTGGATTATAGTAATCCAGCATCACCAAATGTTTACTCAATGTGGCATATTGCTACTTGAAATATTCTGGTCATGGATTTACCCAATTCATAGAAATAGGCTTAACCCCCCCCCCCCTCCCTTTATACTGGCTTAATGTGTGCTACAACAGCTTTGCGTAATCTTCCTTTTAGGACAATAAGATGAGTCACTCTCAAGAAAATAATTCATTTAATCTTTTGTACAACTCCAATTGCAGTAAAGGCAGTTACATGATTCTTTATTATGCTAAACTCTCACTTTTCCTTCACTCATTAGTGCATTACTTTTATGTAATTGAATACTAACAAAATCTGTAAGGCTGGTCACGTTCATGACTGTATATGCATATTGACTGCAAAAACAACTGTATAGTAACTAGAGCCTTCTAAATCGTCATAAATGTAACTGCTTCAAGCATTGGTGAGCTGGAGCAGTGTTTGTATTGGCAACCTAAGAAACTATCTATTTGAATACAAATTTTATTGTATTGTATTGTTCTAGTATTGGTAATCTACATAGGTGTAGCCACAATGGTGCAGGGTGGGGCGCTTGCCCCAATCTGGCTTTGATCTGTAAGGTACCTAACCAAACCTAAAAACTATTTCTGTTTAATTTCTGGACCACAATAAAAATAGTTTCTTAGATACATGTATTATTATAAACTGCTGCCCTACCCTGAGCCCATGGCTGGGTGGGTATAAACTATTTTTAGAATTTGAAACTTATCTTAAAGCAATAAAAGGATAAAATCATTTGAATTCTATGTTAATTAGAGTGATAATGAACTTGCATCTGTGACTTTGTGTTTGCTTAGGTCACAAGGGTATTGACTGTACTTAGTGACCTTATAATGATGTTTGTATAGTAACAAAACAGCATCAGGTATAAAGTTTATTTGATGTGCAATGCTAAAGGTAAACGTCCACAGGTCGGCATCGTACGAATCGGACGCATCGCATCAAACGGATTTCTGTATCGGCAGCTATCGGATTGCCGACGCGAGTATCAGCAATCGGATTGCCGATGCCACCTTCATCGCGTCCACTGATCGGCATTCCATATGACGTCATCGGTACGCATCGCATGTAGGCATTGCCGATGAGCCGTCCGTACGCAGTTTTATGAGTTTTAATACAAGGCAAACTAAAATCCGTTACGTACCATACGTCCGATACGTGCGATGCGGACCTGTGGACGCTTACCATCAGATGTAAGTTTGTAAGCTGTTATGTCCGATTTAGTGTACCTATTTGGTTGTATTCCCGAATTCAGTTACTTATGAAATTCGGACAAACGACCAAGTGTAAACGAACTGGGTCGAGTTACTCGTACTTGGACAATCTTGTCCAGTTTCATAGTTCGACTTCATTATAAGCACTAATATAAGTTATAAATGCATCAGGTTCCCGAATTCGAGTAAACTCTTCCTATACCAGGGTAGGCGAACCTTTATGCATCAACGTGCCATTTTTTCTAAAAAAAAGTTTATTGGGGTCATTCGCGTGCCATCAAATAATTTTTACTTTCTGATTATTGGCAAAATAATAATTATAAATACTATCAAAACTCTTTATTAAATAAAGTAAGCAAAAGAGGTACATTTTGGTATGTTTATATTAAATTTCAGAAAAATTAGTGTGACTTCTGCTGCTGCAGGTTAGATGACAAATAATTTATGTTAGGGTACCTAATTCTGCAACGTGCCCAAAATATTGTGTCGCGTGCCATTAATGGCACGCGTGCCATTGGTTCGCCTACCCTGTCCTATACGAACCCGAATACGGGCTAACGACCAACTGTAATAGCATAAAACTTGAGTGGTGTCAAGAGACACCCGGATGGAACGAAGTTACTGTATACACTCAACAAAAATAATCGTCGCGACTCCACTCCACTCTGCTCCGCTCGACTCCGCTCCGCTCCGCTCCACTCCACTCCACTCCACTCTTTGAGCTCTAGCACCCTTTCGCAACGCGCGATAAGGAACTTCATTCCAAAAAGTGTCGTTACAACTTTTCGTAAGATTTTTTTCCGACTAGCCCACTTTCACAACGCGCGATAAGGAACTTCGTTCCAAAAACAACGACCTGCACTCCGTTTCGGTAATGACGAGATTCTATACTGGAAATTTTCACTTTATTGCATGGAGTTACAGCTCAGTTTTATCACTCTTGCAATGGACCAAACGGAAGAAGCAGGCCCGGGCTCTTTTCCACTGGGCATTACAATAGTCACGGAGTAGACATTTGTGTTAGAACGCAGGATACTTTTCGTCCCAATTGTTCCAAGCGTAAATTCCAAAGTCAATTCGCGTTGGCCTAGATCTGAGCCAAGAGTTTGAAATACAACTATTGCCGAGACAGTATTCTGGTATTGAAGTTCCCAGCGGAATCGGATATGTATTTAGCGTCGGGAGTATTTCCGCATACATTAGCGAAACTTCATCGTACCTCGACAGTTTTTCATTGAAATTGACGCGTGTAATCGGATATGCTGTGGAGTAAAATAGATTATCCTTATTCAATTAGTAACGCTGGGATATGCAAATTAGTTTATTAAGGGGATTTAGACGCATTTGTGGTCTTCTTACAAGAAGCGATTAGTTTTGGTGACAAACAAGAGGAAATAGGTAACTAAGAATACGTCTAAAAAAGATAAAATAGAAATAAACCATGAAGAAAGAGAAGATTATAAACACACAATGAGACTTTATTACGGCAGAAGAGAATTTGTCGTTAGAGAAAGAGACGCGTCTTTCTATTTTTGTCCCCAGGCTATGATAGTTGCTTTTCAGAACAAATTGAACTTTACATCAACACGGTGAATAGGTAAATGTTGTTATTATTACTCCAGTTCATTGACTCAATTTAATCGAGTGTAAATATGTCATGAATTATTTCGGTAACTGTCATACAAAGCAACTTCTAAAGTGCGGTACTCGTTGAAGGTCCTGCGCGCTATTGCTCCTGAATTTTTCAATTACTAATCTGTTGAAAAAAGTTTCGTTAGTTTTGGAATATGAAATTGCAAATCACCTTGGATGTAAACCCGTTTTCGAAGATCGTATGACAGAAATAGATAATCCGCAACGAATTTAAAAATACGATTCAATTATAAAGCAATGAATTGTGTCTATCGCAGTCAACTATCAAAATATAGGCCAGCACATATCATAGAAGCTACTGGCCAGCGATTAGGTACCGAATGTCATGACCAAGCTGGTCTTCGTCGGTGGTCGTCTCCAAAGGCAAAAGGGCAGCGAATTTCGCCAGGGCAAGCGCTGTGCATGCCTTGTTACACTCTCTCATCCGCTAGTCTATGTTACCGGATTTCGGAGCGAACCGTAAGGGTGCTCCCGCATCTAACGACGCGGATTCGGATTTTTCCGTCGCCCTTTCCCTTTCTGTCGCTTAGAAATGCCATTTGCTAGACCGGGACAATGCGACAGCACGCGGCCGCCTTGAAGATTCCGTCGCATGCGATCGCATTATGCTTTGTGTCTCGGTCTAGCAAATGGCAGTTCTAAGCGACAGAAAGGGAAAGGGCGTCGGAAAAATCCGAATCCGCGTCGTTAGATGTGGGAGCACCCTAACATACCTTGGCGTCGCTCAGCATTTTTTATCGTCGCATGTTTTAGCATCCCGTCGCTGCATCCGTCAGTTTTCCCCTGCTGTTATTTTTAAATTATTTCATGGGCCTAAAATAATGATTGGATCGATCCTTGAATGAGGATCGACTAACATTGCAAAATAGCTAAACCAATTTAAAATCACAGCGAGAAATATAGTGCTGAAATTGCAAAATTCATTTTCGTATTTTTAAATCAAGGTTGCGCTAAGTCCCCCTTCTCATTCCACCCCTTCCAGCAATCGATATGAGGTGGGGTCTCTTAAATAAATAGTGAAATATTTTACAAACTTTCTGAGTGATGGCCAAGGTTATCGCCCTAGAGATATTTTCCGTTATTTCTTTAACTTCAGATTTAGCCATCCACATAAATATAATGTCACTCGGTTCTTCTTGCAAAGGAAGCATTTATCGTATAGTTACTGAGCTAGACCATTACTAACACAACACAGCACTTCTGATATGGGCGTGAGCATAGAAATATTAAAATCAGACACAAACGTCTTTCTTATATCTAGTACGAGTATTATGTATGCTAGAAATAATTATGAAGACTAGCAAGAAGCAACATTTCAAAACTACCTATTTGATGAAAATATTGACCCGCTACTGTACAGCTTAGGAACACGTTACCATGAAAATGTTTTAGAACATTTCTTCAATCTTACATCACCAAAGTCTTCGGGCCTCATCAGTATAGGAAACATGCTGATTCTCTGCATTTATTTCAGGGTGTTGGCGATTGGTGATCACCGGATATGAGCTCCCCGCCCCCCGTGCAGTTGGAGGTGGAGGTTGGCGATGAATCTATGGAGGAAGACGCTGCCGACATGATTCCAGCTGACAGGTAAGAAGTTGAAAGGTTTCCCATAGTCAAAAGCTATCTTTTGCCAGCAGCAACAAAATATCAATTTTATCGTGACTAGAACAATGATATACTAGAATAATTAGCTCTCTGATTTTGACTCTATAATACGAAATCGGAGGTTAACCGAAGATTTACCGAGAAACCCGACAGATTTAAGAGTAAATTAGTCATCTTCCTGAGAATGTCTGTAGAATAGAGAAAGGCCATGCTCTGCGAATCAATAAATAAATCCCGGTTTCCTGGCAACTTTGATCGTAATTTCCGTAAAGGCAGACGCAATTTCCTGGGAATAAGAACTGTGGAAGTACCTTACCCTGGTCTCTTATAGTGAAGGACCAAGCTTACGTGGTCGAATTAGTTGCAGGTTAAATTCCAATAAATATTTTAAAACGCCCTCCGTATCCACGGCAACTTTGCATGTAATGATATTGTAATGTAAAATAATTATTATCTTTACTGTAAATAATATCGGCACTTTAAACAGAGACAGTTCACGAGTAGGCGTTTTTCAAGACACGCCACGAAAACCAGTTTTTAGTCTTCCGCGTTTCATCTTGACATTACCTCGCCGACTGATTTATTGGACTTCTGCTAGGTAACATCCTTTGTCCTGTGTTCTTCGACTTTCAAAGACAAAGAAAATATGGATGAGTTTGCCTGGAATGAATACAAAAGAGGAAGGAGTAAAATATTATAAATGCGCAAGGTCATTAAAAATTTACAATGCATGCCTTCGTTTCAAACGAAGGCATGCATTGTAAAATCTTGAATGACTACTGATGAAAACTTATTCATTAATTCAAACAATCAGGTATTTTTTTTTCAAGTGTGTCTTAACACATAGGATAAATAAATTGTACATTAAACTAGTTACTAGACAATTTAGACAGATGAACAGGGTAGATTAATTTAATGATTTTCCACACAAAAAAAGGCCAAGTAATTAATCGGTTGTCGCTAGCGTATGACTGTGTTCTCGTTTTGACGATTAATAAAATTGTCGGCTCGACGACTATAGAGGATGACCAGAGAACTGTGGAAATATGCTTTCAATGGGGTATTATTTGAAGATAATAATCTTAAAACCGTTACTATTTTTAATGTGATATAAGACGCATATTGAACGCATATCGACTTATCCGTTCTGGGAACCAATCATCTAAAAATCCAAATGCGGGAATAAACATTAAACGGTTTTCGCAGTAAAGCTGAAAATACTAGTGTAGCAGGTGGGCTTTCGAGAATCATTTAGCCTGTAACATAATACTTTTGTTGAAGATAAACTCATTCATTCATGACAATGGGCGAATTTGATGTTTGTTTCGTGCGGAACAAATACTGTCTGACTTCCGCGAACTTGCTGAAAGCCAGACGTTACGTCGGCGTCGGTAGTTGGTACTTGCATCTAATTGTTTGCCAATTCATTCTACGCATGTTATTGCTATGTATTGGTTGAAATAGATTCCCAATTTAATATGATTGAGAGATGATTTAGAAGCTAATGGACGTGGGTTGAATACTGACCCATGTTGTAAAATCATGCCCCTTTCCTAACACGGGCAGAAGCCACAGATCGCCACTTTAAATTACCTATTGTATAAACACTGAAAAAAAATGTCTACCTTTTGCGTTCAAAAGATAGATGATAGACGAAAAGACTATTTGTCTGATCTTCGTCCAGCAGAGGCTTGGTGATGGGGTCCTTTAAAGCGTCTGCCAACAAAATTCCAGTTCAATAAGAATTATGTTAGCGCAATCTGCAAAAGTTTTACACCTGTCAAAAAGAAGTTTAAACTTAATCATTTCGTGAAATCAGGTCCTCTGGCAGACTATCAAATCATCTAAATGGGTCGCGTATGAAGCCGTGTCTGCGGTTCAAACACCTCTGAATAAACAAATAGTGCGCGCTGACGGAGTTGTCCGATTCCACAAATATACGGATAGATTTTGTTTGTGGGTGCAAGTAGTGACAGACGCAGTGCGGTTCGCAGCTAAGATTGGAGGATTTATATTGGTTCTTGCAGCTAGTTTATTGAGTTTCCGGTGCAGTACGTAGCCTTATATTTAGGGTTCTGCAGTCCATCCGCAACTTTGCTCAGAGACTGAAAGTGAAAGTATTAGAAAGCTATAATTTGGCAGGAATATAATGATTTTTCACATTAAATGTCAAAAATTAGATTTAACAGGGTCTGAGAATGGAAAATTGTTTGATTTTTGCTATGTACAATCTCGTCTGTCAAGAAAAGCTGTGTAAACCAGTAAATGTATGTCTAATTCCTCATTGGTGCAAGGAAATGAGACCAACTAAAAAATAATTATATTAGTTTACTAA
The DNA here is from genome assembly GCA_036375495.1 of Agrotis segetum. Classification (NCBI taxonomy): domain Eukaryota; kingdom Metazoa; phylum Arthropoda; class Insecta; order Lepidoptera; family Noctuidae; genus Agrotis; species Agrotis segetum. The sequence goes on from JAQSVV010000003.1 coordinate 217,968, forward strand.
GGTAAGGTGACCCCGTGGCGTATATTCCCCCCTTACACGGACTTTGGGCCGAAAGAGGTAACGTAAGCTTTAGGACGCGAGCAATATCATCGATTTCTCATAGTTATTAATATTTCGCATCTAAAGAATATTTGAAAAGGTCGCGTTATGACGTATGCTGTGCCGAAAATAAATAAATATAATTTATTAAGTAATGTTGCTATAGATCTAGAAATCTAGATAAAAAAATCAAATTAATTAAGATTATTGCATTAATGTAATGCATCTCACCTTGAGAAAGCCGGAGATAAAAATTATATGTTTCTAAGGATATACATGAAAATATTAGGTTTATGAGATCAGTATTAATTCAAACTACTATTTTATGAATGTGAAAGTAAGTTTGATTGTTACTTTTTCAAGCTCAAACCACTGAACCGATCAGGGGGGGTATTACAACGTCTTAAAACCAGGCTTGTTCCAGAGAGTGAACGAGATGGCGCTAGACGACTTATATAGCTCTGTCACTTTCACTGGCCGGAATAAGCCTAGTTTTAAGACGTTGTAATACTTGTAATTCCCCCCCAGAAAGACTTTGGGTACTTTCAACAATAACGTTATTAGATAATAGTTACTATAATAATTATGATGATGAACAATATTGTTATGACGATAATGATACGAAATAAGAATGCACTGAATACACTATAATTAAGATAACAGGTGCCTTTATCAAACGCATTACGGATATTAAATTGACATTAATTTATTACTGAACTAGTGTTTGCCCGCGGCTTCGCTTGCGTTATTTTAGAATTTGAGAAACAATACGGATCGTGTGGCGCCATCTGGAATATGAACGTAATTGTTTTCTCGGAAACAGCTCTCTTCTGTTATTCGGGATGTAAGATACCTTATATCCGTGTCTATACTGCTGACAACGTATATGCTAAATTTTGGGACGATCGATTCAGTAGGTAGTAATGCGTGAAAAGGTAAAAAACAAACATACTTGCATTTTTATTATTAGTTTAGATCAATAATGTTATATCTAGGTACATAGTTTGCATAGGAAACGTCCTTGAGCGACATTAATTTCAAAGAACCGTGTTTATTTTAAGCTTAGACTATCATTTTTGGGTCGATTTACAGTATCGCTGCAAATTGAACGTACCATAGCATTGCTCTTCTCCCTTTAGCATATCGCGTGATACCTAAAAAATAACTTATTATCTGACTCGATGAGTACAACTTGTCGTCGTTTAAAACAGAATCTATGCACTGGTTTGAGCACCAATTCAAAACATAAATAAACACAAAATAGAAACCCTGATTTTTTTCTAATCTTTAAAATTCCACACCTCGAAACAATTAGGTACAATTAAAAAAAATATCCAACTTACTACCTACAATTTAAATCGGTGTAGATTTATATCCTAAAGAAGTATTGAAAAAAATATAATTATTTAAAACCGCGAATAATATTGAAACAAAAGTATGCACATTTTTTTTTTAATTATTTAAAACTCTAAGGACAAATAAAAAAAAACTCAAATAGAGAAAAAAAAAAACTGCGAGATTCGATCCAGAGACCCCTTGCACGAAAGTCAAGCAGGTTACCGACCGGACTGGCTAGTACGCTGACAATGACTTTCAAATAGCGGTTCTTGTACAAATGTCAACAATGACTGAAAATCAACATATTATGAAATTGCTAATCCCCCAAGGGGAATAGCGTAATTATACATATCCTATTAATAGAACAGCAGTTTAAGGAATATTTGAGGAAAAATTGACTAAATAATATCCAGTGGTTTAGCTTCCAATAATCAACAAACATCTAAAAACAACAAAATTCAAAATTGCTCATCTCCCAGGAAAAATAGCGTAATAATACATAGCATATTAAGAGAAGCATATTATTAGGAATATTTGAGGAAAATTTGATCGACAACTTTACAGTAGTTTCGGAGATAGATCAAATCAAAAAAACATAAAAAATTTCGAAAAAAAATAAAAGTTGATCTGGCATCAGAATCGATCCCTTATCTCGAAAAAAATACAAAAAGAAAAAAATATTCAATGTACAGGAATGACAGCTCTACGATTTTATTATATGTAAAGATTTTATTATATGTAAAGATAAAGACGAAACAAATGGAACGTGACATGTGTATGTTACAACCAAACTAATAATAAATCCAGTTATTTTTAAATGATTTTTTTTATATAAATATTTAAAAATGTAATTTATAAGTTTAAAAAAAAATTAAGAAATAATAATTCAGTTATTATACAAAATAATCAGTCATTATTCGTTGTCGTCATTGGTTGTTTGGATTGCATGGTCACGACTGAAAAACGAAAAATAAGTATAAATAGCCACACAGAAGTTGATGATTTCGGTTTACTTCCCAATTCTGTGAGCATGACTTGAGATTTTGAGCAAAAACAATAAGTAATGAATACGATACATGCGGATGACATCATTGAAGTGAAAGGGGAAGTGCTGTACCGTCCACCTTGGCACGCCTTTCAGGGAAGAGTCATTGTCGTTGCAGAGTTACTATAGAAGCTTTTGGCCTCGACTTTACTCATTCATACTGTTTAAGACACAATAAAAACCATTGAATTATTACTAAAACTTTATTCATTATTTTTCTTCTTAAATTCATTCATTTACACACATTTTCATTAAAATAACTAATGTGGGAACTAACGAACAGTATACCAGGAACAAATCACTACTGGAACAACATTTATGAATTTACCCAATTTAGTATCAAATGCAAATAAATTATTTCTATCGCTGGAATTACAATAGGTAGGACACTAACCCCCAGTTACAACCAGGATAATCCTCGGATTAACCATATTTTTTTTAAGGATTAACCTTGGTGTAACTTTAGACCACGTTTATTAATAAGGGGGTAAGGACTTTCATAAAACCCATAGTAACATAGGATATGGCCGCAGGATATGGCTAAGTACAAAAAACTTATGTTTAAATCCCGAAAATCTTATTCCATAAAAAAGGCTCTACCTATCTGTATCAATATCAATCAAAACGTAACAGTTGTTTTGTCATGATTACCTAAACTTTATTCGCAAAACAATGTCTTTACGTAATCTCACCTTGAATATTTAAATAATCGTCCGCATTGATATTGATTTCCCGAGGACGTTGTACCAGAAACATAGATGATAAAGATTTAACATTACTGATAAGATTAGTTCAATTTCTGACATTTCCTACTTGATAAAAGCAACCTTCACTGGTATTGTTTACGTTTTTTTTTGTCAAAGATACTTTTTAGTCTTCGTCTTCTACACGTAGTGTCTAAGTTTTACATATACTGTAATTTTTTTTTTGTTTTTTTTTTTTCTGGGTTTTATTTGGTGGTCTTATTTTTGACATGGATTTTAATGAATTGAGTGCAAGTGATGAAAATAGGGCAGTTGAATCGAATTCAGGATTTGTGTGGGTTCATAAGATTTCGCGTTCTTATCTCCGTTTAGTGTCGCTATGTTATAATAAAGGACAGGATGCTGCTTTGATGAATTGGGATGACAGGTATTCGAATTATTTATTTTTTATCTACTGCTTTCATTCTTTTATTACAAGATAAAAGCAACATTGAAAAATCAACCTTCGTAATTGAATGATAGAAATGAAAATAATGCAATATTCTTGTCACTGACATCATATTATACTTCTGAGTTTCTCGGTTATACTATGCCAAGCAGTGGGACGACGCCACGGGTTATAGTTAAAATAAAAAATATACTAAGTAAGTATACGTATTACATAATAAGATGTGGAAAAAACGAAAATATCCATTCTAAAGATTACACGGATCACTAAACGGATTACAAAATAGTTTTTAGAGTGTTGTAAATTATTAAAAAATGACAATCGATAGGTTATCTGCTGAATAAAATGCCTAAAAATAAGCATTACATACTTTAACCAAAAAGTACATTGACATGCAATAATGACTAACCTGTCTGACTTTTTTGTGACTCTTGAGTTTTTTCGTGACCCCGAAAACTTGTAGGTACCATAAATTATTATGAATGTTTCGGTTCTATTATAAATATAATTAGACTACATACCTTGTACTCACGTTTTTGCGTCCAGGATATGAACTATCTCATCAGTGTGCCACCACAAAAGACGGAATTTTTGTTTGTACCGGGCCTCGGATTTTTATTTTTCTCTATGCTTAATGATCAGTATTCTTCTTTCATACAAATCCGTTCAGTAGTTTTTCGCTTTTTATACAACAAGACATAAATATACATATATTAGCAGTTGTAATCGGCGTGCTTGTATGCCCAGCTGTGTGAATGTGGATTAGGCAAAAGCACTATGTAAGGAATGGATCGTTGCAGGTGATGAGATGGCCGCTCTATGTTTCTGCCTACCCTCATGGGGAGGTGTGAGTTTATGTATCATGTATGGATGAACTGGTTATCAAACTAGCTAGCACGTGCTGAAAACTGGTTGCGATTCATAACCTAAAAAGGATAAAAATCTTGTGGCTAGCAAAAACAATCATGTTCTCTTCCTGTTTCGATTGTGTTTGTGTTAATGAATTTAAAAGGAAGTAGCTTATCTATTAATTAGATTTATCGCCATTTACTTTAGTTGTTATGTGAATCGATGACAGGCTCGTAGGTCTTGTGGTGGAAAGCGTGAGTTCTGAGTACTTCTGAGTCAGGAATTGTTCTGATATTCCGAGAAGTCGTTGAGATGTTTGAGGTCGATTTGAACTGGGTCAAAGGGCTATTTAAGGATCACGGTGCATTCAAGTTGGTACGAGTCTGACTGAAAAGGCAGGAATCTTAAGTGAAGTTGAACTCAATATGCGTAGTGTCTGTTCGGAGCATTTACCAACAGTATCTGAAGACTGAAGGCTATATCGGACATCTTGGATGTGGACGTCAACGTGTGACAGATTTCGATATGTTTTCACTGAAAAAAATCGACATCTCAATGCAGTCTAATACGACCTTCCACAATGTTGCATTGTGTGAATGCCGCGAATATTTAGAGGTCCAAAGGTCAAAAATCGAAGTAAGGCTCTCCTGCTCGCAACTCTACATCTGCAACGTAGAGTTGCGCCAGAACTCCCAACGAGCACGTAAAGTGACTGTTATTTGATGGACAGTTTGCAAAAGTCTCCAGTTAGCAAAAAGGATCAAACACCCAGTGGTTCCTGTCAAACGTTAGAAAGAAACATGGCGGCCAAACGGGCAAACAAAAGTAGCTAGAGAAACTTGAGTCTTACTGAAAGTTGTCAATACACCCAAAAGATAAGTATAATAAAGCATGCGGAAAATGGCAGAGAGCCTTTGTCTAGGTAGGTTGGATAAAAGAGGCTGTTTAATTAGTTGTAATACTTACTACAAGTATAATTGATAGTGTTGTAGTAGTAATTCCAAGTTGATAAAGTTTCCGTTAAATATAAATCAAGACGCATTGATAACTGTCGATTGACGACTTATGACGACACACACAGTTAAACTTTTATCTACGCTGTTAATATTGAACCTCGTTGCATTGATTGACCCACATCTATGTATTGGCTTATCTGGCACGACATGTGTTCGTAAATGATAAGTAGACTTTGTACGGAAATTATATAATTTTTGTTTGGAATTTAATCAGATTGATAAAATGTAAGATTTTAATGTAAAGCTAGGAGTTATATCTTTTCCGTAACTACTGTATTATATTGGAATTAACTTGTGAATAAACAACGTTGTCGTAGGAACACAGTGGTTATTAGTCAGGCAGGACTAGTTTGTCAGTCCCTTTCGCTTCAACCAGGGCGCCCGGTCTCATTTGATGATTTTACAACGACAAAACAAGGCGCCAACCGTAACTGCTGAACGTTAGTCTTCCATCATTCATTACATATTCCTTTAACTCCGTTCTCTTTCTTGCATCATCCAACGCCAGCATGGCGGTTCTATCTCTATTCTACCAAGAAAAGACAAAGTTATTTCATCGTTATTCTTGTAAAAATCGACTGTTTTTTTGCACAAGTACTATGACATGATTCGTATCCCATTAAGGAATAGAAACTTATCTCTTCTATATTTTAAACATTGTCTCTCCAAGATTCCACTCTAATCTTCACTCTCATCCGTTTCTGAAAACACTTGAAAAAAAAACGTTCATCAAAGGACACGATGGCTTTGCGTGATTCAATTTTATGCGTAACATGGATTGCAATCGAGATTGAGAACCCACTTGTCTCAATTAGATTGCCGGTGTCAACTGAGTGAATCAGATTTGTTTGATTGTGGACGAGTGGCTATAAGCACAGTATAAATATCTACAGTAGTGGATCTCGGCCGCATGATAGAAATAAATACCTACAGCCGCGCGGTACGTAAACATGCGCTAGGGCTGTTCGATCCGACGCCCGTCTCTAGCATTTTAACTACATTTGCCTACTTTCTGTATCTATTTAGTTTTCTGATTGTAAATATACTTTTCTTACATCAGTAAACAAATAAAATACTTTGTATATTGAATAGGAAGGATTTTAACACAAGCGTAAGTACCTACCGTATCATGATTCATTCAGAACTGTCTATAACTTACCTATTTCATTCATTTCAGTAACTTTCCTTTAGTATATCCACTGTATTTATTAATTCAAATACCCTTTTTTTCGTTAGATAATAGAAAATATTTATCCATTAAAAAGTCACACATTATGTACCTACCTGCCAGCTACTAGTACTTAAGTATAATTATTTTATAGTCAGTACTTTTCAGAGTTTACAGGTATTTAAAAAAAAAATTATGACTGGATACGTTATAGACGAATTCATACACCCAAAAACAGCACAATATTTCCTACTCGTCATATTAAATTATGTCCATGAACTGATTTTGTTAAAAAAACAACACACCGTCCGTTCATCACTACAGTACGGCCGTGACTGTCAGCGCCCCGAGCGCGCCCCGACATCGAGTCACGTGGTATAGCTCGCGTTTCGTCCGTTTGTATGAAGATCAAATACTGTTAGATATTATTACCGTGCTATAAGTGTTGATGTTACGTATGTGAGTTTCTATGTTTGTAAACGCACCCACGACACAGGAGAAATTCATAGTTAGAGCAATGTACAAAAAAAAAAGAGGATACCTTTACTGGCTGTTGTACTGTGGCAATACTTGAGTAATTTAGTTGGTAAACCTGGGTTAGGCAACCTCAAACTCTAGTGGCAACTAACTAAGCTAAAACTCGGTAAAAAATGCATTGCTGTGATCTGCAATAGCAATCAAATTAATTCAATGACTTCTCTACTGAAATGGTGAAATAAATGGACAGGCAACCATAAGCCATTCATATTTGTAAGCGATGTTATAGTGACATAGAAACCAGTGCTGTCGCTGGGATCTGGAAACTTTAGAATAAATGGCTTCGTGTAGAGGTTCCATTACTTATAAAAGGTAGTGAAATGGATGGAGATTTACTTTATTTTTAACCGACTTCAAAAAAAGGAGGAGGTTCTCAATTCGTCGGAATCTTTTTTTTTTTTTTATGTATGTTCCCCGATTTCTCGAAGACGCCTGGACCGATTTGGAATTTTTTTCTTTTGTTTGAAAGGGTATACTTTCCAATTGGTCCCATGATCACCAGGTCAGGATATGATGATGGGATCCTAGGGAAATCGAGGGCAACCTTCAAATTTTATAGGCACATAGTACCATTTTCATATATTTTCTAAAGCTGTTCAAGTATTTGCATCTGATAATCATCATCTCAGGTGGATGACCTGATGATGGAAGGTACAACTCCTTATCAGTAAGGAGTAGGCATCGATTGATTTACTTTGTGTTCGCATATCTCCGGAACTACAAGTCCGATTTAAGTAATTCTTTTTTTGTTGTACTAGGTATCATTTAACTTAGAGAATACTGCAAGTTTCATCAAAATCGGTTTAGTAATTTTTGAGATATGGAATTTTATTAGCTTAATGTGTACATGAGTGATGTAAGTACTGGTGCGAAGGATTACAAAATTATAGTGCACATGTAAGAGTATAATGTTCTTGACAAGAATTCGGGTTGAATATTTAAACTAAAAAGAGTAAAATAAAAACTTTTTCAAAAAAAATGTAACCGCCTTCAAAAACAACCACAAAAAAGTGTAAAATAATCTACAAAATAACTTTTTTTTCGGAAGTCGGTGGCTAAAAAGACAATGAAAAGAAAAAAAACCAAGGCACCGACTTCCGAAAGAAAAGTTATTTTGTAGATTATTTTACACTTTTTTGTGGTTGTTTTTGAAGGCGGTTACATTTTTTTTTTTAATCCGTACATGCTTTGTTTGTGGATTATAATTTTTAGGTACTAAACTAATCCTTGTGTTAAAGCTTCACTTAAAACGTGATGTCACTCAATTTTAAACGAGCAAATTCATTTCCGCAAAGTAATTAAAAGCAACCTCCTCTCTATATGGAACGCATTATAAACCAGCCTTCGCATTTATTAGATTCCCCATAGACTCGGGTACAAGGTGAGGTAAAAGTAATGTGGATTTTATGACATTTTGTTTCAAATATAAAGACGAATGCGCTCTGCTTTTTGAACGTGTGTAATTTCAAAGATATTTTTGAGGAAAGAAATATTCAGCTGCGAGTGGAATTTGAACCCGCGTCTTCTGGATAAATACTCCAGACGCCTTTCCACCAATTACGCTACTGTAACTCCACTAAACAGTTTGAAGCTGAATCTTCTATTCCTTTGTTTGAACGTTTCTCGGTGTGACATTTTTTGAAAAGTTGACAAAATATGGGTTTTTCAGAAAGATTTTATTAAAAGATGCTAAGTTAAGCCAAAACATTACGTCAGTCAGGTGAATTTTCGATGATAGATTTATGTGTGTTCGTCTTACGCCATTTTCATTTGTCGAAAAACATCTGGCTCCAAATTTATTTCAACTTCATTGTTGATTTTCAATACTTACAAGGTTTTTGTTCGTGAGGGGAATTCAAATACCCAAAGGAAAAATACTGAGGTGTCTCCGATCAGTCGAGATTACATGTTTTAGGCCAAATTAGTACGAATCATTTTGAATTGTTCAGTTTTTATCGCTTAGTTCCGTATTATCACCAGTTTTATATCCGTCTGCTAAGTTGTGACACCTTTTTTTATCGTGGTGGATTCACCAAATGAGTCCTCCCACCCAGGGCAAAGCGCGAGGGACTGTCAGACTCGCACTGACTAATATCCACGGTGTCCTTCAATAGCCCTTTACGTTTCGGTAATTCGTAAGTCCCGCAACCCAAGTTGTGACACCTTTCGGAAAAGATATGGCGTATTATTTGAGTGACATCATTTTTGCCCCACCCTGTATCATATACACGAGGCATCAGCGTGCATTGTGCTAGGAAGTCATTTGATTAAACTAGAGCGGGGTTGCACAAGGAGTGGCTATTGTTGGGCTATTGTATGTTTTCTATAGCATCTATTTTTTGCCTAGACTATTGTCTTTCTGTAGAATTTTACTTTACACTACATAGTTTGGATATTTTTATTGTACTAATTACAATTATTGACAGTTTTGCTATGAAAGATTTTCTTAGGAAAGAAAAATTCAATCCGCTGGCAGGATTCAAACCTGCGGCCTTTGGATTCAGTACATCCCATGCTCATTTAAAACCAAAATTAAAGTTTTGTTATGGTCTAGTACTATGAATTGTGATGATTCGTCATCTGAACTACTTTTTTTGTAGTGCTGATCTTTGGAAATATATTTTTTTTTGTAAGGATCGTAGCAGATGACTGCCTGGGTTTCGGGACTTATTTCCTTACCGTGACTCCGGAACATAAAGGGCTCTTGAAGGACACCTTGGATTTTAGTCAGTACAAGTCTGACAGTCCCTCCCGCCCTGCCCGGGGTGGGGATGGGGACTCATTTGATAATTTTACCTCGTTAAAAAAAAGGATCGTAGCAGATAGTATTCTGGTTTATTAGTAACTGAATCTTGGAGTTGGAAGATAGATAGGCAGTCGCCATCATCTTCCTGTCCTTATCCCACTTTACTTTGGGTCGGCGTAAAACGTTCCCTTTTTACATTTAGGAGAGTATAATAAAATCGACGGTGTAGTACAATGTGGCTTTATACATAAATCGTTTCCGCAAAACTCACATTGAAAAAAAACGTGAGTTGATGTTGAATGTATGTGATGGTAAATAGTAAGTTATTCGATACAAATATTTCCTCATGGATTTGGGAAACAAAGTTGGGAAATCTCGCTTTGCTATGGCTAACGATAACGTATCTGCGTCCATTACACGTTTTCATGCTTTAATGGCGCCGCTTAAACGTGCGCCCACATCAATCGACGCGGAATCGGCTTTTACCGTCGCCTTTTCTCTTTCTGTCGCTTAGAACTGCCATTTGCTAGACCGAGACAGAAAGCATAATACGATAGCACGCGGCGGAATCCTCGAGGCGGCCACGTGCTATCGCATTGTTTCGTTCGCAAATGTCAGTTCTAAGCGACAGAAAGAGAAAGGGCGACGGAAAAAGCCGATTCCGCGTCGATTGATGTGGGAGCACCCTAATGTAAACGTGGTTTACAGTGAAATGGCCGATAATGATTTATGGTATACAGAAAAATACACACAATTTGTTGAGAACGTGTTTTGTATTGGGAAAGCAATTTCGTGTTTGGATTATGTTGATAAATGTCCATGGCTAACGAGACGCCGCGCTCTGGCAATAATCTTTTTTCCTACTTTATTTTCAGCTTGTGATTGTCTTACTGCAGGGCAAAGGCCTGTTCTTAACTGATTCTCTCTGTCTAGCGCTTTTGCGTACGAATTCAATTTGTAGCACATTACACCATTTTAAATTGTCCACGCACGACCCACTGACTTCAATGACCCACGTTATAGGCGATTTTATTTTTTACGACGACAATCTAATCAAAGTTTTACATTGAATGACTGACAACGCATAGACTAAATAAAAATCAAAAGACACATTTTGTTAAATGTTGCAAATAAAGTTTAACTTAGAAATATTCATATACCTTGGTCAAACACTTAGTACTTCAGTGTAAAAGTAATGAAGGTACGTGTTATTTTCAGTCATGCTAATAACAAAAACATGTTCGTTAAAATTCTGCATGCCGTTTACGTCACCTTGCTATTCGCACGTGTATGAATATGGCACTCCGCTTTTGCAAACGTCATTATTATTGTGAGTCAGAGGTTTATCTTAGAGGCGCTTACAATTAAGAAAAATACGTGTTGTATTACCTGAACTGAATAGACTTTCGCAACAAGTCAAAAAAGTTCCTCTTTCAGTCTCCTTTTTCGTGGTCCGCGTCCCTGACTCCTGTACCCCAAAGCTCTTGACTGAGTCTGGAGTCAGTCAAGAGCTTTGCTTTACTCCTAGTACTGGTACTAGGAGTCTAGAGACCAGTCTATAGACAGTCAGGATCATTGAAACTATTGCAGGATGTTTTTTTTTTTTTTTGAAATGTGGTCTCATCCATAAATAGAAAAAAACCTTCTCTTTTTTTTTCTTATTCTACTACCTTCAATAATTCTTTTGATCGCACCATCATTACTTCACACTTGTTTTCTCTGAACTTTAGGCTGAAGTAACTTACAGTACACTCTCGTTACATCATACTAGTTTTTCGTCTCATGTAAAAGGCGGCGATACGAGGCTGTCAAAATTCCTGTATTTCTTATGGGAAGACTTAATAAAACTCAGCCTGACCTGCGGCCGTATTATGTAAACTTGAAAGAGACAGAGCTATACAAGTCGTCTAGCGCCACCTCGTTCACTCACTAGAACTACTCTGACTTTAAGACGTCATATTACGGCCCCTGATGACGATTAGTATCACTCGCGACCGCTTCATAAACGAGGCAGTCAATAATATCACGCTATATCGACAAGAATAACCAAATAGCATGAAGCATTATATTAGCATACCACGGATGAACTGCAACCTTCACTGAATGAGTTCAGTGTCAGGCCCAAGGTCTTAGGGAACAGGTAGTGTTGCTGAAGTGGAAACTGGCAACCTGCCAGCCGCCGTCTCATCTACTACAGGGGTCGAAACTAGTCAGTAAAATCAGTAAAAGTCAGTTTTTTTTAGCATGGTCAGTAAAAGTCAGTTTTTTGAGAAAATGGTCAGTTTTTTCAGTTTTTTGAGATTACTTAATTATATTGCTCCATATAATTTTTTGGAACCTTATTAATTATTTACTGACACAATTTTGCCTGTCTTGTCGTTCCTTTTTTACGCCTACCTTCTTCATTCTAGATTTTGCTTAAGAAATATATATCTTATAGTATAGCTACTAGCAGCCAAACCCGGCGTTGCTCGGGTTTCACCTTTCAAGTCCATTCATTTCACATTTTCGCCACCCACAACCGCGACCAAACTTCCTTACTTTCACCAGGAGACCAAAGGGGAGATGATTGGAGTTGGTGGTCATAGAGAAAACCCTGTCTTCCCGTCCTAATATTATCATTTTAAATATACATTTAGATTGTGTCAACAAAAAACAAATTTCTAGTCATTTCTAATTTTCTTAGCCGGGCCCAGTAATGGTTTGAGGGCAACTAACAGCTGATGCTCTAACTCTATTATGATGTCTTGTGGATTGTAGCATCATTATTTCGAGGAAAAAAGTCCAATCCTACTTTTTTTCTAGAAGTAAATACATATTTTATTATTTATACTTTATGTTTTATACTCGATAACGCTACTGGCATGTTAAAAGAAGGAATTAAGGACAAAGACTTAGTCGCCGTTAATATGGCCAAGATATTACTAGATGCCGCTTTTAAAGAAAGAAAAGACTACGAGGAGAAAATTAAAGAAGAAGAAAACATGAAACTTTTATTTTAAGTTAGTTCAGGTGGTCAGTAAAAGTCAGTTTTTTTTAGATTTCTGGTCAGTAAAATCAGTAGTTTTGAACACTGAACCTGTTTCGACCCCTGCTACTAAACAAATATGAACTTTAAACGTGAGGTGATAAAGTTCAGAGTAAGTTGATGTTAGTCTGACCGAGTTTTTCTGGTTAATGATCTAGTCTAGATTCAAGCGATGGATGATTTGTTGGTCATCTTGACATGAGTGCTCTGTATTTGTTGTTTATAATTGTGTGAAACTGTGTCATGTTTTATTTGTGAAGTTTGAATATTATAAAATTGTTGGTGTTTAAGGGAGGGACAGAATACACAGTTTTCTTTCCATTATCTTCTTTATCACAAAAAAGGCTTAATATGTTCGATCAAGACAATATTTTTTTTTACGATTTTGACTTGCTGGTTGTCTGTATCTAGATCTACATCAATAATAAATCTTATACAAGTTTAAGGGGGATGCTCCAACCAGCCCGCGAAATTCAATTTTTTTTTGTTTTTTGCAATTTGCGGGCCAGTGACATGTTGTAACTTTATCAAAATATGAATTGCGGTAATAAAAAGTATAATTTTAAATATAAAAAATTATCAAAAAATTCGCTCCATCAGCTCTTACATAGAAAAGGTGCATCATGTTAAAATCTCCGAAATTTAATTACGGAGTAGAGTTATTTATTTTTTGATAATTTTTATATTTAAAATTATACTTGTTATTACCGCAATTAATATTTTGATAAAGTTACAACACGTCACTGGCCTGCAAATTGCATAAAACGTAAAAAAAATTGAATTTTGCGGGCTACATCGACGCAATCACCTTAACTGCGCAAGAGTTTATTATTGACCTCAGAAATGAACCCATTTTTTTCCATTATTGAAATAGCCTGAAATTTTAAAAAACGATAATCATTGTGCAATGCCACGTGATAAACAGTCTATTTACCACTATTACGATAGCCAACGAATTCCATCTTCTTTTAAAAGAAAAAAGTAACACGCATTGACTGCATGTTCGAGTAAACTGAAATACTTCAGTGTATTTTAGAACTCGCCGAACAAAACTACGTACTTTTAGTCTTTCTCATCGTCAATATGTTGGCGGGCTGAAGTTTACGATGCGTAGGTTAATGACATCTTTAGATAAATCTGTCGTTTTATAGATCTAAAGAATATAGAATACCGATGCTAATAATTATGAAAGCACTATAGCTGTTGCAAGCGACTTCGCCCCTTACAACTCGCAGATCACCCCATGGGAGCATTTGGTATACAATAAGGGAACTATTTTTCTAGAGGGCCAAAGCCTGCCGTAAAGGGCTAATGAAGGACACCGTGGATTTTAGTCAGTACAAGTCTGACAGTCCCTCCCGCCGTGCCCTGGGCGGGAGGACTCATTTGAAGATTTTACCACGCCAAAAAAAAAGTTTATGTGCTATCTGAGCACCAAATTTTATCCAAATCCTTTCAGTCGTTTAGACGTGAAAGGATTCAAAAACATACATTCATAACATTTATACATCCTCAAAAAGTTCATATCTTTACATATAATAAAATCGTAGAGCTGTCATTCCTGTACATTGAATATTTTTTTCTTTTTGTATTTTTTTCGAGATAAGGGATCGATTCTGATCCCAAATCAACTTTTTTTTTCTTTCGAATTTTTTTATGTTTTTTTGATTTGATCTATCTCTTAAACTACTGTAAAGTTGTCGATCAAATTTTCCTCAAATATTCCTAATAATATGCTTCTGTTGATAGGCTATGTATCATTACGCTATTTTTCCTGGGAGATAAGCAATTTTAAATTTTGTTGTTTTTATCTGTTTGTTTTTAGTTGGAAGCTAAACCACTGGATATTATTTAGTCAATTTTTCCCAAAATATTCATTAAACTGCTCTTCTATTAATAGGATATGTATAATTACGCTATTCCCTTTGGGGGATAAGCAATTTTATAATAATGTTGATTTTCAGTCATTGTTGACATTTGTATAAGAACCGCTATTTGAAAACACTGTCAGCGTACTAGCCAGTCTGGTTGGTATCCTGCTTGACTTTCGTGCAAGGGGTCTCTAGATCAAATCTCGCTGTTTCTTTTTTTCACTTTTTGAGTTTTCTTATATTTGTCCTGAGAGTTTCAAATAATTAAAAAAAATGTGTATACTTTTATTTCAATATTATTCGCGATTTTAAATTATTACTATTTTTTTTTCAATAGTTTTCTAGGATATAAATATACACTGATTACTATTTTTTTTTCAATAGTTTTCTAGGATATAAATATACACTGATTTAAATTGTAGGTAGTAAGTTGGATATTTTTTTAAATTGTAATTGTTTCGAGGTGTGGAATTTTATGTTTTGAATCGGTGTTCAAACCAGTGCATAGATTCTGTTTTAAACGACGACAAGTTGTACTCATCGAGCAATGATTTACTTATAATATCATTGTCATCGAGTCAGATAATTAGTTATTTTTTAGGTATCACGCGGAATGCAAGGGAGAAGAGCAATGCTATCGTACGTTCAATTTGCAGCGATACTGTAAATCAACCCAAAAATGATAGTCTAATGTTTAAAATAAACACGGTTCTTTGAAATTAATGTCGCTCAAATAAGGACGTTTCCTATGCAAACTATGTACCTAGATATAACATTATTGATCTAAACTAATAATAAAAATGCAAGTATGTTTGTTTTTTACCTTTTCACGCATTACTACCTACTGAATCGATCGTCCCAAAATTTAGCATATACGTTGTCAGGAGTATAGACACGGATATAAGGTATCTTACATCCCGAATGACAGAAGAGAGCTGTTGCCGAGAAAACAATTACGTTCATATTCCAGATGGCGCCACACGATCCGTATTGTTTCTCAAATTCTAAAATAACGCAAGCGAAGCCGCGGGCAAACACTAGTTTATAATATTTTAATAAGATAGTAAGGAAGAAAAAAAAGTTACTGGCTGATACTTTTCAGCTCGTCTCTGGCAGGCAACAGATATTCTCGTACATCAATCGCAGAATATTTTCAAATTGTCTATCACGGTTCTAGAGATACACTTCTGGTGGCAGACAGACAGACAGACGGACGGACGGTCAGCGCAGTCTTAGCACTAGGGTCCCGTTTTACCCTTTGGTTACATAAACACGCTTTTTCTTTTCCTTTTTCTCCCGTTCTCGGCTTTAGTTGGAGCTGATGTCATCAACAGTCTTGAATGGCTGAAAATCACCCTATTTCTTCAGTTACTCTTTTCGTTCTGAAGCCGCGTTGCCCCTTTGGCTTTTAATACAATCTCTCGACGCAGGAAAACCTTATCATCGTCGAAAATCTCTAAAAAAGTGTAATTATTGGTGGTTTCCCCTAAAGAACATAGGTAAACAAAAAAAGCTAAGTAAAATAGACCAAAGCCTGCGGCATATCCTTATACCAAAATTCGAAGTCATGTGATCAACCCGCAATGGGCCAGCGTGGTGGATTATAGCCCATTTCCGTGGAAGAGGAGTGTGTCCTAGCAGCAGGTATAAATTTAAAACGGAATATGCTTAGCTGTTAAGTAAAATTAACCATAGAAGATACTGAAATAGATAACAATATGAAAAAAAGCTAGCGCTAAAATCTAGAAAAAAAATCCTCCATGGCCAAATACTTTACTCAGCCTCCAGACCGAGTGGGAGTATTAATTCACATTTGCGATTCTTTCTCATAAACTAGGCTGTAGAAAAAACATAATTTTTCCTCATACATAAATCCATTTGTCCCCTTTCAATAATGGGCCTCGTGCCTCTCGTAAGTGCTTTGTATTTTTATCCGACTGCGAAAGAATGTGGGGTAATGTGTTTGCTTCGGGCTTATTATAAGTTTCCTCGCATGTCGGACAAACCGAAGTATAATAAAAATTTTAGAATGTATTAGGCCCGCTTGCACGAACCTGAGTTATCTTTTAACTCAGAGCTAGGTGCTAACACAAGGTTAAATTGACAGTTTGTCATATAGTATTGTCAATTTAACATCGTGTTAGCAACTAACTCCGAGTTTAAAAGATAACTCGGGTTGGTGCAAGTGGGCCTTAGTGTACTAAGCGGTGTGGTCCAACGATATAAATACACCTAAGACGGTTTCTATCGTGTCATAGGAACTGACTCCCTCAAACTTAGGGTCCGAGGACTGATGCTTTGGCCTCACCGCTCGGTTAATGTCTTGTTAGCAGGCTATCAATCAAGCGGTGTTGAATTATCTGAGCCATCAACTAAACTTTTGTCTACTTGGAGGTCAGAAATGTCTCCTAGGGAATAAAAAAGAAAACGCATCCCATGTTATACACCAACTCATGTCTAGTCTAGGTGTACAAACATTATCGAAATTCGTAAGCCGATAAAGATTAACAGACTGAAAGAGTTGTACTTTATGGAAGTGATATAATTATGCTAAAACCTGTAAAACTTTCCATGTAGAATATATAAAAAATCATCTCGATATACAAACATACGTACGCACGTCATCTACTTTATTATTAGATAGTGTGGGTATATCAGCAAGTGTGGCGTGATCTCGGAAACTACTGGACTGTTTCTGAAAATTATTTCTGTTCAGATTATTCTTGTTACTGATGTTTAAAACTCATAAATTCTTACAACTGGGTTATAAGAGCTCTCATCTCCACTGCATGCAATCCCCTTTTATAGAGAAGTTCGCTCGTCAGATTTCATTGAAAATTGAAATCTGTAGTATTACAATTTAGAGGAAAGTGAGTCCAGCTCATGCGTACTAAAATAACAACGTGTTTCATACGTAACGTAGTAATACTATAAACGACGTAGTTTCGAAACTTCTGCTCTTGAAGTCTTTGAGTCATAAAGGTTCATTCCATGGATTCTAATACTCCAACCACAACTATGAAAACATCGAGAGGAAACTGGCATATCCTAAATACCAGAGTTCGAAGTCGTATGATATAGCGTGCAATAATGGCTTATAGCCCATTCTTGTGGAAAAAGCATTTTTGTCGGAGCATTAGGAAAATTATAGCCTGATTATGCTATGCCAAGCTTTGTCCCTCGAAGAGTGATTTTTCGCCTTCTGTACATATAACGGTTTACCTTATCAAGTAGGTGGTCCTAAAGAATTTTTGTACCCACAAAATTTTAAACATTGTACTCGTACCAAGCGACTTGGCTGTTCTTTGCATTTCAGTGAAGCAATACATAAAGATCATTATTATGTACATAGCGCTCAAACCTATAGACCGATAGTGTTGATTTCAAGTATGTGATTAAAACCATTACGATGTTACATTTGTTAATACATAAGGCCCACAAGTTAGTGTAGGCCCTTCAAGTGTTATCCAAAAAAACGTAAATTATTTCCGTCTCCACAGTTTCTCCTATGTCTGTACACTGGGCAATAAGGCCAAATATGGAATATTGCTTGTAGTGATGCTGACCCAAATGAGTCTGTTTACTTACTTCCACAAAAATGCTTTGACATTGAACTGAGTTTAGACCGTTTTAGGCTTCCGTCCGTTCAGTATCCAATGGTTTGTCCAAGGTTGGGAATTTCATGCCAAAAGCAGTGTTTCCGAATTTTGCATTTACAGAAGCTGTATAGCTTTTAATTCTAGATTTATACATTTTTAAGATTTTTACCACTATACCCAAAGTATTTCCGATTTTTTTTTCGTTCACATAAATCTGCGTACAATTAGTTTTGACGACGACGCGCTGAACTATATTACGAAAGTATGATGAAACTGATCGGATTTAGCCTATACTGCATTCAAAAACTTGTGTACCACCTTACAGTTCCTGCTTCAGCATAGCAACAAATATTCCAATAAATTATCTCCTCAATCATTACCTCGCAAATTCAATCGCCCAATAACGAGAATGCATCACAGACATTGTCGAAATGACTCATTCAAGAACCCATTAACTCACAGGTCATGAGGACAAGCAACTTTAAACTTTATCAACAAACAAATAAATGTCATATTTCTCATTTACATTTTGTATTGTTTTTATTTGTTCTTGATCTTTATTCTTGTTTAGATTTTTTATATATAGAATGGATTCGCGTGGTGGCGTGCTGCCAGGTTTTTAGCCAGTATACTGTTTACTAGCGTAGCGAAAGGCCGTTGTTTTTTCGTCGGATTTAAAACTGAGTTTAATTTCTTCGTTCGGTATTTTGTCAATGGTAGTTCAATAAAAAAACAAATTGAAATCAATGCCGAAAGTTTGGAAGACGGAAAAAAATGATGTGCTTGCGTACGTTTTTGTGATGAATTGAATATTTGTTAATAAAAAAAGGATTTTTCAACAAAGCTTTTTGTAAGAGTAAAAACTGTCCCCTCTATATTGTCAGTGGCATAACTACAAATAACCTGCAAATTGAAAAATGACTGTAAAATTATCGAACTTATTGACATTTTGAGTAAACAAAAGTGACAAAGTGACAATGTGTGACAGGTTCACGTTGCCCGGGCGAGCTGATGCTGTAGTGGAGCTATGGAGATCCAGGATGGAGGAAGGTGCCCTGGCGCCCGCGCACTTCCTAGACCACTGGAGGGTCACTGTTCCCAGGATATACTCTCCTCAACCTAATAGGACTTGTCTAGGTGAGTGACTAAATTATTTCCATTTTATTTTCCAATACGACTAAAAAGACTGTGTATGTGATGTGTGAAGCTAACCTGTAATATCGCTTCTTTTCACAGCTTAAGCTAAGCTATGACTGGTTAGGGTCACACTCACACGCTCTGGTGAACAAGCAGCCTTAGAATGTAATTAACGTTATTTATTTATTTAAGGAGAACCAACAGCTATAACAAATGAATAACGGTGGTAACATGCAACACAGAGCCAATAACATGATAAAGAGTTACCGCCGTATAAGGACATTACATGACTATCAGTACCAGACAAATAATTATTGTAAATCTCTTATTACAACAGTACCCATACTTCCCAGAAACTGCAGAAAAAAGACCAGTAATTTCTTGTTATGGTTCCATAAGCGAAGAGCTCTACTAGTAGAACTATAAAGGGAGTGCGTTACAATTCCCCAATAAATCGTTTGACGGATGAATTGTTGAGCTACCTCTACGCTAAACTGAACTCGAATTGAACGACATAGGCTTACCTAAGAGCCTTGATTGAGCTTTCCCGAAAATTCGAGCTCAACTTGAGCTTTGCTCGTGATAGCGTACACATTGCATTGACAGTTAGTGGAACCGAAAGGTGGTCCTCAAGGAAATTAAGGTTACACTAAGACCCGGAATATACATGCCAGTAACTTGCCCAAAAATATTAAGCAGCTTGCACTGCACAGCTTTTGATTGGTGAATGGATACAATGGTATGCTTGCTACTTGCAAAATTTTTTTTGCAAGGTACTGGTTAATTTATTATGGGCTTAGTACACAGACAAACAGGCAATGCATTTTACAACTTGTTATCAATATTGATTTATGTTGTTCAGGTTTACATTTCTTTTTATCAGATTATGTTTCTTAAGACTTATTCAAGGTAATCTGTTGTCAAATTTTATGTCTACTGAACTGATTTGCTGTTATTAATATGTTTTAAAAATCACAACTGATAATAACATGTGTTGACAAGAGATTTACTACAAAAATCTAGGTTAGTGGCACGACGGGGCTTAAAGAGTAACTCACTAAATCTCCATTGAGTTTTATCGAAATTATATCAGAGAAATCTCAGCGACGTTGATCATTATTTTATCATAATCTTCATGTTTTTGAAGACATGAAACTCGTAATTTAGATGTAGTCAACGATCGTGATAGAATCGAAAGATTAGCTATAAATGATTTGACTTTGAATTTTAGCACAAGTACACGTTGTACAAAATTGAATCCGATTAGGAAGAAAGGAAGACCCTTTGGTTGCCTCATGACAGGAGCGCACACACTATAAATTTTAAACAAAAGAAAAGAAAATTCAATCTCAGCCACATAAAACCACAAAAAATAATGTGTGTATCGCGAATGTGCCAGATAGGCCTACTCAGCAAAATCCATTGCAGCTAGTGCCTAACGCTAGTATTCAAGTGGACCTATAAAGAAACCCCAAAAGAACTATTTCCCAAAAAGTAAAGAACATAGTAACATACTGTGTTCCCACAATTTTACCTATACCGGGCCGTCAATTTTCCACATGTTTGAATTCTGGCACATTGTTTACTGAAGCCGAAACTGTCGACTCATGTAAACATGCTCGTAGAAATGAATGTCGGACGCAAACACTGGAAACGGTAAATAAATATGCTGATGGCGTATGAAGCAGGTCTCTTTGCATGACTAGCTTTTTCTCGCGATTTTTGCTACCGAAGGGTTAGGACCTCTACCTAATTAGTACACCCAAATTTTAACAAGCTTTTGTCAACGTAGCTTAGGACGTCCATCCGTATGGTGCACAGACGATCTGATG
Organism: Agrotis segetum; assembly: GCA_036375495.1. Lineage (NCBI taxonomy): Eukaryota > Metazoa > Arthropoda > Insecta > Lepidoptera > Noctuidae > Agrotis > Agrotis segetum. The sequence continues at coordinate 239,325 of JAQSVV010000003.1, forward strand.
GCCGCAGGATGACGCTGGATGCAAGCCACATCTAATCGGTCTATTGGAAATCTTTGTAGGGGTGGGGCTATGTTCAGCAATGGACGTCCTGCAGCTGGTGTGATGATGATAAAGAAGACTTTTGACTAACTTGCCTTCCCATGTATGGGTCGAAACTGGCAACTGAATTTCAATTCAGTTCCCCCAAACCGATTGATGTGAAATTTTGGTCAAACTTTTGGTTTTGATGCCAATACATTTTAGGACAGGCATGACTGCTTCAGCAGCAAGGATAGTCGCCTAATGGAAAAACTCTTCAACGGTTAATAGTACTGATAGGAAACTTTTTATTCAAGTTCACTTTTGATAAGTAAACATGTTTTTCTTTTAGAATTTTATGAAAAAGCTTAAAAAAACATATATCAAGGAAGCATAAATAATAATAATATAAGCGAAAGTTTCTAAACAAAATCTCTTAAGGCTTATCTTAAAAGATGAAGTTGTATACCAGTCGCGGGTTCAATTACCGCAAAGAACAAATATTTGTATGGCCTACTATACAAAGTTTAGTTTAGTTCGTTGTTCCGCGTCTGGCTGTTTGTGTTATGAAGATTATAAACATACCATTAGCTACTGTAAGTATTTCAGAAACTTGTAAGTTTCGGGTTTCTTAATTTGTACGCAAACGCCTCCGGGATAGGCCGCCCGAACTTTGAACTTTTGAATTGAAAATCTAAAATTAATTGAATGGTAGAGAATCAGCACGATTTTAACATTAAAATAATAGAAGAGAATCCCTTAAATCGCTTCCTTCCTATGATGAAGATTATCTTCAAGAGGTAATAATCATGCTACTTTATTGAGTAGAACACCTAGATCTTTCGGCTGATGTGGTACCATCTTCTTACCTCTTCTTACTAGTTTTCTACCTGCCTACTTTTTTTGCTACTACCTATTCGACCAAAAGAGTCTTACCAACTCCCATAGATCCTATTGTTTTCAGCTTTGGACCTTTGGTGTGTTTTCAAGACTTGCTGACCTTGAGACTTAGTGCTTTTCTTCTTGGGTTACTTTAAAAAAAAAACGAAATCTTGTGTAATTTCTGACACAATCAATTCAATGTTTCTATTGTCTTCAATAGTATAGCTATATTAGTTTTGTATTGTAATACTAGCTAGGTTCATACCTGCGACTTAGAAAGTATGACACAGCTGGTAGCTTTCCCTCGCATGCGGCAAATGTCAAAGGGTTGTTCGCAATCATTAGTTGCTTATTCCTTGCATGTTGCACGTATAACTTCCGTCTCTCATGTATGTGTGAATTTTAATGGCTTTCAAATCGATGTTCAGTTGCCATGGAACAATTTTAATGACACAGTCGGCGCAGTGGCCCAGTGGCTGAGCGATTGATTTCTGGGCTGTGTGGATAAATCCCCGCCCGGAAAAATTATTTGTATGACCGACAAATAGTTGTGTAGAGCAGTGGTGGCCCAGTGGTATCGGTCCTGACTTACGAGTTGTAGGTCGTGGTTCGAACCCCGCCAGGCGCATCATTACTTTGTGTAATTTATTTCATCATCATCACTGCTCTCAAAACGGTGAAGGAAAACATCGTGAGGAAACCGGCATGTCCTAGAACCAAAAATTCGAAGACATGTGACATCTACCAATCCGCACTGGGCCTGCGTGGTGGATTATGGCCGACTCTTTCTCACAGAGAGGAGGCCTGTGTCCTAGCAATGGGAACACTATAGGCTGATGATAATGATGAAATAGTTGTTCCAGGCCGGGGTGTTCATAACGTAGGTTTCAATGTGTTTAAAAACACTCACGATATAGGAGAAATTCTTGGTGAGCGGCACACAAAAACAATAAAATTTTAGGCTGACGTAATTCGACTACAGACAGACAAGGATAAAAGAAAATGTAAATAAGGATACAGTTAAATATTATTTATTTTAAACACAATGGAAGTACATCTATTGTGTTTAGGTAATTTTGCCGTCTAACTTTACATTTTTCAGTTCTCTGAAGGTTATTCCTGAAAGACCAACCCCTTTTTTCTTTCTTTTTTTGGGATATAGTATTATCAAATAGTATTGGGCCTTCTGAAAATACTGTAAGTCTCGGACTTACTAAAACCACTTTACTGCGGTATCCTGTTTACACAGTGGCGCGACAAGTACTTGTTTACGCCGTATGTGACCGTATAGGTACCAAAAGACTTCGCCGATCATTGAACTACTACAAAAAATTAAGGGTATTGATTAGACCTAAAAATACCACACCATTTTCAGATTACGTCGTCAAAGGCAATCGTGTTAAAATAAACACAAACCAAATCAAAGGTCAAATTAATTAAGCCAACAGAAATTCTCAGACACGATATGTTTTTAGATTTTTATTTAAGACTAGCTTCTGCCCACTGTTTCACCTGCGTCATGAGAATATTTTTCTTAATTTTGCAACATTTTTCATAACTGTTCAGGCCCTTTTGGTCGTAGCGTAATTTTAAAGATGCTGTTGCCTTCATTGATAAATGGGCTATGCACACAAAAAGAATTGTTCAATTCAAACCAGCAGTTCCGGAGATTAGCGCGTTCACTCAGTCGTCAGTATAATAATACTAGTATAGATATCGATGCTGTACTTATTACGTCTGTGGAAAGATTCTGCAGTTAGTTTTCAGACATGAGGTAAGAATAAAGGCTAGCAATCCATGTGGGTACGTTTACAAACGGACGATTTTGACGGACGGCTACAGCAGAAAAATAGAAACCTGAAAACTTATCAAACTTCACTGTTGATTTCCTCCAAAAAATAAGCTGGTTTCATATAGTATTTACTGTATTTAGTACCGTTCCTAGAACTTCAAATTAATTCAAATATTGTTTTCATCCAAAGTAATGTAAACTTTATTGTAAGTAACAATAAGATGCTTTACTTTTCGAAGGCGATTTTGGATGTTATATAATTACAGTAGGTAACGTCAATTGCGTACCTAGTCCTTGACCAAAGGTTTTATCAGAAAACAATATATTTAGAAGAATTTCGACTTTCTGTAGAATAAGAGGTGGATAACAAACAATAGCCAACTTTTTTTCAAAGAAAGAAAGTATAAGATAGTCGACTGATCGACGAGAACAAGCTATTTTTGATATTCCCAGAAAATTACTGAGCACGGGCTGATCATGTAGACGTCGCATTTGGTGGCGATTTCGCCAGCTGTGATACTTGGCCAAATCCTTTCGATTAGGTTGACTCGTCTGACTCGTCAGAATACACCAATCGCTCCAATCTAATATCTTTAAACGAGCAATTCTTGTATATTTATTTATATATAAATAATCAAGATCTCGGAAACGGCTCAAAGGATTTTCATGAAAGTTACAGATTAGGGGTTTTTCTGCTCAAGGAATCTATTTATCAAGGTCCCAGGTTCGAGAAAAGCTCGGTTCCCAAGATATAGACATGTTAAAAACCGCGTTTTAAGAAGCGCCATCTATAACGCCGTGACCGATGAGGGCCAAAATCAAAAAACCGAGCAAAGCTCAGTCAACCAGATATTTATTATATATATTAAAATACGCAATGTAATTGATAATACGCATTGTAATTCAAGTCATTAGCGCCGGGAATTAATAATGTTGAATTACCTATAAGATGGACAGTTATTGACAGAAAATTTGCAAAATTGTATTCATTATTCATACTAATGTTGTAATCATTTTCACTTCACTGATTTTAGTTCATTTGGCATCTACATAACTAACCCGAGTTCGCGATCTAGTTCTTGAAACACATTTCAATGGAAATAACACTTTAAAACCCACACTTATAGAGTTCAGTTTTCAGCACAATATCAAAAAAAATACGAATCTGTTCTAGTCATTCCAGAATCAACATTATTTTGACTGTAGTAAAGATGATATTCGTTCAATGGAAATGCTGAATTTTTATAACACTATTTGCGTTTAGTGTGACTAGTGTACCAAATAAACAATTGTATAAACATTGCAGCATTTTTTGCACTACTTTTACTGGGTTAACATTTTTTTATTTTTTGTTATTTTTACGCAAAGAATGTTGAAGAGTTGACTGCATAATGGCTGGCTGTGTTTGGGGTCAGTGCACTTAATTATAAGCGAAGATAATTATGTGGATAAGGATCTACAGCAGAGATGTTATTTATTGCGTGGAGCCGCTAAAAAACAGAATGCTCCGAAAATGGTGATTATAATCTAATTCATAAGCACCTGGTCTAACATTATTCAGGTTCGAAATGTTGAGGATCTTTCATAATTATGACAATTCACATTGAAAAGACTCACCCATATTGTACACACCTATGGGTAATAGTTTGCCGCTCCGCAGCCCCGCCCCGTAACTATGGCTAGGCAGCCTAATAAGAAAAGAGTTAATTTACGGCTGCAGGACATATCCGAAATTATACTTCTGATATTATATCACCAATAGAAAACTATAATTACCGAGTGTTGCCATATTTGCTTCTTCGACATAGAAAGAAAAGAGAAAGAAAGAAAAAGTTTTTATTGGACTTACACAGGACAGAACAACAACAAATGAATACTTAATAAAAAATAAAAAAAATAAAACATAAAAGAAAAATAAAAACCACAGAATGCTGCAAAGATGCGCACATAGACTGAAGAAGCTTCTAACTCATATCTTTCTTCTGATTATTCCAGACTGGTCATTCGACGAGGAGATAGCAGCCAAGCTGCTGATCCAGCCACTGGAACAGTTCGTGTGGGGCAACAGCGATGGATCACAGCCGCCATTGCCGCGCCGGTCCACGCTTTGCGGCAGAGTGTTCAAGCAAGGTGACCCGGCGTATAGCTGTCGAGAGTGCGGTAAGTATTATACATAGCTGGTAGACTGGGGCAGTTTCACGACGGCTTGGGAAAAAAGTTCATGGGTGGAATTGAGGGAAAACTGCTTAGCAGTGGGACATCTATGCTTGGCAAAAAAGGTCGGAAAACGTCCCACTAGATAATGTTTTTTTTTTGCCATGAAAAAGGTAGGAAAAGGTCCCACTAGAGAATGTTTTTTTTTGTTGTGATTACGGTTGTCTCAGTGGGAAAGTACACCTTTTCTGTTATACAAGATTGAAATCAATAATGATGCTGTGATATTTCGGTATTAGACTCTACTGACCTGATAAACTCGATTTACATTCAAAGTAATATTAAAATTCGATTTTTATAGCTCCGAAATCAATAAATAGTAAGACTATAGTTCAAAATTCAGTGAAGTGCTTTTGTCAGACAAAACCGGGGAAGAATAGCGTTTTTACAGATCATAAAAAGTATCTCAATGATTGCTGGTTCAAATATCTAATTCATAAAGATTTGATGGTTTGAATGTTTATGTTACCTATATTCTTACAAATAATAATATTCCACAACTATCACACAACACCATTTAGTCCCAAGCTAAGCAGAGCTTGTGTTATGGGTACTAGGCAACTGATAAACATACATATATATTTCTAAATACATACATATTATAGATAAACTAGCAAACCCGGGGAACTCCGTTTCGCCACCAGATGGCTTCGTTTTTTAGGGTTCCGTAGTCAACAAGGAACCCTTATAGTTTCGCCATGTCCGTCCGTCCGTCCGTCCGTCTGTCCGCAGTTTAGCTCAGAGACGCACAGCACTAGAGAGCTGTAATTTGGTGTAAATATACGGATTTGATGTGCCGAAAAAGTGGTAAAATAAAATCTCGAAAAATATTTTTTTTTAGGGCACCTCCAGTACTTACACGTAAAGTGAGAATTTTTTTTTTCTCGCGTACCCCTTAGTGTGGGGTATCATTAAATAGGTCTTTAAAAAATATTGATAGTTTCCATTAACAATTTTTTGATAAAAAAATTAGTTTGTGAAATATTAAGCTTTAAAGTGTTAAATTTTGCTCGACTCGAGTGTCCCCCCCCTCTACCAGCTAAACGGTTACGTTTGGGGGTGTGAAAAAATTCACAGTAGTAGTATATATAACGAAGTTTAAAAGAAAATTGTCATGACTAAGTAGGCTTTACAACTTTACGAGTAATAGTCGACCAACTTATAAAATGTACTTGGATTACATATTTTCTTAAACAAAATGTATCGGATTCAACTGCAAATGTAAGTTTGTCAACTTTATATTTACAGCTTTAATAGGTATGTTTTTACGGTATGTTTTTTGGGGATAGGTAGGTTTTTATCGTCAACTATTTTTAACTAACTTCAAAAAAAGGAGGAGGTTCTAAATTCGTATTTTCCCCGATTTCTCAAAGACTCCTGGACCGATTTTGAAAATTCTTCTTTTTAAAATTAAGTTCAGCGAATCAGTTTAGTTAGTTCGCATAAGTATTTTGATGGGCAATTACGGAACCCTACACTGTGCGTGGCCCGACACGCACTTGGCCGGTTTTTCTTTGCTATAATCCTCACGGAGCCCGAGACCTTTCCAACGAATGCATAACCGTGGAAATTGGTTCATGCGTTCTGGAGTTATAGCGTCAGGAAGGAAAACCCGACTTATTTTTACGAGTATATAGTAGAAGATATTCATTCATTCATTCAATGTTGTAGCTAGCATTTCCCTTCAGGATTGAACTGCGAAATCACATTAGATTCTAATTGTTTTCAGGCATGGACAACACATGTGTCCTATGCGTGGAATGCTTCAAGGTGTCCGCCCACCGGCATCACAAGTACAAGATGGGTCAGTCCAGCGGCGGAGGCTGCTGCGACTGTGGTGACACTGAGGCTTGGAAGAGAGACCCCTTCTGTGAGCTGCACGCTGTAAGTATCGTATGACTCAACCAGAGTTGCATAAGCAGTGCCATCATATTTAGAAACTGATAATACAGATGTCGTTATACAGGGTGATTTTTTAGTCACCATCAAAATTTTAATATACTAATCTTTGGCGAAAATCATTGAATACGTGTTTTTTCTTTTTGTATCACTCAATACAAAAATATCGAGATATCACGTCAATTTTATCTATAAAAAATTGATGAATCTGGACACCGCGCTGTAATGTGTCGCTCAGGTGTAGCGGGGCGGGGCGGGGGGTGAGCGGGGTGCGTTCTGTCCGTGTCATGCGTCGGCAACTGTAGTATTATAAACGTTTGGCTTAGTGACCAGTTGACCACGCAGAGCGTATAATTCTTATGAGAAAAATCAAAAGTATTGATATATCAAAAATGGATTTAGTGATTGATACCTAATGCCTAGAAAAATTTTGGACGGTGGTAAAAAAGTCAACCTGTATAATAATAATACTACTACTAATTAAACAATATATTTTCAGGCATCAGAAGAGGATAACCAAGCCGAGGCGACCATAAAGCCAGATGTGATAGAACGGATGAAGATCGTGGCCTCCGTCTGTCTGACCTACTGCTTGCGACTGCTCACACACGACCATGCGCCTGGTCTGCCTAATGATTTGAGGTAAGCTTTATAAATACCAGACTTGGGCTCTTTGGAGCCCTAGAGGTTGTCGATAGGCCCGTCTGTCATTTGTTATTATTTGACAATCGTTACTGGTAGACAGGGACCTGAAAGTCTGACAACCAGTCTTACCAATGGCTATATATCCTAGTGTACTAAGCTGTAGCAGGCGTCCAAAGTCTAAAATTGATCATTTTCCATTTGGCGGGCTGTATGCTTGTTTATTGCAATAATTGTATTAAAAAGCTCTCCTAGCGGGCTTACCTCGCTCCATCGTCTACCTTGTCTTTGTCACCCCTGACCTAGAATAGGGTCAAGACCAAACCTATCGTACATTAAAAAAGTGGAATGTGGAAGTCAGATAGGCCTTCATTCCGCTTGATTGAAAACCGACCGATTTTTTCCACCAGTCATCGCCAATAAACAAATTGAGTTTACGCCCTTTATTTATGTAACTAGTAATTCCAAAATCAACTTAATTATCCCAGGTATAAAGCTAATAATCCTTTAACTCTCTCGCTACAATAGAAGAATCGAAGTGAATAAAAAGAGGAATAGTACGATCACTGATTCCAGGTTAAAGGACGCGGAGAGAGATCTGCTGCATATTCTGGACCAGCCCGACTGTTACTGCACTGTTCTGTATAACGATGAGACCCACACCTTTGATCAGGTATGTACCTACTGTTTAGATGTAGAAGAAAATGCATGAATTGGGTATTTGAAACAATCGACTAATAGTTCCACAACACTTTTTCTTTACCAACACAGCTTATTTTAGACCCTAAAACCTGATTTACTTTAAGAAAAATCTAAATAAGACTTTTTGGACCTCTGAATTCAACAAAACTTGACATATAAGATGTATGGGAGAATCGCGTTTTGACAGCTCATAAAAAGTATGTCATTTGATTGGTGGTTCAAATACCCTATTTTCGTTTTTTCATGCAAGAATACAAATGGAACAGATAAGTTTTGAAATATACAATTTCAAAACTGTCCCGTTGGTGTAGCGGTGGCAAGCGCTGTTCAGAATAGCATTTTGGGTCCGATTCCCAAATCGAGCAGTGTTATGAAATCTCTGCATAGTAGTCTGTAATTGTGCCCGGTTGATATCATTATGTCCGTCAATAACATAGCGCTCAAACATGCGCACACGCCTGTGCATAGCAAAATGTGGGTGTTGGGCACGCTACGCTACTGCACTGCAAAACTTTTCGGGTATTACAAGAGTGATACTATCTGTACTTACTAATATTCTAAAGAGGCAAAGTTTGTGAGTTTTTTTGTAGGAAGTAATCTCTGGAACTATTGAACCGAGTTTGTCACCTGTGCCAAAGCCAACGCGGTCCACTAGAGTTAAAATATATCTGTCTTATCACAAGTAAGATAAACATCTGTTGACAGATGTTTGTCTTAAAAAAGCTGTCAACGTCAAAACTACATTTTACATTGATTAATGAATTTATGTAAGGGTTATTTTGTATCGTTATATAGTTTTTTAGACAAGCATTCAACAGAAGTTTTTTTTTTGTGGTAAGGCTGCTCGTATTTATTTAACAAGAAACCTCAAAAAAAAAAAAAAAAGTCAGGTCATTAACAAACAAAAATATGTTTTTGTAAAGTTAAGGACAGTCTCCCATAACAATAGCTACTGGCTAGCTACAACATTTAAGGTACGTGGTCCTGTATACACGTTACTGTGCCATGTCAGACATCCACTCCTTTCGTACATCTGTGTTGTACTTTTCCGCACTAGTGCGAGAATGCTCAATAAAAAGCATGCGTAAAAACTACATTGTGTTTGTGAACTTGTGAACCTTGTGGTGCAGTGCAATAAGAGCCATTTTCCCACGTTTTTATTATATATTCTCTCGCTCGTAGCTCATTCCAGCGGCTTCGGCCGCTTTTATTTTGGTATTTGTTCCACCAAATCGTATTATCCGGATTTGTAATATCCGTTTCGTACTATTCGGATATAAAACATCCGAATCGTAATATCCGGATCTATCTGTGTGTCAAATTTCATACAAATCCACTCAGTAGTTTTTGCGTGAATGCATAAGAAACATGAGACCATTCTCACAAAACTTTGTAATTATTATAGCGTAAGTAAGATTTTGTGGGTAATTTAAACTATTAATAGCCCATCTTTCAGGTCATAACAACATTAGTAAGAGTAACAAAATGCAACCAGCGGGATTCCTTGGAACTTGTCAGTCTGATCGACCGCGAGGGAAGAGCGCTGGTCAAATGCAACTCTTTCCAAGTCTGTGATAAACTGAAGACCGATATCGAGATGTAAGTGTTTCATTGTGTGGTACTAATTTATTGGCCTAGACTTGAAAACTATCTTATTCTGAAAGTTGGCAACGTCGCAGAAAGCTGTCAAATATTTACAAGTTTTAATTAATTTTGCAATTTTTCTGTATGAAAACAAGAAATATCGCTCTGTAGTGCACTAAAAAAATGATATAAGAATGCAATTAAAACACTGAATTTGACTTTATAACCGTTTCAGGTGTATAAAAGGCATTTGGAAAGCTTCCAAATGCTTTTTATATCTAAAACTATATATTTGGTGTTATGATATTATTATAATTATTGCATTCCCTTATCAATTTTTTAGTGCACTACAGAGCCATATTTCTTATTTTCATTCAGTAACAACGCTAAATTAATTAAAACTTGTTAATATTTGACAACCATTTGCGACGTTGCCAAGTTTCGGAATATACGCTCTTAACAGTCTGTTTATAACGCGGGGCGTTGAGCGGTAAGATCAAATGCGCCGTTATTGGCGAATACGCATATTTACAAGAATTGAATGATTTATAATAATTGAGCTAGCTACTAACACTCGATGAATAAAATAATACGGTCTGCTGCGGACACCGTCAGATTCTCAACCGTGCTTCAACGTGCGGGGAATCCCAACAGTTACATTAAATATGAAAACTCATATTTTTACTGTCATTCCAACGACGATATAATACTAGACTCCGCATGTACACGGTCTAAAGAACAAAAATTATTCTGCCAACTCGCTGAGGTACTACGTCGGCGAGGGGGACAGGGTACTGCGTTGTGATTGACTAAATCAAGGTCTGTGCTGTCTCAACGTATGTTTACGGCTCACAGGATTGGCCGAAATGAGACGAATATAAGACTTTTTTGCCTAATGTGTTGGCAGACATCGGTCGCCTGTTATTAGGAGTCTAGTACTATATCGTCGTTGGTCTATTCACAATGTATTTGCTAAGATATTCCTATACCCCACTCCTTGCTTTACTAACACTTGCATAGTATTAAAGTGGTAGCGCGGTGGAGAAGTGAAAATAAAATTTACATTACAATTCAAAACAATAATTTAGATATCCAAATAATGACTGTAATCACCCCATTGTGAAAAAACTTAATAAAATAAAATTACTTTTTCAACTATAAATTGTATATTCAATCCCTTTATCTATAAATGCTCACCGTTCATGTGATTGCTTGATACATGGTTTTCCTTTACAAAACAAATGATGAATGAATATAATATTACAAGTAGTTGTTCCTGGTCTAACGGTTTGTGTATGAGTTTCTACGTTTGTAAACGCACCCACGACACAGGAAACAAGCATAGTATGTTTAAAAAAAAATTAGTACATTTCGATACAAGTGGGGAAACATATTCCATCAAGTCAGAATTATCAGACGAACCTTTGGCGAGGCTAATCAGGAGCCGAGAACAGCAGTAACAAACTACAACCCAATAAAATGAGTTTAGGTTTTCCTAAAGCATTTCAACTCTCATCTACAATAGTTTTAGAACTTGTATTCTTTAGTCTAGCTTCAATTCAATTCAAATGATTTATTGCATTCCATAATGTACATACATGCTTCTTCGAGCGTGAGTAGTTTTTTTTTGTTATCTAATATCTTTAAACGAGCAATTCTTGTATCAGGATCTCGGAAACGGCTCCAAGGATTTTCATGAAATTTACAGATTAGGGGTTTTTCGGCTCAAGGAATCGATTTATCGGTCCCAGGTTTGAGAAAAGCTTGGTTCCCAAGATATAGACATTTTAAAAACCGAGCGAAGCTCGGGCAACCAGTTATTTTATATAATATTCGTTACCAATTTTCTGTTTAGGTACACACGGTTTCACATCAAGCTATACAAAACCAGTTTAAGCTGATCGTTGTATGCGCAGAATGACCATACAAAGTGAGTCTACGATAAACTGGTTTTGAATAGCTTGATGTGTAGCCGTGTGTACATGTGGAAACTTGTAATTGGCCATATTTTGTCTAAACTGTTATTTACTGTATCTGTTTAGCTGTAAATTTTCCTAAAATAAATAAAATAAAATCTGTCCCCCGCGCTATCCCTCTCTAACCCACGTAAGTAGTCCGCTGTCCCGCTTACTGGTGGTGTGGGGTGATGTGATACGTTATGCTCAGCTGTACGGCGATGTTCGAAAGGTTCACGTCGCGCCACGGACCGAGCCTCAAGGTGCTCGTCATGCACGCGCACGTCATCGCGCACCAGACCTTCGCCATGAAGCTACTGCATTGGTGAGTCACTTTTATTTAATTATTTTGATATTACTCCCGTCTTGATTATGGTAAATAGTATTTAGCAAATTGGTTCTGAGTAACTCAGTAACTCTTTTTACGTGTCAAAAAAAAAACATATTTTTTTAATTTTGATGAGTCCGAAGTCTCGTTTCTGACTAATTCTAAGAAGAAACAGCCAAAACAAATTCAAAGGACACAGTCTCTTTAAAAGTTTTTTTTTTAGTTTTACTTTATCAATTAAACCTATCATGAAATTCAAGATAAGCAAAAACGATTCTAGCTCAGTGATCATGTATGTGGTCGAAATTAGGTAGAGCTATTCATGTACATAAACTGGATATGTACATGAATAGCGAAAGAATAAAGTGGATATCTCCCTAGAGCGGAAAAAGCTGATTAATAAAACAAAAGGTTTTAAATTAAAAAAAAAAAATTGTGTCTAATCTATCTTTGATGTTTTTATCATTATTTATTTTTAAAATTGTTTTCCGCACGAGTTTGTCTATTAGAAATCCCAGGAAGATCCATATTAATATTACGATAAAAGTACTAAAATAATTCTAGGTACCTTGATCCTGAATCCTGTAATCACCAAGAATTTTAATAACAATTTGCCTCAAAACCGATGTTTTACAGTTTAAAAATAATCATTAAAATAATTCTCTACTCCGTGTCACTGTAACCGTCCACCCACAGGCTACAAAACTTCGTAAGCCAAGAGCCCAGCCTCCGCCTGGCAGTGAGCCAGGTGGCGCTGGGGGAGGAGGTGTGGGGGGCCAGCAACTCAGTGGGCGGGGCGGGGGGGGTGGCCGTGGGCGTCATGCAGAACGACTCGCGCATGTGGAAGGCGGCGCGCACGGCCTGGCACCGACTGCTCATCGCCACCACGCTCATGGACTACACCACCAAGAGAACCATGGCCATATTGTTTACTAAGAATTATGGTGAGTTTTTGAGCAGTTTGTTATCCACAATTTTGTGGTTTTTGGCGATAGCTTGTTTACTATCGAAAAACCTGACCCTATAGCCAAATGGCAAGCGACATTCGATAACGTTCAGCAGTCGCTAATGCATTTCTAACTTTATACCCATTGCATAAAGTTGAAAATCTATCAAAGATTACAGATCGTTTTCGTTTGTTTTGTTCGCTATCGCTCAGCAGTCTACTAGATTTTCAAGTTTATGTGATATATAAAGTTGAAAATGTATTAGCGACTGCTAAACGTTAAAGTTTGTCGTTTGGCTACAGGCTAGGTTCTATTACTGGCCAAGGTTAAAATACCTATACAACGATACCCCACTTGACAAAGTTCATCGACTTTTTTTCATTTTGATTTTAATATGGCGTCTGGTTCTCGCTGTGGTGAATTTAGATTACTGTCATGTCTCTTATGGTTAAGACGAATCGATTGACGTAAGAATTATCAAAATCGGCCTACGCATTTATTTGGTCTCTAGAACGCCACATAAAAACAAACATACAAACATAGACTGATAAACACATCACCCACCTTTGCGTCGCGCAAAAAAAGGCTTTTCCCATACATTTCCAATTAGACCGGTTAGTGACTTACATCTAGCGCAATCCTGTGATCTTCATCAGATCGTGTTCATCAAAGTTCTCTATACAAGTACATTATAAGAAGCTTCGCTGTATAACATTAAAGTTCTTCCTCCCCAGGTTCAATCCTCAAGGACTTCATCCGCGACGACCACGACCACTCGTTCTCGATCTCGTCGCTGTCGGTCCAGCTGTACACGACGCCGACGTTGGCGCACCATCTCATCGCCAAACATGACGCGCTCTTTGTCGTCATCAACACCTTCGTCAGCGAGTGTAATAGACGTTGTAATAATGTGAGTGAAAATTAACAGCCTGCTCTATCAATTTTTAATAGATTTTTTACTTTATTCTTAGGAGCATTAAGTTGAAAATCTTTTAAAGGCTACGACACGAGTTAATGGAAACGCTCTGTTCTGTTGTTTATTCTTTAGAGTATAGAGTTGAAACTATTTAAAAAAAGCATTATAAGAATTCTGTTAAAGGAACACGAATGAATGCAAACGTTCTGTAGTCTTTAATAGATTTTGCACTTTATTCTCTAGAGTATAGATTTGAAAGTCTATCAAAGACCAGACACACAGGAATGAAAACGCTCTGAAGCTTTTAATAGATTTTCAACTTTATGACGACTAATCTAAAGTTATAAAGAAAAAATGATAGTTTGATTTGTTGTTTATTCAAATTTTCAAATGGTACTTTTCATTTTAGAATAGCACAAATAAATGTAGTTTAAAAATGCAAAAAGTGTTTACTTAAATTTGATAGCGGGTTGACTTTTGTAACATAATCATTTTTTTCTCCAACAGGGTCGCCTAGAATTCGATCGCTCACACGTACCAATGGCGTTCAAACGTGCACAGTTCATCCTATACGACGTGAAGTACCTCCTGAGTTCAATACCGGCCTCCTTCGACGATGACCTTCGCAAGGGGTTCATGCACGGCATCTCTCTGATGCTGAACCTGCTCGTCATGATGCAGGGGATGGACTCTGTTGTCAGACAGGTAAGAACTTGTAGCTTTTTACCAGTAGGGTTTTTAAAAGATGAATTATTGCATACCAGAATCAATACGGCACGGATACATGCTAGTCGCGGATTGGATTCTTGTACAGAAAAGTGATTATAAAACCTTACATATTTATAGTTATTTCGGGTCTGGGTGTTTTTTTATTTTTTATTAATGATAGTTTCGCGTTTGACCACTATCTCGCCCGATGGTAAGCGAAGATGTGGTCGACGGTGAAGCACGCTTGCCTAGAAGTAACCTGTTCACTCTTGACTTGAAGATCCCAAACTTATAGCTGTCGGGAAATACAGACGGCGGTAGGGAATTCCACTCCTTAGCTGTGTTCGTGCATGAGATCCCTCGCTGCGCTCAAGATTCAAAAAAACACTTTTTTGCTCCCTTGGTAAACAATCTACAGGGTGACCCTCTGTCGTAAAAAGTTTCCTCTGTGCCTTAGAAAGCACGTACAGCCGTTGGCCTCGGCAGTCATTCGTAGATGTTTGACAGTAGAAGCTCTAAATATCTGACAACCAGTCTTACTGTTTCGGCTGCGCCTTACAGTTTTTTACATGCAATTAATTACTGTTACTTTGACTTGCTATTATAATTCATCAGGCGTTACTTATTGTCGGTGGTTGTAAAAATTAGAAAAATTATTGTCATTCCATTCTCTTGGACACTTACGATCGGTCGAGAACTTTGTAGCCACGATATTAATTCGCAATATATTTGTAATTCGAGTATTTCGTCGTTTTACTGAAGAAAAAGAAACCTCATCCTTGTGTCTGAGTAGACATAAATTTGGCGCCCCCGGGTGGGCACGGTACGAAATATAATAAGAAAATTATTCGCCGAGCCTGCTCATCACTGCGTAGTCATCGAGACCACATAAGGCCGAGCCACGCTGTGAAGAAACAAGCATTCATAAACCATCTGGAGCATTGATGCAGCTAAAGTATCGACCCAGAAGACCAGAACCGTTAGAGGACAGCTACAAAGGTCAAAGATTCTCGCGGTGCGGACAGCGGACCAACCGAAGTTAAGTGCCCTTCCTTACCTAATTTTACTATCCTCGCCTATTCCCTTCCATTATATCAAGTCCCGTCTATCCCTATTGTTGAAAGGCTTAAGAAAAAACTGCTTTTCACTTGTGCTAAATTTCAATTTCAATTTTGGCCGGTTGGTCACACCAACGGCGGGACTCAATTCGAATTGTAACGACTTTTTTACGTTTCAACTCATTAGTTCATAATTTCAGATTTTGTGTTTAGTTGTTTATAGCATAATTTAAAACCAGTATAATTAAATTCACCTAATTAAGCAATTTTTTTTGGAATTTGTGGGTGTAATTTTTTCACTGAAATATCAGTCTACCGCCATTAGGATTTCTTACACCGTTTCTAGGAAAAGGTGATTAGACTCGTTCATTGTTTGACATATTTCGCCGAAATTTCCAGATCATTCGTGAAACATCACGCCAGCACCGCTCGAGGGCACGAGCAGAGACTTATCTTCGGTGCTTCGCGGCGTAGATCCGGTTTCCTGGTCGGCAGGTGTCGTCTGATTGAGGGGCGTGAGATTCTTTCACATTTATTTAATTACAAAAAATATTTATTTTAGAAAATATTATTTACACTGATGTCAGATTGAGCTATTCTGTTGGTACAATAATTATAATCGTTTCTGTTATTTCCGTAATTTAACTTAATTAGATATCATGATGCAAGAAGTTGATTCTAAAACTTTACGTGATTTATCTATTCGGCGTAGCTCAATCAAAGGCCAAATTACCAAGTTTAAAAATTATATAGATAAAATATCACCCTCAGTAACCTTGTCAAATGTTGAAATTGCCGAATTAACTATTAAGCTTGGTAAATTTGAGCAATTATCAGCCAAGTTTGATGAGTTGCAAAGTCAAATCGAGGTCGTAAATAGTGGGAACCTGTCATCAGAGCTTGAGGAGCGCGATAAAATTGAATATGAGATGGTAAGCGCACTTGCCATTGCAAAGAGCTTATTAGATAGTTGCAAGTCAAGTAGTTATGTTTCTAGAAGTGAACCTCATGATTCTGGTATTAGGTTGCCACGTATACAAATTTCAAAATTTGATGGTGCGTATTTTAAATGGCTCGAATTCAGAGATACATTTTTGAGTTTGGTAGACGGTAATACACAAATTAGCTCCATACATAAATTCCATTATTTAATTTCATACCTAGAAGGGGATGCGGCGCGTATAATTTCCAATCTTGAAGTATCTTCTGAAAATTATAAGGAAGCTTGGAAGTTATTGTGTAACCGATACAACAACAAAAGACTCCTCGTGGATCATCATTTAAATTCATTGTTTAATATCCGTCAATTTACTAAAGAATCGGAAAAATCCCTCAGGTTTTTGGTTGACCATGTTACCAAAAACTTAAGAGCACTGTCTAGTTTAGGACTAGCAACTGAGCAATGGGATCCAGTCGTAATATTTAATTTAACAGCAAAATTAGATAATCGCTCACTAATAAAATGGGAGGAGTTTAGAAACAATAATTGTAATGATATTCCAACTTTAGAAAACTTTAAAAAAATCTTAGTAGATCGCGCCGATGTGCTTGAAGCCTTAAATAGGAATAAAAATGATAGTAACAACCAAAGGGGCTCTCTAAACCAAACGCGTCATAATTCAAGCACACGTGTAGATCATGACAAAAGAGGTGAGAAACACCATATTGTAAAAACGTTTGCAAGCGCAAACAAAGAAGCTTCGAAGCACAACGAGTTCATGTGTGTGATTTGCGATAAAAATCATAGAATTTACGACTGCCCAACCTTTAAAAACAAATCTTTACAGGAAAAATGGGCAGAAGTATCTAAATATAAGCTGTGCTCTAATTGCCTTAAACAAGGACACCGCGCTAGTTCGTGTGGTATTGGGCCATGCCCTGACTGCAAACAAAGGCACAATCGTCTCTTGCATAAACCTAATCCATCAGTTTCTAATAATCATGCTCATGTAGAAACAGAATCAGAATCAGTCAACGTAAATTCGTCAGCACATCAATCATCATGCAATCAAGTTATTTTATCCACTGCTTTGATTGAAGTGCACAATAATATAAATAAAAAGAGTGAAACTGTAAGGGCTTTATTGGATTCTGGAAGTCAAGCTAGTTTCATAACGAAATCTTTGATGGATAGGTTGTCGCTTAAGTCAATTCCAATAACTAGCATTGATGTTATAGGCATAGGCAACCATGCCTCCGATAGGGTACGGGAAAGCTGCATAGCTCAATTACATTCTAGATATCATAATTTTGATGTCACCCTTAATTTGCTTGTTCTGAAAGAACTAACTGGTAAGTTACCAAAAACTGCCGTCGAAATTCCATTCAAAATTCCTAAACATATAAAATTAGCCGATCCAAACTTTTACAATCCTGCTGAGGTTGACATATTGATTGGATCTGATCTTTTCTGGGATATCATAGGGAGTGAACAATCTTCCCTAGCTCCCAGCAACCTAAAGTTACAAAATTCCAAATTCGGCTGGCTAATAGCCGGACCCTTAAAAATAAATAGCTTAAATCGCATCTGTTGCAACAATAGTCTCATAAAAATGACTAAAGAAGGTCATAATGAGTCTCATATTGAAAATTTACTTACAAAATTCTGGGAAATCGAAGAAATCCCAAACAAAATAATTCTAAGCAATAAGGATAAGGCTTGTGAAGCACATTTTTTGCAACACACTGTCCGCTTGGAAAATGGTAGATTTAGTGTCAAACTACCACTTAATTGCTCCCCAAATAACTTAGGTGAATCCTATAATATTGCAAAAAAAAGGTTTCTAAATTTAGAGACACGTTTCCGAAAAAATCCTAAACTAAAATCTCAATACGTTGAGTTCATAAAAGAATATGAGGAGTTAGGACATATGTCTGAAGCTTCTGAGGAAAAACCATCCCCCTCATATTTCCTGTGCCACCATGCTGTTTTCAAGGACAACAGCGAATCTACCAAATTACGTGTCGTTTTCGATGGATCCGTCCCCACATCTTCAGGTCTATCTGTCAACGACATCCTGATTGCGGGCCCTAATATACAAGATTCTCTTTTCTCCATATTGATAAGAGCAAGACAATATAAATATTTATTAACAGGAGACATTGAAAAAATGTATAGACAAACATTAGTAGATGAAACTTCTAGAAATTTACAGCTAATCCTATGGAGAGAAGATGAGTCTTTGTCCCTCAGAACAATGCAGTTAAATACTCTTACTTATGGAACCACAAGTGCGAGCTATTTGAGCACGCGTTGTCTTTGGCAGGTGGGTGAGGAGTGTGGGGACGAAACTATCAAAACAATAATACAGCACGACTTCTATGTCGACGATCTCATCACGGGGTGTGATGATGAACACCAATTACTTAATATCCAAAAGTCCATATCTAAAGCCTTAAATACAGCATGTTGCAATTTACATAAATTCAAAACTAATTCTAAAAATCTTTTCCAAAATTCATCTTTAAATGTACAAGATAAGTTAACCTTAAGTGAGGCCTCAAGCACACTGGGCCTAGGTTGGGATCCAAAATCCGATAATTTAAATTTCCCGGTTCAAATAAAATGCAATGATGACAAAATCACAAAAAGAAATATACTTTCAAATGCATTTAAAATATTTGATCCGTTAGGACTTTTAAGTCCTTGCATTATTCAAGCTAAAATGTTATTACAAGTTTTATGGTTGCAAAAAATAGATTGGGATCAACCCATTCCTCAGGAGATAAAGGAAAGATGGTTTGAGTTCACAAATAATATACATTCTTTATTAAATTGTCAAATTCCAAGAAGAGTTTTATGTGACTCACCTAAAACAATAGAATTTCACTCATTCAGCGACGCTTCAGAGCGCGCTTATGGTGCATGCGTGTACGTGAGAAGCACGAATAACAACCGCGACTATATGGTGAGATTATTATGTGCCAAATCCAAGGTTGCTCGCATAAATCCCATGACCATACCTCGGTTGGAACTTTGCGCAGCGCTGTTAGCTGCTAAACTATGTAAAGGTGTCGTTGAGTCAGTTCGCTACAAACCATCACGGATCGTACACTGGTGTGACTCCAGCGTAGTACTTGCTTGGCTTAAAGGTGATCCCACCAAACTAAAAACTTTCGTCGCCAACAGGGTGGTTGAAGTAAATGAGCTTACTGATTCATCGTCGTGGCGCTATGTTCCCACTGACATGAATCCTGCTGACCTTATATCTCGCGGCATAAACGCGACGCAACTTGTAAAAAATAATCTGTGGTGGTCAGGTCCAAAATATCTAAATTATTCTGAAAAAATTTGGCCTGCATTAAATTCAATTGAACTTAATAACTTACCTGAAATAAAAAATACCTCTAAAACTAAATGCTTACCCCATTCAAATCAACCAACCATAAAAAGAAATACACCGTCGAAGAAGCTCCCTCTGCAATCTGCGTCTGAAACAAAAACATCTAAATTAAAAAATTCATTAGTTTCACAAAATATATTAATAAATAATACAATGTGTCAAAATCAAATAAATACTTACCTTAATACCAACTCGCTACAACCTATAATAGAAATTGAAAACTATTCCAATCTAAACAAATTAATAAAAATAGTTGCCTTTGTTCGGAGATTTTGTCATAACATGCGCAATCCCGATAACAAACAGGTTTTACCTCTTACCGTTAGCGAGTTAGATGACTCATTTTATTATCTTTGTCGCACAGCTCAATTGAAATGTTTCCCAAACGAATACAATGCGTTAGCGAAAAACATTCCTTTGAGTAGTAAATGTAAAATTTTAAACTTGTCTCCTATTTTAGATGAAAATAAATTAATGAGAGTTGGTGGTCGATTAAATTCTTCTACTTATAGTTTCGAAAAGAAACATCCAATAATACTTGACTCGTCCCACCACCTGACTAAACTATTGTTTGAACGTGAACATTTACGCCATATGCATGCCGGTCCGCAGCTATTACTATCTATGATAAGGGAGTCAGTATGGCCTATAAATGGCAGAAGGTTAGCTCGGCGCACGGTGCATAATTGTGTGAGATGTTGTCGTGTTCGAGGCAAAACACTGAGTCCTAAAATGGGCGACCTGCCTACCCAACGGATCACACCGGGTTTTCCGTTTATTTCAGTCGGAATCGATTTTGCAGGGCCATTTTACATAATTAATCGTAAAGGCAAAGGTGCCAGATTACTTAAATGTTATCTCTGCATATTCGTGTGTTTACGTTATAAATGCGTTCATTTGGAAGCGGTCAGTGACCTCACAAAGGACGCATTTGTAATGACGTTGCGCAGATTTATTTCACGGCGTGGCAAGCCTGTTGAAGTATTTTGCGACAACGGTACTAATTTTGTAGCCGCCGCTAAAGACATAGGAGCCTTTTTAAAATCAAATAATATGTCCTTAACTGAATTTGCAACTCATGAAAATATTAAGTTTATTTTCTCACCTGCTCACGCTCCTCACTTCGGCGGCATCTGGGAAGCCGGAGTCAAATCCGCTAAATACCACATAAAAAGAGTTATGGGAAACTCCCATCTCACTTTCGAAGAGATTACAACCCTCTTTGCACAAGTGGAGGCAGTATTAAATAGCCGTCCTTTGTGCCCTCTCTCCTCATCTCCTGATGACTACCTTCCTTTGTCCCCAGGGCACTTTCTAGTTGGAAGGCCGCTGAAGGCATTACCGGAACCTAATTTGGAGAATCTGAAGGAAAGTCACCTACAACGATATGAGCGACTACAACAAATCAGCCAGCACTTCTGGTCCCGCTGGCAACATGAATACATACACGAGCTCCAGCAAAGAATGAAATGGAAAACCAATAACAAAACGCTAAGTATCGGAGATCTCGTCCTGATACATGAAGATCATGTTCCACCATTATGTTGGCGGCTGGGTCGTGTTACGCGCCTGTTTCCTGGCCCCGATGGCGTTTCAAGGGTAGCTGATGTGAAGACCATAAGAGGCGTGATTCGTCGACCACTGGTCAAGCTGTGTTCCCTGCCTTCCGCGGAAGATTTGCAGCGTTGAAAGACAAGCCTTTCAACAGGGGGGAAGATGTTTCGGCTGCGCCTTACAGTTTTTTACATGCAATTAATTACTGTTACTTTGACTTGCTATTATAATTCATCAGGCGTTACTTATTGTCGGTGGTTGTAAAAATTAGAAAAATTATTGTCATTCCATTCTCTTGGACACTTACGATCGGTCGAGAACTTTGTAGCCACGATATTAATTCGCAATATATTTGTAATTCGAGTATTTCGTCGTTTTACTGAAGAAAAAGAAACCTCATCCTTGTGTCTGAGTAGACACTTACCATGGTGTATCGTATTACCGAGTTACAGGGTTGTGGAGGTCCAAAAGGCAGTCGCTCCATGTAAATTACTGATATTGAGATCTGCCCCCCTAGACCTATTAGAAAATCTATTTAGAATTTCTAAGCGTTAGCGACTGGAACGAACGACAACGCCATGAAATCTTCAATAGATTTTCAACTAAAGACTCGAAGGAATAAGGTTGAAAATCTATTGGGGAGAACCGAGCGTTTACGATTATCGTTTGCGACTTGTCTAGGGGGGCTGCTTCGATAGAAAGCAGATCCAAATATAGCTGGTAAAATGCTAAGGAGATGATGTCACAAAACAAGAAATAAGTGTCAAAATTTTTTTGAGAATCTAAGTGATAAATAAATGATAAATGATAAATGATATTTATTCAGCAAATTGGTTTTCTCAAACTCTTTTACACGTCATAGACACTATTTTTATACTAGATGAGGCCGGTGTTTCGTACCTGACTACTCTGAGAAGAAACATCCGAAACAAACTCAGAGGTCACAGTCTCTTTTAAAGTCCAGACAATTTTGTATTGAATCAGATATATGAGAACCATGCAGGTGTCTGAGGTGGTCTTTTGAAGAAAGAACCACACAGATTTGAGTGGGCCTGTCCAGTCAGTGCAAGCATGTGTCAGTTACCGTGTAGCTCAACTCATAACACAAGGAGCTCAACGAAACGACGAACAATACCAAAGAAAGGACATTTGGGTAGGCCGCATAAATAACTCAAACTGTCAGACAATTACCGCAAGAAAATAATTAAAAAAAAAAAAGTAGAATAAAATGTAACCCACATTTGTTCTCATATTCACAAGCTAGCAAATCACAAAAAATAGACAAAATTAAAATTACAAAGTAATTCATGTCAACAATAATAAAAATATAAAATAAAACATAAAAAAAACAGATGACATAGAAAATGTCAAAATATGTAAAAATATAAATAAATTACAAAGTAATCATGTCAAAACAAAAAAAAAAAAAAAATACAATGTGTCAAAATAAAAGAGAAGTATAAATAAAATGTCAATGTGTATAAAATAAAAACATGTCAAAATTAAAAATAAAATGAGTAAAAATAAAATAAAATGTCAAAATAAAGTAAAAAAGTAAAAAAAAAAAAAAAAATAGTGTAAAAGAAAACATTGAGTGAATTTAATTGGAGCAGCTTATTCCCATGCCTTTTTATCCTCTAAATAATGATTTATACTATAATAAGCTTTCTTGGATAAATTTCGTTTTATATATGATTTGAATTTATTAACACTTAGCGTTTGAATAGGGCCGGGAAGTTTATTATAGAAACGTATACATTGACATCTAAACGAAATCCCTATTTTTTTGAGCCGCGTTGCTGGAACAATAAATTTATCTTTATTCCTCGTATTAATATTGTGAATATCACTATATTTTTTAAAAAGATTAATATTTTTATGTGCGTACAAAAGGTTTTCATAAATAAATTGAGAGGGCACAGTCAATATATTAATCTCCTTAAACTTTTCTCTGAGGGAGCTTCTGGGACTCAATTTATAAATTGAACGAATTGCCCGTTTTTGCAATACAAAAACTGTTTGAATATCGGCGGCATTTCCCCATAAAAGAATACCGTACGACATCACACTGTGGAAGTAACTAAAGTAAACTAAACGCGCTGTCTCTAAATCAGTCAAGTCCCGAATTTTTCTAACGGCGAATGCTGCAGAGCTCAGTTTTTTTGCCAATTTTTCTATATGGGGACCCCACTGAAGTTTATTATCCAAGGTTATGCCTAAAAAGACTGAGGAAAACTAATGTACTAAGTGAAAAACTAATTTGATTTTTTCAGTCAAATATCATATTTCATTCTTTTCCCCAGGTGGGCCAGCACATGGAGTACGAGCCGGAGTGGGAGTCAGCCTTCAACCTGCACGTGAAGCTCGCGCACAGCATCACCCTGTCGCTGGAGTGGTGCGCGGCTGAGAAGGCGCTGGCCACGGCCGTGTACCGCATGGCGCTCAGGAAGCACGTCGAGACTTACACGCCGCCCGCCAGGGTCGTACGAGGTCTGTGGAACATAACAGATAAATTATTACATATTTTCGCTCCATCGAGACCGTGACAAATTTTTTTCTAAGATTTTCTTAGGAAAGGAAAATTCGAACCGCGGGCAGGATTCGAACCTACGGCCTTCGGATTCAGTACATCCGACGCTCATTTCCAACCGAGCCACCGAGGATCTTACCTGCCGCGGTGAATTCTTCCTTCCATTTCTAACGTCTCATGGTGACGTTCATGACAAAAGTGTTTACAATATACTTGACGTGATTTTTTCATTCCTTTTTCCTCCAGAACTTGGCAACCAGATCGCGTCAGTGATCCCCTACGATGTATCGACGGAGCCCGTGTCCATCCACCGTCCTCTGTCGCGGTACATCGCGGGCCTGCACCTGCTGCTGCACGCGCACGGCCTGTCCTACCACAGCCGCGAGTTCGAACGCCAGGACCGGCCCAAGCCCACGCCCGCTGAGCTGATAGGTAACATGTGTAGCACACGTCCACACACATCCACCGTCCTCTGTCGCGGTACATCGCGGGCCTGCACCTGCTGCTGCACGCGCACGGCCTGTCCTACCACAGCCGCGAGTTCGACCGCCAGGACCGGCCCAAGCCCACGCCCGCTGAGCTGATAGGTAACATGTGTAGCACACGTCCACACACATCCACCGTCCTCTGTCGCGGTACATCGCGGGCCTGCACCTGCTGCTGCACGCGCACGGCCTGTCCTACCACAGCCGCGAGTTCGACCGCCAGGACCGGCCCAAGCCCACGCCCGCTGAGCTGATAGGTAACAATATAGTGTAGCACATGAAGAAGAACAACGGCCAATTGCATAAACAGAATGGCCTGTGCAATACCAAATTTTTAAACATTTTACTTTGAGGTCATTGGTGAAAAATATACAAGTTTCTAGACTTGAAAAAGTGCAATAATCGGATGCCCGGATGGTTCCATATAAAAGTGCCACACCGTGGGTATACGCGCGAGTGACTGTCGCAGAGGCACACAGCAAAGACTCTTGTCTCCGGGTGTCGATATCTTGTGGGCACCAATTAAGCCACGTTTCAGCTCATTATAAACGCGGTATAGATATTTTTGAATTCTTGTCGTCACTTTTGCTTGCGTCTTTTGGAACGAAGTTCCTTATCGCGCGTTGTGAAAGGGGGCTAGATGGAAAAAATTCTTACGAAAAGTTGGCACGACACGTTTTGCCTGGCCCCGCACCTCGCGCCTGCACCCCGCGCCCCGTACCCCTCACTCAACCCCCGTTCCTCGTATTGCGGCGTGCACATGTTTCTCTGTCTCTCTCTCTAATAGAAAGCAAGCCAGATATTTTCGTTTCGTCTTTCTATTTCGCATTGAACAGTGTAGTGTTGCGACGATTATTTTTGTTAACTTCGTTCCACCGGGTGTCCCTTGACACCTCTCAAGTTTTTTTTTCTAGGCAATATTCTGCAACTAAACCGATATGAAACTAAAAATACTTTAAATAAGCGTCCAAATTTTGCATCTGTTAACGTAATATTTCAATGAACCTTCAAATCTCCCACAGAGCCAGTCCTGCAGACCATGGCCATGATCGGTCAGGTGCACGCCGGCATGTGGCGTCGCAACGGGTTCGCGCTCATCAACCAGCTGTACTTCTACCAGAACGTCAAGTGCCGCGCTGAGATGTTGGACAGAGACGTCGTTATGCTGCAGGTAAATATAACACTTCTTAACCGGCTTGAACTGGTATTAGCGTATCACGTTTGAACCGAAATTATGTGAATGACCCGTTTTTCCCTATTTTTACAGTCGCCAAAACTTCAACCTACCCCAAACTGTATTTTTTTTCGAATCGAATATGAACCTTTTTTACAAACGTGTCCCGCTTTCGAGGGCCTAAGCCTGCCGGGTTGAAGGGCTGTCTCATCATGTAATCTAAAACGTAAAGGGCTATCCAAGGATGACCGTGGATTTTGTTTAGTACAAGTCCTACAGTCTTTTCCAACCCGCCCTGGGTGGAAGGAATTATTTTATGATAATTATTACCACGATAACAAAAAAAAAAAACTTGAGAGGTGTCAAGGGACACCCGGATGGAACGAAGTTACTGTATACACTCAACAAAAATAATCGTCGCTACTCCACTCCACTCCGCTCCGCTCCACTCCACTCCACTCTTTGAGCTCTAGCACCCTTTCGCAACGCGCGATAAGGAACTTCGTTCCAAAAAGTGTCGTGACAACTTTTTGTAAGAATTTTTTCCGTCTAGCCCCTTTCACAACGCGCGATAAGGAACTTCGTTCCAAAAATATCTTGGTCATGGTTATGCTAGTTATCATAAACTTTTTCATGTGTCTAGATTGAGGTAGTTTACTAGTTTGACGTGCTTGCGTCAGTACACAGACCAGCCCCCCTAGACAAGTCGCAAACGATAATCGTTAACGCTCGGTTCTCCCCAATAGATTTTCAACCTTATTCCTTCGAGTCTAGTCAAAGTTTTAAACAACAATTTCTATGACAATGGGGAAGGTAACTGGGGAACTAATGGTGCTAGTATAGCTTGTTCCAAGCATCGTCATTGGTTCAAATCTTATAGGTACTTCAAAATAGTACTACCTCATTGGTCGGATTAGGACTTAGCTATGGTGGCGCCATCGACAATTAGCTTGGACCGACCTTAACCATTGGATGATAGACACCTAGCGCCATCTACAACCTAATTTAATACTTTTCTTGCTCAACTTCTGTAATTAGTACAAACAATTTTGTTTTACATTTCACGACCTTCGTGTCCAGATCGGCGCCTCCCTAATCGAGAGCAACGAGTTCATAATCCACGTCCTAAACAAGTTCAACCTGCTGGACTGGGCGGCTCCTGACTTCGAACAGCGCAGCATTGAAGATGACACCCTCAGACATACCATCAGCATGCTGGAGGAATTCCTGGGACTGCTTATTACTAGTAAGTACACCGGCGTCATTATCACAGTTAATAATAATATAATTTGTGTGTAATCCCCGAACAGGGAGCGGCTCGGCAGTCGTAAATAGACTCATATCCAGTGAACTGTAAGGGATTGTTGACCAATCAAATACAGTGAACCATTGAAAACAATTAAAATTTATAATTTCGAATATATTATAGCTCAGTAGAAGCAGAGTAACAGAAAAATTGCATCTGCCTAGCCTTTTCCCAACTTAATTGGGGTCGACTTCCAGTCAAACCAGATGCAGCTGAATATCAGTATTTTACATGGAGTGACTGCCTATCGGACCTCCACAAGCTGGCAACTGGGTAATACGACACAAAAAAAAAGCAATTTCCGTTTGCCGTATATGATTACTTCCCAGAATTTGATTCTTAGCAACACTATCGAATGGTATAATACAGGGTGTGATTTTTTTTCCAAAATCAGCGGGTTCGATTCTTGGCCAGGATTATTGAATTTTCTAAAATCCAATGTTGCCGTTTTCGTCAAATTCGATATTCCTTATAGTTTCGGACATACCCACCCGCGCTGCGTTATAAAATTCACGCTGTATTGCGACTCTATTGCCACCAAGGTCCTTGCATGGTAAATTCCCTACATTAACATGGGGAATTATGTATAATGTTGGTTGTTTACTTTCCCTTCCAGTCTACGGTTCCCGCTACGTGCCGGGCGTGGGCGAAGTGACCAACGAACAGCGCACTATGAAGGAGATCATACAGATGCTCTGCGTCAAACCTATGCCGCACTCGGAACTTAACAGGTTTGTAGACGTATTACACTTAGGTACATACTGATACTGCTAGCCTACATCATCCCACTGCTGGGCAAAGGCCTCTCTCCATGACTTCCAATTTTCACGATCCAGGACCAAAGTGGACCACTGATTATTTTACGTCTATTTTCGTCCTCATGATCATGAATCACTAATGAACATAGGTACGTAAAAAAAAGGATTGTGTGGCTTTATGAAATCACGGTAAAAGTGAAACTTTTTCACAGCCGATGCGAATTATAGGCGCCGCCATATTGGCCACGGCTGCTCTGACTAGCGCCTTTCAATTTATTCCAACTACATGGCCGACAGTCACGTGACATGTAACACACAGACGAAACGAAGCGAGCGAATAGTCGCAGCGACTATTCGCTGCGAATAGCTTGTCCCTGTACGAGACATGCAATACACAGATGAAACAAAGCGAGCGAATAGTCGCGGCGAATAGTAGCCGCGACTATTCGTTTGTTTCGTTTTTGAACTGACATGTAAGTAATTAAATCTATCTATCAAAACTTATTATTAGCAACTTCTCCTTTCAGATCTCTACCAGAAGACCAGCTCCACGAAACAGGTCTAGAAGCCGTCATTCACGAGGTAGCAGACTTCATCAAACCCACGGGTGGTAACAACCGGGGAGTGTACAAGTTGAAGCCACACCTCTACGATGAATACGACACGTTCTTCTACCACTACACCAGGGAGGAGCTGTCCCGGAGTGAGGAAGAGCAGAGGACCAGGAGGAAGGCGGCTGGTGAGTTACTGAGGACATTCTTATTGATGGATATAAGAGCCTATGCACACTACGTTTTATAATCACGCCGCTGCAGCGCGATTTAGAAACGCGCGTCGCCGGCGCGTTTGACTTGCGTGCGTATCGCGTTTTCATCAAAGCACTTTGTTGTCGGTTGTTTTAGGGTGCGTCTGACTTCCGTGCTTATAGCGTCTGTATCGCTACAAACGCGATGCCCCGGCGCGTTCTGTCTGTCCCAGATATTGCCACATGAACCAATTTACTGGTTGAACATTTTCCGTGTTCCTGTGCAGTTTACAAAGTTTTCGGCATGAATGGCTTGGCTTTTGGGATTGACTGCTTGCTACGTAGCGTAGGGTAGCAATTTCCTGGATGGAATAAATATCAATACCTAATATGAGTATTATAAAGCTAAAGAGTTTGTTTATTTGAACGCGTTCAGCTTTCAGGAACTGTCGATTTGAATAGAAAAATCTTGTTGAATCAAGCCAAGTTATTGAATAATAACGTTGCTACAAAATCACGAATTGAATCATTAGCAATATTGCCTGAAACGGTTGTTTTCGTTATCCGCTGATCCTTGATCATACGGCAAGCTACCCATTTGGTACTGTTGGGAATTTGAATCCTGAGCTTTGCCCACCTTTATCTCTAAAAAACTGTTCCTCTTCCAGGTCTGCCCGAATGCTGTCCACCTCCAAAACTACCGAAGTTGTCCCCTCCATTCCGTCTGCTAGCCAATCTGTTACAAAGTGACTCCGTTCACCACGTCTTGAAGACTGTGCTGGAAAGAGCGTTGGACCTGCGGGCCAGGTCCTTCTCGGAGACACAAGTCCATAAGGTGAGATTATCATATAAAATGTCCAGGGGTAATAAAAATTCCACTCAGCAGTAAGTAAGATGGAATATTCTATTCATCTGCCTAACCTTTTTCCAAATATATTGTGGTCGGCTTCCAGTCGAACCAGATGCAGCTAGATATAAGTACAGTAGCGACTGCTTATCGGATCCCCACAACTCAGTAACTAGGTAATACGATACTCTATGGTAAGACTGGTTGTCGGACTTGAAACGATTGCCAAATACCTATAAATGATAGCCGGGACCAACGGCTTTACGTACTGTATTGATATATTTTATTACTGAAGCAACAGAATAGGTGTGTTGCTTTGTTTTTATACGTACCTACGACGAATGACAATATTCCTAATAATCCAATATTTCTTTTTTTATGTTTATGCCAAATGTTAATAACATCTCTTCACTAAATGAGTCTTTCCGCCTTTGATTTAGATGAAGGGACATCAACAAGGAATGTCATACTCTTGCTGACTAAAAATCTACCCTTTTCCCCTTTGCGTTTCAGGGCCACGGCGTCCTGATGAGACAATTTCGTAAACCTTTTATATTTCACCTTTTTTTTAGCGTGTTAAATTCATCAAATGAGTTCTCCCCAGGGCAGGCCAGGAGAGACTGTCAGATTAGTATTGACTAAAATCCACGGTGTCCTTCAATAGCCCTTTACGCAGCTCAGTTTTTTGACCCCGGTAGGCTTTGGTCCTCTAAGTAATATCGCACCTACTGTCATGTCTCTTGTCTTATTGATATCTTAGCTATTTATTTTGTGAGTGTCGTCCGTGAGCGGACAGCGAGTAAAGGGTAACTCGCTGTCCGACCATGGACCATGCCCGGGTCGACGGCGCGTCGTGTTCCACGCGCGCCTCAAAGAGAGTCAGCAAGAATGACGGGGCCCCCTCTCAGAGGGCTAAAGCCTGTCGGGGCCTCGGGATTTTATTTCTTCACCGTGACCCCGGAACATAAAGGGCTATTGAAAGACACCGTGGATTTTAGTCAGTACAAGTCTGACAGTCACTCCCGCACAGCCCGGGGAGGGAGGACTCATTTGATGATTTTACCACGCTAAAAAAAGTGTCGTCCATAAGCAATGTCGGTGTCCCCAGGCCCTCCACCTGATGGGCTACGCGCTGCGCGACGAGGAGAGCGGCCACTACGAGTTCCTGCAGTTCGCGGAGAGCGCGGCGCGCGCGGGGCTGCTGGCGCTGCTGCAGCGGCTGGCGGCCAGTCCCAGGGTGGACGCGCACCGGCAGCTGGCCAGATGGGTGCTGCACAAGATGAAGTGAGCACTTTCAAAATACATACTTCTAGATGCTCATTCATCGAGATTTAGGACCCTAGGATTTAGGTTACTATGTATTATGAAACTTACTCCTTGGTAAGATAGATTGGACATTTTTTCATTAGTCGGCCCGACACCGGCGCCGGCGCAGTGTCGTGGAAGCAAAAATATATCAAATTTACGCCAGCCGGACAACACCGTGACGGCGCCGGAACCAGTAAGTGCAAAAGGGAGCCATACATTTTTTCTTTCCCGGCGCCGTCGTCGGTGCCGGTGACGGGCCGGCTAATGGAAAAACGCCCATCGCCTAGTAAAAAACGGCAAAAAATCGGAGACGTGTAACCGACTTGCAATGTGCCACTATCTATCCTAGATTAATTGTTAGATACTCGAATCACACTATAATCAGTATATTTTTTCATCTTCAAACTGTTTCGCCCCTTGGGTTATTTCTACTCTTTCCACTTTGTATGAAATTGACGTTTTTAAACCCACTTCAATCCTGCGTCCATCTTTACGTTGAGGACGCTTTTGTCTCCATGGTTTTCATTCAAAAAGACGTTTCTACCATATCTCATTGTGGACAACATGGCGATCCCACCCTCTCTACTCGAAAACTACACATTATTTTAATTTTGTTTGTCAGGACTCTACTAGGTCAAGCTGACGAAATCGGTGATGGTGATAATATGGAGACAGATCAGGAAGAAAAACCCGCTTCTGATGAAGCAGCTGGTACGTAGCACTCCACTGGGCTAGATTTTAAAATGTTCAATAGTACACACTGACACATAAAACTTACCTATAATTCATGATGTAGGCGAGTAATCCGCACAGTGCCGACACGTTCCGTACCGTACCGTTCCGTGACGTGCTATTCATATAATTATGTATACGAGTGAACGAACATCACTGAACGGCACTGTCACTGATCATCACGGATAGCGTCTTACAAAATATATGGTATAATATCATATTTCACTGACATTGATCGATACGGTACTGATCGGCACGTGCCGGCACTGTTGTGTGTGGATAGGCCTTAATGGGTAAGGGTGCTCAAACATCTATCGACGCGAAATCGGCCGCGTCAAGGATTCCACCGCGTGCGATCGTATTATGCTTTCTGTCTCGGTCTAGCAAATGGCAATTCTAAGCGACAGAAAGAGAAAGGGCGACGGAAAAAGCCGATTCCGCGTCGATAGATGTGAGAGCACCCTAACTCGACGTCTAATCATGGACCATGACATTCCCTCCAGTCCCGCCCTGGGTGGGCAGCAACTTCTCTGACAATAATACCGCAAAAAAAAAAACGTGATGAATGTTGTTTGTCAGAAGCGGAAAAGTCCAGGCGCGCCAAACTAGCGGCAGAGCGTCGTGCCAAGTTGATGGCTCAGATGAAGACGCAAATGAACAACTTCATATCTAACAACGCCACGCTGTTCGAGGAGACTACTACTGAGGTAAATTAATATTTTTAAGTAGCAGAAAATTCCTTTGGTCAAAAGGCTGCTACAATACTTTATTGTAGCGGCCTTTTGTAGTGTGCCGAGGCCTGGGCCGGCCACGTCTGCCGCATGCCCGCATGCAGCTGTGGGCAAAAATAACCAGTATTTGGAGCCCTAACACGGCCAGAAGGCGCCGCGGCAGACCTCGTAGAAGATAGCGGAATGAGCTTGACAAAACCAACGATCAGTGGCCCACTTTGGCTCTAGATCGCGTAAACTGGAGGTCATGGGGAGAGGTCTTTGCCCAGCTGTGGGATAAAGTAGGCTAGCAGTATCTGTATTAGCAGTAATGTACGAGGAGTGTAGCAAAGTGGTTAAGAAAGTCATGACTTCATTTTTGTTTTCTTTTACTTTGGTAGGCAAAAGCTACAGAATGCCTCTATTACGATCCTTACATACTCCAGTCACCTCGTCAAAGTTCATATTTCTTAGCTAACAAGCACGCCGGTTGCAAATACTAAGCACTGACTTTTCTGAGAAAACTCATCAATGTGATAGAAATAAGTGATAGTTATATCATATATAAACCTTTTTTGGCATCTGATAAATTAAACGCCGCTGAATGATAAAAGTCAGGAACATTATTTTAGGTATCACCTACGTAACGAAAACATAAAAAAACACTACAATAAATGAATGTTACGGGTTACAGTTCACACCGAGACGCGAAGTGACGCAACGATACTTCAAATCTTTTCTGAATATCTCTATTGAAATGTGCGCGCAGCGTCACGTCTCGGTCTGTGCTGACCCTTAGATTCGTTTCTATTCTAATCTTTTTCAAGAGTGAGCATTAATTTCGGCCTCCATTTGCAAGGACTCCGTGGCGCAACGGTAGCGCGTCTGACTCCAGATCAGAAGGTTGCGTGTTCAAATCACGTCGGGGTCAAATCTCTCTTTTTGTTCCTGTATGCATTTTATTTTGTTTGATTTATTAAAACTTCGAAGTTACTTTGAACAATATTCCTGCTCTTACGTGCTTTTTAGATATGATTTGAATAATTAATTATAGGTATTCTTTAAAATCGCTGACCGACGATAAATATTATAAACAAAGAAAAAAAAACGAAGAATAAAAAAAATACGCGAAAAAGTGGATCAATGCAGATTTTGTAAATGTAGCAATATATTTCAGTTAGATAATGTTAACCTCATTTTATTTACTGTTATCAAGTACAAATAATTAAATTATCTCTGAAATAGCTGAACCGATTTTGGTGCTATTTATAAAAAATATAATGTACGGACACATGGGCACTAAAGTTGTCGATGCTATTTATGCTATGTTTCTGGGATAGAATGCAATAAAACTTTTAAAACCATTCGAAGGTTTTCTTGAAAGATTTCTTTCATTATTATCAGTAAGAACAAGTTAAAACGCCTGAAAACTCGGGAGCTTATAACGTCAGAACGTACTAAAAATTACGTCATGGCATGGCATATTGTGAATTTGAAAAGCGTCGTATCTTCGCAATATTCGTTTACGTAACAAAAGAAAAAATACGGATCAAATATTTTTGATTAAATAACTAACGTTTTAATTAGATTTTTGCACAAGGCTACTCTATCTCTATAATAATAACATAATGAAGAATTTTTTGGGTAAATTCTGCAGCTTTTATACTTTTTTTTACCACAGGTAACGGCTGAAGAAGAAGAGCTCCGGCCGCTGTACTGCGGCGCAGCACTGGGAGTGTGGGGCGGCGGAGTACCCGAGCCTCCTCGCGTTTGCATCATGTGTCAGGAAGAGGTATGCATAGAAGTTTTAAACCGGGCTTTTATATGATATTAATTTTAACATTTTAAAATTACCTACATTACATTGTTAAACAGCTATGCAATACTTAGAAAATCAAGTTTTTCTTAAACCTTTTTAAGTGGTCTACTCAAAACGCAAACCCTTTCTCCAGGCCCGAGTAGACATAAGAGCCGAGCCTCTAGTGCTGGTGGCCTTCGTGCAGCAGTCCAGCGTGCTCAACAGACTGCGGCGCGGCGGCTGTGGGAGGATCCCGGCCACCTGGCGGGACAGCTGGCTGCCGGCCGGCCTGGGCCTGCAGCCGCACGTGTCCAGCTGCGGACACGCGCTGCACGCCGCCTGCTGGAGGAACTACGTGGACAACGTGCAGGACAAGGAGAACAGGAGGTACCACACTTACTATTGTAACCCATTGATACGCGACAGCTGGCTGCCGGCCGGCCTGGGCCTGCAGCCGCACGTGTCCAGCTGCGGACACGCGCTGCACGCCGCCTGCTGGAGGAACTACGTGGACAACGTGCAGGACAAGGAGAACAGGAGGTACCACACTTACTATTGTAACCCATTGATACGCGACAGCTGGCTGCCGGCCGGCCTGGGCCTGCAGCCGCACGTGTCCAGCTGCGGACACGCGCTGCACGCCGCCTGCTGGAGGAACTACGTGGACAACGTGCAGGACAAGGAGAACAGGAGGTACCACACTTACTATTGTAACCCATTGATACGCGACAGCTGGCTGCCGGCCGGCCTGGGCCTGCAGCCGCACGTGTCCAGCTGCGGACACGCGCTGCACGCCGCCTGCTGGAGGAACTACGTGGACAACGTGCAGGACAAGGAGAACAGGAGGTACCACACTTACTATTGTAACCCATTGATACGCGACAGCTGGCTGCCGGCCGGCCTGGGCCTGCAGCCGCACGTGTCCAGCTGCGGACACGCGCTGCACGCCGCCTGCTGGAGGAACTACGTGGACAACGTGCAGGACAAGGAGAACAGGAGGTACCACACTTACTATTGTAACCCATTGATACGCGACAGCTGGCTGCCGGCCGGCCTGGGCCTGCAGCCGCACGTGTCCAGCTGCGGACACGCGCTGCACGCCGCCTGCTGGAGGAACTACGTGGACAACGTGCAGGACAAGGAGAACAGGAGGTACCACACTTACTATTGTAACCCATTGATACGCGACAGCTGGCTGCCGGCCGGCCTGGGCCTGCAGCCGCACGTGTCCAGCTGCGGACACGCGCTGCACGCCGCCTGCTGGAGGAACTACGTGGACAACGTGCAGGACAAGGAGAACAGGAGGTACCACACTTACTATTGTAACCCATTGATACGCGACAGCTGGCTGCCGGCCGGCCTGGGCCTGCAGCCGCACGTGTCCAGCTGCGGACACGCGCTGCACGCCGCCTGCTGGAGGAACTACGTGGACAACGTGCAGGACAAGGAGAACAGGAGGTACCACACTTACTATTGTAACCCATTGATACGCGACAGCTGGCTGCCGGCCGGCCTGGGCCTGCAGCCGCACGTGTCCAGCTGCGGACACGCGCTGCACGCCGCCTGCTGGAGGAACTACGTGGACAACGTGCAGGACAAGGAGAACAGGAGGTACCACACTTACTATTGTAACCCATTGATACGCGACAGCTGGCTGCCGGCCGGCCTGGGCCTGCAGCCGCACGTGTGCAGCGCGTGGCCAGGATCCTCCCGCAGCCGCAAAAAATATTCCACGAAGCTGAATCTGGCCAATATTATCTTTTTAAGATGAGATGTGCAATTTTCGTCGCCAATACCTGCATTTTTTTATTTCCGCAGACCATACCGTGGCCGCCAACCAGCCGCGTTCGACGTCGAAAAGAAAGAATACCTGTGTCCCCTGTGCGAACGTCTCTGCAACACAGCCCTCCCTCTCCTCCCCGCGCCCTCCATGCCCGTCGGGACTCCTCCTCCCTTAACTGAAGAAACATACAACGAATCAGTCAATATGATCTTAAAATTGAAACACCAAGTGAGCTCTGAAGCTTTACATATATGTACTGAGTTCTGCGAAGAGATGCATTGTCAGGCCAGAGCGAGGAGTGTGGGGGCAATGTCCTCGGATATGGAGGACGGTGAAGAAGGTGATGAAACTGAAGTGTATGTATCAACTCATGCGGAGAATCTACTGAAGTCTGACTTCTTAGTCCACTTTGATGGAGAGATTCCACCGTATAATGATATGACTAAGGCTTTGATTGAGGAGTTTGCAAATGTGAGTATGATTTGATTACATTTGTTTACTAATTATTTTATGATGCAGTGTAATTGTATATTGGTCGATTAGAATTATCAATTTTGGCTCAAAAATAACTATTCCTGAAGTCAAAAGACTAGAATCTGGTTTAAAAAAATAATTCATGTTATTCGTCCCCTAATCACGTTCAATGTTTATTTTGAAATGTTCAAATCTATCCACTGGAAACCAAAATATTGAATAAAGTATGTTTTATTTAAAGCATATACTTTTTCTGAACAAATTAGAATACCGAGACCGTTAATATTACTTTCAATGAACATAGTTGTTTTATTTTAACAATTCATTTCCGTCCACAGATTCTGCCAATCTCTGAATACGGTGGCATGGTAGCAAGTGCCGCCCTCTACCGGTCCACATCCTACACAATATTCAGCACGAACGCCGTCCTACACGCAGAGAAGCGACCGTTGTTAGGAGACTTACCTGCGAGACATAGGGACACGTTACAAGCTTTGATCAGGCTAGCGGCCTCCCTCCCTGCCGTATGGACCTCACCTAAGCACCTATCACACCACGCTCTCAGTTCCTTAAATACCCTCGAAAGTACGTCCCCATTAACACATGAGCCTTTCGGCACGTTAGTCTCCTTAGTGCTAACAGCTCCATCTCTATTCTGCAAAGTCGCTTCCCCAGCAAGACCTACAAACCTAGCCAAACAGATTACCCTTCAATGTTTTAGAGCCACCCTAGCTAGAGCTTTACTCGTCACAGACGTATCAGCTTGTAAAAGCCAGCCGATGGAAGGACAAGAAGACTTCAAGAACCCAGACTTAGAAAATCTACTTCCATTCATGAAGGAGCTTCGACGAGGAGATCTAGAAGATAATTTGAATCCAGTTGAAGTATGGCAACAGATCAAAAGTCAGTGCCACACTTTCCTAAGATGTTGTTGCCTGTTCTACCACTTTTTGAGTGACATTAGCGCTCCTTCAGAATTAGCTGTTGTCGATGGAGATACATGGGATAGTTTGTGTGGGTACCTAGACATGCCAAAAACGTTCAAAGACTTAATAGACACCCCATCAGCTAAAAAGAAGATTACTGAATGGGTAGCACTTTCCACAGAATGGTTTAGTGGTGACATTCCACCCCATGTCGTAGTTGAACCAAAGGAGCCACCAACACTGATCAATCTGCCTGATGATTTTTCGGAACTGATGAATTTGGTTTCGGAGTTTTCGTGTCCGAATTCTGAACGGGAGGACAGTAAGAAGCCGACCATGTGCCTGGTGTGTGGACAGATTTTGTGCTCCCAGAGTTATTGTTGTCAAGCTGATATACCAAAGGTGAGTTATTTCTGTATTTTTATATACTGCCCAAAAAGGACTGTTTCTGTCTCGTTTGTTTTACGATTCTCACAAAAATTTATGAAATTTATGTACTGTGTCTTTTCACCAGTTTTGGTTCGACAATCATGAAACTCGGCTTTATTTTGAAATAGAAGTAAAATATCCGTTTTCTTATAAACAAATTATGGATTTTGATGTATAATTTGTTGTTTTCGAGGCAGTTATTTACTAGGAATTTCTATTTCAATCTTATTTTTAGCCCACAAAAAATAATCCGAACCTTACTTTTTGTTTACCTGAAACGATATCATAGGTAATTTTTATTACTAAATAATTAATATTTTTTGACTGCTTCGAGTTGGGATTGTATAGCAAACTAGTCTTTTTTGGAACCGCTCGAGCAGTCTTAACTAATCCGGGCGATCAGATTGCTTCATGCAGTCACCAAGCATACACTGACTACGCAATCATTCCGTGTATAGGCCTACTATAAAATGGCTGACGCATACCGGGACTGTCCGGGGATTCGGTTGTTTTATGTAGGTTTCTTGCACACAATAAAACAACGCCGACCGTGAGCATATCGCCACCTTAGCAGACCAGAAGCGAGAAATGTTACCCATGACTTCCGCGACTCATAGAATGCAGCCATCTTCCGGGCAACACCTTTGGCCATGTCTGGGCTCATCCGAGACATCGTCGACGCTGAATAATATATAATAATAATATACATATATATAATATAATATTCCACAACTATCACACAACGCCATCTAGTCCCAAGCTAAGCAGAGCTTGTGTTATAGGTACTAAACAACTGATAAACATACTTATATATTTCTAAATACATACATCTTATAGATAAATTACACCCAGACACAGAACAAATGATCGTGCTCATCACACAAACATTTGTCCTGGGTGGGAATCGAACCCACGACCTCCGGCATAGCAGTCAGGGTCACTAACCACTAGACCAACAGGCCAGTCAAATCAGACGGGGAAACTCATGTAACTTGATGTTCTCCACCAGACGGGCCGCGGCAGTGAAGTGCAGCGTGTGGGCGCAGTAGTAGCGCACTGTGTGTCGTGCGGCGGCGGCGCCGGCGTGTTCATGCGTGTGCGCGACTGTGAGCTGTTGCTACTGGCCGCGCCCGCACGAGGGGCCAAGCTACCAGCGCCCTACCTCGACTCTTATGGGGAGACTGATCAGGTAAATCTCCTTCATGTGAACACCCTTTGGTGCGCAGGAGTTCGAGTTCGTTCTGGGTAAACTCTCTTCAAATCAGATCTCATCTTTGCTGAATTTAGGTGAAGAGTAAACCAGTTTTTCTCCAAGATAACTACTAGTGTTACTGTTTCAGCTGTGTCAAACATTGAAAATATGAATTATTTGACAGGGTCTCCGTCGCGGCAACCCGCTGCATCTGTGTCCGTCGCGCTACTCCGCGCTGCGCATGCAGTGGCTGTCTCACGGCCTGCACGAGCGCATCGCACGCGCGCTCGACACCAACGTCCTGGTCACAACAACTTGGCAGAATTTGTGATACGCGCGCATCCTCGCCGACCTGTCGCTGCTACAGACGCTCGTTAATAACACTCGTTACTCTAGGGAATAGCTCGATAAGTCGATAATTATGAGCTGAAATGTCAACACGGCTAGTTTGTCACTCGCTTTCAGGAATAGCTCAAAAACTCTGTATGTGGAGGTGTACTTCTCAAGACGTGAAACTTGTCATTGTTGCAGGAGCTTGTTACGGCATTTGCTGTAGAGAATAACTCAATAATTCGCCTGACGTAGTACTTGCCAATTTTACCACCAGTTGGCTATCTTATTTGCAGAAACTCCAATAAGGCATAGCTCAACAACTTGTTAAGCCGAAATAATGTCTCTTTATATTCGATTCCATCACGAGATGATCTTGCCTCGATGTAAGTTCAACACATCATTAGAGAAAGGCTCAGGATTTCGATTTCGCTTGGGTTTGTGGTAAATATGTTGAGCGGAGAGAAGAGCTTGTAACTTCATTTGTCACTTCTAGAAGAACAGTTCAACAACTCGAACAGATAATTTAGAATAATTTGATAAAATCTGAACATAAGAACTGACAGTTAAAGATTACCCGTGGCGTTTGCTTGTTTGCGCCTAGGAAAATAATTAAATATCGTACAAATATGTGTGTGTCAAATCTCAAGAAATCCCGTCGACAAAAAAATCCCCCTTGTATAAAAGACTCGCAAGTGCTTACTGCAATAATCTATACTTATAATAAATCTGTAAAGAGGTCAATTCTGTACATGAAATATATTTCCAAAATGACTATCAGAGGGTGGTTAGGGATCGATACTGATGCCAAAAAAAATTTGTCTGTCTGTATAACCGTTATAGAAACAA
Organism: Agrotis segetum; assembly: GCA_036375495.1. Taxonomy (NCBI): domain Eukaryota; kingdom Metazoa; phylum Arthropoda; class Insecta; order Lepidoptera; family Noctuidae; genus Agrotis; species Agrotis segetum. The sequence goes on from JAQSVV010000003.1 coordinate 279,243, forward strand.
AAACTACTCGACGGATTGTAACGAAACTTGGTACAATTATTATTTTTCATACTCCTGAGCTGGTTATACTACTTTACTTTTCATCACGCTACAATCAATAGGAGCAGAGTAGTGAAGGGAAACGCTGGGAAAACGGGAGAAGTTACTCCATTTTTTAAACTTTCGTCGCGTGTATAACCGGTTAAAGCTGCACAGAAAACGTTTATGACGGAATAATTTATCTTGGAAACTTGAACACCTGGTGCAGAACCGCAACAGACCAGCTAAACTATAAGAGATACAAAAATGGTGCAAAATCAAAAACTGTTCCACGTGATAAGCATTTTCTACTGAGAGAATAAAAAATTGAAGATCTGTAACACCTCATGTGGAACACCAAGAGCCCAGCTACACTATAAAATATATAAGAATGACGTCTTTGCAAAAGTTATACAGCTTGATGAGCACTCTTTGTTTATGTATAAAAAATTAAGATCTGGAACACCTGATGTGGAACTCCAAGAGCCCAGCTACACTATAACATTTATATATAGAAATCACATCTTAGCAAAGTTGTTCAGCCTGATGAGCACTCTCTGTTGACGTATAAAAATTGAAGATCTAGAACACATGATGTGGAACACTGAGAGCCCAGCTACACTACTAACATATACCGGAATGACGTCTTAGCAAGAGTTGTTCAACCTGATAAGCATTATCTATTGATGTATAAAAATTGAAGATCTGGAACACCAGTTGTGGAAATCAAAGCTATCACTAATGTCACGGTATTATTATAAAATAACATGAGCCCGGAGTACCTCCTCTAGCGATGGGTCGTTGACGGTTTTTCCGTCAACGAAACGTTAACGTTGATTCACATTTGTCAACTAGTTGATCAACTAGTTAAATTCGTCAACGAGTTGAATGAGTTAACGTGTTCATCTCGTTGACGAATTTAACTGTCAACTTGTAACGTAAACCGTTGATTCATTAAACGGTTTATAATCAACGATTGCGCGTTTAATTTAAGAAAAAATTTGATTCAAATTTTGTATTGGAAACGTTTTATGTACAAACTAACATCTTAAATTGTGTGAAATAAAAATATTATTATTACATTTTTCACAGAAGGCTGTTCGCTATACCTCGTGCGTCTCAAAAAATAGTACATTTCAAATAATACATTGGGATAATTAAACAAACTCCACCAATATTTATGTACTATTCTTAAAATAAATAATTCGAAAATCAACTCATTCAACCGCTCGCAATCTATGACTATAAAAATATCGAACCATAAAACTCAACATTGAAGATAACGTTTGCGTTCTCGTTAATTCAACTCGTTGAATTAATGAGAACGAACGAACGAACGAGTTCAACTCATAAACGTCGTTGACGAATTCAACTAGATGTAGACTCGTTCGTTCTCGTTGAATTAACGAGAACGAACGAACGAACGACTTCAACTGATAAACGTCGTTGAAGAATTCAACTAGTTGATTCATATTCAGTTAACGTTAACACGTTGACAGGAGATCAACGGTTGATTCAACTAGTTCGTTGATTCAACGCTCATCCCTAACCTCCTCGCAGTGAAGGCGGTAACAGTTCAGGACTGATTCTCGATGACGATGAATAATCATTATGAATAAAAATTTTACTCTACGGGTCAAACTCTCATTATTTCTTTTACCCGGGCTTTGTGAATTGGGTATCACACTTTTCTGATCTTCGATTTTGGCAACCCCGTTGTTGCTGGCATAAGCAACAGTATCCGCGTACGAAGTCGCGGGTAGAAGATAGTTGTAATAATAATTGTGTTTTAAAATGGAGAAATTAAATAAAAATGATGAGGCTATAAACAGAAAAAGGTGGTCACAAAAGGATCTAAAAATTCCAAGACCCCTCTTATTTCATTCAAATATACAGGGTGGAATTTTGTAATGCCACCTGGAGGGAAAGTACTCTTAATACTGCAGATAGAAAATTTTACTCGAAGGAAACATTCCTTTATTTTTGAATAGAAAGCAAACTGCATTCAAAGATTTTCAAAAATTCTCTTCTCCCACACCCGGGAATCGAACCATTTTTTGTAAATAATTAAATTAATTTAAGATTTCCTGGTTTTCCTTTCATTTAATTTATCATGTTTGTTAGAGAGATTTCATCCTTATAATTGACCCTAACGATCGATGCAATAAAAGTATAGGGTATAATTTTTTCAGATTTTAGCCGGTTCGATTCCCGGGTGGAGAAGAGAATTTCGAAAATCTTTGAATGCAGTTTGCTTTCTATTCAAAAATAAAGGAATGTTTCCTTCGAGTAAAATTTTCTATCTGCAGTATTAAGAGTACTTTCCCTCCAGGTGGCATTACAAAATTCCACCCTGTATACGCATCTACTCCAAATAATTTAAAGTTCCAGCAATATTGAAGTCACACAACCTATCCCCACGAGATAAGACACCTTAGAATCAAAACCTGCCCGAAAATGGTTAATTTTTACCTGACTTAGAACCGGTTATCCCAATCGTGGCTCGTTTTGCCTGACAATAGCCCGTTTTACTTTGTAATGGCACGTTTACCATGGGTACCAACAGTGTTATAAAAATAGTGTTAATTTGGCACAAAGACAATCTAGCTGTAATCACTGTGATTTTCTTTTAATTATTATGTGTTTTTAATTACTAACCTAGTAATTTTTGATGATTATAGATCTAACATAGGATTAAAATTTGAAATACCCCTTTATTCATAATCTTAAAATAATAGCTCACTTTTCAGTAACTACACCTATATGTAATGCTTAAATTAAAAGCAATGTCATTTTAGGCATTACGTAAATAGGTACCTAAAATAAATTTGGGCATAGTATGTCGTTTGGAGATCTGCAATTGCTAAATAAATCGTAAAATTAATTTTGTTTAGCATTTATAGATCTTTTGAATAGTGCAATGCGCAGGATTTCGCATAACAAGATTTTGAATTAAACACCATCTATTATGAATAAAGGGATAAAATGTTGTGTGTGTTTTGAAAATAAATATATACACGATATTGAATGGTATTTAAATGAAAATGTATCCCGATCCATAGAGTTAGCAACACTGGTTTCTGGTTTTAAAATCTGGTTAAACCAAATCGTTGGACGATGACTTGTGAATCTAGTAACCAACAATATTCCTATCGGATGCAGATAAAGAAAGGTTATTACTCTCTCCTCAAGCTTGTAACTGTATAAACGAAATCCTTTTGTAAGACTGGTTGTCATTACTTCCAAGTTTAATGCCCGATTTTACTTACACTAGGTGACACTTAAATGTCAGAGTCAAAATGACGGGTGTACCTCAACGAATCAAATCCTCATCAAAAAACTGTACCAAAACTATACTATTCAGTACCTGGGTTTAAAAAAATACTACCTTCATCAGAACAAAATTATATCAAAATGTAAAATACACCCGCCATGTTGACGTCAAGATGGCGGGTGTATTTTACTAAACCACCGGTACTATTTTTTTTTAACCCAGGTACTGAATAGTACAGTTTTGGTACAGTTTTTTGATACCTATGAGGATTTGATTCGTTGAGGTACACCCGCCATTTTGACTCTCACACTTAAATACATGCCTAAATAAAAGTGCTTGGATTCTCAAAGGTACTCAATTTGAATTCGAACGGTCACGGGAATTATCTCATTACCGTGACCCTGGAACATAAGGGGCTATTGAAAACACCGTGGATTTTAGTCAGTACGAGTCTGACTGTCCCTCCCGCCCTGCCCAGGGCCCCACCCATTTGACTCATTTGATGAGCTGAATTCGAGCAGAAAAAAAAAGATATTTAGACATTCATTTGGGTGCTGCTTATTGTAAGTGAAAATGAGCAAAAGTGTTTTCGAATATTGCACTAAAATAAGGTTTTATGAGTGCACCATCTAGATATCCTAGGTTAGACCAGCTTAGAACTTGCTTAAAATAATCTACTCAAACCTTAGCGCGCAACAGCATATATAATATTTCGCTATATCTGAAGCTTTGTTTAGCCGGGACCACGTGGCAATAATACCTTTTATGCACCCCACTACTAACTCTAACATTACTTAGTTCCTAAACTAATGGCATAGACTTTTTAACTGCGGTAATTTCTGAGTTAACTGTGCAGTGGAGAGGGGACAGGTAGCGCATTGCTTAGCTCCTCACCTCCCAGGCATCTTCGTAGCTAAGTTGTAGGTCTAAACTCACACTTATTTCTATATTCTATGCCAAGTGATACGTGTAGCTGCTGTTGCTCCTTTCAACCAATGACAGCAGTAGAATTGTGACGCCCGTTTTCAAATATCACTAAGCCAAGCATTCACACGCAAGAGATGCGCTTAGTGAAACGGGCCCAAAAATCAAGTGTAAATCTTAATGCAATCGTTTAAATAATCGTGTGTCTGTTTTCTCTTATTTTAGATAGGTTTATGTAAATTTAAATGTTCTTTCTAGATAGTAAACTTCATAATTAACACTTAAAAAGATTCCTACAATTAAAATGAGGCAGCACTTTAAAAATTCTCGCAATTGGTGAACAGAGATAAAGCTTACTTTTGTTTTTAGATTTCTGTCACTTTTAAAAATTATTCTTAGAAAATTTAGGGTAATATTAACAAAGATCTAGCGATGTGCAAGTTACAATTTCTAGATAAATGTATGTACTAGCTACTATTATAATAATTTGCTGGTTCATTCTCAACATTTTTGACTTTGAATCGTATCTCAATAATTCGACTCAAAAATATTGAGACTTGCCGTGCTAATTTAAAAATGTAATAGTATTAACAATTTTCAAATATAAATATGAAATTTGACTTTGCTGTGAATAAGACGGAAGCTTTGTTTTTGTATATATTTATGTGATATATTAAATCTATAATATAAAATGTTTAGTCGCCCGTAGGTCAAAATTCAATAACACCTTTTTTCGAAATTTGATTATAGAAGTGTCGTGAGACGTGAGTATATTAGCCTATGGGCCGTTTTTAACTGGAAATTCTCACACTTGACTTGTATATGTTAAATATTGTCGCGCAATACTATTTTTGATCTAGATGGATCGTGTATTGGTTTGTAACAGGTATCTTGGTAAACATTAAAAAAAGCACTTGATTTGTTAATGTGTATTAGCTAGAGAATAAATCTACATGTTTAACTTTCGACATCCTCTCCGTACGTCACACATCTAATGTTACAAATCAACACACGACATATTAATTACGACCTGAGAAACATATATTTTTATTTAGATTATGCCAAAGACATTGTCTCATAATAAAAATGCGATACTTTCGGCAAAAAAAGGTTTCAATTACTTAGAAAAAATAATGACAAAAATATTATGTATTCTTTCTTTATTTTCTTTTTGTCGCTGATATATTTCCAGTCTGTTTGTGATGTGGCTCGTAATCTGTTATTATCTAGTGTTACAAGTGTTTCGGCTGATCCCTTGTGTATGGGACTCCGTTTGTGGTTGTAACTTACGGCGAACGCTGTCTATGTTCTCTTTGAAATAAATTAATATAATTGAGAAGAAATTATTTTGTGGTTTTATTAATATTTCTCTCTCATTAATTATAATATCGAAATTATCCATCAAATTGACCAAATTGTGCATCATGGAACTAGCTTTTTCCAAACTATGTTTGGGTCGGACTCTGATCTAACAGCTGTATACTGTATGTATGTGTATGCTTACACTAGACCAAATAGAAATAAAAGAATGAGATTTGTTTTTTGAACATCATGACACGCACGTTATATCAATTTTCTCATGCGCATGAGCAACTAAAATAAATATATTTTTTTTAAGTTATGGCCACATATCGGCTCGTAATATTACGGGCCGATATGTGGCCGTGTATGTGTGTGTGTGAAATCTTCTTTATGCGGAATAGCTTCTGTTTGACCAGTTTGACGATACGGTTGGCGCAGTGGCCGAGCGATCGACTGCTGCGCAGCGTGTCGCGGGTTCGATCCCCGCATGGAACAAATATTTGTATGATCGGCAAATAGTTGTTCCGGGTGTGGGTGTTTGTGTCTGTAAGTTCCTATGTTTGTAATCGCACTTTCGAATTTTCGATACAGGATAATAATATTCCACAACTATCACACAACGCCATCTAGTCCCAAGCTAAGCAGAGCTTGTGTTATGGGTACTAGACAACTGATAAACATACTTATATATTTCTAAATATATACATATTATAGATAAATTACACCCAGACACAGAACAAATAAATGATCGTGCTCATCACACAAACATTTGTCCTGGGTGGGAATCGAACCCACGACCTCCGGCATAGCAGTCAGGGTCACTAACCACTAGCTAGACCAACAGGCCAGTCAATAAAAATAAAAAGATAAATTCCATGGATGGTGCGGTGCAAATAAAAAAAACAAAATATAAATTATCCACAGGAAAAAATAAGTAACGGTAAAACGGGGTGAATAGAGAACCCAGGGAAGAAATGGGACCAAATTATAAAAAAGAAACTTACCATAGGCCACGATAACTAATTTTCATCAGGTGGGCCGTATTGTGGGTTGTTGGTAATAAAAATAATATGTCAATAGGATAAGGATAAAAAAAAACAACCTACCTACAAAATAAAAATTGACAAAAAGAGAGATTTGACCCCGACGTGATTTGAACACGCAACCTTCTGATCTGGAGTCAGACGCGCTACCGTTGCGCCACGGAGTCGTTGCAGTTAATCGTTCAAATTAACAATCGCTTCACGTAGTTGGTGTTTGTGTCATTCATCTAAACTGCGGAACAAATTTTGATGCGGTTTTCAAAAATGAAGACATTGTGCGTTGTGTGTTGTCATTAGTTCAGTGCGAAATGTGCTTATTTTATGTTTCAGCGGCACGACAAAGACAACATTTTCAAGGTAAACATTTTCACTACCTACTTCAAAATTTAAGTACTTATTTGAAAAAATAAAACAATAAAATGCAATACTTAAGTATTACGAAATCAAAACTCGAGAGTACGGGATTGTTTTCTTGTATAGACTAGACGCGATCACATCGACGGCCTAAATCTGTCTTTCTTGAATAGATTTTCAACCCTAACTCAATAGTGGAAAGTTAATTTTCGAGTGTTAAAAGACAGATTCGGGTAGGTTACATCGTAAACTTTTATACCATACAAAGACTAATTATTAGGCATAGCCAAGTGAGGCAGTTTCAAACCGCGACCTTCCAATATAAGGAACAGTCATATAACCGCGACCTTCCATTATAAGGAAAATAAGGAATAGTCTATTCATTGAGGAGAATGATGCGGCGGCGACGCCACAGACAGACACACAGCTATATAGACTGAAAACTAATACTACCCCGCTTTTTTCGCCACGAGTTTAAAAAAGGGGACAATAGCCCTCTTGGCTTAATGTGCGTGCACCTGTGATGTGCACTGACCAAGGGGTTATATCGGTTACATTAATCCCTAAGGATATGTGCGTGGCCTTGTGCCAGCGTGACTCCAGGCAGCGTCAAATCACAAATCTATAATTTGTCTTTGATAGAATTTCAACTTAATCTGCTACATAAAGTTGAAAATTCATTATAGGTAAAGTAAAACTGTAGGCTACTTTCTTGTCTTCTTCTTTGTTAGGTGGTGATCAGTATTAAGTGATAATAATAGGTATGCATAGTATCAACAATTGTGGGCACAGAGTGGGACACGGGTATTTACCCGTATCCCACTCTGTGCTTGAGAGGAATGGCTTCTTTGAAAAGACGACTTGCAAGTGTTTCTAGTAACCTACTTGCAGAAATAAACATCATTTCATTTCTTTAGAATTTTCAGTTATTATTTCAGTCTTAAACTAACTCAACTTTGCGAATAATATACATAAAGGAAACACAGAGCAGTTCCTAGGGCAGTAGGTGTGTGTCACTATACCATCATTGATGAACGATTACTCTCGAAGTCTCGATCCTCTAAACTCCGCACAACGCCGAATAAGGCCCAGCGCACACCGTTGGAAGCGCAGCGGAGCGCACTTTAAGAAAACAATTTAACATAAACCTTAACTACCTTGACATACGGTCCATGTAAGAATTAATTCGGTCCCGGTGCTCGGAGCGCCTTCAAGCTACTACAAGAGAATGCGCGCGACCGTATATCAAGGTAGGTAGATAAAGTTTATATTAAATTGTTATCTTAAAATGCGCTCCGCCGCTCTAAAGGTTACTTATACTTATAAGTTAGACTCTACCATGATCCGTCTTATAGAATAGTGTAGCAGGTTGCCAGCTACTGAAATATCAAGACCAAACTATTATGTAAAAATAAAACTACAAAATAACAACGTAAAACGATTTATTTAATATATCAATGATTTCACGTATTCTGTCTAATACTTATAATGATATTCATATACAAAAATAAATTAAGTATGTATTACACAATTTCATCGTTTTCACACAATTTATTTAATTCATTGGCATATATTTAGGCTCCCTTGCACCACAAATATACAAAGCAATATAGCGTGTAGCAATACGGACATTATATTTTTATCTCTGTCTAAAATTGAATAACTGAAAAATACCTAAGCCTTTCTTTGGTGCCCCCAAAGGCTACAATTGCTTAGTTAGGGCATCAAGTAGTCATCATCCGTCACTGTCTGTTATAGAGACTCTGTGGCTGCCACTGGGGGAAAACCCAAAAACACTGACGCCACTATTAGACAGCGAGACAGCACACAGAAATTTTATTAAGTTGTTATTTTTTGGTATACAGGGTGTTTCTTTTAAATTGGCCAAAAGGGAGAAATCCGATTCCATAAGAGATACGGGAAAACTTTCCTAAGAACCTTCAGCACTTTTTTGATGTTGACAATTTTGGCATTTTAATTTTTTTGCTCAAGTATGAGTTATCCCCAGAAATGAGTGAAATTGGCCCATATTTTTTTTGTGCCGTTCGACTCTGTTTCATGTTAGGATCATTTCATTGTATCACAAGAAAAAATCGGGACGGCGGAAGTTGGTCAAATTATGCAAAATATTTTTTCATACGAATTGTTTGAACAGATTAATATCACTTTTTTATGATGTTTTTTGATTTAGTGCCTATTAAGGATCATTTCATTGTATGGGAAGGAAAATGTCTGGGCAACAGAAGCGGGTCAAATCTAATAAAATACTGACTATTACAGATAAACTTTACTATGTGCTGTAAGAAGAAACTTTACTGTTCTTTTGACGTACTTCTACTGACCAGATATTTCCTTTCCCATACAATGAAATGATCCTCACATAACACTAAATCAAATAACATCATAAAAAAATGTTAGTCACGTTGTCATTCATGCAATTATTATGAAAAAATATTTTGCAAAAGACCAACTTCCGCCGTCCCGATTTTTAATACCATGAAATGATTCTTACATGAAAGAGAGTCGAACGCCTTAAAAAAATATTTGGCCAATTTCACCCATTTCCGTGGATACCTCACACTTGACCAAAAAATAAAAAACGCCAAAATTGTCAACATCAATAAAGAGCTAAAGGTTCCTAAGAAAGTTTTCCTGTATCTCTTATGGATTCAGATTTTTCCCTTTTGGCCAATTTAAAAGAAACAGCCTGTGTATGTTAAATTGTTGATTGATCACTATCTGTGTCTATATGTAGTCGACGGTGAAGCAAATTGTTTCTTGAAATTGTGGTGCAAACGGGCTTAAATATATTGACTGCATATTCTCACATTTTCAACAGGTCTACTGTTATTAAATAAGGCCTGAAATACATTGTTTACTTACTATTCCACAGCACATACTAAAATTCGACCCTTCTTATTAATTGGAATATTTTGAATATAAGATAAAAATATTTAATATTTATTTGATAGAATAGACGACAAAATATGGAAGGTAAAAATACTGTTACAATATAAAGATTTTTACGAGAAGTTTTAGACTTATTTTTAACACCACTTATATCCGCTTTTAACACGCTTCTAAAACATTGCATTTTGCAGCGGCCGGTGACGAAAGTCGAAATTTCGTCAGTACAAATATTGAATTTTGTTGTACTATAATTATTTCAGAGGTTTACATTGTTGTTTTAGTAATTTTTAAATATTTAATTTGATTTGATTGTATCTAAATGCAGCAGAGGCCTGGTCTGGAGTGAAAGGCGTGAGCAACAGCAACGCTCGCGCCACTCGCGCCTTGTATATCGCTTTTTAAAAACGGATATTACAGTTTCGACATAATTTATATTCTATTTTATTGCAATATTTATTACCACAATTGGCACAAGGTTTAAAACAGGCATATTTTACTTTGGCAAGCAGTGACTCCACAAATTGGGTTTAAGTTGCAATTTACATACAATGATAACTATGAAAAGCTGCCTTAAAATATTAAAGAAATCTAAGACCAAAATCTATAGAGCAAACTTAGTGTTAACTCAACCTTAGCACAGCAGTCAAGCATCATCCGAATAAGGGTGCTCCCACATCTATCGACGCGGAATCGGCTTTTTACGTCGCCCTTTCTCTTTCTGTCGCTTAGAACTGCCATTTGCTAGACCGAGACAATGCGATAGCACGCGGCCGCCTCGAGCATTCCGCGTGAGCACAATTCCGTGGGAGCACCCTAAGCTTAGTCACAAATATCGGTAGGAGTATGCAACTATCAACCTCATACTATTAGGGTTTATTTTCGGATGAGGCGTAACTCTGATAAACTCGAGCTAAGACGAATAAAAGATGCAGATATGAACCCTATACGAAACTGTCAGTCAAGCATTCGGTACATCAAACTAAGTTACTCTGCGCATAAAGTATAGCTGGGAAACCACTTTTCTTGTTTGTTTTACAGTAACGCTCAAAGTAATGCATTCAAATCAGTGTTGAGTAGATAAATTATTAATAAGATATAGCGTTTGAAACATGTAGGTATTAAAAAGGGTGAAAAAGTTGGTACCTACCCGTAATTTTCAGACCAAAAAATTAAGGCAATTTAATTATTTAAAATTTACTAAATAATTTACTAAAAATTAAACGTAAAGCTTTAAAATAAATACTAAACTAAGGTGTCGTAACTTCAGAATAACAGAAAGCTTAACAATTTATTGCAAGTAGGTTTAGAACAACAACGAAATCAATTATTAATTATTATTTTGATAGAATGAAAAAAGAGTCAAATGCATATAAAGGAACACAGCCAATTTCATATTATTGCGATTTACAGAGTTATTTTAAATATCGATCAAGTCTTTGTTTGTAAACATAGGTTTCAATGACGACAGTGTCAATTTTAGAAAAGATAACAAGCACACGACAAACCGATTACAAAAAAATAAAATATGTTTTTTATTAGCCGTCGCGATACATTCGATTGTTGTTAAGGGACCCCGAAAGATTTGTAGAGTTTCGAAAATCAACACGTGTCACTGCCTAGAGCCTAGCTTAAAATAAAAGGTGATTATCCTTGAATATTTTAGCATTGGACGAGGACTTTAATATGATGATGGATTTTAGCGATATTTTTGTACAAAATGGTAGGAAGCATATTCAGTAAATAAATAGCATACTCTGTCGTAGCAAGTCTGGTCATGGATGTTAGACGGAATTTATTTTGTATCGAGTATTTTATCAATACAATGATCTTTTGGCGCGTGGCAAAAATCAAAAACTAACACGACCTTCTTGTTTTTTTTTTCAGTATACAATTTCATATTATTTAATAGATTATTTTTTTACCAGCAGCGGCCCTTTAGACTTTACTCGGGCGCCAAAAGACCCTTGTACCATTGTAATGTGTATTGCTCAGTTGCTATTAGGTCTAAAGTCTAGCTGCATAGACAACTATCATTGGAACTTGAAGATCGCTTCTGTCGCTGAAGATTTACAACGCCCGGACCGTGTTCTCCCTGAAAAAAAAAAACATAAATCGTTAATCGAATTCTGAAAAACACAGATACGCGTCGATACTACGGTTCATCTGGAAAGAATCAACAGCTAGTGGTACTAAGTTGAGAAACAGTACTTCCTTCAGTGAATTAGAAAAAAAAAAAAACATAAATATTGGATCTGCAGACTCTCTGTGAGATCATCAGTAACGGGAAGACTTTGCTCCTGGCCTTCTACAAGTCGGATCGAATGATCGATTTCCCCACCCGAGCTTTGGACTGGAATTTTGGACATAGAGTGGATTATGGATTGCGGACTGCCAGTAATACGAAATACCCCTGCTATGATCTTCAAGGGAAACTAACCTTTTTAATCGAAAATTCTTACCTCTACACTGACCACCCTCAGCGGCTGCTTGGAGTACAACTTGTGCGCCAGCGTCATAAATATAGACTCCACGTTGTCACACTCCGAGTCCAATAATGCTGAGGTTTCAAATAGCTAGAAAGGGAAAGAAAATAAGTATTAGTAGACAGGTTGACAAAACATTTATTTTGCATTTCGGTTCTGTTTCGCCTTGACTCTGTGGGCAATGGTGAAGGTTTAGGATGAAAACATCGTGAGGAAACCCGAAACCAAATAATCAAAAATTTTCACAGTATGGAGGCCATTTTCCAGCAGTGAGTATTGTCTAGAAACTCTATTGTATTTTATGGTACTGCTTCGGGTAGACGGTAAACGTGCTCAAAGCCTGCTGAAGTTAGCATGTACTGAAGAGTCCACACTACTGAAGACCACATAACACGGAGACGCATCGTAAGCCGTGGCCGCGTCCCCAGCATAGAGGGGAAAAAAATGATGAAATCAAAACCTTCCGAAATAAAATGTCCAAAATTATGTTGAAACACTGTCTCATATAAAAGAACTAAATTAACATATACACAGCTCCAAATGATGACTTTGAAATACGATATTTTATAGATTACAATATAGGCACATACCGGATCTGAAAAATTTATGAGAGCTGTCACAGTGACTCATTACTATGAGTGTTCTAGTATGCACTGACGACCTTGATAAGGCCACTGATAATACTGATACGTGTGTACAAGTGGTTATGTATCAATAATGACAGTTTTGGGTGTTTAAATATAATATTTTCTCACACCTCTCTTGTCATTGGGTCGTATTCCAAAAGCATTTTTGGGCGTATTTATGTATTTTTTTAATCTATGCTTGTGGATCTCGCCCAGCTCTTTATGGTATCGACTCGGGCTTGGTCCTTGATCAGTTTGCGATCTACTCATTACATGCCAAGCAAGCCAGTTTACAACTACCTTGTCCACTGATTAATCCTCCGATTACTGATACAGTATAAGAAACAGAATTATCAATAATTTTATCACTTACAGGCATTCCATACTTATCAGCGAGCCGCTGAGCATATGTGGTGGCTAGCCTTGACTCCGGCGTCCCGCAGTCACACTTATTACCGACCAACACTCTTGGAGCCCTCATCAGGCCGTGGGACTCTACCTCCTGCATCCAACTGGCTATTGACTGAAAAAATTTAATTGAAATAATTTTATAATTTTCTCATCTACCAACTAGCAACAATGCAACCTAGCTGCTGCTATATCTATTCTATATAAATATTGGAGAGAAGTGGAAGGAATGGGGGCAGGCCTTTGCTCAGGAGTGGGACAGATTAGGTAGCTAGTAAAAATATATATATGTATATATATTGGTTAAACGCAATAGATTAGAATATATTGCTTATAGAATTCAGTCACAAGTTCTGATTGTGATACTGCTTTGTGCTTAAGCAGCTTATAGACCCCAGGTATTTTGCTGACCAACTAGTCTAGTCATTATTTCAGTACCTACTTAGATCTATCTGAATGCTTTTTATAACTAAAAGTATGCTTTTCCCTGAGGCTTTAGGCTATTCCTATATTGCTTCCTGATTTATTTTACACTCTGCTCTATGCATTCAGTCTAAACAAAGTAAACTTTTAAAGTTCATTGTTCCATCTAACTGAGTGTTACATGCTACACTATACTTTTCCATAAAATAACAATGATTGACTTCATACTCAAAACTATAGGGAACGGAAGCTATAATACTGGGCTGGATTGTCTTCAAAATCTTACTGATATAAGATTGAAATATGTATCTTACATGAAACGTCTCAGGCTTGGTGACTTCATAAACAATGACAACTGCATGGACATTTCTGTAGTAATGCTGAACCATAGACTTGCGGAACCTCTCCTGACCTGCAGTGTCCCATAGTTGTAGCTAGAAACAATGTAACATACATTCTTTTTTACTGATAGTATTGTAACCTTTTGAACAGGATAGACAAGAGAGATAACAGAATAATACTAGATAAGGAATAAGATTCCAGTGAATAGTGATGGTGGCGTTGCCGTTGAGGTCAGGAAAAAAAAGGCGAAAAAACATGGAATAAGAGAAGGGTGATGATGATGAACTTGTAACAAATAGTTTTATCATTGATCCTTAGAAGATAGATAAACTATTTTATATTCTGGTTTAATCTATTTATTTACGTGTGATAAAGACAGGTAGACGCCAGATAGATGTAGTCAGTTGCACAGAGTACATTATACTATATTGAAAGTCAGTTGATTCAATAAACCATGCATCTCAGATGTTGATGTTTTATCCATTATGGAAGAATAGTCTACATGAAGACCTTCCCTTGTCCGATATTACTAAGTAGGTGTTTTAGAAATGGCTACTTAGAGGCTTATCATGAGATTCCACGAAATAACGGTTAAAAGACTGACTGCAACATAATATGTGTATTAGCTATCGATCGAGACCGAGACGATTTAATTATTTAAAACTGACATTACCTTTATGTCTTCTCCGCCAATTTTTATGTTTCTTTCTCTAAAATCGACACCGATTGTAGCCTCTGATTTATCTAAAAACTGTCCTTCGCAAAACCGATAAGTTAGACACGTTTTGCCAACGCCTGAATCGCCTAACACAATTATTTTAAACACTTTCTTCTGTTTTAATCCAGGTATTTGATTACTTGGGGCATCCGACATTGTTTTGAGGGCGGTAAACGGAAATTTACGATAGTAAAGGTTAATAATCTCTTGTAATAATCAAACATCAATAATATTTTGATACATTGTTTGCGTTATCAGTCGAAAAAGTGCTAAAAAATTAAAAAGTTATTAGATAGCTGTCATTATTATTCGAGCTATATGAGTTAGCCTGTGAAAAACAGAGATGGATAGAATATTTCCTCCACTTCTCTATTTATTAAACCTATACAAAGTTTTCAAGTGCACAGATAAAACATGTTTTACTTCAAATGTTGCCAATTTTTTAAATCATTGGATCATTGGTAGTTTAATATCATCAAACTTTGGCTTCTCCTTTTCTCAGTATTTTGCATCAAATCAAAACATGGACTTTTCAAAGTATTTACGGTATTGATATGAAAATAACGTTTCTCTCCTTTCTAAAAAAAATCTTATTTAACTCATCCATCTGGTCCATCTTAAGGTGCCACCTGAGACGTGAACTCTTAAGCAATTGCTTAATTTGATTAATTGGGTAAATCCGGAATTGTTTACAGCTTTCTAATAATTTTAATCGTTATCTCGCACGGTTCCACCTATGCACGTGTTGATTGACAATCACAAAAACCAAAAAAAAAAAAAACTTAAAAAAACAGACTTCAAAAGTAAATACAAAAAGTTTAAAATAACTTTCCTCTAGGAAGTCGGTGGCTTTGATTTTTATTTCATTGACTATTGCCACCGACTTCCGAGAGAAAAGTTATTTTAAACTTTTTTGTATTTACTTTTGAAGTCGGTCCTTTTTTTCAAAAAGTTTTGGTTTTATCCTTTTTATTTAGTTCGGATATTTAACAAAATTCTTCGTATAATGCGTCTTTGGAAATCTATATCCAAGCGAGCAACGAAAACGGATTTATGCGGGCAACTTCACGAGATATCCATTACTGTTATATACCAAAACCTTCTCGTTAGTGTAACAAACAATTCGCAGAAAACCGCATGAAAATCGGTTCAGCCGAAAATGAGATAAACGTGAACAAACATACAATCGACTTTGAAAATCTACGATCCAAGTAGGCAAAAAAATTCCCTATGTCAAAAACTACTGAACCGATTTTGATGAAACTTGAGTTTTCCTTAAGTTGAATAATACCTAGTACAACAAAAAAAGAATAACTTAAGTCGGACTTGCAGATCCGGAGATATGCGAATACAAACATAAAAACATACATACACTTTTGTTTGCCATATTCGTTCAGACGCTGATATAGAATAACATAATAAATGAAAACTGGGCAGTTCTGAAAATATTACAAACATACGCGTCGAATTGATGACCTCCTTTTTTTTGAAGTTGGTAATAAAATGACCCATTGACTTTAGAATTATCCAATTTGGTTCGTAACTGTGTCTTTATCAGGGTCATTCACTAATTGACATTTTCTCTTCCTTTCTTCACACGATACTTTACTTTACATAATGAATAAAAGTAAAGTAGGGTAGAGATGTAGTTCCGTTTAAACCTCAATGATTAGATTCTTCAGCATCTGCTCAATAGTCGTGAACAAGGTGAATAATAAAATATTATATGGCGAAATAAAACAATTTTGGAAATAAAATGTAGTAGTATTTTGAAAACCAAAGCTGGCAATAATTAACGGTAGATTTTTATTCATGGTAGTTTTTTTATAAATGTCGGACGGACGAGCGATCGGTCGTGGGTGTAGTGACGTTTGGTTACAAAAAATATTCTAAATTATACAATTTGGGGCGTTATTTGTCACATTAACAATTTGTTTTAGCGTACATGAAGGTATCCGATATAAAATTAAGTTGAATACCGGTATCTTTCAAAGGATTAGTGGATAACCTCTCCGTCTGGACAATCATTATCTTTCTTGTAAATTGAAGCTAAAAATTCTTTAGCTCGCGATAAATGAAAGTGTTGTTTACATTCCGTGAAGTGTATGCGAATTCTACGCGTAGTGTGTTCGGAGCTATCGGTGATCAGTAAAGTGCGGTGAGAATGTGCAAACACGTATCATTGTGTTTAAAATGTGTCTAATCTAATTACAAAGTGTATTTGTTGTATTTGTGCTGGAATGTTGCCGTAGGAGTGCAATGTCCAGGCTCGTCGATTACTTCGTAATTGTGGGCTTCGACCACGAGAAGGAGAGTAAGTAAAAACTTATATTATATTACCTACATAATTCATTATTCTGACCACATCTTGCGGTCCTATGTGGCGCGAAAAACGAACAGCTATAAAAAGCAACAGGATGAATATTAAACATATATGCCTAAAATTGTTGTTAATTAATTATTTAGGAGCAGTGAGTTGCTAGGTTGCTACCTACAAAAAGCAATGTTTTAATTCTTATCAGATTCTCGTACGCAACAAAATTATTTTTTTAAATCATAAACAACAATGTTTTTTTTTTGTAACTCTTATTTAACCTGCCTTTCCATAAGAAATTAATAAAAAAAAATTTCAAATCAAGTTATGGCTTCAATAAAGATGCATGGATTATTAAATTATTTATTGACCATGCCTTAAATAATTTAATAATCCATGCATAATTATCTGTGTAATAATTACACATTTCATAACAAAAACAATCAGATTTAAAGTTTTTCATTAATAATAATAGTATTCCACAACTATCACACAACACCGTCTAGTCCCAAGCTAAGCAGAGCTTGTGTTATGGGTACTAGACAACTGATAAACATACTTATATATTTCTAAATACATACACATTATAGATAAATTACACCCAGACACAGAACAAATGATCGTGCTCATCACACAAACATTTGTCCAGGGTGGGAATCGAACCCACAACCTCAGGCATAGCAGTCAGGGTCCCTAACCACTAGACCAACAGGCCAGGCACATTTATTGATGAGTAATTGTAGGTATGTACTGTTATTTGATATTCAATAGGGACTACCAATAATGATACGGGGCCCCTATGCAACAATTATCTGTGTACCTATTTAATCATACAAAGTACAGTCAGCCTCAGCAACTTAGACAACAACTCTGGCAATAATTTTCATAGAATATTTACTTTATTTAACCACAATTCTGTGAACTAAACCTAGTTTAGTCTACACAATGCTGAGCTCATGTAGGGAATGTATAAAATACCGTGATTAGACAATAAATACAGGCATTGTGTTTTCTAGGCATAAAAGAATGCCTTGAGGAGGTCAGCTAGAGTATAAAAGTAAAGACAAATAAAACACCTTTTGTGGTCTAGTATAATATTGATTACCAACACACAATGCTACATAAATTCTATTTAAGACCTAACAATAGAGCAGACCGGTGGTAATCCAGAGGTATTGGCCCAGACTTACGAGTTGTAGGTTGTGTAGACTGATGTGCTGTCACCTGTACCATTCCCAATTTGGTGTAATTGACTCCAAACACCGAAAAAAGATGAATTTAAAAAAAGTATTGGGTAGTTAAACTGAATTAATTAAAATTAAGAAATATTTAGTAGTTAATTCCAACCCAAAAACGGTTAGTAGGTAGCCTAAAAAATGGAGTAGAGATGTGAATTGATTATTCTAATTCAACATACCAAATTACCTACTAGTCGGATTATTCAGCACACGTAGCCAATAACCCGAAAAGCTATCCTATTTTTTTCTGTGTTAAAAAGTAGATTAATTACGTACCCACCGAAATATTCCAAGAATTTGAGTACACACCAAAGTAATGAGAACAAAGTAGTCTAACAAAATTACTTTGAATACAATTCTTGAGCGCGCGTCTGAATTGATACCTAATTCATTCGGCCTTGAGTTCCGTTCACATTAAATAGTCTGAACGAAACTGATCTTATTGTATTGATTTATTTATTGGCCTATGACGCGGCTCGTTTATTTGGAACCAATTTTAAGTAATTAAAGTGATTTGTCTTGGCGCCATAATAACTTGAACCTGCTGTTGGTTTTCGCTGAGGAATTCCTCTAGAGAGCGGAGATAAGCCTCATCAGGGTAAGGCCAAGTCCTGTCCTGACGAAATAGTTTTTCGTTAGTATATGTACGCAGAAGTTCCAATTCCGATTGGGTGACTATACCTACACAAAAAACCGGTACCTATTAAAAGTTGTAGAAAAGTTTAAATTATTTACCATCATATTATGATCCTAATAATTATATGTCCGCGTAAAGTTATGATGACATGTGAATTGTGATGATGTGATACGTAATAATGAAGTCATCTTACCATTCCGTTCCGTCTAATATCCTCATTACTACGTTTTCCTTCATCTGCAACAAGTGACAAACGCTAAAAAAATATTGGCTCGCGCCCGCATACTTCACTTTGAAACAATTATCCATTCTAATTTTCGAAAGTATTCAGTCTGTTTAACCGATCTTCTCATTGACGGATTTCGATGGAATTTGGAACACAATCTTTTTTTTGTACCACGAATGCGCGAAACATAGTTGAAGTACCTGTATGTTACCCTATTGTAACTATTTTCTTGTCATGTATTCCATTATGATGCCTTTTATGCCATGAGACTCTGTTGAAAATGATACATTTTATAACAAACGCAATTTTTTATTCATCGCCTGTTCATTCTGTGTGATGAAAAGGGGCCTCTATAGTGCTTTGGTTAATAAAAGGGTGATTTAAAATTCATTTAACGTAAAGTTAGTTTTAGCGTGAAAAATCAGAATAAAGGGAACAAAATCGCAATTAAAATAAACTATACTAAGGAACGCGACAAGATCTATGAAAGTGGATGAAATAAAAGGATACTAAGAGCTATAACAGTTTGATTAGACTACCTCTACGGAAAAAAGTAGTATGTTTATGTTCTAACTAAAATGTAGCAAAATCCCGCACATGTTTAGATGAGTTGCCTAAGTACCTAATGTATAGCTAAGGAAATGCTTACATGGAGTTGGCAGAATTTCCGCTTGCGTTTTACTGCTTACTTCGTGTTTTATTACCCACCTGCTTTAAATTATACTTACTCCACATTATATTGCCTGTTGTAATGTTAAAATGAACCTAAATACCTACATTAGACATTTCTCGAGAGTCTGACATTCAGCTTTGATAATCTTTGTGCCTTGACTGAAAATGCGGTTAATCCATGAAGAGAAGATCGTCCCATCTTGTAGTTTGATAATCGTAAAGACGTGGGACAAATTTTTATGTAAGTCAGAACGGCTAAACAGATCTTGATGAAATTATAATCAGAGATTGGTTATAGTCTGGAATAACATACCGTTTATCCCGGTATAACGTTTCCGTGAGATACTTTTTCGATTAACACGTGTTAGATGCGGCTGGCAACAGCTTACAATAATGTATTTAAAGGTAAATTATACATACTTAGCTATTTATCGGGGCACGTGCCTGTTGTTCGTTCGAACACACGAATCATAGTCGGTGAGGACTCCCAAAATAGTACCACTAATGAACTTCGACCGTCAGTAATTGATGTGATTGACCTATTTCATGGGCCGACTGCGCCCCGAAAATATGTAATTATGTTTACGAAGTATCGAACGCCCTTATAAGGTCGATGGTCTTATCCTTACTTTGGCCTGATAATGATGGAAAATAAATTGGCGATAAAGGCAAAGGATGATGATTTTCTGCTTAAAGATCGGCACTTTACTTTAGTGTGCCCAGCAGAATCCAAACCATGATTTTGTGAACCAGCTAACCTACGACGAACGAAAGGGGTCAGACTTTTTTGTGATATTTCTCTCTTGAAGAGAGAGGGAGAGTGTAACAACAAAAATAAAAGAAAATTTATCCATTTTGCAAAAAAAAAAAAACAGCCAGTCGGTGAAATGGTAACACGGCTAACTGCCTAGGGCCAAATGGGGCGTGAGTATCACTCGTCGGTTTTTATTGGATTTTTCTAACGAAGCCAATTGTTTAGAAAAGTAACCAATTTACTCTGTTATTAAACTGTACCACCTATGTGGTTCTCATTGCTTTAGTTAGACACCTAGTCAAAAAAAACAGTATAAATTAGGAAATGTACCAGGTTTTCAGAAACCGGGGGAGTCGGTCATTACACCGTGATATCACATCATTTATTCAGGGCAGTAGTCTAGAGAGTTTGTAACCCAATTTCATTAACATCAGTTTCAAAACGGTCAGAAACAGGGGGCAGCCCTAAAGTTCATTATACATTTATTAACATGTAAATGAGTGGAGAGGGCGTCCGTTTCAGGGCTTCCTTCCTGATTTAGTTACTGAGAACGAAGGGCATGAAATGTTAATTTTGGTTTATTCTAATATTATAAATGCGAAAATGATGTTGAATTTTGATTAGATGCAGAGCGACCCTGGTGACGAGAGCTAAACTATTTCGTTTTGCACGAAATTGGAAGTGCTAGCGATGCCAAGAGCAAAAACCAAAAGCCTGTTCTCTTACAGGTTTATTTGGCCTTATTATGAAGCACCAGTTGTTGGTTTTGAGCAACACATCTTATAATTATCTCCGAGTCTTATATCGACGCTAACTGGATGTGACAGGGCGTCTCATTTTAAACCATATGTTTTTGAACGAAGTGTAACTTTCCGAACATCGTCTGTTAATAAGACGCCAGACGTCTGACTTGGGATTTTCTTTTGGCGTTAGGACCTAACAAGGCCAAGCGAAAAAACGGCAATCTAATTTTGTGACGCAATTTAACAGAAGCCTTTATCCGACAGCTGTCTGTGTTTTTATTTTTAAAATTACACGTAGGTAGTATACAAGCGTGTTAAACACAGGTGTTCATAATTACGGCCTAATCATGTGTACTTAATAAAGTTGTAAGTGCCCCACGTTCTAAAACCGATCACAAAAAGGTTCGGACATTGCCCTTGCCTGGCTATTACATAACGGATATGATATGAAACACGCAGGTCCTACATAATGTTATTAATCAGACTTGCTTTAGAAAATATTTCGCTGTTTTTCGACATCTAGACAAAACTAGTTATAAATAATGTTTACCTTTTTACGTCTTTAGGAATAAACTAATTTGGACGAGAGGTATATGAGTGGATCATGGACTAAGGGAACTTAGGCCAATAGCACTAGAATCTGCTTTTATTTATTACCCGTGAATTAATTTCCGGACGAACCCGCTGTGCAAATCAAGTCATGAAAAGAATCAAGAACCTATTAATAATATACTTTTTCTACATTTTAATAAAGCTGAAAACAACAATTTATTATAGTAAGGAAACGTATTGAATGTTGTCCTTCATCTTTTGTCATATCCAAATTCAATTTCCTTGTAGCTATAAATGTACAAACCAGACTTATTGTCCACCCACGACACAGCTCTAGGCGTATCGTTATTGTTTAGCTAGACTAATATTTCACCGATTTTCGTATCATCATTCTCCTGTTTACTCTTATCCTTGTTTGTTTAGGGTCCTATTTTGGATGTTTTGTGAAGGGAATTCAGACGCACGAACTTGAGACATTTGGAAGGAAAAAAAGGATAGGTCTTCGTCCAGCACTGGAACACAGAGAAAAACAGCAAAAAAAAATCGACACAGTACCTCTCCTTCCATATTTTTCCATAATCGCCATCCCATAAGTCACTTCTTTTGTAACCGTATTGTCTTATAAACAATCCATTTATATTTTCTTTCGTCTTTCCTTTATTAGGGCTCCGTCTCAAAGGATAATACGGGACCCTAGATTATTAAGATTCTGCTGTCTGTCAGTCGCCAGGCTGTATCTCGTAGACCGTGATAAAACAAAAAAAAAAAACAGATCAAATAAACATTTAAGGGGGCACCCATTTTCGTTACTTAAAACAGTACTAATTTAGCATCTTTAAACAGATGACGGTAGGTGGACTTTGCAAATAGTTTCACATTATTCACTCAAATGCGTAAGCTACTTGGAAACGATACTCGTTATTAAATGTAGGACGCTATGACAACACTTAGCTTTAAGAAGTGGCTTATATGAAAAGTTCCAAATCAAAAATCTTTTTGTAGTTTGTGTACTCCTCAACAACGAGAAAAAGGTGAGTGTTCACTCTTAAAACAAGTGAACTGTCTGAAAGTGGTTTTACTAGGAACTCAATCAACATCAGATATGCTTCAAATTCTCCTCACCTCGTAATCATCAATAGCCGTGAAGCTGTAAATTAAATCTATCAGTCGTGATTATTTTTACACGATTCCACAAAGGTCAAGAACTGCTTTGGTACGGCGCTGTTGATTGTTTATGCGAATGTTCAGCGGGCTTTGAACTGGAGAATTCAGATTATTTATTCCTGTACCGGATTTCGTTGATTTGCTACAAGATGAAATTTGGCAGAGAGTGGAATCTTGAAATGTAAATGAAGGGTTATAGGAGAAGATCAGATTCCACCAAAATTCTTTCACAGTTAGTACAATCGTGAATTGAGCTTATTTTCCGTACTAAGTGACCCATTTGGTGCTTGTGCACAAACGATGAGGCGCTTAATTTCGTTTCCTGTATGTTCTATTGACTGTTCATTACAGAAACATATGTCCGGTTTTGGGACAACTCAATTTAGATCGTTATTGACACTATTAGACGTATGAGCCCCAGCATGAAACGAATTCATAATCACGATGAGTTAGCAAGACCATCTCCCCAAGATACACTGATACACATAGCATTTTTCAAAAATGGCCAGCTGTACACACAATTTCCGTGTACCAAAATTTCTTCCGTAATATTGTATTTTGTTTGTGAATCAACCACTATTTTTGCCCAGCCTGGCTGAGTCAGCAAGAGGGATGGAAAATAGACATTTTATGACTTTTTCCGCGAATTTCCACAATGCGCCAAATACATTTATAGTCAGTGTTGGTACATGAATGCGTAATTGTTCAATGTTGGCAACATTCAAGAACAACACCAAAGTTCATTTCGAAGTTCAGAAAACAGAGATTCTTTTAATTGGGCAAAGCCTACAAAGATTGAGGACCTGAAAGAAAACTCTCCCAAAAACAAAATAATAGTTGCCAAATGCCAGCAACAAAAGAATTTCATTCATTTACTCTCAATTTTTACGACTATTTTACGACCAGCGCTAAAAGGTAATTCTGAAGTATGCAGTACCGAAATCATGTGCGCAATTCGAAGTTGCGAATAGCATTTCCACTTACCACACTATTTTAGCTATAAATTGACTGGTTATTTACCAAGCTGTCACTGCCTATTCCGGGATACATGGGTTATCCCGTGTTTCTCTGACTAAACTAGGGGGAGATGAAAAAGATGGCGGACTTGGTTGGCTTCTTCGTTAATTGCCAAGAATAAGCTCAGCATCGAGAAAAATGTAAGGAATAAGGAACGCTTTTGCCCAAGAATGAGACAATAATATCTAGGTTGAAGATAGACGACCTATTTCTTTGGAGAATATTTGTATCTTAATAATTTTTATACGTTTATCACCAATTAGGATTAGAATGAATGTAGATGAGGCGAAAGGAGCATGTAAGGAACGTAGTAGGTGGCGCTTCAGTGGTTTTTGCCTGCACCCATGGAAAGGAACGCGTGACTTTATGTATGTACAATTGTACATCTTAATATATTTTTTATGTGGACCTCGCAATCATTGTCCAAAAATATAAAATAAAGTCATACACCAAAACGGTAGGATTCTGTGTTGTGATTCATGTATTAACATAAATACATCCGAACACATACGACAGACGCTCAGGCGCATTTGTTCGAAGTTAAAGCAAGTTTTAATATGTTAGAATAATACGACTTGGTACCCAATGAACAACATCTATTGCATAGGGCATTCCCATTCATGTTAGGCTTCGTTTACACTTGCAGTCTAACTAGATGCAGCTCAGTATCAGTACGGTAATACTTCGAATTGAGTGACTGCCTATCTGACCCGGCAATCCAGGAATTGGCTAATTGCTAACATGATACAGTTTGGTAAACAAGTTCTGGGGGGTATTACAACGTCCTAAAACCAGGCTTATTCCGGTGAGTGAAAATGACAGAGCTATACAAGTCATCTAGCGCCATCTCGTACACTCACTAGAACAAGCCTGGTTTTAAGACGTTGTAATACCCCCTCTGGTCGGACTTTCAGAGGCTAGTGGGTGTTATCCAAATGAGCATGCCGAAACACAAAAATCTCTGAACGATCCATGTTCGCCAGTCAAGTAACCTTTACCATTAAAATACCACAACAAGTTCAACAATAGTGCATTTTTTGCCCATTTCCTAGTTGCTATCTGACATCAGGATTGCGTCACCGTTCGCACGACTGCTCGGGTGATTCTGAGTCATACTACAATGTAATGTGCAGAAAAACAACTGTAGCATAGAACGATTTTGCCGGTGAAGAAAGTGCAAAACATACTAGTAGCCAAAATTGACTGGCGCCTGGTAATACAGTGATTTGTTACTCATGTTTAGGTTTTGCCATCGGAATCGTGATGGCGATGATGGAGCGCCTTCAGGAGCGCTTCAAATGTATGCAAAATCTTGATGCACAAACAATTTTGATTACTCTCCCTCTACAGGAGTTGCCATTTGTGGAAAGAATCAAATCTTTCTTCATTCCAAATCCTGCCCTGACAATAAAAGGATAAGACTTTGGGCTTAAATATATTTTCTAGATCTACAGCAACTTTAAAACGCTATTGTACGGGCAATTTGGGACTTGCTCAGAGTCATGTGTTCAAATTATAATACTGTTACTCCAATGATCTTCTGAACTTCTTTCACAATGGAGCGTGTGACTAATATGAAACATCGACAAGCGATATTATGGCAAAGTTGCGTTTCAATGTCAATTATTTAATTATGTGATTCATTCTGTTTTGATATCACTTTCATCTTCCTCGCCTTTGTTATGTCTGTGACATGAATCGAATCCTCCATTTGTCATACTTTATGTTCTCCTGTTTTGGTTTTTCCTATAGTAATATTATATTGTTTTATTTGCAAAAATTACAATCTGTTTGTTACAATTTAATGTCTAAACTGCTGTTAAATGGATTTCGATGAAATTTGACATCAAGGTAGACCATGTCGTAAGTTACAAAGGATACTTTTTGTCTGGGCCATCTGGGCAGTAATTTCTAATGGGTAAATATCCACCCTCCACTCGTTTGAAGTTGGTGGCGAAGGCTTTTTTTTTTAGCGTGGTAAAATCATCAAATGAGTCCTCCAACCCCGGGCAGGGCGGGAGGGACTGTCATACTTCTACTGACTAAAATCCACGGTGTCCTTCAATAGCCTGTTACGTTCCGGGGTCACGGTAAGGGAATAATCCCGCGACCCCGTGGTGGCAAAGGCTAGTGTGAATTAAATGTAGATGTCGAAACGCCGCCATGCGAGCCAAACTGTGCACAAAAAACTAGTGCAAAATAATGGTTTAAATGGTAATTAAACATGGTATTAGGACCACAGTAATTCTATTCATGTTTCTATTGCAACGTTTTAATCAACACAGTTCGGTCTATTGCGCACACGCAGATTCCTTTGTTTCGTGCAATAGTTGTTCCGTTTGTGGTGTACATATTGTTAACACATGATGACTGGATATAGGCCTCTTTAATGTATGTGGTTGGTTGGTCACATTAGGACCTAATAGTTAACTTTTTCCTTTTTAAATGTTTTTTCGGCTCGGTCAATACTACGGATCCCTCTATTTTATTATAATAATGTTTGTACTATAATTGCTAAAGTTTCTCGAATGGATTTTTGTTACTCTCCGCAAAAACTGCCTACTAAATAAACTAATTTGGATTGCTTGGCAAACTTATTTTGCTTGTATTAGTATTAGTACCTACAATTCCTTGGGAAAGTTCTGAGATGAAGTTCAGTCTGCCTCCCAACTAAAAAGGCGTCAGTTGACGTAACATCAAGCCTGTGATCTTCAAAGGGTTCGGCAGAGGTGTACCCAAAGTATACTCGAATTTCGTCAGTTCTTTATGCTTTAAGTCGAACGTATTGCCATCCAACTGGCCATATCCAGATACTGCGGCAACTCAGAAATTCCTAATAGCAAAACCCAATAACACTGCCTGATCTGGGAATTGAGCCCAGGGTTCCATAATCAGCAGTCGCACTTGTAATTAGAAAATCAATAGCAGTCATTCATGTATCACATGTAATATAAACCAGGGATGTGCGGAATAGGCATCGCACAGAGGGTCTCTGGAGCTGGTCTTTTAGGAGGACCCAAAGCTCCTCTTCATGTGCCACCGGAATAGGACCACCGGGGTGGTATTAGTGAGGTAAAAGTCCCACACTCCCCAGTCTAATCCCCGAAGAATGAACGGCTTCTGAGGGTTTCCCTAAGACAACAAAAAATATTATGATATTAGTATGGACAGTAGTATTACCCAGTTACTGGGTTGTGGAGGTCCGATAGGCAGTCGCTCCATGTAAAATACTGATTCAGCTGCATCTGGTTCGACTGGAAGCCGACCCTAATATAGTTGGGAAATGGCTAGGCAGATGATGAGTATGGACAGTAGTATGTACCCGCCTTAGCTATGATGTCGATGGAAGAGAATATCTATTGAACCAAATAATATGCTAGTTTAGTACATGTTAGCTATGCGCCAAGTTACTCGGTGCTAGTGGTTTTCCGTATTGTTTACAAAATGTTTTCCTGAAGCTATACAATACACATATTGATTTTTACATTGTTTATAAGCCATTACACAATCTTTAGCATTGTTAGAGCAAACGTTAATTGATGTTATTAGCTGTTAATTTGTATACGATTGTGAAGGCCGAGTGAAACATTGATAACTTCGATTAATTGGTTATTTGAGAAGGCATTGATATGATTTGAAAGTTTTAGTAATAGGTGCGTAGATTATTTCATATTTGCTTATCCAAGATTTTGTAGAAACGGCTGTTCTTATTATTATTATGATAGAAATGAAGAACAAAATCGAAATTCCTGCTTCGAGTCTCAAGTACTTTACTTCACATCCAAGTCTCCATCATTTGAGAACATAAATAGGAATCGGACCACACACAACACCCGTTTTGTCGAACGGCTCGTTGGAACAGCCCAGTTCACATTTCCAACTGGAGTACATGCATTAAGTAAAGAAAAATGTCCAGTGTAGTTTCTCACCAATCCTTCTTTAAAGAGGTCCCTATATTTTGAATTTGATCAGCTTTGGTCTAACATACCGACTTCTAGAAAACTGCTTGTAATTTGTTAAATTACTTTGCGGCCTGTGCTTGTTTATTATTTTATTTTAGTTTGAGGTCAGACAAGGCAATTGTGAAGACTCTAAATTCTGACGAAAGAAAGAAGTCATATATCTGGTGATACTGTTTTGGAATAGGTATTTGTTTTGTCTCACTCCTCTTGGGGATACTTAGTCTTAGTTCTAGTGCAATACCGTCCTGAACATGATTATTATAACGACTGCTTTATCCCAAATGATGGAAGCTAGTCAGAGATACAAGCACATACAAGCTACGCTGAATCACCGACTCAGCGAATATGTCACTTTTATGATTAAAACTAATTAGAAACTTGAAAGTTGTAATACATTAAAAAAAAACAACTTATTGCTAAAATCAATTTCTCCTGCCTCTTTCAACTACGCATTAACAGATGGTGCAGCAACAACTTTAACATGTAGAACCGGCTTTCGTGGCCTCTAAGTATAAGAGACCAGTTAGCCTTCCAGTTATGCAATGTTGAAACGTGATACATTCAGCGTTAGGACTTTATGCAGATCTATGCTTTCACATTTAGACGCACTTAGTATTAAATCGTTAAGTTGATAATTACTTACTATTTTCCTGTTTGAATGTCAATTGTGAATTGGAAGTACCGTAATGAACAAGTTGGATTGCGGTTTACGAAGTTTTTGCATAACTACAGTCACGAACAGAAACAAAATTCGGGAGTAATGTTCTCCTAGAATAATAAATACATGCAACTTGAAGATGAAATTACTATGGTAAATATGGTGATCTTTTTCGTGGTCTTATTCCTTTTTACAACGGGTCGACACAACACGTTTCCTTTCTCTCATGTCAGGAAACTCTTCTGTTTATGGTGTTCGTTTTGGCCATATGGATTGCTTTACGAAGCGAAGCTAGCTATGGATAGCTTTAGAAAGATGTTATAACAAAATTTTCTTAAAGCTTTCATCTTTTTGGGCAAATACAAAAGACATTTCTTCCACACAACATCGAGATAACTCAAACCATTTTACCCCAAATCTACTTTCTTGGCCTTAAACTCGCGAATCGTTTAATGTGGGTAACATAAAACGATTTCATCGCTTCAGTCAGCACAGTTTTTGTCCTTATCCTTTGTTACCAGTTAGCTCATGTTCAATGGAGCGATTGTGATAAAAACACATCGTTACTCGTAATTCAAGCGTGTAGTGTGGAGTGACACTAAGTACAAGCAATGGCCGTTGGGTAGTTTGTGGATCAGCTGAGAAAACGGTTATTAGATTTGATCGAGATTGAATTGTAAAGGTTTTTAAGTCTAGAAATCACAGTTAATGAAGATGTTTCTGATGCATTTGTCACAGAATTCAAACAGAACGCAAAGCAGTCTTTAGCCGTAAGCACCCTTATGTGGACTGGTGATCCGCCCTAGCGTGGATCACTTGGGAACACGCTTTCCTAAAACAAACAGATTATTATTTCAACCATGTTGGGTACCTTAAAATATTCTCACTACGACAAATTAACACTTGCAGGCAAATTGGACCTTAAACAGTAATAACGGCAAACTGTTGTTATGACTTTATTACCAATTAATGTGGCACAGGCACCTGCGGTAGTGCCTTGAACTCTTGGCTCAGAACCAACTGAACTATACATGTGAAGGGCCCATAAGTTAACTTGCGGTTCAAATGTCAGGCGATTGTGAACTGTTCTAATGTAAGTTATTACAGCTGTTTGTTTTGTACGATAACACTGTTATATTGTATAAGTGTTGTTGATATACTGGACAACAAATTAAAGCGTGCTAAGAAACTTAAGTCAATAAATTATATAATTTGACGCTATCGTTTCCTTATTGATAAGCAGTATTGTGGTTCATTGTTTTCTTATACGTTTGCTTAGATATTGCCCGTTTCTCTTTAAAGTATCGTTCTACTCTAGCCGAGGAAAAGTGGGGTCATTCATTCTCCATTTTGTTGAACCTAGCTTCTTTCTTTGATCCCCAGTCAATTTGTCCCTTTGGCCGTCTCGTGGACCGTGGTTACATATTATATCTCCTTCAACAACATTTTTCTTCCTTCTGGTACTGGTAGTTCTCTTACTACTGCTACAATCATAAGGTTCGGCACCTTTGCCAAACATTTTTGTTATCTAGAAAATACAAGCTGTGTTTCAGGTGGCCGTACGACTCATCAAAGCCAATCGTATCAATTCATCGCCGCCTTTTGCCTTTTGCTTCTAACTACATTATTCGAGTTGCCTAGTCTGTGCCTACCAGCAGCGAAGCTACCTAACATGCCGATTCCTATCGGCTTTACTTTCCGAAATATAGCAATATAAGTTTTCATTTATCATTAAAAAAAAAAAAAAAAATTACGAAGCTACATTACTTGTAAAATAACAATCAAAGAAAAACACTCTAAAACTAAAACTAACAATCAAAGAAATAATAAACAATTTCAACTCCCGCAAAACAGAAAGGTTTGTACGGTTTGTAAGCCGCACGGCAAATCAGGAATCCCGATCATAGTTCCTCTATTTAGTAGCGATCGTGAGCTTGACGCTACATAACACCGCTGAATTAAGGACGCTGGTAAGCCGAATGTCTCCGGCTTATGATAAGGACAGAGATATGAAATGCTTACGCCAGAACGAGATGGAATGATACTGGACTTCGTAATTTGTTTAGATAGTTTTATTTGGATTCACATTAGTTTTGGCTCGCTTATATTTTTATAGTTTTGAATACCATTGTTTTCAACTGTCCATTTGTTTTTGATTTTGTATTATTTTTTAATTGATAAGTTTTGCGTAGTTAGCGCAGTAAAAACATGGTTCGTTCAGTTCAATGATAATGTTTGGTAATGTTCACTGCAAAACAGTGTACGTTAGTTACAAGTTTTCAACTAGATGGCGTTGTGCAATTTCGTCACATTTTTGAATCGCGGTGTTAAGATCTGTAGGCGATTAGTATAAGGTTTTGTGAACATAGAATTTTTCAGAGTTTGGAATACCAATAATGTTCATTGTTCAATATTTATTTATGATTGTAATGTAATAATTAGATAACCGACTATAGAAAAGGTGGACAAGGAGGTTACTCAAATACTCAATTCGTCCGTACCGTATCCATTGGATACGGATTACGGACGAAGTATCCAGAAAATTAAATATTACAATGTTTTTGTTTTTTGTTCACGGGATAACTTTGTCGTTTAAGAACCGATTTTGATGATTCTTTTTTTTTGTTGGAAAGTAGATATTTTAAAGGTGGTCCCATGTTAAGAAAATCAGGGTTTGATGATAGAAGACTAGAGAAGTCGAGTGGAACTTTCAAAAATCTTACGGGCGACTAGTGTGTTTGTAAGTTTTTTTCATTAAGTATTTCAAATAAAGGTCTGGAGTATAATATCTTGATGATGGAGCCGAGAGACATTGAGAGAACTCCTCAACGATTCACAGCAGCTACCTTGTGTTTGAGCTTCATTAATTTGTATTGATGAGAACTTTTCACCTAGACGGGTTTTAATGGTCATTAGGGGTCTGATGACGAAAACGAAGATAGTTCAGAGAACTCCTGAACGGTTTATAGCAGCTATCTTGTATTTGGACTTAATTCATTTATGGTGATGGGAACTTTGCACCTTTAAGGGTTATATTATTCGATGCCTCGATACCTGCCATTTGTTCCCATAAAAATTAATTTGGTTTGTTTCAGTAGTTTTTATTTTATGAACATTTTTAGCTTATTATGTAAGTACATGGGCGATGTTATAACCGGTGCTACGGATATTACAATTCTAGTGCCCCAAATTGTCGTTGAATTTTTAAACTAAAAAGGCTAAAATTAGCCCAAAGCTATAGTTACTAGAATTCACGTTTTGGTCCGGCTTCCCCTTCAAAATTTTCTGCCCTACGCCACTGGTGCCTACCTTTGCAAAACAAAGGAAACCGTTCAAAAATGCCTCGTTCTTGAACCTCTACAATATCTAAAACAACAAAATCAATACAGGACATAAAATGACATCACAGTTCGCAGTTATGATGGCGGATGACGTAATGCAACAAAACAACGCCCGCTTCAAATCCGTCTAGACTCTAGACGCGTGCATTTTAATTAACATTGTAAGGCCTTAACTGTAATAGATTCTTTATTGTCTTGTTTAAGCAGAACTTGTGCTAGATGTTTTGAGTAGCTTTGTGTTGTGCCAGTTGTGCCAAAAATGTTTGATATTAATAACCAGAGAGCCTTGACAATATTAAGTAATTAGACTATCAGTGATTACTATGATACGACTCAATGCGTTTTGAGGGTGGAGTGCTAGCGACAATGATATATGAACTATAGATACGTTGTCTACACTGTAAAATGGCAAGAAAAAATGAAGCCAATTGGCTTGCGTTGCGTTGACATTGCGCTTAGTTGCGTCTCCCTCCCGCCATACGGAGTCATATTTTCTTTCTCTTTCTTCACGCGTATTAGTAGTTCTAGTATTGTCGACGTTTTTAAGCGCCGCGATGTTCGTTCATGACGTGTCTATATATAATACGTCATTGGCTAGCGATAAATATTGCACATCGGCTTTTGGAAAGAGATAAATAATAGGCCAGTTTCAGCCAACCGCAAAGAAGGATGACGAAGGGCAACAAACGTCACTTAGGGTGTGTGTGACAGAGAGAACGCTATACCTACTAACTTCATTAAAATATTTTTTTAAGTAGGCTTAGGTATTACCGTTTGTCCTTGTATCTACGCGCTTATTTCAAACTCTGATTTAGTTCGTACATTCTAAAACACAAAACGCTTTCGCACTAATCGTACGGGTTTGACAATGACAACAGTTATAAAATAAATAATCTAATTAAAAAACATATGAAACATACATAGATCAATATTATTATCTTACCACGTTTTCGGTATTTGGTCACCTTATTATTCTGGGCATGTACTTATGTAGATACTTTCCAACAAATTCCATTATATAACTGCGTAACAGGTAGCCACATAATGACATAAAAGGCTAAAACTAAGCAAAAAGCCACTCAAAAGGACGTTAGTGATATGGATATAAATAATTTGAAAACCGCCTGCCAAAACGTGGCGAGCATCAAAAATGGCGTCCTCGCATCCACGAACTCGTAATGAATACGAAATGAACTCTGCCGTACGTTTTTTTCGTCAGAATTTGAGTTATTTACGAATGTTTGATCAATGCTTCCAATTGGGCTTATACCGGCAAAAGTACCAATAAATATTCAAGGGTTCTTTGGTTGTGTTACGCGTTATTTATATCGAAAACTCTGTAGGGACCTGTTTCCAAAAAAGGTCTAAAAGGCCAATTTTGTGGGTTCGGGGGACCACTTGAGCAAATCAGTCCCTTGCCTTGCATCCTTCATGTAAATATAAATTTGAATCTGGATGAAAAATTCTCATAAATAAATAGCCAATGCTCTGCTAAATACCACAAAAATATTACAATGAGAAATATGTTGATACTGAAACGAATTCGGTGTGTTATAATTTCCTTGGTTGCATCCTTCATTTGTAAACAATCACTGGCTAAAAAAAATCTGAAATAAATAATCCTTCATTCATGAATAAATCTCCAATGCTCTGCTAAATACCACTTAAATATTACAACGAGAAATATGTATGTTCGTGCTGAAACGAATGCAAGATTGAAAAGCTATTCGTTACTCGGTTGAGTGGAAGACAATCGCATTCAATGAAGTGTTACATAGATTCCGGAAGTTTCAGGAAATGTAGTTGTTTTTACTCAGATCAAAGAAATAGACAGATAGAGCGCTCAGAACACGCGAGTGGTTCCACCAAAGTTAATACAAAATCAAAATTGAATCACTGTACCAAGCTACGCGTCGTACCAAGCTGCGCGTCGTTGTTGTTGTTTGACAAAATATGCCGTCACGTGTCTTTCACCATTGTAAAAGTTGTTCTCAAAAACAAAGAAAACATTATGGAATGTAATTCGATTTGATTTTGTATTAACTTTGGTGGAACCACTCGCGTGTTCCGAGCGTTCCATCTGCCTATTTCTTTGATCTGAGTGTTTTTATTACAACATCCGACTGAACCTTTGCTGAATTAAGTACTTTGTTTTCCTTTGTGCGTATTCTTGCTGTTCGTCTGTGATTATTTGTAGACCATAATTCGTTTGGTTTAGTGTTTTCTGTGGGCTAATATTTTATGATAATTATCGATACTGTTGTCGAAAACGGATAGTAATTTATCGAATTTATAGGGCACTTTGAATACAACTTCATCACACATCATTGTTTTTTGTTAAACATTCGTAAGCCCTCTCCTCTTTACAATGAAGGTAGGCAGATACCACAGAACGCCACTTGTCCACGGCCACGTCTTTAGATAGAGCATTGAAGTTTTTACCCTATGTATAACTTTACAATAGAACCGTTAATCATTCTCAGAAGTGAACCCATGTGTTTCCTTTCAGTATATGATCAGCTAACTAAAATAGCCACTTCAATCACCTACAAAACGAACAACAGAGTAACAGAATCACCCAATTTCCAGGAAAGCTCGTCTAATTAGAATTGATGGTGTCATGACCGTCCTTGACTTAGATGAGACAGTCGCCAACAAACAGGCTTCTATAATATATTTTAGTCTACGCTTAATGGGAGTCATAAAAAGACAATAGTCCCTAGGTAGAGCTTGTTAGGAGCTTTTTTAGGACTGGACTAATAGGAGTGTTGTTTTGACCTCGGGTGATGGAAAGTTACATAAAAACCTCATTAGACAAGCTGGTAAAGTCGGCCGTATATGTACTTTTGATTTGTATCTCCTGTGTGTCTGGGATATTCAGTACACTTTTTGTCGTAAGAGGTCAATTTAGATTGAGTATGTAAGAACAAAGTAACCTAGCTACATTAGAAAAAGTCGTGAGTTTGAAATGTCTACAATATTTTGAGACGATTGGTGGAAGGTTTTGACACAATAAATAAGTTAAGAGAAATCTCATTACATCAGGACTTTCAATTAACAATGGTGAGTAAGCATTAGTAGATTGTGGAAACAATAGACAATTTCAACCTCCTGCTCTTGCATATTAGTTTATCTATTCATTTAAGCATGATCTAATATTCAGATTTTTACAAGGTTCAAGGGAAACGACTTTGCAATTGCTTATAACGTAGTGGAGTTAGTGAACTTGATAAACTGGTAGCCGTGACAGACACCAGACTTGTCAGACCACTACAATAGCAGAACTTTCTCTCAGGAGGCTTTACGACTTGACCAGCATATTAAACAAGATGTTTTGTTATGTTTTAAGTTTCGCAGATGAGGATAGCTTGAATGGGAGAAAGTTGACATAACAACTACACATAGTAATCTACTAAAATTGGTATTATTTAAGGATTGTGGAGATTGCTAATCCCACGAGATCGTACCACCGAGACAAAAAGTATCATAATGATATGTTAAACCTTGTTTTAAAAAATCTCTATGCCAAATTTTATGTGTAGAAGAGTAACAAACATCCAGTCTCACAAACTTTGCGTTTATTTATTTTATGACACTGCAATTATTATTCTATTTAACAAACTTAACTTTCGAACAGGACATCCTTTCAATTATTTTCTTGACCACAACTTCAGCGAGGATTGTCGAACTTCTGTCTAAGGAAATGACTTGGCTTTAACTTGGTTTGAGGGAAATTATAACGGTCTAATTCGGATCTTCAAACTTTTTGATGTTCTTGAGAGGTCCTGTTTTAAATTACTTTGGCAATTTGGTTCGGAGATTCTCTTAGGCTGTTCGTACGCTAGGCGACGCAAGTCTCCGATATCGTACGACTTTGATATCCATTGATGCGTGCCTGTGAATAAACCTTTATTATAATTTTTGGGGCGTAGCATAGAGAATATTAGTGGGAATCGTCCATTTGTATTGATTCTCTGTCAATTTATCGTCTTTCCGTTGACTGCTCGTATCTTACATGCGTCTCCTCGACATTGCATCATCTCGCCGTGACTCGCTTTGGTCTAAACTAGGCCTTAGCTAGATCTAACGAGACTTTGATAATATCCACCATGACCGAAAAATGTTTTTTGCATCGATACACACACACCGTATTGTCATGAAAAACAAACCTAGTTCCACTAAAAGTGAAAACAGGCGGCATTCAATGGTATGCAAAGTATTGACATGTTATAGAAACTGTACCTTGTACAACACAAGGTAGTATGACCGTTCCACATTCATTGTCCCGTCGACTCACAATCGGTGTTGATCTGCTGAACGCACGACAACTACTAGTGTTTGACGTAAGAGTGTGGGAGGCTGCAGAAATATCGATATTGTGATAAAGAACGCATTGATATTTCTGTTTATAGAGAGAGAAAGAAAGGGTCTAACCGAATATTTGGCGTTCGGCAAAATTTTGACGCGATGTCGATTCGCGACGACCGACGCCGACGAACGGAAGCGATATATTTGTCTCTTTTGCATTCGGTTATATGGTCAATCCCAATAATCCTTGGTATTGTTCTACTATTTCCTTTTATTTTGCTGTTGTTTAAGTTATAATATTCGATTATTCGATAAATCGTTTGAATGATTCGTGGACTCCACAGTCTACCGATCATTCAAACGATTTATCGAATAATCTAAAAACTAGGAAACAGCTGAAATAACGATAAGATGTTCTATGCCGACTATCTTAAATGACTTGGTATAAGGGCAGAAGAATGATGATATTCCATACAAGTTCTGCACTAGCACACGCTCGGCCTGCTACCACACAACAACAAAATATGTGTAGCGAACCGTTATTTTGCATAAATATAACAAAGATTACATTGTTCTTAGGGCCAAGCACCGGAACCACCTTTCTATGAAATGTATGATTGAAAAGTAATGTCAAGTAGGTAATTATGGTGAAATTGTCTATTATGCACTTGCATTGAAGGAGGTTACTTCATTTCCGCTGTGCTTCTGAATATTCATTGTGTAATTAATAAGTAATTAATAGCGTCAAAGGATACAGTTTTCTTCATTCTATTGTATACTTCCACATTTCATAGTAGTTTTAAAGGTCCTAACGTTGGGTCGCAGGCACCCTGCGTAAGAAATGTCCGATTGTCCATTTCATCACATTATTTTACTGCAACAGCAGAAGTGACGTTATGAATTTCATTTTGAAGAAGGTCTCTTTGGAGAAGATCTCAGGGTACTTTTGACACCATTTGTTAAAAAAAAACATCCTATTTAACTAATTGTGAAAAATGTAAAGCATTTTAAATTAAAGTTTACTAAAGTACAGATTTTATTTTATTAAGTATTATCAGAAAAATTACAGCTAGATAATAACAATTAGTTCCTCACTTAACCTGTCTTGATTTTAAACTGGCCTGTTGGTCTATAGTGGTTAGTGAAACTGACTGCTATGCCGGAGGTCGTGGATTCGATTCCCACCCAAGACAAATGTTTGTGCGATGAGCATGATCATTTGTTCTGTGTCTGGGTGTAATTTATCTATAATATGTATGTATTTAGAATATGTGTATCAGTTGTCTAGTATCCATAACACAAGCTCTGCTTAGCTTGGCACTAGATGGCGTTGTGTGATAGTTGTGGGATATTATTATAAATTAATTTTAACTTCTACACATATATTTGGTACACAAAAATAGACTAAAGTTCTAATTCTGTAAGTAATTAATGGACGGGTAAAACAATTTAACGTTCTAATCAAAACTTACTTTAATTAATGTATTGTTTCAGGGGGCGGTCTGAACAGCGGCGTAGTCCTTCAGCGATTTCCTGAAATTAATTGGGAAGACACTCCTTTTCACGACGGAATAGGATGGGTATGTACATTTATTTTATCTACTTTATGTATATTGATATTATGAAGAGGTAATTTTTTTTTGTATATACGAGTACTTACTGGGTAATTTGTTATTTTCTGTTTTTTTTTAAAGTTTGTTTTTTCCTGGTAAGAACCTTCATTAATCCTTGTTATCACAATTATTGTCTAGCAAGTCATGCAAAGGCCCAATATTGACGTGAACGACGTCACGGGGGAAAAGCTAGCCATTATGTTAAGCAGCTTGACTGACCAAGATACGAACAATAATTAAATGTTAGCTTTTGAAATCAGTCAGATAACACAGTACCCTACTGCTAGGTGCAGAGAAATAAGTTGTTTCTTTATGGGAAACGTTTTTTTGCCTTCATCCTTATACACATAGTTCCAGGAAACATTATGTTATTCTAATTTTCTGATTAACTAGGAACCATAGACCAAAACAGAGTAAATTCCACAATAGGTTTTATTTCCTTATTTAGGGAAATCTATTCAATAAAACAAAGCCTTTCCTTTAAATTAAAGCATAAACTTCTCACTTTCCAAAATTAAATTCAATTAATTAAAACAATAAAATTTTCAATTAAGTAATTGCTATCAGACGTCTATGAATGCACCGTTAAACTCAGAAAATGTGTGAAACCAATGAAAGCGAACAGAGAAAAAAGCCATCATTGTCATATCATCGACTAAACACTTGACAGTTTATATCTGTATACTAGTATACACTTTGGTTATATCACGCTATTGTTTGTCAACGCTTGTCAACAACTCATTAATTATGCGGCACGTCTGTTGCTGTGCAAAAGGGGAGATTTGTGTACAAATTGAACACCCTGTTTGTACACAAATGGGCGGATACGGGTATAATACATTTATAGGATCATAAATGGTTCTTCTGTTGTGTTCTGCAAAGTTGACTTGCAGCGATTATTATTGTTTCGCAAACAAGCAGGCTGCAATGATACGTTACCTTTATATTATTATTCTAGCTAAAAAGATTGAGTGAGTAATACCTGCCAGACATTTCCTTACAGGCAAGGCATGAACCTTAAGGCTGCGCTACAAGCGAAATCTTCAATTTTGGATTGGATTTTTAGAGTACTAAATCGTGTTTAATTCGGAACAAAAGTATATGTTGGGAAACTTCATTATATTTGCGAGGGCAGAGTCAAACAGAAAACATAAAAAGACAATTTTTTCTCGATAGAAAATGATCACAAAGTTGCCTCTAATTTTCAGGTTTTTTTGATTTCATTCTATTTTGGTTCGTCCTACAGAAATATAAATTAGAGCAATATGAACACAATTACGTAGCCGAGGGCAGTGTCTGGCACTTTTTTGAAATATTGTTTATAATAAAAGTTATCATTGTTCTTAGCATTCGGCGCTTACGACTATTTAAAACCGTGTAGAATGCTATTTTCCATTTCGCGTCACACTAGAATCTGCGTCACGAGTGAAGGTCTGCGGAAAATTCGTGGTACTACATTTTTTTAATACAATTTGATGTAATGACATAGACACTACCGCCGCGTCAAAACGACTTTTGTCGCGGCGCGGGTTCTAGCTTCAGGCATCATTTTGTTTCACCTGCCAGTCGGCGCCGCTCTATTGAGACGGGAGGACTATGACAGTTTGCACCGCGCCCGGCGGCTATTAAAATAATAATATTTTTGTTGATATAATCAGAGAAACAACACATAATACAACAAAAATACGAGAGCTAAAATATTTTAAGACTGAAATAATTTCAAATAGCCGAAGACCATTTTTTTGAAATTTCTTTTGCCACATGCGCGCTAAATAAACAGTATGTCAATTGTTCTGCTGGTCGAGTATTTTTTATTACTGTATAATGAGGTAGGCTTAAAATAAATGATGATTTGTTTTTGTATAGATTTATTCATGTTACATACTTATAAATACAAACACATTTATGTGTTTGTATCTGTGTTCAGCAGTGGACGTCCGGACTAACTAAGTATATATAATATATGAGTCAACAACTTCGAGTACCGAGTTTCCAACAGAGACTGGGGTGGGCACAACATTGGCATTTGACATAATTTTCGTCTTGTCCATGTTCATTTTCAAGCCCACCCGTTGTGAAACTCGGTCGAGGCCATCGAGCATCATGCTGAGTTCCTCCATCGACTTTGCCATGACTACGATGTCGTCGGCAAACCGAAGGTGAGTGATGTATTCGCCGTTGATGTTGATGCCAAGTCCTTGCCATTCCAGGAGCTTGAAGGCGTCTTCCATTGCGGCAGTAAACAATTTCGGGGAGATAACGTCCCCTTGTCGTACGCCTCTTCTCAATGGAATCGCCTTCGTGCTCTGCTCCTGTACTCGGACCGACATGGTGGCGTTATTATACAAGCACTTCAACACCTCGATGTACCGATAGTGGTACCTGGTTTCTGTGGTTTTCATAAAGGGGGTTTTTTGCCTTAATCGCCACGCTTGGCAGGCGGGTTGGCGATCGCCCGACCTCCGGTTTGTCCCTTAGTCGCCTCTTACGACACCCACGGGATGATTTGGGGGAGCGCAATTCTAAGCCGGCGCCCCACGGCTTCATGATTCACGGCTAGATGATGATTACCATACGCAAATACCTAAATTACTTAATAAAATTTGCGGAAAACGATGTGTAGGCCTACAAAATTTGAGGGTTGCCCTCGATTTCTTCAGTATCCAATCATCATATCCTGACATGGTGACAATGGGACCACTTCAGAAGTATCTCCTTTCAAACAAAAAAAGAATTTTGAAAACCGATCCACAGTATTGGCGGAGTAATCGCGTAACAATCACACAAAAAAAAACATATCGTCGAATTGATAACCTACTTCTTTGTGAAGTCAGTTAAAAAACTAGAAAAAATTTCCACTAAATTAAAATACTGTAAGCAGGCAGCCCTACCGCGTCCGTGTGTACCCCGCCTGTGAAGCCAAGTCGTACCTACTGTCATAATGTTAGACTGTGGCACTGTAGTTGTTTTGTTTTTTCAAAGAAGTTTTGCAGAGCGCGTCGTCACAGCGCCCGTGGTTGTTATTGGTACTAGAGCAGAGGCATGTGAGACGCGAGGGTGAAATCTGATTTTTTCCTGGCATAATACCCACTCTTAAGGGTGCGCCCACATTTATCGTAATAAGAACGTTACTAATACCATTCGCATCGGATCGCGTCGTCCACGCCGAGCCGATGCGAATGGTGTTAGTAACGTTCTACGTTGACATAAAGGATTTTTTGACCGGTTTAAGCCGACGTGGGAGCAGCCTAACTGCACAGCACAATAAAAACAGTTTGTGCTTGACTGTGCCGAATGATCTACTCAATCTAACAATTACTATCCAGTAAACCTAACTAATAAAATTGTGAGTTTATATATCAAGTTAAAAAGAAAAAAAATGGTAAAGGAAAAATTCAGTGGAGAGTACCTCTGAAGGATATGCTGCACCTTTTCTGTCCATCCCGCACATCTTTCACCTTCGAGGCTTTAACTAGGCCAAGAATAGCGCCGTCTTGGTGGTTACGTACCGACTAAACATTTTGAGACCTCACTAAAATGAAAACTATA
The DNA here is from genome assembly GCA_036375495.1 of Agrotis segetum. Classification (NCBI taxonomy): domain Eukaryota; kingdom Metazoa; phylum Arthropoda; class Insecta; order Lepidoptera; family Noctuidae; genus Agrotis; species Agrotis segetum. The sequence goes on from JAQSVV010000003.1 coordinate 320,816, forward strand.
CAGTACCCATACAGTCAAAAGACTTATTTCACTACATCAGATTTAAGGGCTTCACACACAGCAGCTATAATGTAAAGATGTATATTATAGCACGATACATCTCATTACATCTTTCCATAGAAATCGTCAGGAGACCACACACTGCAGCTCTAATGTATATTTTTACATCTTTGAATTTCTATGGAAGGATGTAATGAGATGTATCGTGCTATAATGTACATTGTACATCTTTACATTATAGCTGGTGTGTATGAAGCCCTTTAGTCAGAAAGTTAATGTTACAAAACCATTCGTACACATAATAGTGTCCCAACAAACCAATATCACGGTAGTTTTCAACGCAGTCTTTTCAACACTCCACATAACATCATGAATTATTAAACACGTGTCTGGCTTTAGTTTTAGATAGTTGCCTACTGTCTAGATTTTTCACATAGCCAACTGCTAACTGACCGTGTCTACGGTCTGTGAAAAAAAATGTCTGGCTAGAATGTGATAGCATTTTTATACTACAAAACTTTTGGCGTTCATTCAAGTAGTTGGTCTCTTTTCACACGCTTTACTGTATTCGTTTACTTTTCCTTCCTGTTGCTATTATATTTAAACAATAAGCGACCAGACCTAAATAACTGAATAAAACACAGCCAATGTTATTAGCCGATAATACACTTTTTTATGACTGAAAGATTTTAGATTTTTCATTACATTTTCGGTGTCCCCGAACGCATACAACCCGAATATCTTCATAGTTAGAGTAAACAGGCTTCTTCTGGCTAAGCTTGATCTATCATAGGTTTTGTCGCAGTCACCTTTCACCTGGATTAGAGTCAAGAACATACCAGCCGTATCACCATACACACAATCCGTATTTCTTTGTTCTTCTGTTCTAAAATTCATAAGCCATCTCTATAGTTTTTTGTTGCTCCCCACTTCTATAAACATCCAGCTACACAGCCAAAACTTCCTTTACGAAGTACCTATTCTTCATTCCGTCGCCCCACGTCCCACAATGATCGATTTTGACTTTATTTACTTTACATACTAGGTTTCTTCGGACAAAAACTAAAGAAAGTCTTTGCATTTTCTTCAGGAAAGAATCCATCACTGTCTACCAGCGCCGCCATATTTAAATCTAGTCTTAATCTTGATTCAAAGAAAATGAAGGCTGAAATATCAAAACCGCTAGTTGGTTGCGTTTTTAAGTTTCCGCGGGAAATTAGAAGGCAGATTGTATACTTGTTTTACGTGATCGAAAGATGATATTTCCAGAATGCGTCTAACATGTTATTTCCCATTCAGAGGTATTAATTTATTATCAAATGCCTCTTCTGTTAGAGAAGGAAGGAGTATATTGGCATACTTGCTGAAGATAATCTAACGTATTACCTAGGTTCATTGTTCGAGAAGCTGCCTGGATGTATGTATGAAAATCTGCATTATGATTGTCTACCATTTTAGTATCTCCCATATATTTTCACAACTCCTACATAATGTCACATTACATGGTTTGCAGGACTGCCCTTCAACCTTTCGCTCCACTTAGAACCAACCCTAGGCAGAGGAATCATTTAAAGATTTTATCACCCCAAAAAATAATGTAGCATTGTTTACATAGATACTTTATATTTTGACGACACGGTTGTTGGCGTAGTGGCTGTGCGTTCGAACAAATATGTATTTGTATCATCTGCAAGTAGTTGTTCCGTGTCTGGGTGTTTATGTATGTGAGTCTCTATGTTTGGAAACACACCCACGATACAGGAAGAATTTCCTAGTGTCGTCCTATAGAGGGCCAAAGCCTGCCGGGGTCGCGGGATTATTTTCTTACCGTGACCCCGGAACAGAAAGGGCTATTGAAGGACACCGTGGATTTTAGTCAGTAGAAGTCTGACAGTCCCTCCCGCCCTGCCCGGGGTGGGAGGACTCATTTGATGATTTTACCAGGCTAAAAAAAAAAAAAGTGTCGTCCTATAAATCGTCTTGGTAGGCTTATTTAATTTAGCACCTGTATTTGTATTAAACGTTATCATCACGTAGCAATATAATTCAAGGACGTTTAGTAAGTGCATTACAAAAGCAAGTCATTAGTACTTGAGATTAGCGTTTCTATGTTATGTACGATACTGATTTCCTTATTACTTCACAGGGCCCTTGAAAAACGTCTCTCCAAATTCTTGTACAATATGAAGCTGTTTCTTGGCTTATAGAAGGCTATTCGCGTAATACTAGAACAAAATGTATCCTGGTTATAAATCTATTTGCCAACTTTCATCCAAATCCGTTAAGTTTTAAATGGGACTACTCATTATAGGAAGTAACAGTGTCGTTTAAGTCAGTAATGTCTGACAGTCTCACCCAATCCAGAGCGGGAGAAATCATTTTACACCCAAAAAAAAATGTTATTATTACTTGAAAGATTGCAATAACTTTTGTATTTATTAGAGTATCAAGATTTCCAATACTTATTTTATTTTTCTACTATTCTAGTGGTTTCCAACGCCTACAATAAATCCAACTCCAACCCATTTCAATAAAAACCAAACGACCCTCAGCCAACACGAATGAAAGTAGAAGAGTAATGATATTCTTGGAAAGACTCAAAGAAACAGTTACTAGGCACTCTCAATTGTTAGAGCTTTTTCCAAGAAAAACCCTTTTTGCCAATAACGCCTTTATTGAGGACCCTGTACTTGTAAAAGACGCGAAAAGTAGGAAAATTTAAAAAGGTTCAATAGAAATAGCGGAATGTTTTTTTCAGTTGTTAAAAGATTTATTAAGGATTTATAACAAATACGTTTTTAGGCCACTGCTTTTCAGAACAAAAAGAAGTTGCAGGAAGCTAGGAAAAGTCTTATGTCTGTCATGCTCATTCCGAAATGGCATCGAAAAATTTGTGGATTCCTAGGGCAGATGTTGATAACATCAAGAGCATATTTTGAATCATTGACAACATAATCGTATCAACTGAAGTCCACTGCTGGACAAAGGCCTTCCCCAGCATCAATTGATCATCGAAAGAGATAAATTGAAAAGCACTGGATGTCACCACGTCGCGGGTGTTCTGTCCTTTTCTATGAATAGATAATATCCTTTCTTAGGCTACACACCACTTGTGTTCTCAAGAATGTTCACATACGTCACTTTCTGCGACATTTCATTCCTAGAAACCATTGAAATCGTAATACCATTAAAGCATTCATTAAACATTGACTGCCGGAATCGATCACAATGAAGACACGTGTGCATACTTAAGATCGGTTCGTAGAAGGTTCCAGAAGGACAAGCTTGCTATTTCCAATGATTGATCTTAACGACCGTACTTAAAGAACGTCAATATTAGTCAAAAAGTTAATTAGCTTTTTGGCATATATTGACGTTTTCTATAATAGAAGAGATCACATTGTTCTTTGACAGTGTAAAAGTTTAAATAATATATTTTTACTAGAAGAAGTGTTCATAATAATAACAGATTACAGAGCAACCATGCCAAACACAGCAGATGGCTTACAAATTTGAGATGTCAAAATCAGCAATTTCTTCAACGACGAATAATTTTGATCATTCTGTGAGATTCTGGCACAATTCGATCAATACACTTGGGCCTACCAATAGTTCCAAATCATTGTCGTGAAAGGACCAAAGTTCACTCAAGTAATTGAAACGAAGGAGGGATATCCTATTGATTGTTGAGCCTTAAATAAATAGAGCCCTTTCAACATCCTTTCAAACTGTATTGTTTGTTCGTTACTTTGTAACAAAGCTCAGGGGATTCCTCAGAGAAAATTCGATGGATTACGACGAAATCACTTTTTTTTTGTAAACCATTATTATTTTTGTTGTGACTATTATTAAGAAACAGTGCTAACACTCCAGAATACGAAAACAACAGAATATTGAGACGAAATAACAACCCAATGAAATCGGTCATCAAATAAACGTATTTGAATAAGCGACAGCTTTAGATAAACACATCATCGACCAAAACACATTTAGTAACAACGATAAGTATAGTGGGCAATGTTTTGTCGCACTCTGAAACTCTCTATGCATAACTTGGCAACCTCATTGCCTCCGCACGGGTAGCAGAGTACAGGCACACGGGCACAGGTCCTCATACTCAAAAATTTAATTATACACTTTCTGCTTCATCATGAATCACTACGACTATTAGTAAAACCGTATGAAAATTTGTTCAATAGTTTTGAGTTTAACACGTCCTGGCTACAGACAATCACGGAGGACAGTGTAATATTATACGTAGTCAAGAGTGCAAGGCCAAACAGTGCAGTTCATAGCTCAGAGATGAAAATCAGAATCTTCGCTACCTAGACTTGACGTACCCTACCCTGTCTTGAACGCTTCTGTTTCTTTATCATCATTAACCTTAACGTCTTTCTCTACAGTTCTGTCAGCCGCAAGGATGGGCTCTCTCGACGGAGCGGACGGAACCTCGGTTCTACGTCTCCGTATTGACGGACGTGGACGCCAACCGCCATTACTGTGCCTGTCTCTGCTTCAACGAGACCGTCGCCATCACACCCACCAAGCCTGCAGACGAGGTAAGTCACTACTATATTACTTGTATAGAACCGAAATCAATTTGGTCAGATAAGACTCGACCATTATCTAGTAGTTATAAAAGTAAGGGCCTCTGTTCAAAAATTGAAAACTTGAACGCGTGTCATCATACGACTGATAAATAGAAATATTACTTATCTCAATTCTGTCATTTGTATTTTTTTCCATGGACAAAACCGTTTCTACGGTGTCATGTAACGCTTGCTAAAAGGGTAAGACAGTTGTACTGCAAGAATGCATTGTGACATCATATACCAATATAGTTAGGAAAAGGCTAGGCAGATAAAGATTATGACACCATACGATTAAAGATAAGATAGGATGTAAGTAAAATAAGGGACTTCCCTTTTCTATAATAATTGGCAATGACCCAATCTGAGCCCACATTAATCGGGGTATCTATCTGACCAAGTGACATTGGTCCACACGCCAACGCTACCCGTTTCCGTTCTAATACTGATATGGCCCATATACTCGTAACTACTAAAAGCGTGGAACATGTGATACCCTCCGTACACATTCATCGTTTTGACTGACGCCCCATTTGGTTTTTATATAAATTTTCCAACAGCATGTAGGATACAGACTGTGGTAAACATTGTACATAAACAAGAGATTATTTGGCCAAATTAAACCTTTTGCTTTGTTTCTGGAATCTGATATTAAAACGGTTTCGAAGAAAAATAAGGGTATTTGTTCCTGTTAGAATCCATGTAGACTATAAAATTCAACCTATTACGAACGTTAATATTCCTGGAACAAATAAACCCATAACTACATCACGACTTGGCTCCGAGGAATGCAGGAGCTATGCGATAGCTGTAGCACGGTATGCTGACCATCTAGCTTGTAGAACAGACATATTATACGGCAGGTAGTGGATTACTGTAATGTACTAGGTACTATCTATTAACCATTACTATTTTGTCATAAACCAATAATATCCTGCATTCATGTACTGAAAACGGTCATAGGATTTGATCAGGAAATAGTTGGAAAATAGCGACATCCATCACAGTAGTTGAACTGTATATTGCTGAGTTGCTAATACATACGGAAACTAATCTTGGAAACCCATGAACGAACGAGATGAAGCTACTCGTATCAAATAGAGAACTGCTTGTAGTCAAAGTAAGCTAGAATAAACAAACTATTGCTCGAAAAATATGATAGTGTATAGGATACCATTTTACGAATTTTCTCGCTATTCAAATTATAATTCCGCTAAAGTGGCCTTTAGACCCCCTGACCCAAAACAATTTGCAAGGTATTAAACACATTACTAACAGCTTTACCGAAAGATCGTGTACTAGAAACATTTTCGTCTATTAGGGTAAATATACTCGCATTAATTAACAGGTCTGGAACCCGGCCCCGACATTTCCGCTAGAACGATCTTGTGTGATGTGACAACGAGGCAAAGAGGGTTTTGATCCCTTGATACTGCCAAGTTTCTCTCTTCAACCCTGCATAATCTTGAACCGTGTTTAGGCTGATGCTTGCTTATAAGCGAATTATGATCTTAATTAAGGATTAGTTCAATACCGGCACATGTATAATGTCTTGTGAAGATTGTTAATAATTATCTGAATCTCATGGCATTTTGGATTTGCTCAACTTTGCTGAAGACATGGCAGTGACGGACAACCCATCCGGTTCGCAAACGGCGGTCACCAGATTTGATGATCTAGAGATGGTTACTAAGATAAAAGGTGTTATGCAACTGGGTTTGTTCTGCAATGAGTCGAATGATGGACTCGGTGGCCTAAACAACGCCGCAATAATCGATTGAAATGTATAAACTTACTTATCAATAACCAAGTAACCAGTGTTTAACTTCTAGTTTAAAATTGACAGCTTTTAAAGGGAGCACATTGAAACACAACGAAGAGTAAAAAGACGTAACAAATCTTTTACAGACATTATTCTTGAAATGTTTACACGTACATGATTGACGAGTGCATTCTCACTACGCCATTGCAGCATTGCTTTCTTTGAATGTGGTCTCAGTTTATTTTTATGGTCCGTTTCCGGCGTTTGTTGCGTTCTGTTTGAAGCTATAATTTATACAGTGACAGCTTTAGTGGTTTGTGGTACGGGTAATTACTGCTTAATGTAGTTTACTGTTGTGGATTGGCTAACTTGTTGCCACGTGGCGCTGTGATGCCCTATGAACCTAATCAGTCTTCCTATGTTTGGAAGTAGAAACACTGAATAATGTATATTTTCTGTTCTTTTGCCCTGATCTTCTTTTCTTTCAATTTCTAAATGCTATTGCTGCTCCTGTTATAAGTATCTACTAAAATCCTATTTTATTAATTTTCTAGCATAGCATGATAAAAAATCAATATCCAGTATAAAATATTCATGTGCTTATGTAGAATAATTTCAAAATACAGGACATGTTATACCAGATTATCATCAGATGTTCCTCTACCGAGCTTATTTCAGGGCTGTGATATCATAAATCTCTGTTTTGACCAAAATCCCTCAGCATGTTGAACATTTTACACACAGGAGTGCCGCTTACATAACGCGAATGTCAACGGTATAAGATTACCTTTGACGCGTTGCGGTTAACCGAACACTGCCTTTGAGGCGTGTTTATGCTTTGTACCTGCCAGCTGCTAGCATTTTGTTAGATAATAAGAAATACGATCAAGAATACAGATAAAATATTCCTTACGTTATCTTATATTCTTATCTACAAAATCTTGTACGCAGTTACAATAGTTTCGCTTCTTTAAAATATTTCTGATCTTGGAAATGGCATTTGAGAATTATTTTGCCCTTCTAACTTAATTGCTATTTGTGTATAATTTTGCACAGACTTGATAATATTATATTGGACTGTGAAAACCAAATCAATTCAGACTGCATTTACATAAACAAGTATATTATTGTGTAATGATTTAATACATCCTTTTAAGCTAGCAATTTATTACAGTAACCATGATAGCTTTAACCTCAATAAGTATCAGCTCGGACAGGTGTGTTAGGATTATTCCAATTTGGTGCTGTGGGTTGGCCACCTACTTCGTTTGTTACTGAACTGTAGGCTAGTACCGGTTTGAAAGCTATTTAGTCTAAATCATAATGTCACACTAAGCTCATTGAAGTAATCAAAACAGGTTCTACGCAATTACTAGAAGGAGCAGCGAAGAATGTGATGACTAGAAATTAGGTGACTGGTAAGATTAGTAGTTTTCAAATAATGATGATGAACCCATCATAGCGGAATGATAATGGAGAAGAAGTCAGGCCTTTACAGTCAGCGTAACGAACGAACGGAAGAACAGAATAAGGAAACAAATATTTCATGCAATGAGACAAAAATTTACTCATTCATGCTAACACGAATTGTACATTATTTCTAAGTCCTTGCACGTTTCAGACGAGATAAGTAAAATTGAAATTGTGACTCTGCTAAGACGACTCCGCAAGTACGCTTTTCGGGTTTTAATATTTCACTAACTAAGCGAAATATTCTTCCAAACGTAATTTCTCATTTGGAACATAATAACCCAAAGTAACGACTTACGCAATCTCAAAAAAACGTCACACAACACAAAACAAGCATCTGCAAATCTTGCTTATGATGATAACGACCCTAATTGCCTCTCTGATTCATGTGTTGCATTATCGACCTTGGGAATCTTGACTTAAAGACTAAAATTAGAGATTGGTCACTAATGACGGCTGTGGAACCCATTCTCGTCACGGCAGGCAATCAGTTGGCGAATGGGCCCTGGTGATGAGTCATCCTTTACGTCTATGGGACCTTGCTTGTTGGTTTTATGCTTCCTTAGCAGTTTTGTTGCCTTTCTTCAGCAACACAATCTATCGATTACTTTAAATCTATTGTGACCGTTTTTATTTTTCTGTGTGATTGAATGTCAAAGATTTGTCAGAGGACCTTATCGAATGTCCCAGTAAAAAAAAGATAAGATTAAATGCTGTATATCTGAGTACAATGTTGTAATTTATGGATTTTAGTAAGACGTTTGTCCAGATTGTCATCTCAAATAAAACTTCGATACGTCATATCACATGCCCTGTTTCCAACAATACTAGGAGTCACATTATTGTTCGGTAGCAGTAACGCATCAGCGACATTGTCAAGGTTGACTGGTAACCTAAATAGGTACTACACGGCTGTGTCAGATAAAACTCGAATATTTACTAGTAACTATTTGTGAAATAGACTTTTTAGAAGAAATATTTCATTGAAGTACTTTTAGAACTTATTCTGATTAGGTGGTCACAAGCGCTACTGTTGGGTATGAACTCTTTTATTCTTCCCGGGATCCGGCAAAAAGTTATTGTATGCCATGACGTCATAGTTCCAGTTCCAGAGAGGCAGTAGTTCCAGTGAGGGAACTTAGGGAACGAGGTGGCGCTAGACGACTTGTATAGCTCTGTCTCTTTCCCACACTGGAACTACTCTGGCTTTATGATCTCTTGGTAGGTCACCTGGACTTTCTAGCGAAGTATGGTATATTTCACTGTACCACTGACTTCTGGTATACCAGGGATTATTTTCTGTTAGTTTTGGCACAGGTTTTGGGAACGGACCGACAAGAACATAGGTTACGAAGAAAACGTACAGGGACTCACTGTGACATAATACCGAATTCACGGTTTTCCTTATGAAAATATTGCTATGTTATGGGGCCATAAAACACTAGGGAATTGACACTAAAATATGAGAAACCAGAATACATTGCCGAACTCAAGAATAATATTTTACGTAAAGAGTGTGTCAGTTGCACAAATAATGTTTTAGTCATGTGGAAGATGAAAACTGATGTTGAAATAGTTGGTTGACGAATTTGTGTTACGTTACGGAAATTGAAAATTTTATTTTCGTCGACTACGGGTACCTAAAGGCAAAAACAATGATTTGATCGAATAAACATAGATGGATTACGATACAATATTTCGATCACATTTTCGTCACAGGAAATTCAATTTGGTGAATAATTAAGTAAGTAAAATATTCTATTAGTTTTACCGTGTTTCCGTGTTTATTTTTCTTATTAATTCCTTGAATAGTCAATGTCTTCGAAATTTCACAATGTCGTGACTGAGCTCCATTTCTTGCCGATGAAAATGCTCCCTTTTTTGATTGAACAGCCTGAGGGCTTCGAGTCATAAGTGTAGGCAGAATGCGTTGGCTCATGAATGTTTATTATTGGACTCTAATATGATCGAGGGTGGTTCGTAAGTGGTCATTCGTTTTGCGTGACACTTACATTATGAAACAATGTGTTTAGTGGTAGTATGGTTGTTGTTTTTGGAGTACCAAAAGGGAGTATAACGAGTCCAATGCTATCATATTATCAAATCGAGGTAGGCTCGGTAAGAAAAATATCATCATTATGTTAGATGATTTCTTTCAATGAAATCTCGAAAAATATTATAACAGGATAAAAGTTATTCCATTTGTGAATATAGAAGACGTCAGAATCATGAGGAATATTACAGCACAGTACCCATTTTCAGGCTTTCTACAATCCGAATAGCCAAAAATAGAATCGGCTTTGGGATATCACGCTGAACAGCTTCACAAGTTGTATTTTGCTGGTGTAAAGCCAAGATAAACCTGCTTATACAACAATACTTAGGTTGAATTTAAGCGGCGGGTCCAGGAATATATTAAAGTGAAACTAAGTTTACGGTCGGGTGCGAAATTTCGGAATTCCTACAGAAACAACTTTCGGGTGTAAAGAAAATAAACTAACGGCGTTTTATTTGAGAAGATACTTCATATTCATCGAATTTTGATCAAATGAATTTGCCGGGTTCTTTTTTGGGTATTTGGGAACTAAAAAGTTAAGAAACAAACGCGACTCAATAACTTAGTATTTTTAACATTTAATAAATAGTTACGTATACTGGGTCACTTGTTGAGTAGCTCCGAATGAACAGAAATAACGAAGATAGAAAAGGTGGAAGGTAGAAAAATAGGTCGGTAAGTTTTATTTAAATCATAATTTCCTCATTCTGCTGCTGCTATGATGTCAAACTAAATAAATACGAACGATTTTCATTCTAATTGTAAAGTGGATAAGTTATTTAGCTTTTACCTTTCAAGAAACCATAATTTACGACAGAACAGTTAACCAGTAGCCAGCCATTCTTGTCCTCGTGCTCGCCTATATCAGGAATATATTTAACAGTTCCCCGGTTCCCAGTACCGACCCGCCCCTGATCATAAAAATGACCTATAAATAATTCGACGCTGCGGAAACCATTCACAGATCCACGGTTATTAATAACCGGTGGAGTTATCGGACCATGAAGGATAGACTGGTTGGAACTTGGAAATAAAGCGAACAGAGGTCATAGAGGTACACTAATATTTCTCAATCAATATTTTTTATTAATAGAGTCTAAAGCCGTTAGTGTTCGTATTAATTAAATGATAAAGGACACACTATTGGTTTTAATGTAGTAAGTATTTTATCGTCTTCATAAAGTTTTGGTTCTTTGCAAGAAGATATTTGCGGATACTCCCTATTTCTTTTACCGAAGACATAACAAATATGTTATCAATTTGAATTACCTTTTAAAACACACTATCCTGTATTTTTTGTAAGATATTCATCAATTTCTGACGACGTCGCACAGTGGTGCAGGTAGTACGTGCATGCGGAAAATATTATTTTTAAATGAAAAGACGTTGCGTTTCTTTATAATACTTTGTTAAAATTATATAATGAATGTACCAGTATACAAAAAGAAAGATATAATAGGTATTTTTTTTTCATCATAATATTCACATCATCTTATTTTTTCACATGAATTCAATTCTAAATTTTATGCAAAATATACAGTCTTTAAGCATTTCTATATAAATAAATACTAATAAACTAAATATTAAATAGAGAAAATATAGTTTTCGAGATGGGTGAGAAACACTTATTAATATAACGCACTTTTTCTTAACTACAGAGCGTCACTAGTTAAGGACCTGGTATTTCCAAGATCGCAGGTTTTCGCAGCTAAAACTGATGTATTCCTAATCTATAGGGTCTAATTAATCACCGAAGGTATATCATTACGTAACGGTCGATAACGGAGATTAGTTAAGCTCTCATGATTGAAAAAAAAAGGGTTCCAAGTGACCTTCTTCACAAAAAATGCAATAACCAGTAATTATTTATAATATAATTATATTATTTTTACGTATTTCATAAATACACACATTGAACATAAGATTAAACTAAAAATAAAAGTTGTAGATTATAGTATTAAGGTTCTAATTCATACTTGAAATAACAATATTTTTTGCACGAAATTTGTTAATTCTCGATCATCCTACTTTGGCATGATATTATTAAATACTGTGGAATTATTTATCCGTATTAATTTTAAGACTTGTTTCTACTAACATTCTAGTATGTGTATACCAAATTGTAGACATTTTAAACAAGGTCGACCTTTTGACTTTTTTCCGCCCTTGAACCAATGTGCGTCGTTGCACCTCGCTATTTCAGACTTAGAATATACAGAAAGTTTACAGACAGAAGGTTTACTTCTAACGTCTACGATTAAAAATTAGTTGTTCTAGAAATCTAGACAACTCTTCTTGCTGACAGCTAGTTAGCCATAACATGCTTTCTATTAAGTAACCTATCAAAGGCATACATTATTCTGCGCATATTATATTAAAACGCATTTCAGCATTGAGTTCAACTTCGCAAGCATTGCATTTCTGAATATTCTGAATATTCTTCGGATAATGGCAGAAATAAGCTGTTCCGTGCTTTTTGAGCATTTTGCACTCTTGTAGAAAATAAGTTTTCTTAAATTACTAATGTAAAATATACATATAAGTGGAAACTCCAGAGTGATGTACTGAACACGTGGTAACCTTTTGTGATGTACCTTACATCATGTGTATTCTGTCAATATAATTTGGCACAGAACCTACCGCTAGTTTTCCTTTGCTTCATCACATTTTCGCATAGCGAACAGCAACCTACATTTGTATTAATATTTAAAATTCTTCATGAAATAGCAAGGGCTGAACCTATTCTACCTTTTCTGCCAAATGCCAGGAGTCCACTTGAGCCACAGTTTCTTATTACCAGTCACGCACGCGTGCATGTGAGGGACGTTGGAGTACATTTTTTACCTTCTGCTGCCTCGAAAGGGCGGAAGGGAATAATCAAGGTGGGCAGGTGCGTGTGCTATTTGTTAGGGGAAACTTGTAACTTGTGTACGAGTCTGCTTAGATTTAGTTTGTTAGAAAAAGTTTTGAATTGAGTTTTGTTAGTTTACACGTGTTTTGGTGTACAATCTGTTGGGGTGTTCGCGTAAGATTCTGTTCTGCTCTGATCGCAGGTTTTTGGGATTACAATGAAGGCCGGTTCCAGAGTGGTTAAAATATGGCCAGGATGATTGTGGGGTTATAAGATATTCATATATTTTTGACTTTGTCATAAATATCGGAATTGAGTTCCTTTAAATTTCTACCACCTATAGAACAAAGCCCTGAATTAGATGTAAAGAAGGAGATGCTATCAGTTTGCATTTCTACTCTACTTAAGATACAGTAATGTTAAGTAGTTACACTAACTGACATAATTATAGACCAACTGTAGATGTAAATTATAACGATAGTGTAGTATTTACGAGAGAGATTGTGCACTTCCTTGCAATAAAGTTTGTGAGCCTTATGATTACCGTCGATGTTTACGAGTAATAGCAGGAAAGGGTAATACTAATAAACGATAAAAGTTAGGGAAGAAGTGAATGAGGAAAAAGTATACGAAACAGATCTGATAACAAACAAGTGAGATAAGAAATCAGTAACACAGTATTATGAAGAATAGTTTTTAAAAGTCGAAATGTCACTCTTTGAGTATGGACAAGAAAAAGGGCATGCCATAATATGGAAACAAAGGATGAACTGTGTGATCGGTGTTATGACGAGCATACTTATAAGAAGGGGAAGTAATAGACAAGACAACACTGCTGAGGCTAAATGATTTCAAATTTGGACAGAAAAATTATAAGCTTGATGCCCAGAAATTTCAGATGGACTCCTCTTTTAATAAAAAAGAAGAAATTTTAGATTAAAATAAAACTAGTTTTGAATCAAAATTTCTTTGCATACTTAACCCGGTCTATAATAGATATTGATAGAAATCTTAGATATGATCTGAATCTTGTAATGTGTAAAGATAAAGGCTATAAACAAAATAGATATAGGCATAGACAACAACAAACGATCAGAGCTATTTGCAGTGCTAATCAATACCCCAATGGCCACATTGCCCACCCCAAAACGTGAGCTATAAACAGTACGTGACTTGGTGAATTGAATTTTGGAAGTAGATTTGCGAGTACAGTTGTGTTAGGGATCTTTAATGTCCATCTCAGTATTTTTCTGCCTCGGATTTTTCATCTGCAAAATGATGTTGTTCCATACAATCTTTCATCAACAAAACATGAATAAAAGAGTCCTTCGAGTGCAAAGTTGCAAAAGTTAGATTCAGAAGCACACGCCCGTTCGTTATCTTTCAGTGAAATTGTTATTTTGATTTGATCTAGTCAGTATTGTCGAATCTGTTTTGGATTGCTTATTACCATAAAATTCGACGTTTTTGAAATATCTGATCACTGGACTTTGTGGTGATAAAGACTACGTATTAATTCATCAGCTTTCCATAAAAAACACTACATAAACATAGTAACTAAACTCTGTTCTTTATGATCATCATCGTGTGAGTTATTTTCATCAAATATTTATGGTGTACTAGCCCATATTTATGTTAATTCTTTTTATGCTTTTATGGTATTGGCGGAGATCCAAGTAGTACAAAATCTTAAGTGATCCGTCTGAGTGATGTCCCGAGTTGCTGACAAATGGTGTGAGTTTCGACGTGTTTATTTAAAGTGTGCTGTGGGACTCAAAATTCTGAAGGAAAACATCGGGATTTCCTTTAACAAAAAATAAATACACGTGTGACAACCATGGGCCTGCATGGGCTCACAGTTGCAGTCAACTATTTGATAGGCGGTCTGTGTTTTGATCTGGCCTGTCCAACGCATTGGTGATTTAAGTATGGCCTATCTTCCTTTGTATGGGTCAAATCTTGAAACTGATTTTGGAACTATTCCTCCCAACCGATTGTGGTGAGATTTTTCATTGCCATTTGGTTCTGATGAGATTACAATTTCCGATCTTGTGCAGCCAGGTTCGTCTCCAACTTTGAGTATTCCTAAACGTTAGTAGCACGGGCAAGAAACTTTGTATTCATTTTATTGTAAACTCTGGTCTAGACCACTACTACCTTCTGTACCTCCTTGCTACATGACAATAGTGTGCACACTCGCGAGCCGGAGATACGCGTCGCTCCCCACTGAATCAGACGTCAATTTACATAATATAACCATGTAAATACACGACTATATGCGTGTTTGGCGAATTGTGAAGTGTTGGTGTATTAACGTTTGATTGTATTAGTCTGATATATAAAAAATATTGGAATTTACAGATATGAATCTTGAAATTGTAATACTCTTGGTATTTTTCATAGAACTTAGTACTTTTACATGTTTTTCTTTGTGGTCTTGATTGTATTTGTTACCGGCTAAGCCCGATTTCAGGACAAACTAGTTTGGCCTTGGCTAAATTCAGCCAGCAAGTCCAGAGCTCGCTAAGCCCTAGTTTCATCATCATCATCCGCAGCCCGTCTTCACCCACTGCTGGGTATAGGCCTCTCTCTGCTTGTGCCAAGCTCTTTCCGTTTCTTGGCCGCCACTCTGTCACAGCTTTACTCCACCTGCCGTCGCCCTAGTTTAGATTAGGCCAAAATAGTTTGTCCTAAAATCGGGTTTGGTAGCATATCCATCCATTCCATTTCAGGAACAGTGGTAAAATTACTGGTACAATCCTTCAAAAGAACTGCATGCTGTGTAGTAGTGCATAGTTCAAAGCAATGCTTGAAATATTACTAACACCCTTTTTCACGACACACGATACCAAGATAATTACACGGGTATGTTTTTCATCGTCACTTTTCGCGCCCCTTACTTCCTCTATTGTTGTGCAAAGAGCTCTAGTGTTCATCTGTCAGAAATGACGAAGGGTCCTTGTTCTCTAATGGATGGCGAGGCAAATATTATTCTACACGTTATATCCGTTATGGAACTTTAGTTGAACATACTATTGACATAGCATTATCATCTACAACGTATAAATAAAATAGAAGTGTCTGTCTGTGATTTGGAAATTATTGTGTTTTTTTTATGTTTTATTGTTGACCCAAATAACGTCATCTTCCTGCCTTTTTTCTGCTATGTTGGAGACAGCTCCAAGTCTAACCGGATTCACCTGAATATTAGTATTTTACATGGAGCGACTGCCTATCTGACCTCCACAATCAGATACCTCGGGAATACGATACGTCTTGGTAAGACTGGTTGTCAGATTTTAAATCTTATGAAAGATAGCCGGGACCAACGGCTTTACGTGCTTTCCGAGGTACAGCGGAAACTCGCTATGACAGATTGTCATATCCACCCCCTATCTTCTTCTTCGTCTTATCGACCACAAGTGCGGTTTAACCAAGACTTTTTTTTATTTGCCATGTAGTCTAAAGTCAAAGAAAATGAATGATAGCGAGAATGGCTGTATATTTTTGAAGTGAAAACTTCTTTAGCGGCGTTGTACACTTTTTCTGTAATGGGTAAAAAATTTAAAACTCGCGTCAGGGTCACGTGACCCTGATCGAAAATGAGTAAGACGTCATTCAAATTAAAAATAAAACATAGTAACAAAAAAGTTTTCACTTCTACCGGCACTCCTGGAGTGCAACCTTTTTTTTCTTTTTGGGAAAATATCTGACTCCTTTAAGTCAAATAAGCTTTTCATGGCTACCATCTATACCGGAGGAAAGGTTGCGTAGATCGTTAAAATTCAACAGCTATACTGAGGGTATAGTTTAGCGACCTTCTACTAATTTGTCATGTAAATAAAACGTTGGGTCATTGGCCTGTTAGGTAACACTGTTGACATTGACACCTCGGCAAGATTTTATCATTGAAGCGTGTTTAGGGCTCATT
This sequence comes from Agrotis segetum, assembly GCA_036375495.1. Lineage (NCBI taxonomy): Eukaryota > Metazoa > Arthropoda > Insecta > Lepidoptera > Noctuidae > Agrotis > Agrotis segetum. The sequence goes on from JAQSVV010000003.1 coordinate 337,475, forward strand.
GCCAAGGTTTGATCTGCTTGGAAATAGAAATTAAGAACTTTTATACAATTTGAAAAAAACATAATGGTGAAACTCAATAATTAAAAAAAAAAAGGTTGCACTCCAGGAGTGCCGGTAGAAGTGAAAACTTTTTTGTTACTATGTTTTATTTTTAATTTGAATGACGTCTTACTCATTTTCGATCAGGGTCACGTGACCCTGACGCGAGTTTTAAATTTTTTACCCATTACAGAAAAAGTGTACAACGCCGCTAAAGAAGTTTTCACTTCAAAAACATTCATACCCGATCTGGGAAACGATTTCAGGACCTTAATCTAAGCAGACCAAGAAAGTAGTCTTTTATAAATAAATAGATAAAAATATCCGCAAACATGTTGAGTTGTGTAATTCGATCACAAACAATTTCTCTGTCATCCGCATCCGGTGTTGGCTCGTAGACATGCACATGTGTTCGTTTGTAGGTGGCGGGTGGATAGCGATAAACACATCGACGCATCTGTGGTACCTTTGGGGGAATAATGTCGTAAGTGCTGCATGTGTAGCTATCGACTTATATGCTACTACTTACAAATAAACATAAATAGAAAGCATGTAGCATCCACGAAGGATCATAGTTTCAAAGCCCCACCACTATCCTATGTAATTGTCAGCAAGGCAATAGGGCAAGCCTATTGACATCAATCTGGCATGAATTCAACCTGCACGGGATGAAAACCCCAAAAGTTATTCTTGTTTTTTTGGAGCAGGATACTGTTCTATCTCTCACTCCTAGGCCTCCCTTCAGGCCTCTGTTCGTCCAGTGTTGAACTTTTTTGCCCCACTGCTTGATTTCTTAATATACTAAGCAAAAGTTAAAAAGCGAATATTATAGTATTGGTACAACAACAATATTTGACAAATAAATAAAAATAGTCCGAACACGCGCAATATTTCAACGCATTCTAAAATTATTATGAAGGAATCTGCAATTCTGCACTTAATGACCCACCTCTAATTAATTAATCATAACAACACTTACGACCTTATTTCGTAGGGTGCGACAAGTGCGCGTACTTCGCTTGTTGGCAGATAGGTTCACCGACCTTGCGCCTAAAGGTCTCAGCACACATATGGGATCGGAAAGGGATCGTAACCGTAACGCCTTTCGCCTCGCTGTCAACCAGGCGTCAACCTACCGTATGCACGTAACGAAAGCGTATCAGCAGCGCCTGTATGTCAACTCGGCTACGGCTAGGCGACACCGCGCTTACGCCTCGCCGCCCCCTGGCTGACCTGGTTGGCACCAGATCGTCGCGGCGGCGTCTTTAGCAGGCAAGTCGCGGGAGGGGAAAGGGGAAAGGGTGGACGAAGAGTTGTGAGCTCGGGTACGGAGAGACGTAAGCGCGGGGACGGAGAAACGTAAGCGCGGGGACGATGAGCCGTAAGCGCGGGAATTCAAGTTCGGAGCCTGTTCCGAGGCGAGGTGATTACGTTATTATTCCGATTAGTGTGCGTTGCAGTAGGGAGTTTAATACAAACCATTCTGAACGGCTCGAGGCGATACGGTGACGATCCCTTTCCGATCCCATATGTGTGCTGAGACCCTAAGACGGAATTGTTCGACAAATGTGCGGAGCGCGTAATATCTGTGATCTGATGGATGCGGTATGTAGGTCGCGTATTGTAGCCCATTGTGTGAGGGGTCGCGGACTTGGCAATGGTTGTGCTGTTGGGACTTTATTATGATGAGTTGATGTTTTTGTAGCGATTTATGTTAGGTGTTAGGTAAAATGATTTTTGTTAAAAAAAACTTTGATCCATCAAATATCGCATGTAAGGCGATTCAATGAATTACTGATTGCATTAATTTTATCCATTTGGTAAATAAAATGTATTAAGACAAAACTAAACGTGTGTTTCTGTATACTACAATATCGTTATATTAGACATCTTCCAGTGCCATGATAAAGTAAAAACACCTATGTAGGCAGATGCAATTTAAAGTTATTAACGTACATACATTATGCTTCTCCAACACAATCATACTTTGTAGCACTTTATGACACTCATGGGAAGCTACGGGAAGTCTACAATTAGCGTACTCTATGAATCAACATCTTTGTAGACAGCAATTTTACTTTTTATATGCCATACAATACAATGCCTCCTCCATTAATTGCCTACAATGTAATAGCTCCCAGTTTTTATCCATAGATTTAATTGAACTGATCTTGGTGAGGCCCGTTTTGTGCCACGGGTGTAGGAAATTAGATGTCGGAGTATACATAAATGATATTCCGTTCATAAACATATGCCATTTTCCCTTGGGATTAGGCGAAATCTACGGAACCCCACTTGGTACGATCCCCACATACTTTACTGATTAAACGAGTATTTGGGATTTTAGCATAAATATACTTTAAATATTTATGCATGCTTTATTTTTCTTGGCATGAATAAGATAGGAAGTCAGAAGACAGAAGGTCTTGTCAAGAGTTATAACAGTTTACAAGTTTATAAGTGGCAAAGGTCTTACAGTTAGATTTATAGTGGACTCTAACAAGGTTCTGAAAAGGATAAGTAGAGGTAGAGTTGGTTTGATCCTAATCCTTTTGAATTTCCTGTGACTAAACCGATGGAAACTTTTAGATCATCTTAAATGGCCTTTGGCCTAACTCGTGTTGTAGTAAATATTATTTCGTCATCCTGTATATTGGTCACACTGTCATGTTTTCCTTAAATATTTATAATATATCAAACTAGCTTCATCATAATCAGCATCATCCTACTGCCCCTTATCCGCAAAGGCATTCGTCGCTTTATTGACACACAATGTTAAATCGGTAGTAGGTTACAATGATAAGCCTCGGTATTTTTAAACTATTATGTGACCTTACTAAAACAGAACGAACTTTACCCCCCAATGATAAAACTACACTTCATGCACGGGTGCGTGGCGTAGATCTGGTAAAGTAAAAAAGATTAATAGAAAACACATTAACATCAGCATCGTCCGCAGCCTAGTTCCATTCGCACTGTTTGTAAAGACTTCCTTCCTTTCATGGTGCTATGCTACCCTGAATTCTTGCGAGTCTCATCCATGTTTTCCCTGCTTTTATCCTACATAGAAAGTAAATCTAAGCAAATCAGTAACATTACAGGGTACAGATTATACGGATTCTACTGATCCAATCTCGATGATTAACTTATAAATTATAGTGGAATAATAAAGGTTTATTAGTTATATCCCCGAGTCATCATTAAAACGTTTCCATGGATTAATTTCTTCCCATATCGCAAGTCAAGCCGCAGGTTTAAGTTAGCGTAATATAAACTAGGTGATAATTCAAACGAACCACTGTAAATTCTACCCAGGTGTGCATATTTGCATACCATGATGGATCGCTATTTGAAAAGCGTCGATTCGATCAAGCTATTTCACCTTCGAATTTATTTACTGAAAGATTAAAATTGTTTGCCTGAAAAATTGACTGGGCCGTTTTTACGACCTTGTTTGATACGCTATTAAAATAAATCCAATGTGGGTCTCTTCCATTGCACCCTACTTTAGCCAGTTGTCCTCGTCAGCATACAAATCATCCTTTGATCAGGTAATGAGTAAATAATATCATCTGCCTAGCCTTTTCCCAACTATATTGGGGTCGGATTCCAGTCGACCCAGATGCAGCTGAATCAGTAACTTACGTGGAACGACTGTCTATCGGACCTTCACAACCTTCACAACCCAGTAACTGGATAATATGATACTCCATGGTAAGACTGGTTGTCAGACTTTAGAGCTTCTGACGAACAGTAACGACTGTCATAGATCTACAAATGACAGCCGGGATCAACGGCTTTACGTGCTTTCCGAGGCACGTAAGAAGTAAAATAAGTAAATACGAATTTTGCAAAAGATTTAATTCAAAGGCTCTTATTACAAAATAAGCATCTGTACAACTGTCGTTATTCTATCGCGATTCCGCCACCAAATTCATAGACCGTAAACAGGTATATCTACATAGTTTGTAGAACAATGAACATTTTTACGTCTAGTCTAGACTCAGTCGCATCGGGGGGGCGGCCGGCGACCCAATTATTTTAATACCTACCATTGTGTTTGTGAGTTGTGACATACAATAACCGGCGAATATGTGAACTTGTGACTTAATGTCTCTCAGTGTGTTATTTATAAACTAGCCTTCTTGCATGCGTGCAATTTACTAAAGACAAGTTGGTCCACAATTATTATCCTGTCCATCAAACTTGAATCAACTAAACTCATTTAGATTCATTGAAATTGGCTGCGTTATTTCGGAGATCGTTACACACGGCTACACATCAAGCTATCGTTAAAAGTACACAAAGACCATACAAGCGAGACCACGATAAACAGCTTTTGTATAGCTTGATGCGTAGCCGTGTGTACATGAATGTGTCGATCGACGTACACACAGGCTCTTCATATCATATAATATCTGTACCTGTTTTCCCGAAGGGTTAGTCAGACGAGTTCTCTATATATTTCACTGACCTTCCGCCAGTAATAGGCCCATGTAGCAGAAGACGAGCCTGATGACATCATCCGGACATAGATTCTGGGCTGCTTATAAGAAATTCCTGATTGGAAGTCCCAATAGCGTTTTATCTAATACCAGTGTCTTCCACAATCTCATTACGCAAACGTAACGTAAACGTAAATCCGTATGTTTAGCTAACGAAATCTGAATGGAAAGAGATATCGAGACGTCCAAACACATTTTAATCACAAAACCAAGAGAGAGTGATGTATGCTTTTTACATTCCTCTATCTGGTTTCCTTACACAAATAGAACTGAAACGGTTTGTTTATGTGTACTATGGATTTGTGAGTTTCATTCAATTAAAATAACTAGCTTCTGCCAGAGCGGTTTGGTTGGTTTGGATGTATGAAATTATTCCTTAAACTGACACAATGATTCTGTAATTATTATTTTTTGTAATTATTATGACTATGTAGTCTGAATGACTAAGTAATAAAAATAAAATTAGAAGGGACAATCATCTCAAGAAATTTAGAAAACGAACCCAAAGCACAAGAAAAAATTGAAACAAGAACAGAATTAAGTAAACTTGACAAAGATACTTACTAAGTCCAAAAGTGCGTTAGAGTAAAATATTACACCATGTTGAAGGCCAGAGTCCGCAAAATGTTCGAGTAGTTCCGGATTCACTCAGGGATTACTTTAATCTCTCAGAGCTTTTGGTAACTGACTGTTCGGTAAGTTTGACTTGGGCTGGAATAAGTTGGCGAATGTTGATGTATGAAAATAGGATATAGACAATGTTGGATCAGACCAAAAATAATCCGCCTGAATGAAGCGAGAAAGGAACTTTAAAAACCCATAGCGAGTGTAGTAGTACCTACTCCTGACTAGACTGCTACTTTTGGTAGACTGTCTATTTTAGGAAGTTAAAAACACTATAAGGCCATATTAATCTAGTTTATAAGATGATATATCATCCGTAAAGAAGATGGTTTCCTTTGTACTATAGACAAGTAATAAAATTGAGGTTTATAACGATAGGGAGTGCTTAGTTGGACAGCCGATCCAAAAATAAATACAAGATAAAAAAGAAATAGTTGAAGTCATGCTTAACTTCTGCATAACTAACATTCAGTTCCAGATCACCCATAGGTAAGCAAATTATGAAATTGCTGGTATCACGTCTTAGGGGGCACCATAAAGAAAAAAAGGCGAAGAGCTGTTTCAAATTGACTAGCAAAGAATTCCGTTTGTGGACGCAAAAATCTATGCCAGGTGCAGAAAACAGAATAGTAATAAATAAAAAAATAAAAAAAATATTTTCAGGCGTCGATGGCCCATAGCGTGTTAGTAAAAACAGTACAATCGTAAAATCTATGTCTATAACACACGAGTAGGTACAAAAAATGAAAAAATACACAAATAAGCCACAAAATATCTACAGCCCAAATGTGGAAGATTTATCAAGTCCCATGTCTGACATGCAGCTTGATAAATCTATCCATCGTAGGCCCTTCTAGCCTTTTTGAAAAAACATCCGAAGTCTTGGACTACTTAGGGCCTAGGCTAAGTTCTCTTAATCCGGCACTGCTTACAATACCTTACCATAGTAATAACGAATGCAGGATACAAATTACCATTTCAAATACAAAATGTGCAAATTCTGCCACGGTTGCACTAAAACCACGTCCGCTGTATTTACTCATTAATCGAATTAATGCATTTAATTACTCGTTAATGCCGTGTGTGTTTGTTCATTAGCGCTTTGCTTTGATAAATAATAATTAAAGTTTGTATTGGAGTTTCATACACGTCGGATAGATTTGTTTAGAAACAATGCTATGGCTCTATCCACCAACCCGCACTGGGCCCGCGTGGTGCTCACTCCCTCTCTCAGAGAGGAGGCCTGTGTCCCAGCAGTGGGAACATTTACAGGCTGATGATGATGGCTCTATCTGGTCTGTTCACCATCTTCTTTGCTTTACTTCAATCACAAACTTTGATAGTACATTGAACTTCCTGTTTTGTACTATCTTAGTGCCTTATGCCCAAACCACCTCCATTTGGTAAAAAAACATCCCCTTTTTTGCGTGGTAAAATCATCAGAGGAGTCCTCTCACCACGGGCAGGGCGGGAGGTGTAAATGTAAACATAAAACTGACCAACCCGCTCATTTGGAATTAGCGCAGCATTCTGCTTCTCTAGTAGTAGTACGTCTCTATTCCTTGTCATATCAGCAGTCAGTGTCCTTACTAGACAAATTATCCTTCCCGGAATCCTTTCACCTTTTCTTTGGTGTTCTTCTACTCTTAAAACCAAATTCATATACACTTTCCTTACTACATTGACCTTAATCCTCCGCATCCCATACTTAAAGTATGACATGAAGATAATAATCGATAAATAGGCGTCAATTACTTTTCAACCCTCAGGGGTTGAATTTGGAAACGTTTAGGGGTCGAACGCGAAAGAGGGTAGAAATAATTGGGGGTTGAATGGAATAAACCGACTTACTCAACACTATTCGTGTTTGTACAATGACAGAAGGCTCAAAAAGGCGCGAAGCATGTTGGAAGTTCTACCAACATGATAAACCAGACAACCTAGATGCTGTAAGCGGAAGGAGGAAACGTACATCAACAGAGAACACTGCAATCAATTGAACTGATTGATTGATTGGCGTTGATAGGCCGCCCTGCAATCTGGAGGGGAATCACTAATCAGCTGATTGTTTATCAATAAGTGAAACGGTGGCGATGATTAATTGATGACAGTGACTGATAAATTGTGAGAGTGTATTACGAAATGAGTATAATTTTCTCATCTTCGTGAAAAACCTTCAGTCACAATGATGGATTGTTTAAGGTTAAGACCACTTTATTTTGTATCAAGACATTTCGAAATAAAGATTCTGTGTCAAAGACAAAAATGAACAAAATGTTTGATTTCTGGCTAGGTACATCATACTATTTACAAAATCAAATTAAGCTTGCGAAAATCTTGACACTTCAAACATTCGTTTTGAAAAAACGCTCCTCAATTAAGCTTGCGAAAATCTTGACACTTCAAACATTCAGCGGAAACAGCGGGGGGAAAAGGAAATATTTAAGACGTTAAAATACTTGAAAGATTCAAACAGCTTCGAATCCCAGAGCACAGATGAGTGGTCGCCGCACCCCTAATCGGGTAAAGGCCAGTTTACATCTCGTCCCTTGCAAACTGCCATGTATTTAAAATTTATAATATAGGTGAGAGGCACTATTTGTATGATATACAGTATCTAAACATGAAAGACTTCTGGACCACAAAAAAAATGCCATCAGTATTATTCGAACTGTCAAACTAATTGAAGTTGGATTTTGATTTGGAGGCTGATTCAGGAACTTTCAATTGAATCTCTTATATAAAGGAATCTGGAAGAAACAGTAGCTATAACGAAGCTTATAGAGCGGGAGCCAGGCCAAAATATCGTTAGTGATTTCTTCCCAAGCCATAATTAGTAGACTACATAAGGGAGTCATATCATAAAGATTCGTGGAAGTCAGCTGCTGTTCCGTTGGTGGGATAAGCAGCAATCGCCGTTTGCTCTCATTTCACATTTATGTTTTTGATGGGATCCGATATCTTCACAGCAAAGAAAATTTAATTCACAAATCCTCTGAAACAAGACGCACGGTTTCCTGATTTCTCATAAACACTGCTCCAACGCGGAATCCGGGTCAAAACTCAAAGGGAGACAAAGCCATATAAAACAAAGCAATGCGAATGTTCTCTGCCAAACACACACATGATATAAAAAGGGAGCAACGACTTTTGAACTCGAGAATCTGGATATTGTTTGCTGTTGACCTAAAAATTTTGCTTGCGTAAAATCTTAAAAGTAGAAGAAGCAAACAAGGATATTATTCATGAAATATATTACAGGTTATTTACTTAGAGCGCATAGACGTAAATTATGGATGTGCAAAGCAGTCCGGCCAGAGCGCGCTCTGTGGCTAAAGCGCCTCATAAAGACAGATTATGGGTCACTAGCTAAAAGCAGTCCAAAACAAGAATTGTAAAAATTACATTCAATTACTATGCATTGTATAACTAATGCTTGCTAAGAGTCCGCGTACTATTTAACTCAAGACTACAATTTAGTTCTTGTTTATCTGTTCCATCTCCAATAAGTCCTAGACTGTTCATGTTATCTACGATTCGATTCCGATGCAATATTCATATTTGACGTTACTAAACATGCCAATATCCGTCGTCGTGGAAAACTCAATTTTCAACCTGTCGTATTCGATCACCGTTGAATTTTCGTTGCTGCGAAATCTAGATTGACGTTTAAAGCAATCGGATACGATTTTGACGCAGTTGAGGATTCATTGCTTCGATCGAGCGCGAATTTGTTAGCTTACCATCTATCTAGCTTTTTCAATTTCGCTGAATCCAGATGCAACAAAAAAATCCATTTACACTACCTTTGACAAGAACAAGACTTCTTATCAAAATTCTTTGTACATATTATTTGTCGACTTTTAGAGATCTATGAATGATAGCCGCTTAAGGTCCTCTCTAATTAGGTTTCACTATGTGATGGCTCGGAATGGCTCCCGCTTTGGTTGGAGCAAAAGGGGCTGACAGACTTGTATTGACTAAAATCCACGCTCTCCTTCAATCGTCTTTTGCGTACCATCACGGTAACATTTAAAGATTCCCGCAACCCTGGCAGACACTGAATGGTCACCCATCCACGGAAAAGATTTCGACTAAAATTGTTTTGATTAATCCGAATTACAAAACGGACTGTTTTTATTATTTAACCGATTACTTACATGATATTTTGTTTATTACACAATCAAAACGTTAAATAAATCGTTTCTGTTAGTTGATATTTGACTACCGTAAATTTAAAATGGCGTAATTTACAGCTGGCTAATATTTACCGTCAGCATGTGTTCAAACAATCCACATTATTACCGACAATACCACATGTGTGGCCTTATATACGTAATATTTACTGTTATGTACACCACATACATTAATCAAGCTTTTGATCATAAACTAGGCAAGTGAAGCCAAAGATGGTTTGGTTTTAGAAATTGTGGTATAACTTTGAATATTAGGTACTTTCCAATAAGCCATTTAGATGGCTTATTAGAAACAATGCCAGATTCGAGTCATATTTTGTGCTTTATTTCACTTAGACTTCGGTTTGGAATAGGTTAGTTACTCATTGGGTGTTTTGATAGGTAGTCGGTTACTTCTTATATGTGTATATCTTCATCATCGGCTTAAAGATTCTTAGCATTTATCTCGACTGTCTTGGGACTTCTGCTTTCAGGCTGAATACCAGTATCTTATTTGAGATTGCTAACTGATCTTTACAGCCCTGTTAGTACTGGCGTTTCCTCTTAGTAAGATTGCTTATTATCATAATTCCGGACATTGTCTACATATGTAACGACTATTAAAATTTAAAAATGAAGGCTGGGACAAACTGCTCAAACACGCTTTTCAGGGGCATGGAGGAAACCGTTATGAAGTAAATTGATCCATTCATGAACCGACCTGGGCAAACTCTTTAAACTTTGAAGATCAACCCGTGTGTCAATACGTACATACCTGTATTAATCATCATTCATAATAATTTCTTCGTTTCTTTATAAATCCATCAAGATTCCCACCATACATCATGTCCTGCGACTAAGTCTCAAGTCGCAGTACACAATCAAAGTCATCATTATTACGATTGCGTTGCTTCCGCGTCGCCGGCGGAAGCGTCGACTCTCTGCGGCATTACGGACTGCTTGTCTGTATTCCAAGCTATGTTTGAGGCTAATCTATTCGCGCTTGTAATTATTCGATTGTTGGATTAATGCTCTGTTATGTCAACAGTTGGGATTATCTGTTAGATATACTGTATGTATATGGGTATCAAATGAGGGTTTGTTGTCAAGAAGATAAGATGGCGTTGACACTCGGAGCGATTTCGGAAGTTACAAGGATAAAGCCGGAAACACATTATTAACACCCGACGCCACCCGATGAAACGTGATGCTTGTTGGGTCAAATCAAATGTTTTGTTTTCTATGACCAGAATCACACTATGAACACCCGACGCGACGACACGCGCTCTTTGCACATCGAGTGTCGACATGTGGCGTCGCGTGGCGTGTTAAATAATGTGTTTCCGGCTTAATGTTTTTTTAGCCTAGTTGTACATTAGATAGGTAACGCATAAAATAACTATAAGATCCAGATTCATTAGTTTATGTAAACAAATCAGGCTACATGGCTGTAGTTGCCGTACGCTGAGATGCCTGTTTACTTTTATCGCGCGTTTCTATTTCCGGAATTTCTCGCATTGTTCCCATTTCGCGAATTCCATTTGTTTTTAGTAGCCATCTTTAAATAGCTCAACAACATTCCTTCCACGGAACTGCCATTTCCCCGTAACTTGGTAACGAGAAAACCAATAATGGGCATAATTCCTCAAACCCTTATCGCATAACTTCTGCGAACTGTAAGAAGCCGGTGCAAGTGCACAATAGTTCCGTTTAATTTCAAACGATAATGTATTCGTTTTATTGGTACATACCAGGGAGACAGAATATTACAGAAGGTCCGTTTCATACGCGGTGATATCGGTACCGCCACTTACGAACCAATCCTACATCACGATATTAAAATTATCCTGACGATACACATAGAAACGTCATGCGTTAATTTTCATCATCATCATCATCATCCTATTAATGTTCCCACTGCTGGGACACAGGCTTCCTCTTGGTGAGAGGAAAGGAGGAGTGTGATTTTGAATCCCAGAAGAGTCAGGCGTAAGTAAGTGTACCTAATAGTACATCCTAATTTCACCAGTTTTGTTATGGAGCATACCTTCTGCATTTCTCCGAGCCAACGGTTCGCATCGTCCGTGTCGTCAAGTGCGATAAGCGATGAGGGCCGAAGAATCGATTATGCTCGAGTGTTATCGATAGGCTTTGCGACCTTCGATTGTGAGGACATATTTTGCATAGCAATTAAGATATTCAGATAGTAGATAGACCTTTTCGAAGTACCACATTTTTCTTTTTACCTATCATTTTTGTGACACATTTGTGTTCGGTGTGGACCGTAATACGCTCGTGTGGTAGATTGCTCGCTCTCACACTACTACACTTGGTACCTTAAAGGCTGATAGTCTTTTTGCACAAATAATCGAGCATTGACAATATTTTTCTTTCATTATTTGTATTGGCCGGCTGTACTTCGCCCGGCATCGGACGAAGCCATGCTGTGGTGCTAGAAGGAGTGGGAGGCGGTCGCCTCCTTCTGCGAAGCAGTCATGCTAGCGAAGGAGGAGGTGGGATTCGTGAGGGTGAGGACAGCGTCCACCTCTCACTGCCCAGCCGCAGCTGTAGACGCCCACGGCAACAGACGTCGCAAAACGATCTCCGGCCGCCGCCGTAGGCACGGGCATGCGGGCGGCGAGTAATGGGCGACTCGCTATTCGACCATGAAGTATTTGTTGTTTACTAGCTGTCAAAAGCTATCGTATTTTAACAAAATGAGATTGCCTCGGGGACCCCACCCTATTATGATTTAAGAGAGGCGACGGAGTAGGGCGTCATCAAAAATGCTCATTTTACAGTCTAATATCATGACATTTTCCCCATTATCCGGCCTGAGGCGGCTATCGCAAAGTTTATGGCCCCTTTTATCACGATACGGATGTCTTGACCCGGGAAACGCGAGGTTTTCAGGAGGTTTCAGTTTTCAATTATTTTGATGATAACTTATGTTTTTTTTAAAATTTATGAATCGTAGAGTTACATTGAAAGGGATGGGAAGAACGGAACGTGTTGTGATTAGATCTTAAGTTACATGGCAAGAACACGATGATGGATTTATTATTACGCTTGATAACTATGGGAAGTCTACTGATGAACTTAGAGGTGTGGATATTGAACATGTTGCGAATGTTTCATCTGAACAGTCCTACGGTTTGGGCAGTTTGGGTATGATGTTCTCTCCGTGATATTTCAGCTATCTACCACTACAACTCATTCTTGTAAAACGATCTTAAAACGGTTTTTTTTCACTTGTTCGCAGGACGAAGAATCTTTAGAATCGACGCGTCCAGTACCAAACATTACCCACCACAGCATCATGTATGCGCCAAAATGTCTAGTCATCGTGTCGAGACAGGACTACATCGATACCTTCAGAGTAAGTTTACCAAAACCTATTATCGTAAATCACTTTTGTCCTGGAAACGCTAAATTGGCTGCATTTAAACAAAACCGGATTGGAAGCAGTAGGGCATGGTCCCGATTAAAAAAAAATGCCTTGAATAAACCGGGGATTCTTGGTTCTATTTGATTCTTTCAAGATATGTTTTGAAATTCTCAGAATTTGATATCTCAGTAGCAAGGCATCAAAGCCTTTGTTATTGTGTACAACTCTCAAATTACCAAAGAAATTAATTTAAAGTACCAGAAGAATTCGCACACGATTTTTTATATTTGTTCTTTTTGATAATTGAGGTTCTGCTGATCTTCTTCTACATCAAATTCACACATTAACCCCATTTTTCTCCTATTTCAGAACTGCCTGGGCATAATCTACACAGTATGGGTGGAGAATCTAGGCGTGCCCCTAGAGACATTGGTCGGTAACCTGGTGGGCGGCGTGCTGGTGCCGGGCGCGGGCGGGCCGCAGGTGCGCTTCAGCATCGGCGCCGGTGACCGCCAGGCGCTGCAACCACCCGCCGCGCCGCCCATGCCTGTTACACACACCGCTGTTTATATGCTATTGAGGCTACTGGGTAAGTGAAGACAATGGAAATGAAGAACAAGATGCAAGGGAAGACATTGATAATTCAAGCTTCGAAATCCTCATGCAACTTTCCGAATCGACCAGAGGATTATGCCGGAATAACCGACTTATAAAACCCCACGATTTTGTAAGTCGAGTCGTAACTTTACTACCATCTTTTTTCTACCTTTTTAATGAGGTAAACTGTCCTCACTTTCCTGTTTTACTCTTGAAGACTTGTATTAGCAACGCTCCATAGGATATATGCGGAGTTTTAAATTCTGGAAGATATAGCCTCGTTATTAAACCCTTACTGACATTACAAAACCTTTTTAACTTTGCTAAAACACCCAACTTCTAAATTCCAGGTATCCACAACTCGGTGACCCTATGGTGCGCAGTGATGAGTGAGCACAAAGTGTTACTGGTCTCCTTAGCAGCAGCTCGCTTGGCGGCCGCATGCAGAGCACTAGCGGCTCTCATGTTCCCCTTCAGATATGCTCACGTATACATCCCGTTACTACCGGCGGGGTTGGCAGAGGTCCTCGCAACACCAACGCCGTTCCTGATTGGAGTACATTCCAGTTTGAAGGAGGAGGTTTCAGAACTGGTGAGTTCATTTTATCATTTATTTTAGCATGAATTTCTCTGAACATCAGAAGTTTTGGGTTTTATAGGCGGCCTGAAGTAATCTGTAGAGGGTTTTGTCAATTCGATGTAGACCTATGTCAAACCGGGGTCGCGGGGCTGTTATAGCAGGTAACAGTGGCCCCGGAACGTAAAGGGCCTCAGACTGGTACTGGCTATTGCGCGCCTCAAAGAGTGTCAGCATAAAGACTCCCCCCCCCCTCCCTTTAGAGAGCCAAAGCCTGTCAGGGTCGCGGGACTTATCGAATTATCGTGACCCTGGAACGTATAGGGCTATTGAAGGACACCGTGGATTTTAGTCAGTACAAGTCTGACAGTCCCTCTCGGACTCATTGGATGATTTTACCAAGGAAAAACGAAAGACCTATGTTGAATTGTTGATCCCTGATCTATCTAAACAAAGTCTCATCTAATTGTTACTGAAAGCTTGCAGCTGCCAATACTGTGAAACGTCCAGCAAAGACCTTTCATGACTTCTAGCGCCTTAGTAATTTCACTAATTCATCTATTTCTTCTTACTTCTCCAGTTGGACGTAATAGTAGCAGATCTAGACGTTGGCTCTCTTCACATACCAGCAGGAGTGAACATTCCTCGTCCGGATGGCAAGCTCCTGGCCTCTCTGCAAGAAGCCTTAGCGTTGGTCCTTCAACCGGAGCTTCGGTCCGCAGACTCGGCCTTCGCCCCTCCACCGCCTGCCTCGTCTCCGCCACATATGCTGGATAAGGAGATCAGGGCTGTGTTCATGAGGACTTTGGCGAAGTTGCTACAGGGTTATAGGTATGTTGAGCTTGTTGTCCAAAGTAAAGTTCACAAACATAAAATGAATTTGAAAAATAATGATTTATTGGAATTATATTAAAACCCTCCTTCTGGCGCAGTCGGGTTAAACGTAAACGTTGTTTTGCCCGAAAAGTAATTCATAAGCACCCACCATCTACTGGGATATGTGTTTAAATATAATTATTACTTCCCAGCACCGCTCTACACATTATTTGACTGGTTTTGCAGATGTACGAAACTCAGATTAGGTACTTGTGTTTACATTGATGAACAGTTTCTTGGAATATATTCTTAAAAAAAAAACTTTCTCTAAATCTTTGTATGTATTCGTAACTTAGTATCAAAGTATAAGTTTCATTGTTTTTAATGTATGTTTTCAGACACTGCCTCACAATAATCCGCATCCATCCGTCTCCAGTTCTGACCTTCCACAAGATGGGTTTCCTCGGAGCCCGAGGGCTCTCACAGTGTCAGTTCGCCGTGAGACTACTGGACTCCATGTTCTTTAACGGGCTGGTTGCTGAACGAGGACCTCCTTGGAGGGCCACTGATATATGGGACGAGCTTGTGCAGTAAGTCATCATAATATCTCTTAAACCAAACTAACCTTACTTTTCGCGGGGTTGTCTTAGGAGGATACTGTGGCGCTGGAACGCAAAAGCCTGCTGATGGGACAGGGTGGACTTAGTCAGTAAGAGTATGACAGCTAGGGCGGGAGGACTCTTTTTGTGGCTGTGTGCTTTTTTGGCGGTGGAAAATCATCAAATGAGTCCTAACACCCTGAGTGAAGCAAAAGGGGACTATCCCTTTATATATTTTTTTATATTATATTGTATTCTCTTTCAGAAACCTTCCGGAACAAAATCGACTTGAAACGTTGAATCCAGAACTGGAGTTACAGCATTTACAAGACTTAGCAATGCAGTTACACCTTAATGAAAATCCTAATCCACAAGTAAGGACATACTTTTTATACAACTGTGAGCTATCTGGCAAATACATACATACTGTGCACAATTGTATCAGTATTATGATGCATTTTTAATGGTTAGCGGAAATTTAAAAGGGTCTCATTCGCACTATTTATAGTATATTTCATTCTTAAAGAGATAATATTATGGCTATTATCTGTTTAAGAATGAAATATACTTAAGTCGGACCATATAGGAGCTTTTTTATTTTCATTCAGGAGTACTATTCGCGACTGCTTAGTGATTTACTCTGGAAATCTTGATCCCGATCTTTGTAACCAATCAACGTCCGAATTTGCCTATTCGAGTCTTGTAGACTTCCAATCATAAGCAGCTGTCAACGAAAATGATCAGAATTTGGATTGAGATAGAATTTTAATTTTAGGCGTAATCTGGAGAGTCTTAAACCTGGTTATCCGTTTTTGCCGTTCCAATATTTTACAGGAACTTTTTTTTCCAGGCATTCCAGCAACGCATTTTACGGCCACCAGAGGGCGCTTCATCTCGTATCCACCAGCCGCCACTCCCGCCATTAGATGCAGCAAGAGTTAGAGAAGTCATGAGAGAAGTTGCACAGAGAAGTGCTACCAATCCCAAGTAAGTCATCTTCTGACTGGACTTCTTAATTATGAATGTGGGGGTAGGCCAACTTTAAACCGGATACAGCGGATGTTTTTTACATGCAGCGACTACCTATCTCACTTCCACAACCTAGTTAGTACTGGGTACTTTAGTAAGCCCTTAGTATTTTAGTAAGCCCTTAGTACTTTAGTAAGCCCTTAGTACTTTAGTCAGCCCTTAGTACTTTAGTCAGCCCTTAGTACTTTAGTAAGCCCTTAGTACTTTAGTAAGCCGTTAGTACTTTAGTAAGCCCTTAGTACTTTAGTAAGCCCAAAGTTTGTTAGTACTAGCTATTCACCGTGGTTTCTTCCTTGCTGCTCGGCTCCCATTGGTCGTAGCTTGAAGTTTTAAAGCTTATAGCCTATCCTCGATAAATAGAGTAGCCACCACAAAAAGATTTGTTCAATTCGAAACAGTAGTTTCTGAGACAAACGCGTTCAACCAAACAAACAAACCCTTCAGCTTTATGATATTAATATAGATTTCTTGACTTTTGTAAAAGCTGCTTTTACGTTACGTTATTAACGTTTATTGCGTTTAAACGTATAAAATCTGTTAAATTTATGAGCACATAAGTAACACTTTTCTCATGGGAGTAGATAGTAGATACTACAAAACGTAGTTAATTCATAATAATGTATTATTTTCAGGTTGACAGCACTCCGTCCACCGCAAGCGCGCATCGTCCCTCCAGCCGCGCCGCCAACAGGCGCAGCAGACTACGGACATCTACTGCTAACGAACTCTGCCAGAAGATTAGAGGTATGCTTGTTCATAACTAGCCAAGCAATTTGACACTTAATCCATTCACAATAATATTAAAATCGAAGCAGTACACTTAACACTGTGTATTCTAGAAAGATTTGTTGAAAATAGCTTTACCTTTTCTAGGACTTATGGCGCTTTTTCATTGGTTGTTAACTCGTTCGGTATGCAGCATACGGGGAGTCCTCGCACGCGAGATAAAAACCAATAAAAGTCACAAGTCGATACGTGATCGTTACACCGTCTGCGGTGAATATCCGCTTGATTTATATCGCTCGTGTTATCGACCAATAAAATTCATTGGTCGATAAACAGCATGCGGATCTGCGTCTTTTGTCAATAAATGGCGATGAACATGGAGGTTTTCCTACACCCCGCACTCGGCCTATCAACAAATGAAAACGGTTCCCCGAATGCTGGCCCTGTGGCATGCGTTACAGAAATCTATCGCACCCCGCATGCGGGCCCTATCAACAAATTAATGAAAAAGCGCCATTAAGCAAGCGGATATTCACTGCAGACGGTGTAACGAACCCGTATGAATTGTGACTTTCATTGGTTGTTATCTTGGCATGCGAGGTCGTTAACTCGTCCGGTATAGAGCATACGGAGAGTCCGTATGCTCTATACCGGACGAGTTAACGACCAATGAAACTGCGCCAGTAGACGATGATCGGCTTTCAACGCCGCATCGCTTTGCCGGTCGGAGTGAGGGGAGTTGGGTTTATTGTCTTTACGGTATTTCTTGATTCGGTCGCCGCGCTCAATACCTGTGATAAAAGCTATGCAATGGTTTAAAAATGTATTATAACTTAGTGTTTACGAATAGGTCCTTCGCTCGTGCATAGCGGCGATATTCGAGTGTCGCTACGCGGACGCCCGCAAGTCCCTGCCGGGCGTGGTGCGCGCGCTGCGGGCGGCGGGAGCACGAGCGGCGCTGGTGCGGGACCTGGCCGCGCGCCTGCCCAGCAACAAGCATCTGCTGCACCATCACCAGTTCGAGCTGGTTGTCAGGTTAGTGTATTGTGCGCGCGGCGCTGGTGCGGGACCTGGCCGCGCGCCTGCCCAGCAACAAGCATCTGCTGCACCATCACCAGTTCGAGCTGGTTGTCAGGTTAGTGTATTGTGCGCGCGGCGCTGGTGCGGGACCTGGCCGCGCGCCTGCCCAGCAACAAGCATCTGCTGCACCATCACCAGTTCGAGCTGGTTGTCAGGTTAGTGTATTGTGCGCGCGGCGCTGGTGCGGGACCTGGCCGCGCGCCTGCCCAGCAACAAGCATCTGCTGCACCATCACCAGTTCGAGCTGGTTGTCAGGTTAGTGTATTGTGCGCGCGGCGCTGGTGCGGGACCTGGCCGCGCGCCTGCCCAGCAACAAGCATCTGCTGCACCATCACCAGTTCGAGCTGGTTGTCAGGTTAGTGTATTGTGCGCGCGGCGCTGGTGCGGGACCTGGCCGCGCGCCTGCCCAGCAACAAGCATCTGCTGCACCATCACCAGTTCGAGCTGGTTGTCAGGTTAGTGTATTGTGCGCGCGGCGCTGGTGCGGGACCTGGCCGCGCGCCTGCCCAGCAACAAGCATCTGCTGCACCATCACCAGTTCGAGCTGGTTGTCAGGTTAGTCGTATTGTGAGGACTCATTTGATGATTTAAAAAAAAAAGCAATGTTCCGACCTGCGACTGAATTCAGTTACGCTAAAAAAGGAAAGTTACAGAAAGTCCAATCCTGTGAATCTTGACTGTGATAGATGGAAGGATGATACCGTCTAATTGATCCTTCAAAAGCTTCCAAAATACCAGTATTTTCAGTTTTGTGGATGTATTCAGCGCGCGT
Source organism: Agrotis segetum (assembly GCA_036375495.1). NCBI lineage: Eukaryota > Metazoa > Arthropoda > Insecta > Lepidoptera > Noctuidae > Agrotis > Agrotis segetum. The sequence goes on from JAQSVV010000003.1 coordinate 356,402, forward strand.
AGCATGGCATCGTCGAAACGACGAAAAGCCAAATGCCAATTTTTACCGTTTTGTAGAATAGAGTTTGTACCGTTTTGTGAATTGACAAACACTCAAAAGTCCAAACTCAAGGTCTGCCAACCTGCTATGGAGCGCAGTATTCTCGGCGCTATTCTGGTGGCAAGACTGTTGATTTCGACTTTCGGGAGTTGCAGTGGTTTAGGAATGTATCTAAAAATCTCTTGCGCTTCACCCAGGACGCGAGACCCCTTTCATGAATTTACCATCCAAAAAATAAAATAACCAGTTTTCAATGAAATAATGTTTTAGTACGTTTAATTTTCATACATAAATTACACTCGTGCGAAAGGCAGGTCAGGCAATTCATCATATTCCTCTTCACTGTTTTGTCCGTTTTTCTCGTCAAAGTTAAGAACACATTTGAGACAGGCCACTGTCGCTTTGTCGTAGGTAAATCGTACGACAGCCAAAAATGTTCCGTAAACACCATGTTTCGGCAGCTGTCGGTAGTCCATTACAAAATCAACGATGTTGATTTTACCCTGTAAATATAAATGCGAACGTTTGGATGGATGGATGGGTGGATAACGTTGTTAATCAATAACAGTGAATACTCTAGAAGAACATTGAGTTACTTTTATACTCATATTACATTCCTATGTGATAATTTTCGACTTACACGCATCCGAAACCACGTGCAGAATCAATAAATTATCATTTGCCTTTTCTACGATAACGTTAAGTCGGGGTCGTTCGGCTCAATACCGGTATTTTACATTAACAGGAATAATGGCTTAATGTGTTTTAAACTCTGACGTTATTTATTAACGGTTTCCCATCCACGGACTGACCTTAGCACTACTTAAGCTCAAAGATGCCCGGATAGCCAGGAGCTCCTCGATCGACTTATAGAATTTTATGCACGGGTACCGTGACGTCGATGCGGCGATAAATATTGCACATCGACCTTTGAATAGAGATAGATAATCGGCAGTTTCAGCTTTATAGAGCGATATCTCTGTCACACACGACTTAAGTGATTATTCTGGTTCGTCGTGCGTTGTGGAGAGCTGTGGTTTTGATCTTACGGGTTTTATGGGGCAATCAGGAGGATCAATTTTTCCCAATTCGAGCGCATGCTTTACATTCTTCTCTGCATGTTTCATGAGGTATGTGCAGGCGCAATCATCGGCTAATGTTTGGTAGAACTTGAAGCCTCCGTCGAGTAATTGGTATGCGTCTATTTCGACCTGTAACGAAGGAAATAATAATTAGATGACACAAAAAAAAACTTGAAAAAAAAAGTTTAAAATAACTTTTCTATCGGAAGTCGGTGGCTTTGATTTTTATGTCATTGATTATTGCACATGACTTTTGACATTGACTTCCGAAAGAAAAGTTTTGTTTTTGAAGTTCGTACTTTTTTTCAAAAAGTTTTTATTGTACCCTTTTTAGTTAGTTCAGATATTCAACAAAAATCGTCGTATAATCGTCGTCTTTAGAAATTTATATCCAAGCGAGCGACAAAAATGAATATATGCGGGCAACGTCACAAGATATCCATTATTACTATATTATATTAAAACCTTCCCTAGAATGTAACAAACATTTTTCCGAAAACCGCACGAAAATCGGTTCAGACAAACGCGAGATAATCGTAAACAAACATACAATCGACTTTGAAAATCTACGATACAAGTACGCAAAAAATTCCCATCTCAAAAACTACCGAACTGATTTTGATTAAACTTGCAGTATTCCCTAAGTTGAACAATACTTAGTACAATAAAAACAGAATTACTTAAATCGGACTTGTAGTTCCAGAGATATGCGAACACAAACATAAAAACATACAAATACTTTTGAAATTTGGCACATTTGTTCAGACGCTGTTATAGACCAACATTTATGCGAAAACGAGGCTGTTCTGGAAATGTTACATACATACGGGTCGAATTGATAACCTCCTTTTTTTGAAATCGGTAAATAAGAATTTTGCGGCGCGATGAGTATTTAAATTATACTTGTACATTTATTACTCATCGCGCCGCCTATTGGAAAAATAATAACTAGCTATATAACTGCGGCAAGTTTGTCTGGCTGTTCGTGTAATGTTTGTAAACGCACTCAAGTTAAGGCCTATTCAGACCTAAGCGGTATTCGCTACCGTCTGCGGCAGAGAAAACCCAGTGGGTATGCGTTAATATTACTGTTCACACCAAAACGGATTTCGCTATCCTTGTGGGTAGAATAATGCGCGGTATGTACCTCCTCTATCCACAGCGGCAGCGAATATCGCTCAGGTCGCTCTAGTCGCGGTACTTGATACTAAATACCTGAGCGAAACCCGCGCGGTATGTAACTCTACCCACAGCGGCAGCGAATATCGCTTAGGTCTGAATAGGCCTTTACAGGGGAAACTCCTAGTGTGAACGAATCAAAGGTGAACGGTCAAAATTTTTAAAAAGAAGATTAGTAACTTAGGTGAGGTGGTCAGAGTTAAAGATTGGGTACCACTGAATAAATACGACTAGATTATTTATGCAGCAGTTCACCAGACCGCCAGATGCAACACTCGTCAGCTAACAGTACAATCTAATATCTAATAAGTTGAAAACCCTGTTCTCCGTAATCTTAGAATCAATAACTTACGCCATACGAAATGTTGACTTCTCGGTGGAGATCCACGTGAATGTTGAAGCAATCATGGGTGCGGTTGATCTTCCTGCGACTGATGTTGAACTTCATCTCGTACTGCTCCGGGTTCTCACAGAGCACCGCATTCAATAACAACCATTGTCCTGTGCCCTGAAACATATCAGAACAGTTCGTGGCGACCATGGACCTAGAGTACAGTACATATTGAATTTTGTTTTTAACGTTGTAAAATAATCCAATGAGTCTTCGGACAGAGAGGGTCAGACTCTGTCCGAAGACTAAAAGTACTGACTAAAATCTATGGTTCGAACGCCGTGGATTTTAGTTAATAGCCCTTTATGTTCCGGGGTTACGGTTTCCTGATAAAATAGGGGGTCCCTGTCAGATTATTGACTTAGAGGCGCGTGCAACACGACTCCCCGTCGACCCGGACATCGATCGGACAGCGAGTCACCTAGGGCAGTACATATCGACTTTCCTCAGTGTTTTGGAAAGCGCATGAAACCGTTGGTCCCGGCTGTCATTTGTATATCTTTGACAGTCGTTACAGGCCTCAAGTCCATCAACAAAATAACTTATTGTCAGACTTTCAGGTCACTGACAACAAGGGGTTTTGTTTTACCCAGTGCTGAGTTGTGGTGGTTGGAAAATATCTAGGCAGATGATGGTGAACAATGATGGCCTATAGGTAACAGCCCTGACCAAGGTACCATAACCTCGGGCATAAGTTTCAAACCAGTAAAGTGGCTCTTTTAAGGGGAATGCTCCAACCAGCACGCGAAATTCAAATTTTCTTACGTTTTTTTGCAATTTGCAGGCAAGTGACATGTTAAAATCTCTGAAATCTAATGCCTCATTTACATTCAGCCCCTGCCGCTGCCCCTCGCGCTGTCGACAATAATTCCCTAAATACTGCTGCAGCAGGATCGAGAGGAGTGTGTGTTTACATTCTGCCCTACCACTCACTTCGCTTTCAAGACTCGGCAATGGCAGACGTCGAAATAATTACAGCGGCCGCGCTGTCTCTTTTTGCGATATGTACTTAATTATGTTCGATAATTAAAAAGATATCGAATACAAAAAAAGAATGTTCGTTGTAGACGATGGTGGATGATATCTATCCATCGAAATACAACTTTATGTTATAGCTGTTCATGTTTATCCTTAACATCCCAAATTTTTTTCCGTTTCCAGTTGTTCTAAGAATTTTATTGTAATCTTGTTGCTCCATTCGGACGGCATTTTCGATGATCTAAACGAGCGTCTTCTTTCTCCTCCAGGCGCTCGGCGAGTACTGAGCGTCGGAGCAGAATGTAAACACGCACTGCCACTCGCGCTGCCGGTCCTTTGACTTCCGCACAAAAAACCGCCTTTTTAGGGAGCACCGGGCAGCGCGAGTGGCAATGGCAGTGGCATGAGAAGTATCGCGTTTACACACTTGTCCTGCCCACTTCCCTGCCCATTTCCCTGCTCACTACGGCTGAATGTAAATGCGGTATAACTTATGCCTCATTTACATTCAGCTGTAGTGAGCAGGGAAGTGGGCAGGACGAGTATGTAAACGTATACTTCTCATGCCACTGCTTAATGCCACTCGCGCTGCCCAGCGCTCCCCAAAAGAGCGGTTTTTATGCGGACTTCAAAGGACCGGCAGCGCGAGCGGTAGGGCGTGTTTACATTCTGCTCAAGCGCTCAGTTGACGCCGTGCGCCTGGAGGAGAAATACGTTCGGTTACATCATCGAAAATGCTGTACGAACGGAGCAACAAGATTACAATAAAATTCTTTTAATTACAATTAAATTCTACAAAAGAACAACTGGAAACGGAAAAAGTAATTTGGGATGTTAAGGATAAACAACATGAACAGTTATAACATAAAGTTCTATTTCGATGGATAGATATCATCCGCCATCGTCATCACATTCTTTTTTTGTATTCGATATCTTTTTTAATATCGAACATAATTAAGTATCGCAAAAAGAGACAGCGCGGCCGCTGTAATTATTTCGACGTCTGCCATTGCCGAATCTTGAAAGCGAAGTGAGTGGTAGGGCAGAATGTAAACACACACTCCTCTCGATCCTGCTGCAGCAGTATTTAGGGAATTATTGCCGGCAGTGAGAGGGGCAGCGGTAGGGGCTGAATGTAAATGAGGCATTAGATGCAGCTTTTCTATGTAAGAGCTGATGGAGCGAATGTTTTGATAATTTTTAGGGTTCCGTAGTCAACAAGGAACCCTTATAGTTTCGCCATGTCCGTCCGTCCGTCCGTCCGTCCGTCCGTCCGTCCGTCCGTCCGTCCGTCCGTCTGTCCGCAGTTTAGCTCAGAGACGCACAGTACTAGAGAGCTGAAATTTGGTGTAAATATGCGGATTTGTTGTGCCAAAAAAGTGGTAAAATAAAATCTCGAAAAATATTTTTTTTAGGGTACCTCCAGTACTTACACGTAAAGTGAGGATTTTTTTTTTCTCGCGTACCCCTTAGTGTGGGGTATCATTAAATAGGCCTTTAAAAAATAATGATAGTTTCCATTAACAGTTTTTTGATAAAAAATTTCGTTTGTGAAATATTAAGCTTTAAAGTGCTAAATTTTGCTCGATTCGAGTGTCCCCCCCCTCTACCAGCTAAACGGTTATGTTTAGGGGTGTGAAAAAATTCACAATAGTAGTATATATAACGAAGTTTAAAAGAAAATTATCATGACTAAGTAGGCTTTACAACTTTTTGAGTAATAGTCGACCAACTTATAAAATGTACTTGAAATGTATCAGAGAACATGCTCTTCAACTGCAAATGTAAGTTTGTCAACTTTATTTTTACAGCTTTAATAGGTATGTTTTACGGCATGTTTTTTGGGGATAGGTAGGTTTTTATCGTCAACTATTTTTAACTAACTTCAAAAAAAGGAGGAGGTTTTAAATTCGTCGTAATCTTTTCTCTTATGTATTTTCCCTGATTTCTCAAAGACTCCTGGACCGATTTTGAAAATTCTTCTTTTTATAATTAAATTCAGCGAATCAGTTTAGTTAGTTCTCATAAGTATTTTGATGGGCAACTACGGAACCCTACACTGTGCGTGGCCCGACACGCACTTGGCCGGTTTTATATTTAAAATTATACTTATTATTACCGCAATTCATATTTTGATAAAGTTACAACATGTCACTGGCCTGCAAATTGCAAAAAACATAAGAAAATTTGAATTTTGCGGGCAACATCGACGCAATCACCCTAAATAAGTAAAAAAAGAACTTACAAGTATTAGCCCACGCCAACTAGCCACATATGAAATACACAGGAAGGCAACCAAAAATACAGAAATTTTCCACATTTTACATCGCCTAAGAATAGTACAATAAATTGTAAATTTGCACGGCTTTATTATACATTCAACCTCCATGACATGTCAAATGAACATTTTGATCGTATCTACAAGAAAATTAATAGTAATAATAGACGTAAAGAATTTGATTATAAGTTTGATATTTTATATATATAACTAAATTTATAACTATATTTATAACTAAATTTTTCACGCAATTGGAACAAATAATAGATAAAAATCCCGCTTTATTTGCGAGGAAGTCTGCAGATTTCAACACAGATCTATTGAACGAACTAACACAAGCTTTGCTCAGTCGCAATTCTTCCAAAAATACACCTAGGCATAACTAGCTACACTATCGAATGGTGTAATAATACAGGGTGTGTTTTTTTTTTCAAAATCAGCGGGTTCGATTCCTGGACAGGATAATTGACTTTTCTAAAATCCAACAAAGCAGTTTTATTTCGTTAAAATCGGCCTCAAGACTTGTATACATAATATATTTCAAAAGAAAAAAAACCGACCAAGTGCGTAGTTGCCCATCAAAATACTTAAGCGAACTATTACGTTGAATTTAATTTATCAGCGTATCGTTCGCTGAATTTAATTTTGAAAAGAACAATTTTCATCGTCGGTCCAGGCGTCTTTGAGAAATCGGGGAAGATACATTAAAAAAAAAAGATTACGACGTATTTAAAACCTCCTCCTTTTTTGATCCTCCTCCTTTATGTTTTCCGATACATTTTGTTTAAGAAAATATGTTATCCAAGTACATTTTATTTGGTCGACTATTACTCGTAAACTTGTAAAGCCTACTTAGTCATGATAATTTTCTTTTAAACTTCGTTATATACTACTATTGTGAATTTTTTCACAACCCCAAACATAACCGTTTAGCTGGTAGAGGGGGGGACACTCGAGTCGAGCAAAAATTAGCACTTTAAAGCTTCCGTCATACTCGAAGGTTCTACGCCAGAAGCATGGCACAGGAGTGTGGTTGTTCTTTTCTTCAAAAAGGGTGACAACACCTTGTTGAAGAACTACAGGCCAATCTCACTTCTGAGCCATGTATACAAGCTGTTCTCAAGAGTCATTACGAACCGTCTCGAACGCAGGTTTGATGACTTCCAGCCTCCCGAACAAGCCGGTTTCCGAAAAGGTTTTAGTACTATAGACCACATACACACGCTCCGCCAGATTATACAGAAGACAGAGGAATATAATCGGCCATTGTGTTTAGCGTTTGTGGACTATGAAAAAGCCTTCGATTCAATCGAAACCTGGGCAGTATTGCAGTCCCTCCAACGATGTCATATCGACTACTATAGGTATATCGAAGTGTTGAAGTGTTTGTATAGAAACGCCACCATGTCCATCCGACTTCAGGAAGAGAGCACGAAACCAATCCAATTGCAGAAAGGCGTGAGACAGGGAGACGTTATTTCTCCGAAACTGTTCACGAACGCGTTGGAGGACGTTTTCAAACTCTTAGAATGGAACGGATTCGGCATCAACATCAATGGCGAATACATCACTCACCTTCGTTTTGCCGATGATATAGTCATCATGGCAGAATCGTTGGAGCACCTCAATGCTATGCTCAGCGACCTCAGTATCTTTTCCCAACGGGTCGGCCTTAAAATGAATATGGACAAGACGAAAGTCATGTCGAATGTCCATGTGGCACCCGTACCGGTTGTTGTTGGGAGCGATACTCTCGAAGTTGTAGACCATTATACTTACCTTGGACAGATTGTTCAGTTAGGTAGGTCCAACTTCGAGAAAGAGGTCGCCCGAAGAATCCAACTCGGATGGGCAGCGTTTGGGAAGCTACGTGATATCTTCTCATCGAGAAGTAGAAGTACAGTGTCTCAAGACAAGGGTGTTTGACCAGTGTGTGTTGCCAGTGATGATATATGGCTCCGAAACGTGGTCCTTGACTGCTGGCCTCTTAGAGAGACTAAGAGTCACTCAACGAGCAATGGAAAGAGCTATGCTCGGAGTTTCTTCTCGGGATAAAATCCGGAACATGGATATTCGGCGAAGAACCAAAGTCATAGCTCATAAAATTTGCAAGTTGAAGTGGCAATGGGCAGGCCACATCGCTTTAGAACTGACAACCGATGGGGAAGAAAAGTTCTCGAGTGGCGACCACGGACCGGAAAACGCAGCGTAGGCAGGCCTCCCACTAGGTGGACCGACGACATCGTGAGGGTCGCGGGCAGCCGATGGATGCAAGTGGCGAATTGTCGTTCGGCGTGGCGGTCTAAGGGGGAGGCCTATGTTCAGCAGTGGACGTCCTCCGGCTGATGATGATGATGATGATGAATCTTTTTATCAAAAAATTGTTAATGGAAACTATCACTTTTAACCGACTTAAAAAAAAAAGTAGGTTCTCAGTTCGACCTGTATGTATGTATGTATGTTTGTCCGCGATTATCTCGCGTTTGGCTGAACCGATTTTGATGCGGTTTTCAGAAAATTGTTCGTTACATTCTGGAGAAGGTTTAGTATATAACAATAATGGATACCTCGTGAAGTTGCCCGCATAGATCCGTTTTTGTTGCTTACTAGGGTTGTAGATTTTCAAAGACGCCGAATCTAGGAATTTTTTTGTTGAATATCTAAAGAAAAAGGGAAAAAAAAACTTAAAAAAAAAAATTAACCGACTTCAAAAACAACCACAAAAAAGAGTAAAATCACTACATAGTATAAAACAAAGTCGCTTTTTCTGTCCCCATGTCCCTATGTCCCTATGTCCCTTTGTACGCTTAAATCTTTGAAACTACGCAACGGATTTTGATGCGGTTTTTTTTTAATAGATAGAGTGATTCAAGAGGAAGGTTTATATGTATAATAACATCCATTAAATAGTGGAGAAGTACTGTTATTTTTGAGGTTTCTAATGTAATGTCGTAAATAATTACATTTTTTCCGCTTACATTGCAAACGCAGGCTTAACCCTACGAGTTTTATCAAAATAATGTACTAAGTATTGTACACATTGAAAAGGTCTACAGAAAAGTCCGCGATGGTATATGTCTATCTCTTATGGATAACCCACAATAACTTTTTTTGTCATTTACTTTTTACGACAACGACGATATAATACTAGACTCCTAATAACAGGCGACCGATGTCTGCCAACACATTAGGCAAAAAAGTCTTATATTCGTCTCATTTCGACCAATCCTGTGAGCCGTAAACATACGTCGAGACAGAACAGACCTCGAGTTAGCCAATCACAACGCAGTACCCCGTCCCCCTCACTGACGTAGTACCTCAGCGAGTTGGCAGAATAATTTTTGTTCCTTAGATCGTGCATGCGGAGTCTAGTATTATATCGTCGTTGTTTTACGACAAATAATGGCTAATTTTCGAAGCGATTTTAACCAATACAGCATTAATCCTTAACCAATTAAATACCTTGAATACATTGTTCATTTAATATAGATCTATATGGCCCTTTACACCGTATGATTTAAGTGAATATTTTCGAAGATATTACAGATTTAAAAATTGCGGGACGTAGCGTTTGCGGCGGTACCGGCCGGCCGCCCGGTGCGGCAAGAGCGACTTTGTTTTATACTATGTAGTGATTCTGTAATATGTTGTATAAATAAAATAAATAGTTAAAAATGTAAAAAGTAAATAAGTAAAAATGTAGTGTATGAATTTAGATATTCCAAAGATAGCAGGAAATCTTCATGGTATAGGGAAAGGGGGATTGTTTTACTCCAAATTTAACGCGTGCGGGCCACGGGCATCAATGAATAAATCAAAACTACTGGATCGATTTTAATCACAAGCCGGAGCAAGCCGCTATGTTTTTATATACAACGTTCACAGTTTTTCTGTAGTGTATTTAATATCAGCATTGCACCCGTGCGAAGCCGGGGCGGGTCACTAGTAACCTATAAAATAACTTTTCTTTCGGAAGTCGGTGGCTTTATTTTTTTATTTCGTTGTCTTTTTGCCACCGACTTCCGAAAGAAAAGATTTTGTAGGTTATTTTACCCTTTTTTGTGATTGTTTTTGAAGTCGGTTAATTTTTTTTTTAATAAGTTTTTTTATTTTATACTTTTTAGTTTAAATATTCAACCCAAATTCTTGTCAAATACATTATTTCCTTACAAGTGCACTAGAATTTGTAATCCGTGGCACCGGTATTAACATCGCTCATGTACACATGCTAATAAAATTCCCTATCTCAAAAACTGCTGAACAGATTTTGATGAAACTTGCAGTATTCCCTAAGGTGAACGATCCCTAGTACATTAAATCGGAGTATAAATGAGTACAAAATATTAGGCACGGTCCCGTGTCTTCAACTTCAATGCGAACTGGAATTTTAGCGTAGTCGTGCTAGGAAGCAATCTTCCTAGCACGACCTGCTTATCTACGGTAATTGAGAGGTACAAAATTGCTAATTAGTGGTATATAATAGTAAAAATTAAAAGAAATTTATTACCATCAAAAGTTTTAGTGAATATGTTCACGGTCGTGCTAGGAAGTACAACACAATAATGAGGTCATCGCCGCCACGGAGGCCTATTTTGCAGAGTTTGACAAAAACTATTTTTCGGATGGGTTAAAAAAGTTGGAGCATCGCTGAGCTATGTGTATCGAACTAAAAGGAGAGACTATGTTGAAAAATAAATTGCCACTTTTCCAAAATTTTCGTTTACTTTTTGTAGGCTAAGTATTTATAGAATGACCCTCGTAAGTCCCAAGGACAGACCCTGAAGGAAGCTGATTTTCACCTAAGGTCGAACTGTTTTTCCCACGGCCAACTATAATAATTATTATGTCACATACTCACGTGTCAGTAATGCTGACCATATTTTTATATTAGCACCAGAAGGAAAAACTACCAATGTCGTATATAAAGTGTTCTGTCTGGAAGTTTTCATTTCCATTTTGTCAATTTTTTTACGAAATATACTTTTTACTGTCTGATGTGAATCTCATTCAAATATCTCTAATTTACTCCCCTGATAACAAACTTTAAAGCAGGACATCAGGTACCTTCTCTTTTAAAAATATTAAAAAAGAGAATATTGCTATAGGTGCCATTTATTTATTTATTATCAATATTTAGTACAGCAGATAGCCATTACAACTAAATTAAAATGTCCTGTCCCTCTATCGTCTCACAGAACCACAAACATTCCAACATTATCGTCTTCCATTCGTCAGCAAACAAGTCCAATCCGGGGTTGGCCTCCACGAGCGCGTTGAGCATCGTCAGCATACGCGGTACAGGGGAGGTGGATCGGGCTACGGTGCAACAAAATGGGACATTAAACAAATGATGTGTCCTGGCACTATTATAATTATTCGGAACAAATAATTGACACAGCTCCGCATGAAAATCAGACGCATTGGTACGTCCATGAATAATTTTACAGGCTGTTGTCATTTGATCAACAAGTCGCCTTACTTTCAGTGAGTTAAAATTTAAGCATCCTAGGAGGAATTTTGTAAGGTACATAAATGGATAGTATCCGAAAATGCGCTTATAAAAGTACCTACGAAAAGCTTTCTGCACTTTTTCCAGCATGAGCGTATAGGTAACCTCATGTGGATTCCACACACAACCGCTGGTTTCAAGCTTGCATCGAACATTAAACAAAAGCCTGATTACTTGGAGCCCAGCTACACTATGTTATAGTGTAGCTGGGCTCTTGGAGTTCTACATCAGGTGTTTAAGATCTTCAATTTTCATTTTCATACGTCAACAGAGGCTGCTCATCAGGCTGAACAACTTTGCTAAGACTTCATTCCTATATGTGTTATAGTGTAGCTGGGCTCTCCTAGTTCCACAACAGATGTTCCAGATCATCAATTTTAGTACGTAAACAGAGAGTGCTCATCAGGCTGAGCATCTCTTGCTAAGACTTCATTCCTATATAGGTATGTTAGTAATAGTTTAGCTGGGCTTTTGGTGTTCCACATCAGGTGTTCCAGATCTTCAAATTTTAGGAGTCACCAGAGAGTGCTCGTCAAGCTGAACAACTTTGCAAAGACGTCATTCCTATATATGTTATAGTGTAGCTGGGCTCTTGGTGTTCCACATCAGGTGTTCCAGATCTTAAATTTTTATATGTCAACAGAAAGTGCTCATCTGGGTGAACAACTTTTCTGAGGCTTCATTCCTGTATATGTTATAGTGTAGCTTTGCTCTTGGAGTTCCACATGAGGTGTTCCAGATCTTCAAATTTATTCTCTCATCAGAAAATACTCATGACGTGGAACAATTTTTCCTATCGCACCATTTTTGTATCTCTTATAGTTTAGCTGGTCCGTTGCGGTTCAGCACCAGGTGTTCAAGTTTCCAAGATAAATTATAGCCTATGTGTTGGCCAGACTTAATACCTATACAACAAAAAAAAAACCATTCAAATCCGTCCAGTACTTTTTGAGTTTATCCCGGACATACATACAGACAAACAGATAAACAGACAAACAGACAAACAGACAAAAATTCTAAAAACTATATTTTTGGCTTCGGTATCGATTGTAGATTACACCCCAAGTATTATTTTAAAAAAATATTCAATGTACAGTTTTGACTTTCCTACTATTTTATTATATGTATAGATAGATATTTGAGTTATTTAAGCTAATCTTTATTATATTCTGCTGCTAAAAGTTTAATAATTACCCCAGTTTAAAACCCAATTCCATCAACATACTGATATGGTAACCATTCCATAGGGGCTGGTTTCCGACTCCATATGTGGTACAATTTTAGTGACAGAATTGAACAAGCTACCTCCTTTGTAAGTTTGTACAGACCGAAACCGGACACATTGTATTGATTGTATACATATAACTGCCATTTGCTCTCATATAATGTTCATTTAGTTTAATTCTGTACTTTATTTTATGAGCATTTTTAGCTTATGATGTACACAATGGTGTACGAGTATCTATGATGTATCTATCAGCTTGGCCTCGTCCAATGTTAGCTAGGGATGAGCGTTGAATCAACTGTTGATCTCTGTCAACGTATTAACGTTAACTGTATACGAATCAACTAGTTGAATTCGTCAACGACGTTTATGAAACGAAACGTCAACGTCCCATCGCTAATGTTAGCCGCGAGATCCGCCTATCGCGCCTCCCCGTGAGGGATACTGTAGGTACTTACAAATTATTTATTTTCCAACTGATATTAGAACATCATAAGCGGTTTGTGTCAAAAGGGTAAAATAAAACTATAGGATTTTTATGTGAGTGTATTTAAATTAATCTTAAAACAGTGTTGAACAAGCTTTAAAAATAAACTCCATCCATTTATTCTCAAGCATAGAATACATACGAGAATATGAGCTAGGATACAAGCAAGAATACAGTCCAATGTCAGGTTTATTCTCTAGTTTTAAAACCATTGTCACCTATAATATAATATGAAGTGTAGCATCCACTCGGGTAGGGTAATATTATGCTGGGTCCAGGCTGGCGTAACGCGTAATGTAATCCACCGTGTAAGAGTGTAATGTAACGCGATTCTACGTGTGGACGGCACTACAAGCATTACATGTAACGCGCGTGTGCCGTCCACGGTGGATTACTCGTACATTACGCGTTACAGCAGTCCGGACATGGCATTAAGTCTCATAGTCCCGTTTCAGACTGATTCCACAGACTACGACAGACATTGATACATTTCCCGTCCTATACCCACCCAAAATAATTCCACAGTTAATTTTCATCATCACCTTCATCGCTCTCCTCACCGTTTCGTTCATCGAAGTTAAGTATGATCTTCACGCAGCCTCTCTTCTTTTTATTTAAAATACCGTACGCCATGACCTCGAATGTCCCATAAACACCACTTGTGGGCAGCTTCCTGTAGTCCATCACGAAATCATTGAGTGCTATACGACCCTGCAATATATATTTATTATAGAAAACTAGCCCAAACTACATAGGAATTATTCTGTATCCTGGGTACCTTCACACACACAATTCACATACACAGATACCAGACCCGGAACGACAATCTGTTGAAACAAATATACTAAGCGAATAAAACCCTTCGTCACGTAGCAGGCAATCAATCGCTCGGTCACTGCGCTAAGTAAATAATATATACATATGGCTTCTAAATATTTCATGTGTTTAGTCATGTGTAGTGTTGTAAAAAAAGTGTATGTCTCAACATACACTTTTTTTTATTAAATGATAAAATCATCTTTCCGATACCACGGTTATTCGGTAGTCTCGCGAGCCCGGCAGGCTTTGGACCTCTAATCCTCTCGGACAGCGAGTCGCCCATTACTCGCCGCCCGCAGGCCCGCGGCTTCGGTGGCCGGAAATCGTCCTGCAAGCTCTTTTGCCGTGGGCGTCTCCCATTGCAGCTGGGTCTTGAGGTCGATGCCGTCCTCTTCCTCACCGTCCCGCCTCCTCCTTCGCTAGCATGAGTGCTTCGCAGAAGGAGGCAACCGCTTCCCACTGCTCGCCCCGCAGCATGTCCTCGACAAATGGCGGGCGCGAGAGATCGCCGCCTAGACCACATACACTTAAGATTCATTACGTTATTTTATAGTAATAGAACCCTTTTTGTTAAATTGTACTGAATAGTATTACTCACGGGCCCAATAGGGCAATCGGCATTATCAACTTCGGCACTAGCAAGAGCTCGTCTGAAGTTATCTTCGGAATGTTTCTTGATGAAAGTGCATGCACTGTCGTCGGCCATTGTTTGGAAGTACTTGAAACCGCCATCAAGTTTTTGATACACGTCTATTTGCACCTAAAATGTAAATCATTCACAAGGTACATACCTGGAAGACAGTAGAGCGTTTTGTTGTCCGTATAATCGTTATTATTTGTTTTTTAAATGTTTGGGTCGGTTTCCTGTTTAACTTATTACCACTTATAACCAGTATTACCAGTGCTCAGTGGCCTAGCTGGTTATTATAAGTAGGTGCCACGCATCAAATAAAGGACCTTTACTCAAAAATGCATGTACCTAATGTGGTCATTATTTTGACAACCTTGTTTGAGCAAAGTCGACTTTGCGGGTCTGTTTCAAGGAGCGGCCAGCAATGTTTTTGCTGGCCGCTCTAACAGGTCGGCAAAACATTGCCGGCCGCTATTCTGACGTATCAACGTTTTAAAAAAACAAATGCAAAAAGATTTTATTTAAAACACAGCTGTTTGTGTTTAAAGAGGTAGGCACAAAAAGATTGCATACCATAATTACCTATTTAAAAAAAAAATTCAAAGAAGGAACAAAAGCGCGGTTCAGCGAATTTTTTATTTTTATTTAGTGACTTTTTTGCTTTATGTAAATGAAGTAATAAATGAAATGCAGTCAAACATCGCATTAAAATTATCGCAAACTATTAATAAGTAATATGAAACCGGGAAAGTCGGTGTTGAATTTTAGTAACTGTATTTTTCATAATTGTTATTTTAATTAAATTTCTAGTTAATTAATATATATTTTATTTAAATCACTTGCTGGTTTTATGTAGGTTAGGTACTTGCATTTTTGAGTAAAGCACTATACAAGCCTTGGCCCACTATGTCTACTTCGCTGGTCACGCTATGATTGCCTCCAGCTAGCTTAGCTACGCTCTAGGCCTTCCAGCTTGGCCATCATGCAGCCCTTGCTGTCCTCGCTGTAAAGGCCTCGGCCTCCGGCCTCGGCCTTTATCTCAGCTCGTCCATCATGTGGTGCATGCTGACCGCGCTGTGTCGGCCTGGAGCTGCGCTAGGCTGCGCTGTCGGCCATCATCAGTGCGACCAGCAAAGTAGCCATTATAGGCCGCGGCAGTAATGTACTACTACACCAGAGTGGCGAGGCCTAAAAGAAGGTAATGAAAATATAATTAAAAAAAAAAAAAAATGTTGCAAGATTCATAAAATTGTAACCTGACTTTAGATAAGTAGATACTGTTGATTTAAGAGCGAAATTAGACATAATCGTAGCTCGTATCAGTGAGGGGCATAGTGTTTCATTGTAGACCTAGTGAAGAGAGCTCGAAAAATTTTGCTAGTGCAACAAAAGTATTGGATTTGTATCACGTACGCCGTACGTGGAATTAAACTCCTCGTCGAGATTTATGGATAAATCGAAACAGTCATGGGTCCGATTGATCCTCTTGCGACCCAACTTATCAAAGACAATATCGTACTGGCCTTCGCATACGCCGATGTCCAAAACCATCCATCTTCCTGGACCCTGAAAATTGTATCATTTACTTAGTAACCGAAACCGAAAATAAAATGAATTTGCATTGTAATAGTGCAAGGAAAATAATAGATGATTCCAAATGCGAAGAAAGAAGGGTGGAATAATTAAGATTCAATTAGTTTTATTGCGGAAGTATCCTTTTGATCAATAAACATCAAAATATTAAAAAAACTTTTTCAAAAAAAAATGTAACCGCCTTCAAAAACAACCACAAAAAAGTATGAAATAATGTACAAAATAACTTTTCTTTCGGAAGTCGGTGCCTTTGTTTTTTTCTTCTATTCATTGTCTTTTTAGCCACCGACTTCAAGGAGGAGGCGGGCCGCGAGCGAGAGAGGACAGCGTCCTCCCTCCGCCCCAGCCGCAGTGGTAGGCGCCCACGGCGACGGACGTCGCTAGATGATCTCCGGCCACCGTAGGTGCGGGCATGCGGGCAGCGAGTAAAGGGCAACTCGCTGCCCGACCAAGGACCATGCCCGAGTCGACGGCGCGTTGTGTCCCACGCGCGGCTCAAAGAGCGTCAGCATAATGACGGGGCCCCCCTCTCAGAGGGCCAAAGCCTGCCGGGGTCGCGGGATTATTCCCTTACCGTAACCCCGGAACGTAACAGGCTATGAAGGACACCGTGGATTTTAGTCAGTAGAAGTCTGACAGTCCCTCCCGCCCTGCCCGGGGTTGGAGGACTCATTTGATGATTTTACCACGCTAAAAAAAAAAAAAAAAAAGCCACCGACTTCCGAAAGAAAAGTTATTTTGTACTTATATTATTTTATACTTTTTTGTGGTTGTTTTTGAAGGCGGTTATTTTTTTTTTTAAGTTTTTATTTTACTTTTTAGTTTAAATATTCAACCCGAATTCTTGTCAAGAACATCATTCTCTTACATGTGTACTAGAATTTTGTAATCCTTCGCACCGGTAATTAGTTACATCGCTCATGTACACAATAAAGTGATAAAATTCCATATCTCCAAAACTACTGAACCGATTTTGATGAAACTTGCAGTATTCCCTAAGTTTAATGATACCTACAACAAAAAAAGAATGACTAAAATCGGACTAGTAGTTCCAGAGATATGCGTATACAAACTAAATCAATCGACGCCTACTCCTTACTGTTAAGGGTTCGGTGAAGGCAAATTTCTCCATACAAACGTAATACCAAAATCATTCGCGATACGAATATTTTACCGACTTAAAGTTATGTTATTCGGATACAGGCGGTATTTATTTAGGTTCCTATTAAACTTAAAAAAAATAATATTACTATTTACGAAATGCGAGCGAATTGCATTTCGTACATTTTAACACCGCTAAAAGCATTTTTTCAGCTTAATTATTCTGTATTAAAAACATGAATGTTCCTAATATTATTTTAAGAGGAACATAGCTTATATTGTCTAGTTGTAGATTAACAAAACAAAAATGGAAAAACATCAACTTTTCATTCATAATTTTTGGTATTACGGAACACAAACAAATTTATCGCAAATCTTGAACGGCTGTAGCGCTGTCGCAGCGAGCGTAACTGCGTTTGTGTGCATGTACGTACTGCCTGTGGTTGTGTGATCGTAAAAACTCACACTTCCGTAAGGTTCGCGTACACACGCCGCCTGCGGCCTGGCTCGTGGCGCGCGCTTGTTTTGGGTTGTCAATGTTACTGTACATTGAATATTTCTTTCTTTTTGTATTTTTGTCTAATAATCCTACAGTCGTCCGACGAAGACGTCTAGTCAGGGCAATCGTGCGGGGTGTGAGGGGTGAGACGCGGGTAAGCCGAGCCCGACTTGGGAACAGAACCAGAACGATGTTACTGTATGTCGGGCTCTATCATTCAGGGCTATCGCGTGTGACGTGCGTATTTATTTTTACTCAAAAATGCATGTAATGTGGTCATTATTTTGACAACCTTGTTTGAGCAAAGTCGCCTTTGCCGGAGTGTTTCAAGGAGCGGCCAGTAATGTTTTTGCTGGCCGCTCTACAGGTCGGTAATACATTGCCGGCCGCTATTTTGACGTTTCAACGTTTTAAAAAAACAAATGCAAAAAGATTTTATTTAAAACACAGCTGTTTGTATATAAAGAGGTAGGCACAAAAAGATTGTATTCCATATTAAAAAAAAAAATACAAAGAAGTAACAAAAGCGCGGTTCAGCGAAATTTTAATTTTTATTTAGTGACTTTTTTTTTGCTTTAAGTAAGTGAAGAAAATATACCTAACAGTCAAACACCGCATTAAAATTATCGCAAACTATTAGTAAGTAATATGAAACCCGGAAACCCGGTGTTGAATTTTAGTAACTGTACTTTTCATATTGTTATTTTAATTAATTTTCTAGTTAATACCTATATGTATTTTATTTAAATCACTTGCTGGTTTTATTTAGGTTAGGTACTTGCATTTTTGAGTAAAGCACTATACAAGCCTTGGCCCATTATGACTCTTCGCTGGTCACGCTATGATTGCCTCGAGCTAGCCTAGCTACGCTCTAGGCCTTCCAGCTTGGCCATCATGCAGCCCTTGCTGTCCTCACTGTAAAGGCCTCGGCCTCCGGCCTCGGCCTTTATCTCAGCTCGTCCATCAAGTGGTGCATGCTGGCCGCGCTGTGTCGGCCTGGAGCTGCGCTAGGCTGCGCTGTCGGCCATCATCAGCGCGACCAGCAAAGTAGCCATTATAGGCCGCGGCAGTAATGTACTATTATTTGTTTATTTAAAATGGCCGACCCGCGCAAGTCTTTTTTTAATAGGTTATTGCACAGGGCATCTGTTTGGAAATTTATAATATCTTATATATACAGGGTGAATTTTTCAACTGGGCGTGGATGGCTATCTCCGAAACTATGAGGAATATCGAAAAACGTTGAAAGGAGTCTCGAGGCCGATTTTGACGAAAACTAAAACTGCATTATTAGATTTTCGAAAAATCGATAATCCTGGCCAGGAATCGAACCCGCTGATTTTGGAAAAAAAATCACACCCTGTATTATTACACCATTTGATAGTGTTGCTAACAAGGATCAAATTCTGGGAAGTAACCATATCCGACAAACTTAAGGGAATAGTTATTTTTTATAAAATTGCGTTTTTCTATGTCACTTTACTCCTACTGAGCCATATTCATTCAAAATTATAAAATTTCATTGTTTTCAATGTTAAACTGGATTTGACGTCTCAATAATCCCACTGCATTCAGCAATAATAAATGATTGAGTTGAATAAAAAATAGCAATGTTTCAAAGAAGAAATGGTTAACTTATGTTTCGAATTAAAGTCATTGCTTTGAAGATTGATCAGTTTTTTTTTAATTATACCTTTTCCTTAAGTTTGCCGTTTATGATTACTTCACAGAATTTTATCCTTACCAGCAACACTATCGAATGGCTTCATAATATAGGGTGTGATTTTTTTTCCAAAATCAGCGGGTTCGATTCCTGGCTAAGATGATTGATTTTTCTAAAATCCAATGATGCAGTTTTAGTTTTCGTCAAAATCGGCCTCGAGACTCCTTTCAACGTTTTTTGATATTCCTCATAGTTTCGGAAATAGCCATCCACGCCCAGTTGAAAAATTCACCCTGTATATGACTGTGTTATAATTTGTATGTCCCATGACAAGATGGTGGACTTTTTTTTATTAATTACCAAGGGTGAATTTCGAGATGGCGGACGTATTTTTATTTTAATTTACCAAGTACGGGTATCAATTTTGAGTTTATTCGGGGTCCTTGTTACAAAAAAGCCATCCTTTTTGAAATCCAAGATGGCGGAGGTCATTTTCTTATAATTTGATAATAATATGACTGTGTGTCAATTTCGAGGTTATTTGGGGTGCTTGTTACGAAAAAGCCATTCTTTTTGTAATCCAAGATGGCGGACGATTTTTTTCCTTAGAATTTGATATGGGTGTCAATTTCGAGGTTAATTGGTGTGCTTGTAACGAAAAAGCCATTCTTTTTGAAATCCAAGATGGCGGACGTCGTTTTTTTCTTAGAATTTGATATGGGTGTCAATTTCGAGGTTATTTGAGGTGCTTGTTATGAAAAAGCCATTCTTTTTGTAATCCAAGATGGCGGACGATTTTTTTCCTTAGAATTTGATATGGGTGTCAATTTCGAGGTTAATTGGGGTGCTTGTAACGAAAAAGCCATTCTTTTTGAAATCCAAGATGGCGGACGTCGTTTTTTTCTTAGAATTTGATATGGGTGTCAATTTCGAGGTTAATTGGGGTGCTTGTAACGAAAAAGCCATTCTTTTTGAAATCCAAGATGGCGGACGTCGTTTTTTCCTTAGAATTTGATATGGGTGTCAATTTCGAGGTTAATTGGGGTGCTTGTAACGAAAAAGCCATTCTTTTTGAAATCCAAGATGGCGGACGTCGTTTTTTTCTTAGAATTTGATATGGGTGTCAATTTCGAGGTTAATTGGGGTGCTTGTAACGAAAAAGCCATTCATTTTGAAATCCAAGATGGCGGACGTCGTTTTTTTTCTTAGAATTTGATATAGGTGTCAATTTCGAGGTTAATTGGGGTGCTTGTTATGAAAAGCTATTCTTTTTGAAATCCAAGATGGCGGACGTCATTTTTTCCTTAGAATTTGATATGGGTGTCAAATTCGAGGTTAATTGGGGTGCTTGTAACGAAAAAGCCATTCTTTTTTAAATCCAAGATGGCGATTTTATACCAAAACCTTCCACGGAATGTAAAGAATACTTTTCTAAAAACTAAGTAGGGGTAGGTAGGTAGAGGTACTTACATCAAAATCGATTCAGCCGAATGTGAGATAATCGCGAACAAACAAACATACATACTCGTAAGTACAAACAAACATACATAATATAGTACGTACAGATCGAACTGAGAACCTACTTTTATGTTTTTTTTTAAGTCGGTTAAAAAAGCCACAAGTTTCCATACATTTTTGGTCATTGGAATTTACTTCGTAATAAACAAGTAAGTAGGATAGGTACGCTGTACTCTATTCGCTATTTGGTCGCACGGACTTATCTCATCACCGTGACCCCGGAAGGTAAAAGGCTATTGAAGTACACCGTGGATTTTAGTCAGTACGAATCTGACTTATTTGACGATTTTATACCACGATATAATAACGGTCTCTGTATTTTAGGTATTCATTTACATGTTTGCTTAGGCAAAAGCAAAAAAAAACTATAAAATAACTTTTCTTTCGGAAGTCGGTGGCTTTGTTTTTTTTTATTTCATTACATATGGCCACCGACTTCCGAAAGAAAAGTTATTTTATAGTTTTTTTTGTGTTTGGTTTTGAAGTCGGTTCCTTTTTTTTCAAAGAGTTTTTTTTTATTTTTCCCTTTTTAGTTGAGATAATCAACAAAAATCTCCATAAAATCGGCATCTTTGAAAATCTACAATCTTATTTAGCAAAATGGATCTATGTCGGCAACTTTACGAGATATCCATTATTGTTTATACTAAAACCTTCACCAGAATGTAACAAACACTGTTCTGAAAGCTGAATCAAAATCGGTTCAGCCAAACGCGAGATAATTGCGGACAAACATGCAACAGTCCCTAAAAATCTACGATCCAAGTAAGCAAAACGGATCCACGCGGGCAACGTCACGGGATATCTATTAGTGTTATATACTAAAACCTTCTCCAGAATGTAATGAACACTTTCCTGAAAACTGCATAAAATCCGTTCAGCCAAACGCGAGATAATCGCGGACAAACATACATACATACATACAGGTCGAACTGAGAACCTACTTTTTTTGAAGTCGGTTAAAAATCGCATTAATAATAATAATATTTAATATTCCACAATTATCACACAACGCCATCTAGTCTCAAGCTAAGCAGAGCTTTTATTTTTTTTTGCGTGGTAAAATCATCAAATGAGACCTCCCACCCCGGACACGACGGAAGGGACTGTCAGACTTGTACTGACTAAAATCCACGGTGTCCTTCAATAGCCCTTTATGTTCCGGGGTCACGGTAATGAGATAAGTCCCGCGACCCCGGCAGGCTTTGGCCCTCTAGAGGGGGGCTCCGTCATCATGCTGACGCTCATAGAGGCGCGCGTGGAACACAACGCGCCGTCGACCCGGACATGGTCCATGGTCGGACAGCGAGTTGCCCTTACTCGCCGCCCGCATGCCCTCGCCTACGATGGCCGGGAATCGTCTTGCGACGTCCGTCGCCGTGGGCGTCCACCACCGCGAGAAGCTAAGCAGAGCTTGTGTTATGGGTACTAGACAGCTGATAAAACATACTTATATATTTCTAAATACATAAATATTATAGATAAATTACACCCAGACATACCATCAGATATAAAAATATTTTGAATTATTGAAAACTCACAGGCTAAATAATAAAAACAAAATAAATAATCACAAAAAGTGAGGCACAAATTACCAAGATTTGATCCTGAAACCCATTGCACGAAAGGCAAGCAGCTTACTTACCAGACTAGCTGGTTCGCTAACAGTGGTAATCAAATAGCGGTTCTGATACAAATGTCAACAACGACTGAAAATCAACTAACAATATGCTCACGCCGACTTTATTTTAGAACTTTTTATCTATAACAGGAATAATTCCGTAGTAAGTAGGTACATAATTTTTACGTAACTCTAACGGTTTACGCAACGGAAGCTTTCGAAAGGGAATACAATTATGATCCCGATTTTGAAAAATTTCTCATTGCTGCTCTGCTGTTATTGGTGATAGCGTGATATTACATAGCCTAAAGCCTTCCTCAATATGGACTATCCAAATATATATTTTTTCATTCCTACTAGTAGTTAGATTACAACAGATAAATCTCAAGATAAATACCTGCGTTATAGGTACCTACTCGACGTTTATTTTATTAGATTTTAGATAATGTCCTAAAATCTTTTAATGTAGCCATTGTAGAGTTATTTCCAAAAAACGCATTGTTGGATTGTGCGTTCACTAACGATTCCCCAAATTAGTTAACAAAAATAAAGCAAATGTTGAACAAAATTAGTACAATGAAATGGTTTTCAGTCAATATGAATGATTCGTTACAACCACACTACACGCACGCACACAGCTGCGCGCGCTGCTCTGCGAACAGGCAGAAAGAGATAGAATGTTTCGTCCGATTTTTGGGCTCGCCTCGAATTGGAATTGCGAGCTCCTCTCACTGGGCTCTTAAGGAGTTGTACCTTCCATCATCAGCTCGGATGAGCTGATGATGGAAGGTACAACTCCTGGTACTATCTGCCTATAAATTTGAAGGTTGCCCTCGATTTCCCTGGGATTCCATCATAAGATCCTGACCTGATGATCATGGGACCACTTGGGAAGTATATCCTTTCAAACAAAAGAAAAAAATTCCAAATCGGTCCAGGCGTCTTCGAGAAATCGGGGAACATACATAAAAAAAAATCAATAAAGAGAAAATGTGTCGCTACTTGCACGTGTTTGACAGCTCATAACTCGGAAACGTGGCGTTTTACGAGATTTCGCCTCTTGGCATTTTATGTTTGTATTAATGTGATCCATCGATTTATGAAATTTCATACGTGGCCGCCATTTTGAATGGAATACAATCATAACCAGTAGCACAGTCAGTTCTCAGACCCAAGATAATGGAGTCAACATCGTCTTCGGTTACCTCAAGGAGTACCATTGAGCTACACGACTGTGAGTTCGTCAAATGGGCGCCGTAGAGGATGACTTAAATTTTGTCGCCAAGCGACTGCCTATATTAGCAAAAAAGTAATTGACGTAATTTAGAGAGGATTTAGGATTTTCCAATAAATGTAACAAATCAGAGGAAGGGGAACACTGTGTTTGGAGCTCCGGCACTTTCTTAATAACATTCCACGTAGCCAGGGCCCCCGTAAGGTCTACTGGCGCCTGTGTGCAAAAAAGGATTTTGGCGCCCCATATTTTGAACTATCTTTTTTTTTATGGTAGGTCGGTCAGTGGCGTATTTTAAAATTCAGCGCCCTGCTGTACCTAAAGCTTGCCGCCTCGGAACTTAAACACAAAAAAAACCATCAAGTGCTACTCCAACTTCACACCTAGAGTTCCATGCCATCTTAGAGAAGACAAAAAAAATGTAGACCAAGACAAGATTAACAAACGTAAGAAGCAGCTATCAAAAGCGAGGTCATGAAAAGCGGTTGTCAATTATATGTGAAGCGCGAGCGAAGCGAGCGCGAAATTTTTTAGCTTTTTGGAATAGGACAAGGCAATTCTTCAGAGAAGAGCGAACGTAGTGAGCTCTAAAAGTTTAACGTTTCCGGACTTCAAGTTTTAATCTAAAAGTGAAATCAAATATTTTAAGTCTTTAGTAGGTACTTAGACCTTTATAATCCTATTTAAATTCTCAACTTCAAAAAAAAAATGTTGGTTTCTTTTCCACTTTTTTTTCTGGGCCTTTGATTTTGGCGCCCCTAAAGGATGGCGCCCGTGTGCATTGCACACATCGCACATAATATGGTAGCGGGGGCCCTGCACGTAGCCATATCATCATTTTTTGCCTTGCAGAACAGTTCTTTTTCGTACGTGCGTTTTAGTTTTCTCAATAGGGAATTGCAGTACATAATTGCGATAGCGAGTATAGGTGATTTTTAAAATTTCGTTATTTGCCACACGTTGAGTTTAACATGCATGCGGTCGCGGTGCCGTATAAAACGGAGTAGACCCGGCGTAATCCAGGGCTTTAAATTACGTTCTCTTTTTGGTACAACATGATTGTGTGTGTGCTCAGTTGAAAGTATAAGTTCAGAATGAAAGTGATGTTAACGATGTTATTACCGGGGCTACGGATTACTAAATTCTAGTGCACATGTAAGAAAATGATGTATTTGATAAGAATTGTGGTTGTATACTCAGGGCCGCGCCAACCCCTTGCAGTGCCTGTGCGCAAAGCCTATGAAGCGCCTGTGTGCAAAACCTATGAAGCGCCTTTTACGTGTCGTCTTTCGAATTTCTTTCATAAATTCAAATTTTTGCCGAAATATTTTCATTAGTTTTACTGATCAATTTATGAGTTTCTTGCCAGTACGCACCGAACCCGTGACTCCACTAGAATAAACCCAATTTCGATAAAATGTTTGTAATTGTGGGGAATCCCCGTTGGGTCGCATTAGGTTATCATAGCGAATGCGGTGCGGCCGATTTTGATTTTTAAAGCAGAGCTCGTAACTCATGTAAATAAAACCCAAAATATATGTATACAGTGGGTCAATTAAAATAGGTTAAATTAGTATCGTCTTGGGAGACTTGTATCTACTTACTTATCCATGCTCAAGTATTATATAATATTTTTTTTTTTTTTTTTTTTTTTGGGACAAACCCACCACACTATTCCCAACCACTGCAACTCCTGAAAGCCAGAATCAACAGTGGCAACCACCAGAAAAGCGCCGAGACAATTAAGCTCGACGTGTCCCGGAGAATGAATTTACCTGTCTTGGATCCTGCAACGAAATTAATCAGAAAAGAATAGTGGAGGAGTAGGAAAAAATATATGTTCCCACTTCCCTCCATGCAAGCAGGAGACAGAACCAAACAAGGCCAATAGGCACAAAGGGACATTACAACTGGGAGAAGCCCAGTTGCCTAGCACCACGGGTAAAATGACTAATATGAATGGGTCCTAAATTGTGAACTGTTATATTTGATTCCAATAATAGGTATGGCAAAAACGCTTGAACGCACGGAAGTTTGTTCGAGTTTCCACAAGGTCCGTATAGTAAACGACTCCAGATGTAGCCTGTACAGTATCCAACATAATATTGCGTTCGTTCTGCCAAAGAATACACTCCCATAGAATATGATGTGCTGATTGTTCATATTCACAATCTGGTGTTGAACATTGACAGAAAGGCGAGGGAACAAGCTTGAAGGAAAATAATTTACTTTTAAAGTTACCATGTCCCGTGAGAAATTGGGCAACACAGTGATCCACCTCCAGCCACGTCCTAGCCAACCGCTCGCGAACGGATGGAAAGAATTGGTGGAGGTGCCGCCCCTTGATGGAATTATCCCACCTACATTGCCATTCGGATAAAAGTTCCTCCCAAACGTCACTTTGTGGTTTGAATAACCTAGATATTTTAGCACGTTCACGTTGCGGTAAAAAATCAGCATCAGTGGTCTCCCGTGCGGAATAGTACATTGCAGCACGTCGCTGCACTTCAAGGTCGACTGGAAGAACACCAGCAAGTACCGGTAAAGCTTCAGTACTGACGGTCCTGTATGCTTTACTTAAGAATAACAAAGCCAAGCGCTGACTCTGAAGCAATTTCGCCGTGCCGCCCCTATGGTGGCCCTATCGGCCCAAACAGGTGCTCCGTAGCACATACAGCCCAAGTAAGTGGCCCCGTAAATAGTTTTTAAAGTTAAAAACGACAAACCCCAAGTAGATTTTGATATTCTCGTTAAGGCATAAAAGTTATTTTTAGCTTTTTCCCCAACCGTTTTTATATGATCTATGAATGTAAAATTTCTCTCTAAGACTAAACCGAGATAGCACACTGATTGCTTCTTTTTAACGGGAACATTGTTGAATTTAATACTAGGCCACGATTTAAGGTCTCCTTTTAAAAGGAGCTGATAGGTTTTATGTGGTGCAAAAGTCAGACGGTTTCGATCGCCCCACTGAGATATTAATCGTAGGCATGTGTTAGCCAAATTCTCGAGTCCAGCACGAGTACTCGACTGAATGAGTAGGAGACCGTCATCCGCGTAACCAGTTAAAGAACAGCCACTAGGAAGTGGAATCGCGAGGAAATCATCAAAGCCTAGATTCCATAAATGGGGACCGATAACCGAACCCTGAGGACAGCCCATGGTGAGAGGTTTCGATACGGAATTATGTCCGAGTTTAAGTTTTGCAGAACCATTTGAAAAGTATGAGCAAAGGAGATTATATATATTATTATAGCAACCACGGCCTTTTATTTTAAGCAGAAGCATTGGCCACCACGCGTTATCAAAAGCCCCAGAAATATCCAAAAAGATTCCAAGTACGTACTTGTGTTCGGAGGTATTAACTATTTTTCTAACAGAGAGTGCCGCGTCTACGGTAGATTTCCCGACAGTAAAACCAAATTGGTTTTTATGGAATTTGGGTCCGTCCGGTAACAATCGCGGAACAATAAGCCGCTCAAGGAGCTTACCCAGAGAGGGTAATAATGTTATGGGCCGGTAAGACTTAGGGTCATCAGGTGGTTTGTCGCCGCTTTTAGGTATAATACGTATAAAGCCGTGTCTCCATATACGAGGAAAAACGCCTTCGGAAATACACCGGTTGTAAACAATTAATATCGCGTCACCCGCCGATTTACACGCTTCCTTTATCATACGATTCGAAATTTTATCTTCACCTGATGACTTGTTAAGGGACAGTCTCCTGACAACATTAAGGAATTCGTCAGTTGATGGAAGGTCTGACGCTGGTGATTCAGGTGCGACTGCAGCCCACGCTCTTATTTGTTTGTGGTAGTCATTGTCATTAACAGATGAATCATCCGGGATAAGAGTATTTAACAGAACCTCAGTTGTTTCTTCAATACCCGTCGTGTGTATATTATTTACTTTAATGTTCTGAACAAACGCGAGGTCGACTGATCGATTGGCTTTAAACTCATGATATAAAGGAGACCACGGACCTTCTTTTTCCAATTTATCAACTACTTTACGCAACAGATTACCCTTAGCTTTTTCAACCGATGCTCTGTAACGGGACTTGGCAACTCTAAATGTATTTAAAGCAGTTGTTAGCAAGTCACCGGTGACTTGACGTTTTTTAAGCTTGTTAAGATGTTTACGCGCCCGTCGATAAGTTTTACGCTGTTCGGTTAGGTAGTCACACCACCAGTCACATCTACGTATATTGGTCATAGATCCGCGACCAATGGCAATGTCAGCACAGTACGTGAAGGTGTCTGACATAATTTCAGCACTTTCTTCAGCTGACAGACCATCGCGAGTGAACTCTTTGGCATGACACGCAAAAAGTGATCTAAAGAATTCCCAATTAGCGCCTTTACTTTTGTACCTAAAGTTACCAATGACATGTGAGGAACCCTGAATAAAAACCGGAACAAACTCGTACACGATCAAGCGATGATCACTACAAGACGCGTCCGGTAGGACACGCCACCTATCCAGCTGTACGTCGGCACTAGAAAGTGTGACGTCAATACAAGATTCACCCATTGGGCTGCAAAAAGTAGGTGGTGCATCGGGGGTGTTATGAATTGTTAGATTCATTTCAGCAATGAAGTCTTCTACAGCGCAGCGCCGTTCGTAGTCCGTGGACCGGACTTTGCCATACCACAAGGACGAAGACGCATTAACGTCTGCGCCTACGATAACTTTGCAGCCCGCGAGTGACCGCAAGACGTGACGGAGGTTATGTATGTGAGGAGCAACAGGGTCTGAATATTGAAAATAACAGCTCACAATGTAAACTTTAAAAGTAGCGGATGAGACTTCCGCAACTGCACAGTGAGGCGTCATGAGGTTACGCAAAGACGTTACTGTAAAGTTACAAGAACGCGACACGTAAATTCCGGCTCGTGCCTTGTTATCCAACTGAACTACCTTGTGACGTAAGCTCGTGTTTTGGTATTGTTCTTGAATCAGTACAATGTCTAAGTTATAATCGATAATTAATTTGTCCAATTCAGAAGTCGCCACTCTGTCGTTATGGAGATTTAATTGACCTATTTTTAAACCATCCATTATATTAGTAGTTAGTGTTGAGTATTAACTGTTCGAGCCTAACTTTATAGGTGGTACACTGTTGAGAACCGCACCGATGGTCAAACGGTTTTTTAAAACGTTTACACGCCACACATACTGGTGTAAAATCAGAGTTATCCTTATGCGGGCATTCTTTTGTTTCATGTGCTTCAGAACAATTAGCACAGGTAGGCGATTTATTAACGCAGTATTTTTTTACGTGACCGAACTGCTGACAATGCAGACAACGTACTACATCGACATCATCAAAAAACCGACAAGTCGCGAAGTCAATAAAAAGCTTCTGTTTGGTATTAACTAAATGCTGTCGTATGGCGGCGTCGATCTCAATGCCTACCCACTTCCGACCGTTATCTAGTTTACGTCGACGTATAATTTTTGTCGACTTAATAAAGTCTTCCTCTTTGATTGACAATTCGTCTTTTATATTTTGACGGTACAAAGCAAGCAAAAAAGTGTTGTCTTCCATTGAGGATGGAACGTCTTTGACTAATATACGTGGCCTTCGTCCTTTCGGTTTTTCGAGTCTTAACCCGGCGGATCTAATACCTTCTACCGATTGCAGCTTATTTATTTGAGTGTCGTTAGCGACACGTAACACAACGCCCGATTTCGCGATTTTTTTCATGCCTACAATTTGAAAACCGTCATCACTTGGCTTAATAACTTTTTTAAGAGCTTCCTTGGTAGCTGACGAAGTCGCGAAATCAGCTGACTTTTCATTGGCGGGGTATGCTATCACGCACGGAAGCGGTGGTCTAGACTCCATTACCGGAGCGACCTTCGGCAGACGAAGTTTCAGGGAATCAGCATAAGAAATTTTGTTTGAATCGTTTTTGACAATACTGACATTATTATTTGATTTTACTTTATCCAGTTCGCGCTCAATATTGACTAACTTTGTTTCATTGGAGGATGACCGTATGGCTAACAAAGAGACAATAGACGTAATACGCTGTGTCATGTCCATAATCGCGGTTTTATTGGCTATATTAATACGAGTTCCTTGATCGTTCACAATGTCGTTTATTTTCGACAAATAAGCAGACGCCTGATTTACTAAGTCGTAATACTCTTCGTTCGAATTAATGACATTAGTTGTTACCGGCGACGATTTTTCAAAAGAATTGGTTAAATGTTGTCTCTTTGGGTTATCCTCAGGTGTTAAATAAGAGGGAGACATATCAACAAACAAACGTTTTGAATAAGCGGAGGTCGGTGACCTGTGTGGCTTTGTTATTCGACGCGATGAGTCTACACCCCCGGTATCAGGTGGTTCATCATTACTGGACAACATAATATTGAATTAAAAACAACAAATAAATTGAAATAAGAACGTAGAAACGAAGAAAAAATTCGACAAGATAATTTTTTCACGGTACCCCCCGAACCAAAAAATAAAAAGTACTCACCGAATGCTGATAAACTAATTTTAACTATATTTACCAATAAAATACGCGTAAAAAACCCTTAAAAACTCACAAAACCACCACTAAGCACAAAAGCACACAGCTGGGATCAATTCACGAGCCGGTAATCGACGACGAAACACGTAAAAAGTAATAATTATCGGCAGCGAAACAAATCACCACTACACTGTACCGTTGCACGGAGGGAAGTGCAATATAATATGTAAATATGTTGTAATGTGACAAAAATAATTTAAACAATTGTCACTAGTCATCCGGCGCCTCTATTACCCTGGCGCCTGTGTGCGCCGCACACTTCGCACATAGGGGCGGCGCGGCCCTGTGTATACTTAAACTAAAAAGAGTAAAATAAAAACTTTTTGTAAAAAAAAAAAAAAATTACCGCCTTCAACTTAGTGGCAAAAGAGACAACGAAATTAATAATAAAAGTCACCGACTTCCGAAAAAAAAGTTTTGTAGGTTATTTTACGCTTTTTTGTGGTTGTTTTTGAAGGCGGTCACATTTTTTTTTAGACAAAGTTTTTATCTTTATCAGTATTCCTCTTATGATACTTACAAGCAAAAATCCACGCCAACTAGCCACAAACGGTATATAGGCGCATGCCACCATAATTAAATTTATTTTTAACATTTTGCAAAAGTTTATCAATGCAACAAATGATTGGTTTGCAAGGCTTTAAATACATCAATTTCATGAGGTATGATATGTCAAATGAACATTTTGATCGTATCTCAAGTAAATGCATAGCATTTGTAGACATTTAGAATTTGATTATGTGTTTGATTTGTTCATTCCTTCACGCTATAAAAAAATGATTTATGGAAATTAACATTCAGATTTCGCTTTGTTTAGTTTCCTAGATTCCGGCATCACCTACCCTTTGCTTACCAATTTGCCAATATTCCTTGGTTTGTGTGAGCGTTATATTATGAATATGTTATAATACACACATCAACACGGTCTAGGGATATTTTAAAAAAAGCGAATTACTATCAATGTGTTAATTATTTATATGACATGTATATATTTAAAAGATACGTATTTTAATATTCTACCATTTTTAATAATGGTTCAGGTAGGTAGGTATAGATTAAAACTTCATGATTTTATGGAAAAAAACGAAACATAGACGGAAACCGTATATGAATGAACTTTTAATTTGTGAGTAAAAACTGAAAAAAATAGAAAAATCATTTAATTTGTGTTTACAAACTTGAAGTTAGTAGTCTGAGAAAGCGCCCATGATGTTCATAACACATCGGCAACGATTCGGCATGCTCAGAACAAGGTTGTCAATGTCTTGCTGCGGAATATTGTCCTATGTCCTTCTGAGGTGCGCAAAAAGTTGATCTTCTGTAGCCAGATTTTCAGGAAGTTCCTTCAGAGCTCTTCTTTGCAGCATATCCCACGCATGCTCAGTGGGATTTAGATCTGGCGATTGAGCAGGCCAGTCTAAGGCCCTAACATTATGTGTATGTAACCAAGCTGCTACCGTTCTCGCCGTGTGTGCCCGGGCATTGTCGTGCATGAGCAGGAAATCTTGCCCCATTTGTGTTCTATGGGGCAAGATTACGGGCCCCAGCACCTGTTGGACGTATCGTTCTGCCGTCATATTGCCCCTCACCCAAACGAGATCCGTCCGTCCTCCAAGACGAATTCCTGCCCAAACCATAATTGTTCCTCCTTGGTATGGGTGAACTTCCTGAGGGTTCTGGAGACGGCTTCATCGTCCAGGAACTCGCCAAACACGCGTCCTTCGTGAATTTGGATGGAAGCCGAACCTGGATTCATACGTGAACAGCACATTGGACCATTGCTCACGGCCCCAGACCACATGGTTCCGAACCCATTCTAATCGTCGTCCACGATTGCCTCTCCGTAGGTAGGACCCGGAGTGGTCTACGAGAGCGTAGATTGCTTTCATGCAATCGCCTTCTTACAGTTTGGTCACTCACAAGCACTTGGTGTTCCACTCGCAGGCTTTGGACCAATTGAGTCGCCGTTGCATTTGGTTGTGCTCGCGCAGTAATTTGCAAAAATCGGTCTTGTCTGGGGGTAGTGATGCGACTTGGCCCCCGGTGCCTCTCCGCTACTTCACCTGTGGCACGATAGCGTGTCCACAATCTTGAAATTACTATAATTTTGATGGTTCCCTATGGCCTCAGCAACATAACGCTGAACAGATCCAGCTTCCAGCATTCCAACAGCTCGTAACATCTCCGTCCTCGTCAAATGTCGGCGTTGCATGGCTACAATACCTCAATTTTAACTTTATCTTTCGTTTAAAAATGAAAAAAAAAAACTGTAACTAAACGTAATTCGTATTGTTTTCTAAATTTCGCACAAATGAAAATTCCCTCTCCAGGGGTGCGTTTAAATCTTCCGGCGGTATTTCGCCGGAAAAAAATTAAACTAGCAAGGGTTCGCTGAACGGAGTCATATGTTTCTGTCAATGTTAGTTGACAAATTCAATTGACAGCTCAGTTTATTGAACAAATAATCAATTTACCGGTATAATATAAATCCATAATCCACAAATATTATTTACTCTCTAAAATAAAAATAATATTCGTTTTTACGGCGCGAATCGAGCAAAACAACAAAACTTAATGTCAGTCTGACGGCAGGATAAAATTTTGCGAGGTAAAAAGGTCGCAAAAATTTATTCCATTTTGTAAAAACTTATACCAGCGGACGACCGTAAACGGGGCAGATTAAATTTTAGTTTGCTTCAATTTTCACCTCGCGGTGTACTTAATCGGGTTGTTTGACATTTAGTCAGTATAAATTTAAACTGGATAAAGGATTTAAACGCAGCCCTATACATCAAGACATTTTTATGCCACCGAAACAAAAGAATTTTCAAAAATTTGAATTTGGAATTAGTCTGAGATAAATTACAAACAAATCGGTGTATAAAAGATTCCAATGCGGCCAGTACTTTTCGAGTTATTTAATTGAGTATGAAATATCCTTAGACCGTGTTGATGTGTGTATATGGTATCAGATCTATGCTTTAGCCAAATAATTTATAGTTCCATTATAAGACATGTATCATTGCACTATTTGCAGCGGGAGTAAATTGCTCATCAAATCATCATCATTCAGCTACAAAAAGTTAATTTCTGGACTTTGGCTCCCTCCTAACCATCGCTTCTTGGCTGGTCCTTTTCTTCACCCATTAATCGGCATCCCATTCCATGTCATCATATTCCTTCATCCATTCATCAGGTGGCCTACCCATGCTCCAGTACACTAGATCCTCATCAAAAGTCCTTCGAGCCACATTGCCCAATGCCCACACTCTTCCAATTATGTCGATGACCTTGGGTCTTCTGCTGGTCTCCTTATTACAGATGCACCGAGCTCGTAGCTTAATAATTATAGCCGTACAGGCCGATTTTCCGGGTTAAGCTGCGATTGCCGAGGTTGATCTGTGGATGGGTGACGCTTTACGTGCACGGAGTAAACTCGCCATAACAGATGGTTATGGCGAGTTTACTCCGTGCACGTAAAGCCGTTGGTCGCGGCTGTCATTTTTAGATCATTGACAGTCGTTACTATTCGTCAGAAACTATGAAGTCTGACAACCAGTCTTACCATGGCGTATCGTATTAGTCGCTTCATGTAAAATACTGATATTCAGTTGCATCCGGTTCGACTGGAAGCGGACCCCAATATAAGTTGGGAAAAAGTAACCCAGATGATGGTCACCGAGGAACAAAATAACACTTCTTTTATTTTGGTAAATTTAAGACTACTGCACTGTCGTATCGATGACTTTCATCGCAGTTTCGTCACAAACCACGGTCTACCTTATCTCCTACACTTTACTTACATTTTAATGGACAAGTCCAATGTTGGAATTCATTGAAAATGTTAGATCATTTAGGGAATCATTAAAAGGGACGAAGAAGAAGATTTTATCGGACTAGGGTACGATCTGGAAAGGTCAAGATGGTTCACGCAGATGCGGTACATCTTGAGCGTAAATTGATCAAGCTCATTCTGTGAAACGAAATTTTTGGACAAAAATAAATTGAGTCGCTGGGCGAGCGCTACCAATCAGCTTCAACGGTTGATTTCTTTCTCGAAGTTTGTGCTTCTCTTGAACAGATAACAATTTTTAATTTTTTATACATGTGATCGTCAACAACTTATAATCTCTATATGCATCTATATAAAACGTGTTTACTTTGAAATACAGAGGTGAAGAATCTACAGAGCCATTTGTATTTCTGTCTTACAAAAATTTTCAGTATCAAATACAGCCTCTAAAAACCTATAAATTAAAATTACCAATACTTATAAAATGCGCTTTATCTCCAGCCCCCTAAGAGGTAACATAATAATACTCTTTTTAAATATTCAAACATATCTTTATTTCCTCCTCATTCCTCATCACAATCATCATCATCTTCTTCCTGCTCCTCTCTGAACTCCACATGCATTTCCACGCAGCCAACCTCCTCTGTGTCTTTCAGCATGTAGCCTTTGGCACAGAATGTGCCATAGATGCCATCGGCTGGCAGTTCGCTGTAGTCGAATATGAAGTCGTTCACTTTATGGTCTCCCTGAGAAGTTAATGGGATCAATTTTATATATTTATTTGTGACAGCTTAAAATATATGATTCGGCAAAGGCGGCAACAAAATATGTCTCACTGTTTCACTTAATCAAATCACTTTTTTTTTTGGTCGATTGGGAAGGTTTGCGTCGTGACAGTCAAATCAAATATTGATTTTTTACTGATTCAATAACATAGGTATAACGTCGAATACAATTTTTCATAAATCTATGACAAGTTCATCAATGATCTATGCTGAAACTAGGCATTCCTGTGGTATATTATAAATGCGAAAATCTGAATGGATGAATGAATCTTTTTTAATCAATCACGTCAGAACGGCTGAACTGATTTTGAAAAGAAATGGCTCACGGTATTGGTATGACATTCCCGTAGAATTATTTTCGAGTCTCGCAGGTGAAGCCGCTTGCAACAGATAGTGATATAAATTAAAGTAAAGATTACCGCAGGTAATGGAAATTCAGGTGGGTCGATGCCAGCGTACTCTAAGCAAGTCTTAACATTGTTCGCTGCGTACTTATTGACGAAATTGACAAAGCTGTCATCAGATAGCACTTGGTACTGCTTGCATCCTCCGTCAACATACTTGCATATGTCTATGCGGACCTGGAAAATATAATTGAATTATTTGACCTGCCTTACGCCACTTCAACTCTTTTGAAGTAGCTACCACGAATGTGGCTTACATCAACTGATAGTTCGACACAAAATGATCTAGATGGTCAACTTTCCCAGAAAGATCACAGACTACCATACATTTCAACTAGGAATAAGATTACCTCCGCGCTATATTGTGATTTAAAAACTCCTCTTTATAATGTAAATAAATGAAATCGGGAATGAGTTAATGTTTAATTTATTACGAGACCATTGACCGATCGCGCAAATCTCTAATAAGGTGTGCGTCAGAATGGCTGGTTGCCTGTGGCGTTGGTCAATGAGAGTTGATTCGAAAATTGCTACATGATTGCTTATATTTGCTACATTTAATAAATCATTGCTACATATGATATATACTTAGTTAAGAAATATTTTTTTTGACCAGCCATCCTGACGTCAGGATGGCTGGTTGCCTCCTCGTTTAAAATCAAGCGTGTAGAGTTTCCCGAAATGTATTGTGTCAATAATTGCTTCATATTTACTTCATTTATCTCATTTATTTGTATCTTTAAAAATATGCTAAATAAAGGATGTAGCAGTAATTTAAATTATCCCAAGGAAAAGTTCCTGATAAAATAATGAAGGCAAATAGTTGCAGTGCGTCTTCACTCAACGGTATTGCTACTTTAGGTATCAGGCGTTCTAAATAAAATTGTTAAATGGCATGTTATGTATGAGTAGGTAAGTGGACAATAAGCATATTAGAAGGATATCGTAAATTAAAAAAAATACGAAGAGTAAAAAGAAGCTAATCCACATTGTATATGTATGCGTAAAAATAATACGAAAATACTCGAAGTTGTTGACTCATGTAATATCTACTTAGGACAAGTAGTCCAGTTAGGTAGGTCCAACTTCGAGAAAGAGGTCAACCACCAAATCCAACTCGGTTGGGCAGCGTTTGGGAAACTACGCATGTCTTTCTATCCGACTTACCCCAGGCCCCAGTGTCTCAAGACAAAAGTCTTCCACCAATGTGTGTTACCAGTGATGAGTTACGGCACCAAAACGTGGTCTATCACTATCGGCCTCATCTCAAAGCCGCTCAACGAGCTATGGAGAGCGCTATGCTCGGTGTTTCTCTACGTGATCACATACGAGTCACTGATATAGTCCACCGGATTAGCAAGCTGAAGTGGCAATGGGCAGGCCATATTGCTTGCAGAGCAGATGGCCGATGCGGTCGAAAAGTGCTAGAGTGTAGACCACGGACTAGCAAGCACAGCGTAGGACTTCCACCAACAAGGTGGCCAGTCAACCTTATAAAAGTCGCTGGAATACGCTGGATGCAGGTCGCTTCCAACCGGTATATGTGGAGATTAAAAGGGGAGGCCTATGTTCAACAGTGGACGTCCTATGGCTGAGATGATGATGAATATGAAAATAAGCTAAAAAATTGGTTCGGGCGAAACTACCCATGCACATTTTAAAAAGGGGACATCTGGCTTGCGGGCCACCTTTTTTCGTGGGCGAGATGTCCCATAACCACAGCATTAATTTACCTTATTGTCGTATTATTTTTTCGCATATATTATGCAATATGGAATTAGCTTCTTTTTACTCTTCGTATTTTTTTTTATTTATGATATCTTTTTAATGTGCTTATTATTCACTTACCTACTCATACATAACATGCCATTTAACAATTTTATTTAGAACGCCTGCGGCCTAAAGTAGCAATACCGTTGAGTGAAGACGCACTGCAACTATTTGCCTTTATTATTTTGTCAGGAACTTTTCCTTGGGATAATTTAAATTACTGCTACATCCTTTATTTGGCATATTTTTAAAGATACAAATAAATGAATTATATGAAGTAAATATGAAGCAATTATTGACGCAATACATTTCGGGAAACTCTACACGCTTGACTTTAAACGAGGAGGCGACCAGCCATCCTGACGTCAGGATGGCTGGTCAAAAAAAATATTTCATGTCTAAGTATATATCATATGTAGCAATGATTTATTAAATGTAGCAAAATATATAAGCAATTATGTAGCAATTTTCGAATCAACTCTCATTGAGCAACGCCACAGGCAACCAGCCATTCTGACACACACCTAATAAGGCAAGTCTATAAGAATATAAACTACTTACTCCAAAATTTTCATCGAAGGCTTCTTCCAACTTAAATTCAGCGTTGAATCCGTCGTGTGTCCTGTTTATTTTATTCCGAGTGATCGTGAATTTGAACTTGTGTAGGTCAGTTTCGCATTTTGTTATGTAGTTCACTTGCCAGACGCCAGGTCCCTGAACAAAGAAAACTTGCAAATGGTTTGTTTTTTAATTTCAAAACGTTGGCCATACATAGAAACTCACACACACAAACACACAGACCCGGAACAACTACTTGAAGATCATACAAATATTTTTTCCGTGCGGGGATCAAACCCGCGACACGTTGCGCAGCTGTCGATCGTTCAGCCACTATTATTTGAGCATATATGAATTCTTCAAGCGGTCTGCAATGTGTCATGAGATTTGGTTATGGGACGGTCTAAACAGGTAACCGAGTCCTTGGAACGCAAAGGACTATTGAAGGAACACGTGTATCTTGAACATAATGGGCAACATTTGTGTGCAGTATTAGGTAAAGGTTTAGTTCTGCATAACTCTTCGGCGAAAAACATATTATTTTAAGAAATATTATAGTCTTAAAATCTTACAATGTCTCCCGAACCAATCACCATCGGTAGGACTGCACAACACATCGCCCCACATAGAACCCACAACTTCCACATTGTACTGTTTATGTACAACTTTATTGTACACTTCTCCAATCGAACCCATTTATAATATCTTCAATGTAAACATGACATGTTCAACAACCATAATGATGGTATCGAATGTCGTGATGAGCTTCAATAGGAAAGCGATAGACATCGTTATGTACCTGATTTTCAATAGTCACCGACTTAATTGGAAACTATCTCGTTATGTCAATTATGTTTAACTCATTTGGTCGCTAATGCTTCTGGTGAATACTTTAGTTTGCACTCGATTCCCAGTTCAGGCAAATTGTTGTTAGGCTCGTCTTCTTTAACACTATTGGCGAAATAGGTCTTACTTTTAAAGACCAATCAAAAAACGACTTACTTAATCCTTTCTTCTTTTTTGATGTGCCTGATGGGGTCCTTAATGATTCCATTTTCACCATATCAACCATTTATTGCATACATATAAACGATGAAGTTTTGAGTACCTATTATTATAAAAATGTCATGACATCGTAGCTCCTAAACTATTTAATAAATTATATTTTTGTGCTTTTTTTCGACACCTACACCCCGATATTGTTTACTTATTCCAGTCATTAAGCTGTCTACTAATTTTATTTTAATAAAACATCAAAATCACTGAAACAATGTTGTGATCCATAGACTACATCCTTTCCTCTCTAGACACAAGTCAACTGTCTTCAAATCATCACGCTCTGGGCTGCGTTTAAATCCTTTATCCAGTTTAAATTTATACTGACTAAATATCAAACACCCCGTTTAAGTACACTGCGAGGTGAAAAATGAAGCTAACTAAAATTTAATCTGCCCCGTTTACGGTCGTCCGCTGGTATAAGTTTTTACTAAATGGAATAAGTTTTTGCGACCTTTTTACCTCGCAAAATTTTATCCTGCTGTCAGATTGACATTAAGTTTTGTTGTTTTGCTCGATTCGCGCCGTAAAAACGAATATTATTTTTATTTTAGAGAGTAAATATTACTTGTGGAGTATGGATTTATATTGAACGGCAAATTGATTATTTTTGTTCAATAAACTGAGCTGTCAATTGAATTTGACAACTAACATTGACAGAAACTTGTGACTCCGTTCAGCGAACCCTCGCCAGTTTAATTTTTTTCCGGCGAAATACGGCCGAAGGATTTAAACGCACCCCTGGGGTGCGTTTAAATCCTTTATCCAGTTTAAATTTATACTGACTAAATGTCAAACACCCCGTTTAAGTACACCGAGAGGTGAAAAATGATGAACAGTTTAATGAACAAATAATCAATTTGCCGGTTTAATACAAATCCATAATCCACAAATAATATTTACTCTCTAAAATAAAAATAATATTCGTTTTTACGGCGAGAATCTAGCAAAACAACAAAACTTAATGTCAATCTGACAGCAGGATAAAATTTTGCGTGGTAAAAAGGTCGCAAAAATTTATTCCTTTCAGCAAAAACATAGACCAGCGGACGACCGTAAACGGGGAAGATTAAATTTTAATCGGTATAATTTTTCACCTCTCGGTGTACTTAAACGGGCTGTTTGACATTTAGTCAGTATAAAATTAAACTGGATAAAGGATTTAAACGCAGCCCAGTTTCACAAATTCACCAACGTCAGGGCTGCGTTTAAATCCTTTATCCAGTTTAAATTTATACTGACTAAATGTCAAACACCCCGTTTAAGTACACCGCGAGGAGAAAAATGAAGCTACCTCAAATTTAATCTACCCCGTTTACGGTCGTCCGCTGGTATAAGTTTTTACTAAATGGAATAAATTTTTGCGACCTTTTTACCACGCAAAATTTTATCCTGCTGTCAGATTGACATTAAGTTTTGTTGTTTTGCTCGATTCGCGCCGTAAAAACGAATATTATTTTTATTTTAGAGAGTGAATATTATTTTTATATTATGGATTTATAATACACCGGCAAATTGATTATTTGTTCATTAAACTGAGCTGTCAATTGAATTTGACAACTAACATTGACAGAATCTTATGACTCCGTTCAGCGAACCCTCGCTAGTTTAATTTTTTTCCGGCGAAATACCGCCGAAGGATTTAAACGCACCCCAGGGCTGCGTTTAAATCCTTTATCCAGTTTAAATTTATACTGACTAAATGTCAAACACCCCGTTTAAGTACACCGAGAGGTGAAAAATGATACCAATTAAAATTTAATCTGCCCCGTTTACGGTCGTCCGCTGGTCTATGTTTTTACTAAATGGAGGAAATTTTTGCGACCTTTTTACCACGCAAAATTTTATCCTGCTGTCAGATTGACATTAAGTTTTGTTGTTTTGCTCGATTCTTGCCGTAAAAACGAATATTATTTTTATTTTAGAGAGTGAATATTATTTTTGGATTATGGATTTATAATACACCGGCAAATTGATTATTTGTTCAATAAACTGAGCTGTCAATTGAATTTGACAACTAACATTGACAGAAACTTATGACTCCGTTCAGCGAACCCTCGCCAGTTTAATTTTTTTCCGGCGAAATACGGCCGAAGGATTTAAACGCACCCCTGCCCATTTTGCCATTATTATTCTACATTATGGGTGAACATGTTAACGACCCCCATCTGTCAAAAGACAGTCTTAAAAATCAGTTTGTTATGAGCCTGAGTTGTTCCAGTATGGCAAAGTACTTCTAACTTCAAATCCTTTAAAAATATTTCAGCAAAAAGTAGTCGGTGCAAATTATTTAGTTATTTTCTTGTAAAAATATTTTCATTAGACTATAGATTCAAGGACTATTTAAAAAAAAACAAATACTTCATTCTATTTTTAAATATGACAAGCAAACCGGATGTCGCTAGTTGTTGGCTATTTCGAATCTATAAGGTGGTCCTTATAGATTCGAAATAGCGAGAACTACCCGCATTTCGTGTTATAATTTAGTTATTTTAATTGTGGAGTACCAACGATTACTAGCTGCTAAAAGTTGTGTCGTGCGTTCGATTTCCTCGTTGATCAAGACACGAGTGGTTGTTCCGGGCTTGGCCACAAGTTTTAAAAGCACGGGATAATACAAATTCTTACTGTTGGAACAAAGTAAAACCGATCTATAATGTTTCCACTTTTGTGTCTCTGCGAGAGAAGGTGGAGTGTCATCCACCATTCGGGCACACCGCGGGTAAGTTGATTTTATGTTTT
The DNA here is from genome assembly GCA_036375495.1 of Agrotis segetum. Taxonomy (NCBI): domain Eukaryota; kingdom Metazoa; phylum Arthropoda; class Insecta; order Lepidoptera; family Noctuidae; genus Agrotis; species Agrotis segetum. The sequence continues at coordinate 397,905 of JAQSVV010000003.1, forward strand.
TGGTTCGAGGACATACCGATTTCTTCACGATATAATTATTCCTTTATCAATTTGAGGGCAGCGGTGATGAAATACAAAGTTCTACAACTTCTATGTCCGGAGTTTGCATTCTTCACACTATTAAAGGTTCTGTTTTTTTGCAGTATTTCGAATCTTTAACTTTCTAAGTTACGTAAATTCATTCGTAAAGATGTAATTGCAGCCTCGCTTGAGTTGTACAACGCAAGCGAGTGTCAAAAAATTTCGTAGGTAGGTACCTACCTACCAAATTTTTGGACTAACCTTTTTCACGCCTTGGTACGTTTGCAAGTGAAATATACTCTGTATACTAGCTATGTGAGTCTGTCAGGTTCTTGGGCATCGTTGAGGACCCCACACATAAACACGATACGACGTCGCGTCGTAGAAATCTACGATGAGCATCGTTACAGTAGGGTGGTGTTTTAGTTCATTCCGAAAAATGGACCGCTCTAGACGCATTCTGTTCCATAGTAGGGGACGCTGTTCGACTAGGTTAATTAAATGATTGACTTCAATGCCATCCGCCATCTTTTAATTTCGAATAACAACTGCGCAGGATTGCATCGTGAGTCACAACGTGGTATCGTGCATCAATCGTCACGTTACGACGTCCTGTCGTAGATTTTCACGACCCGACGTCGTATCGTATTTATGTGTGGGAGCACTACTCCCTGTCGATATAAGCTGGTACATAGAAGGATATCACAGGAAAGCATTAAGGGTCGGGTATTTATTGCTAAGAATAAGAATGAGGTAAGAGAGTAAAGGCGTGAGGAGGTACACCATCGAAAGAAGTGGAAGGAATGGGGGGAGGCCTCGGGACAGAGTAGGCTAGAAAATAAAAAGAGAGTAAAAATTAAAGATCAATACATTGCCGAATAACTGTAATTTAATACTAAATGCAAACGAATTGGTAAACCAAACTGCTAAAAAATAATACATTGTCTTTGATGATCAAAAGCTCAATTTAATTTTCAATCTATTCCTCTTTGTCTTCTTCTTCTGTCTTCTGGAAGTGCATGATTGTCTCCAAACAACCGACTTTTTCATCTCCTTCCAGAACAAATACTTTAAATTTGAACATCCCATACATGCTTATAGTAGGCTCATTGCTCAAAACGTATTGTTCTATGTCGTATTCACCCTGTGAAAGTAAACAATGTCATTAGTATAGCTTGGGTGGGGATTTGAGGAGATGTAAAATAAAAAAAAAAAGATGTGTAAGACATAAAACGAACAATGGGGAAAACACGCGTCTTCTGGATAAGTACTCCTGACGCCTTACCAATTAAGCTACCGTAGCTCACACTCGGAAGCTGAATCTTCTATTCCCTAGTTGAATTGAACGCTTTATGGCGCGTGGCGCAATCTTTTGGACTAGTTTCTAACTACGTCCAGCTTAATTTTTCTTTCCTCCAAAAACATCTCAACGATGTCAGTAACATGTGTTTAAAAATAGTAAGTTTGATCTAATGTTTTACCATTTGTATGGGCGGCTCTGGCGGGTCCACATTGGCAGCCTTCAGACAAGCTGTGACGCTTTCCGCAGCGTATTTGTAAAAGAAATCTATCAAACAGTCTTCTGTTACCATTTGGAAATTCTTACAGTCTTCTTCCACGATCCTGCACATTTCTAAACGGACCTGGAAAACAGCAGTAAAATACAAATTATATTTCGTGTTTAAGACTGTTTATCTAAAGCAATTCAAGATCTCAGCCTTTTTGAGCTAGGGATCTTAATTCGGAGAGCATTTAATATAAGACAACACGCCTGTAATCAGAGGGAGAGGCATATATCCTAATAGTACACCCACATTTAGCCAGAAATGCTTAAGTCTCATGTATTAGGGGGCGAACTGGTTGCCATCAACCGCGCGCAGATGTCAAAATCAAAAATCAAAACATTTATTTCAAGTCGGCCAGTTACAGGCACTTTTGAATTGTCATAGACAATCTAAGGAATATTATTAAACACTACAAAAGTTATGGTGCTACAGTAGCCTCCATGGCAGCTACTAAGAAGTTATATGAGGCAAAACTCAACTACACTGATGGCCGACCTATAGCATCCGAACGAGCTCAGCAAGCACGCTTGCGATAACTGGACCAAGGAGGCAGTCGGGGAGTCTTTCTTCTACCAAAAGGCATTTGTTGTTTCGGCACGTAGGTTTTGACCACACGCCAAAAGATCTTTTCACAACTGTACAATGTAGATAGACTGTGTTCTGTATTTTAATATTTGCTCACAATCTCTTTTCTTCACCATACTTACTCCAAAAGCTTCATTGAAATCTTCTTTCAATACAATATGTGCTTTAAATCCGTCATGAGTCTCGTTGATCTTCTTCAGCAGTTCGATGTCAAACTGGAATTTGTGGCTTTCTTCCTCACATTTGTTTATGGCTAAGGTTTCCCAGACGCCTTTGCCCTGTAAAAGACATTATTTTTGACGATATTTGGCACTCAACACAATCCACATTAGATTTTTCTCCCGATATAACATGCTAGTTCAAAATATTTAGTCAAATTCTTACAAAATTGCCCCCGTTTACCACTGCGACTAACACAGACAGAACGGTCGCGCTCCATAAAATCAACGCTCTCGACATTTCACTAGTTCCTAGCACAATGTCCTTCTGCCCTATTAGGACCAATATATACCCAATTCAAAGTGATATATTTTCAGCCTATCGTTATACACATCTCATGGCGTGATACACAACATTGTTACATAAAAACAATATGCTTTTCTCTTTTATATACTTTGTAACATATCTTCGTGGCAAATAAATGAACACTTTTTTATCTGATTTTAAGTACAGTCAAGTATTTTCTCGTCAATTTCTAATTAAAACGTACTCTTATATCAAATGAGGACGTACTTATTGGTGCTGTACTCAATTAACTATTTATTGACAAAGCCATGGTATTTAGTATACACATAGATACTGAGTGTGAATTTCGTAACGTATAATAGTAACCTTTGATTCTTCATCACCTAAATCACAGGCTTTGGCAATACAGCCTTTTTGCAGGCGGGATTAATGACTTCTCAATAAAATGAAAACAGCACTGTTTGTGCCATAATCTACCATTTGATACCAAACAACATAACCAGCTGGCGAAACGTTAAAGGTTCGAAGGAAACGGTGTCGCATTTTTCATTAAATATCAATTGACACTGCGACAAAACTGAGTCGCTAAAGTCTGTTTAAACGACTCACAAATCTGTTCTATAGAGCAATGAGCAAACGAAAGTAGGCATTTTAGTGGTGATAGTTTTTTTCCAGGACTGTACTATTTCTGTACTCTTTAACATAGTGAAATGTACAGTTTGCTGGAACATCAATGATTGCACATTGCAGTCTAAATAAATAAATAATTATCAATTTATGATTATTATTTTCGCCATGAATCGCCCTCGTTAACAGCTTCCGTGTTGAAGTATCATGCAACCTTTGTGCTCATTTCCGGTCTAATTGTTCCATAAGTACAGTGAACGATGTAAATGTTGGTGTATCTCGGCAATCAATCAAAACTGTGATGTATGCGTTTTATTTTTCCTACATTTTTTAAAAATCATAAAATATGTTAAGTTACTTTGAAATTGTACTAAATTCTAATTGTTGTACTAAATCTTGTTTTAGTACATAATTTTTTTCTAAAAGCAAAGCTGAATTTTGTCCTGGCCCTACAATACCACTTTTAAGATTAATATTCTTAACCTTTTTTGTTTCTGACGTAATCTTCTCATTGTTACAGACTAATGAACTGCGCTCTCCAATCAGCGACAGCGCTGGACGAGCATACGATAGCAGCAGCCATGCTGCCGCTCGCCACGGCCTACTGTAGGAAACTCTGCACAGGCGTCATACAATACGCTTACATGTGCATACAGGTACATTTTGTTACCCACTAGCATAATAATACCAAACACTGTTGAACTGCTACAGTTGTATTTTGGGAAATCCAAACTTGTAAACTAATATAATAAATGCGAAGGTAAGTTTCTTTGTTTTTCACCTTTTCATGCCCAAACCACTGAACTGATCATCATAAAAAACACGTCCTCGTACTTTGTAAGGTGTAAAAAGACGGTTATAGGGTACTTTTCATTTGGTCAATCTGATCAAAATTAATGCCATCTTACATAAGGCTGCTACTGCCCATCTACCCTCCACAAACCTGTCACCAGGTAACATGCTACTCTGTGGTGACTGATTATCAAACGGTGGAGTCTCTGACAATTCGTAGCGGCTGTCAAAGCTAACATAATAATTTGGATCGACGACTGTTGTACCTACTTGCTAAGAAATAAAGTAGGTTTTCCCTTCTAAGTGACTGTTTGCAATTACTTCAAGATGAGCTTATCCAAATTGGACTGTTGTTCAGGAGCATCCGGTGTGGACAAGCCAGCAGTTCTGGGAGGCTGCCTTTTACCAAGATGTACAGAGGGACATCAAGGCTTTATATCTGCCTAACCCTTTACAGCATCAGAGAGTACCCAGCCCAAGGTGAGAATAAGTATATTCTTTACTTAGTTTTTAATATCAATTAACCAAAAAACCAAGGTGTTTCTATTCTAGTTGAATTTTTAGAAATTGCCAAATAATAATAAGTGGGTTTTATACCCAAGAGTTTTGTGTAAAGAAATGTTTTTACAACACTAAAAAAGAGTTATTGCTAGCGTAAGTAATGAGTACATAATTGAATTAAATAGTTGTTCCAGAGATGACGAAGAATACATATCGCTGTTAAAAGCACAAGAACCGAGCGCCTTGGAGATAGCGGCTGAACAGATGAGGCTATGGCCCAGCTTACCTCCAGGTAAAGATACTCTACAGGGTTCCACTTAACTAATAATTAAAATATCCTCAACCAGTCTTTTTGAAAATAACCGTGTTTCATACATCCAATAGAAAAACAACGCGAGTTAATAGCAAGCGAAGAGTCAACACTATACAGCCAAGCCATACACTACGCGAACCGGATGGTGTACCTGCTACTGCCGCTAGAGGGCGCCGGCAGACGAGCTGACGTCAGAGGCGATGACGCCGACAGAGCCAGCAATAGTATTACTAATAGGTAAGTCGACGCTGCCCTCGGCTATCGTGGGTGAGTATGGCCCACACTTCACATGGTGTTATGCGAGGTGCAGAATTGGACATAAAACTCTGGGTACCCATACGTACAGCCCTCAACGTATGGCTTCCCGGCACTGAAAATGTATGCCGGTCCTCAGTCGAAGGGATGTCTTTACCCATGAAGCCTTTCAATCGATTCCAACTACAAGTGAAAACCAACCTTACCACTACTAAGAAATAATGATGCGATTCGATTGGCTTGAGCTCGTCGTGGCAATTGTGTTTTGTTTTTCATCTACCCGTAGGTATCTACGTGTTTTGTGTCAAATGTCGTAGTGGTAAGGTTGACTTTCACTTGTAGTTGGAATCTGTCGAATCGCGTCGTCTTAAAAAAACTTTTTGTCCAGTGTCGCCGAGTCCGACAGTGTGGACGCGGAGTCAGGGTTTGAGGAGGCAGACCCAGGAGAAGCAGGCAACAATGTTATCAAGATGGTCTCCAGATTTGTGGACAAAGTGAGTGGAAAAGAATACTACTACTGTCTGTTACGGGTATCATCGGGAAGTTAGATTACAGAACTGAATTTGAACATGTTTAGATTTGCGGGAAAAATAAGGCGCCCGTAGTTCAGGGCCCGTTGGCACGCGTAGCATGACCACAATTATTTCATCGTTAATTCTACTGTTTTTAACCGACTTCAAAAAAAGGAGGAGGTTATCAATTCGACTGTATTTTTTTTTTCTTATTTTTTATGTTTGTTACCTCATAACTTGCGACTGGGTAAACCGAATTTCATGATTCTTTTTTTATTCGAAAGCTGGTGCTTCCCGTGTGGTCCCATTGTCACCATTTCAGGATCTGATGATTGGATCTTGGAGAAATCGAGGGCAACCCTCAAATTTTATTGGCTGACACATAGTTTTTCTCAAATCTTATGAAATAATTCAAGTACTTGCGTATGGAAATCATCATCTCATGTAGCTGAGCTGATGATAGAAGGTACAACTCCTCAAGTAAGAAAATTATGTTCGCATATCTCCGGAACTACAAGTCCGATTTAAGTAATTCTTTTTTTGTTGTACAACGTTCAACTTAGGGAATACTGCAAGTTTCATCAAAATCGGTTCAGTCGTTTTTGAGATAGGGAATGAATGAATGAGATGTTAACGATGTTATTACCAGAGCTACGGATAACAAAATTCTAGTGCACATGTAAGAAAATGATGTATTTGACAAGAATTGTGGTTGAATATTTAAACTAAAAAGAGTAAAATAAAAACTTTTTCAAAAAAAATGTGACCGCCTTCAAAAACAACCACAAAAAAGGGTTAAATAACCTACAAAACTTTTCTTTCGGAAGTCGGTGGCAAAAGAGACAATAAAATTAATAAAATGTCACCGACTTCCGAAAGAAAAGTTTTGTAGGTTATTTAACCCTTTTTTGTGGTTGTTTTTGAAGGCGGTCACATTTTTTTTGAAAAAGTTTTTATTTTACTCTTTTTTTTGCTCAAGTAATTAAAATATCTATAGGTGCTATTGAAGAATAAAAACATTTTTTTTCTATATTTTTGAAACATTGCCATGTTTTTTTAAACGGCAATATTCTTTCTACGTTCAGTTATTTTGTCTTTTCTCCCGTGGTCAAAACACGTTTCTGAGATGCTGTACTATGCGTGCTGAACATTGTACGGTGAATTGTTCTACTGTTGGGAAAAAAACTTAACTCCTAACGGTTACGATTATGCGCAGCTTCTTTCAAATTCTTAAGAGAGACATCCAATTCGTCCCGTCAGTCATCTCTTTCGTGGCTCTCATTTTTGGCTGTTTCTTGTTTCCCCAAGATTGTAAAATTGTTATATTAAAGACTAGCATAAAAATATTGAAACTAACTACTTATTTGCGAGTATTTATTTTCAGTATAAAAAGAGTTCAAATTCCACTAACAAAAAATGAAAGTAAGTCATATTTTCGTCCAGGTATGCACAGAAGGTGGTGTGACAGCAGACCACGTGCGGTGCTTACACCAGATGATCCCAGGAGTCGTGCACATGCACCTGGAGACCTTGGACGCTGTAGCGCGTGAGAGCAGACGCTTACCTCCTGTACAAAAGGTAAGTTCAACGGCGGCGGCGACATTGGCGAGTCTTATGGAGTTTCACTGCGAGTTTTAGGCCCGTCATCCACCAAAGCGGAGAGGAGAGGAGATGTGTTTGAATAACCAATCAGATGTCCACATCTCCTCTCGGCATCTTGATAGACGCTTATTACAGACATCTCATTGGTTCTTCAAACACATCTCCTCTCCGCTTTGGTGGATGACAGGCCTTAGCCTTGAGTGGCGGTACAAGTAGTTCATATCATACAGTAAATTACATCATGCGCTGATAGCGCCATCTGAGCCGAGCTTTGCCTGAAACCTTCCCTTGCATATCGATCTTTGGAAAGAGATATTCGGCTAGTTCCGGCTTAGTTTGGCATTTTCTTTCTATGGTACGTCTGTCACTGGTTCTTTGTGGTTGTTATGTTCTTTATGCGTAGACCACTGTACAAAGCTGAAACAAACCGGTTTGTCTATTTGCTATTGAATAAATAATGTACGGTCAGCCAAGAGTGGTGTACCAGTTTTGATTTAGTTTCCCGGTCATCGAAAATTACAACAAGGTTCGTTATAAAAAGATATTACTGAAAGAGACAACATTATCATGACGTAAACCTATGTATTTAGTATTCATACGTCGTATGTCACATATAAGTACATGACATTTTAACCTTTAGTATAAATGAAAAGGACATTAGTTTCTACAAAGCAATTGAAATGTTTCCAAACAAAAGTATAATAGACAACCACAGAGTACTTTTATTAATAGGGCATAGAGATCTAACTTCACGGGTTTTTCGGGCAATGGACAACAGCGACATCTAGTTTTCCCGAACGAAAACATTTCTGTATATAGTTATACATATATAGGTTGTATATAGGTATATACAAAGCATGCTCATTCCTTTTAGTGTTTTAATTGACTAATAATAATTATATGCCTACATTAGTAAAAAAATAAAACAAATTTGTTATGTAATTATATTTATTTCACCAACTATGAGGCCTTTTACAGTATTTTTTACAGTTATTTCTAGCCACTTGATATTTATCGGTGTCACTGATAGTATCTCGCTTTCCAGTGAGAATTTTATTAGCATGGAAATAACACACGGATACACTACTTTAGAATAGGACCAAAAGCAGAAAATGCAGGAAAATAACGAGCCGCACCAAACGAGAATCCAATTTTTTCTGCTAAGTGCAATGTGACACTGACATTTATTGACGTATTGAAAAGACATCGCACCTTCGGTGCACCAAAGTCACAAATAGCCAAAACTGCAAAATCGACCTAAGTATGCCAAATTGTTTCTAAACCATGCCTTTACTGGGGGCAACAAAGACATCCGCGAAAGTATCTCGAAACTACACTAGATGGCAGAAGTGCCTTTGTTATTGGCGGTTTTTCCATGCGTTTTGGGCCGACACCGTTTCATTGTAAGTAGTGCCCCCTCGCCCGCGACTTTATTGAGGTCTTTTTTCGCTCAAAATCTTGGAGCAACAAAGGCATAAAACATAACAGTCATAAAACTAAATAACTTCTGGTGCAACAAAGTACAGTTCAGGACATTTTTTTTTTGTTATATTCTTTTATTAGGATTTCCTTGGCAATGAGGGATTTTCTTTTTATGTTTTCCCTAATCAATGGATAGATGGCACTGAACTTGATATGTTACTGCAATAAACGAACGTCACGTCATTTTTTGATTTTTTTCACTTGGATGTAATTTTGAGATCGTAAAACAAAAAGTACATGTCATGTCATTGTCAGTCACATCACATCACACAAATAGCATTTTAAAAATAAATAACAACAAGGAAAAAGAAAAAAATATTCATTTACCAGTCTTTTTAATTTATGAGTTTTCCACGCCAGAAAGAAAATGTCCCAAGAGAAAAAGAAGAGAAGTCTGTGCCTCGTGGATTTGTGCAAAAATGAAGGCATACATCTTTTTCCTAGAGTAACACCGTCAGTTCAACGCCATCTATAGAGTTCTTGGAAACTATTTTTTTTTTTAAGTGCGAAAAGAAAACCTCCCATTAAATACAAGATTTTTACGTATAAGTATAGCCAACTAAAAACAATTAATTAAATGTGAAGATTTCAAACCTTCTTTAGATAGTTATCCAGAACCGAGGAAAAACATGCAAAAAAACCGGCCAAGTGCGTGTCGGGCCACGCACAGTGTAGGGTTCCGTAGTTGCCCATCAAAATACTTATGCGAACTAACTAAACTGATTCGCTGAATTTAATTTTAAAAAGAAAACCGGTCCAGGAGTCTTTGAGAAATCGGGGAAAATACATAAGAAAAAAGATTACAACGAATTTAGAACCTCCTCCTTTTTTTGAATTTACTTAAAAATAGTTGACGATAAAAACCTACCTATCCCCAAAAAACATACCTATAAAAGCTGTAAAAATCAAGTTGACAAACTTACATTTGCAGTTGTCTCCGATACATTTTGTTTAAGAAAATATGATATCAAGTACATTTTATAAGTTGGTCGACTACTACTCGTAAAGTTGTAAAGCCTACTTAGTCATGATAATTTTCTTTTAAACTTCGTTATATGTACTACTATTGTGAATTTTTTCACACCCCCAAACATAACCGTTTAGCTGGTAGAGGGGGGGGACACTCGAATCGAGCAAAATTTTGCACTTTAAAGCTTAATATTTCACAAACGAATTTTTTTATCAAAAAATTGTTAATGGAAACTATCATTATTTTTTAAAGGCCTATTTAATGATACCCCACACTAAGGGGTACGCGAGAAAAAAAAAATCCTCACTTTACGTGTAAGTACTGGAGGTACCCTAAAAAAAAATATTTTACGAGATTTTATTTTACCACTTTTTCGGCACAACAAATCCGTATATTTACACCAAATTACAGCTCTCTAGTACTGTGCGTCTCTGAGCTAAACTGCGGACAGACGGACGGACGGACGGACGGACGGACGGACGGACGGACGGACGGACGGACGGACATGGCGAAACTATAAGGGTTCCTTGTTGACTACGGAACCCTAAAAAAGTCTTCTCCTGTAAAATTTAAAAATGAGCTGCTACGTCTTTGTTCCACCGAAGGTGCGAATGAGTGAAAATTAGAGTTACCAGTAGGTAGCCCAAATAATTATAGAATTCTATTAATAATTTGGGTAAATATCGAAATAGAAAAACATACTTATATAAATATTGAAAAACGACAGGGACATCATTAAACTAGAAACGTAATAAAATACATGATAAATAATAGTATAAAGCTATAGTAGCGACATCTATTGTCAGCAGACCGCAACTCTCGTATTATCTATATATATAAAAGAACAGGGGTTTTTCTTTTGACACGACTACAGCCGAAACCGCTTAACGCAGAAACTTGAATTTTGGACAGCATTTGCAGTCTACCATGTAGATTGGCAATAAGACGGGATTTTGCGAAAATCCTCCTCTAAGGGGGTGAAAAGGGGTGAAAAAGTTTGTATGAAAAATCTTATTCCTTGGGTTTATAAACTTGAAACTTACCACGAATGAGAACACACGTAAATAAATAAGATTAGCACCATTATTTTTTTAAAACTACCCTCCATTGGTAATCTAGGGGTTGTTAAAGTTTGTATGGAAAAATCATAACGCGTGAGCTGAAGAATTTGAAAATCAGTATTTATATACTCGATAAGAATTAATCAAACACGTGTTTTTGGATTTTTCGAAAATCACCCCCCAAGTTGGTGAAAAGGGGTATTCAAGTTTTAAGGGGAGGATATTAAACCACTAGACGTAGAAACCTGAATTTTGGATGATAGTGGCAGTTTATAATGTAAGTAAGCATTAAGAAAGGATTTTGCGAAAATCTACCTCTAAGGGGGTGAAAAGGGGTGAAAACCTTTGTATGCAAAAACTTATTCTTTGGGTTTATAATCTTGAGACTTGGCACGAATGTGAGTTTAAGTAAATAAAAAAGATGGGCATTATTACTTTTTTTAAAACTACCCTCCATTTTTCCGAAAATCACTCCCTAAATTGGTGAAAAGGGATGATAAAGTTTTAAGGGAAGGATTTACTGCCTGCTTTGATAAATTCTAAACTGGGCATAAATTATCTCTCAATCGAATAAAGGACACGTATTTAATATTTTTTTTTTAATTATCCTCTAGCGTTTTTTTGTTTGTTTGTTTGTATTTAATAGGCCCCTGAAACTACTAGAGATTTTCCAAAAGTATCCTATAAGGAGGGTGAGCTGGAATTAAATTTACTGAGTTCGAAATTAGAAACACGCGCAGACGAAGTCGCGGGCAAAGTGCTAGTAATACTAATAAATTAAAAAATACATCTCTAAGAAGATTTATAAGTTACATTTGGTACTCCACAATTTTTTAGTATAATGATCTAAGTCATGCCAGGCTTTTAGTTAGAAGATTGATGACCCTGTAGACAACCGAATTCCATTTGAAAAAGAAAACTGACAATTGACATTTTGTCAAATATATGCAAAAAATCGATATATTTTCCGTGTTATTTTTCAATCAACTGCATATAAAATCATCTCAATGCCTGCCAACTTGACCATTGCCGAAAGAGCACAAATAATTGCCCAATTTAATGAGGGAAGCAGTATCAGTGCGATATCCCGGAATTTGAATATATCGAGGCGTTCTGTCCGCTTTTGGATCCGTCGTGAAGGAGAGGAGGATCACAGAAGAAGTGGTCGCCGGCCTGCACTCTCCAATAACGATAGAGAATTCATGAGACGGGAATATGAAATCAATGGTTTTAAGCCCACAAAACATTTTGCGGAGATGTTCGATGTGAGTGCCCAAACAATAAGGAATCATCTACATTACATGGGGTTGCACCACAGGCATTACGCCAAGAAAATATATTTGACGGATGCTCACAGACTTGCTCGTCTGAACTTCGCCAGAGAGCACTTAGAGTTTGATTGGTCTAATACAGTGTTTTGTGATGAAAAAACGTTTAAATCCAGTCAGCATGGACGTCTTCACCTTTGGCGATATAATTCAACACGGTATAAAGATGATCATGTAATTCCAAATAGAGAATCAGGTCGAATTTCCGTAAATATTTGGGGCTGGATGAGTGCGGATGGTGTAGGAGAATTGTGTTCTCTACCTCCTCGAGCGACGGCTGTAAATTATATCGACGTGCTTCAGAATGCAATGCTACCGACATCGACAGTCCGTAATGTTTACCCGGAGAACGAAGTGCCACAATTTGATTTTGTTCAAGATAATTGTTCAATCCATAATGCGAGGATCGTAAGAGCCTGGTTTCGTTCACACACTGTCGTAAGGGTAATTCAGTGGCCCTCAAGATCGCCGGACCTCAACCCGATAGAAAATCTTTGGGGCCTTATGGTCCAACGATGGTCGCATCAAAATGAAAGAACCAAACAAGCTCTTATTATTCACTGTAATTATATTTGGGAGGAAATGCGGGGAACCGATATTTGCTCACGGCTTGTTGGTTCAATGAGGTCTCGTCTTTTAGAGGTTATAGAGGCCAACGGCGGTTACACACGTTTCTAATTTTTAAAAATTTTCAATATCTTCTAAATATTACTATATATGCTATGTTTTTGTTTGTTATAAGTATTTTAAAATTGATTGTAGAAATTTAATAAAAGGATAAATCTATTTTTAGCTTGTTTTTTATTGATATTGTAATTACAAGTTTACAGAAATTGTAGGTTTGTGGATTCGCCTTGTGCCTTTACAATTTTATGTAACTTGTTGATTACAATTCTGAATTTGTAGATACAATTTTTTTTTAGCCTGTTGGTCTAGTGGTTAGTGACCCTGACTGCTATGCCGGAGGTCGTGGGTTCGATTCCCACCCAGGACAAATGTTTGTGTGATGAGCACGATCATTTGTTCTGTGTCTGGGTGTAATTTATCTATAATATGTATGTATTTAGAAATATATAAGTATGTTTATCAGTTGTTTAGTACCCATAACACAAGCTCTGTTTAGCTTGGGACTAGATGGCGTTGTGTGATAGTCGTGGAATATTATTATTATTATCAAAATCTACAGCCCCCCGCCGTTGATTTTACGACGTCATTGGTTCCATCAAGTTCAAACTAAGAACAGCTGTCACGTTACAAACAGTAATAGTCGTTATCAATAATCAGATAAAGACAGCAATAGAAGTTGTCAGATCGATCTGCAAGCGAAACTAATCTTTATCACCTATGAATCTGCAAGCGATATTCAACCTTAGGGTGGTACACCACTTTCTTGGCCGACTGTACCTGCATTTACACTCGCGTTGCATTCGGCACAGGTTTTTAGGATTTTCAGGAAAAGGTAAGTGCTTCGTTAAATTACAATAAAAAGTACATATTAAATGTCATAAACTTTATAATGGCCTGCGACGAAATACAGCAGGATTGATGGGTGGACAACAAAGGGTTGCAGTACAAAATTTGGAAGTTTTGTTTCCATGAAGACTGTTGTGTTTTACATTTTACAGCTTTAGTGCCAAATCGGTTACACGAAAATTATCGAAGAGGGTGTACTCTTTTCTTGTTTGACTGTACATTTCAACTCTTTTCTCTTTCTCATATTAACACTACAGTTGGTGTCACATAAGATGATCATTCGCAGAATCCACCTTTTTTTAGGGTGGCAAATATAAAAAGGGGTTCGCTCGATTTGGGTGGAGCGGAAGTGCTGGAATTGACTTACTAAAACCTGCTGCCTAACTTCCGGTCTTAGGTAACCTTTAAGTGCATTCCCGCGACCCTGGCAACCAGAATCCACTTAGACGGCACCATGACCGCTATCACCATCTTACTTGACACCAACTAACATTAACTTTCTTCATTCTAGCGCCTCTCCCGCATTTTTCGCAAATCTTTCATAAAATCACGCAAGCATTAGTTTGCTTGCCCCCGACGACGCGACGAGACGAGACCTACACAAGACAACATACGAATATGGAATGTATTGAGTACTGAATAAGGTACATATTTCCGTGAAACATTTAGGGTGGTGCGGGTACTTCATGTGTATGTAGCTTTCATTTTGTCTCGTCCTGTCGCGTCGCCTATGTCACTAATATAAAGTGCATGCCGTTTTCTCTTTAATATAATATAGGATAATAAATTGTTGTCTGGGATTAAGTATGTATATTGAAGAAGAATAAAAACGGGGGTGTGAAGTTATAGATGAACAACGCTTTTTCTTATACGGGGCGCGACATATCTGTAGAACGTATGTGCAGTGTTTTTCAAGTGCCCTATGACACATAAGCCGAAATTGCATCGCATTCGCCGAAATTGCATCTGATGTGTGATAGGGAATTTAAAAAACACTATGAGCATATTCATCCGAACTTTCGTCGTCGTTCGTTTCGCGGATATGTCGCGTCCCTTAAAAATCGGCGATATATGCTTCAGAACTGGTGAAAGGAGACGACGTATGCCATCATCACCATACGTCAAATACGCTCGTATGCTAGCGCTGCATGCATCTAAAAGATGAGCTAAGCGCTGAACTAGCTTATAGCTAATCAAATATCGATTTTTATTTAAAAATCCCATGGTGGAACTATTTGGGCTGACCCAATCTCCGATGTTTTTATTCGAAGGCCGATTTTGACAAAATGGCGCCTAACGTGTGTATTGGTTGCAAAGTCGAAACTTAGCTATAGAAACTGCATGAGACAATGAAAAAAAAAAACATGCATGTCTCACGTGTCTGTGCGGATCATTTGGGAACAGAGACTATCTCCAATATCTTTTCTAATCTTGCTCGTATTGTTCCAGCCCCGGATCATAGCCCCAGCGTTAGTGCCCGGGGAGACGGTGTCCGTGCCAGCTCTACGTGCCTACCTCGTCGCCGATGGTCGTAGCACCGCCCTGTTACCAGCCGAGGGCGCGTTGTTCCTTACAAATTACAGACTCGTGTTTAAAGGGACACCTACTGATCCTTATGGTGAGTAACGTCAAAAACTCAGTACCCCACATTCCATTCAGCCTTTGTGACATAATAAGGTTTATTCCAAGGAAGTTCGAAAATTAACGAATTATATAATTCATTTTTTATTGTGCACAAAAAATTACAATATAAGCGTTTACACTAACATTTTGTTCACAACTATGTGAGCCCGATGGTCCCAGGATCCGTAAGAGGTTAAAGACGACCCTACATAATAGTGGGAGACCGAAACAGCTCTTAAGCTTCAGGCTGCGGAAAAACCAATATCACTTTTCCTGACTGATGGAATTCAACCGTCAATCTCTCAATTCGTCGTCGTCTAGGTCCTGTTTCTGATTATTTTTCTTTTGTCAACAGCCTGCGAGCAGACAGTGGTCCGATCATTCCCGCTGTGTTCCCTCACGCGAGAGAAACAAGTGCGCACGCACTACTTGCCGCACTTGGAGCAGTCGCTACAGGAGGGTCTGCAGCTGAGGTCGGCCACATTCCAGCTGATCAAGGTACTTTTCCAGAACCACAGACCTTCCCCATTTGCTTATGTTATGTCTCCAGGTGTTGCTGTCGTAATGCAACGTGAATTGTTTGTCGTGCAGGTGGCGTTGGACGAAGAAGTGAGCAGCGAAGCAGTAGAAGCGTTTCGGAAGCAGGTAGCGAGGCTGCGGCACCCGGAACATGCGGAGCTGCACTTCGCGCTGGCGCCGCGCTCGCAGCCGCCGCCCAAGCACAGCCAGCCCAAGCACCACACGCTCAAGTATGTAGTAGTAGACAGGTGATGGTGAGGCAGTACAAGTGCAAACAAGACGTCTTCACTGTTATTGTGGTGGTATAAGAAGTTCAAGCCCAATCTCTAACAAATCTTTATCTTGCCAACAGAGGCTTTGCCAAGAAAACCTTACTGAAGACAGCGCGTCGCGCCGGACTGAAGCCGAAACCGTCCAAACGCCAGAAGTACGTGCTACCGTCAGCGGACGCTCGCTCACTCACGTCACCGCCCCTCATGTCCTCGCTGTCTGCTGACACGTTGTCCCGTGAGTATAACGTCTCATCTGTGTCCTACGCCATAGCTTATCCACGTACAGTGGATAGAACCTACGCCGTAGCACGTAGGAACTACGGCGTAGCACATCGGAGGTGCGTCGTAGCGCAGCCTGTACTAATCGAACTACCGTGTGTTTATGTATAGCACGTAAACATTAGATAGAGAGAGACAGATAAAGCGTGGAAATATAAACTGATAAAATATTTAACAATTTGAATCCTCGATGCTGGGACTAGTTAGACCTTCTATGTGATAGAGAATAAGTCGTAATCCACCACTCGACCCCAGTGCGGGTCGATGGATGTAACATGTCTTTGAATTATTTGATTTCCAATTATCAGATTAGTCTTACTTGTTCCGCAGTGGAAGAACTAGAACTGGGCGGCAGTGAGAGCACGGAGAGCCCGGCCGCGCGCACGCTGGAGCGCGTGCGGGAGCGGGTGTACGCGCGGGACTGGGCGCGGCTGGGGCTGGCGCAGCCGCCCTTCCGCCTGGCGCACGCCAACATCGGGTACATGCTGTGCAGGAGGTGAGTGCGCAGCGGGTGTACGCGCGGGACTGGGCGCGGCTGGGGCTGGCGCAGCCGCCCTTCCGCCTGGCGCACGCCAACATCGGGTACATGCTGTGCAGGAGGTGAGTGCGCAGCGGGTGTACGCGCGGGACTGGGCGCGGCTGGGGCTGGCGCAGCCGCCCTTCCGCCTGGCGCACGCCAACATCGGGTACATGCTGTGCAGGAGGTGAGTGCGCAGCGGGTGTACGCGCGGGACTGGGCGCGGCTGGGGCTGGCGCAGCCGCCCTTCCGCCTGGCGCACGCCAACATCGGGTACATGCTGTGCAGGAGGTGAGTGCGCAGCGGGTGTACGCGCGGGACTGGGCGCGGCTGGGGCTGGCGCAGCCGCCCTTCCGCCTGGCGCACGCCAACATCGGGTACATGCTGTGCAGGAGGTGAGTGCGCAGCGGGTGTACGCGCGGGACTGGGCGCGGCTGGGGCTGGCGCAGCCGCCCTTCCGCCTGGCGCACGCCAACATCGGGTACATGCTGTGCAGGAGGTGAGTGCGCTCCCGCTGGTGCGCGTGCGGGAGCGGGTGTACGCGCAGGACTGGTCGTAGTGTCAGCATGATGACTGGGGCCTTTAGAGGGCCAAAGCCTGTCGGGGTCATGGGACATGGAACGTAAAGGGTTGTTGAGGGACACAGTGGAATTTAGTCAGTACGAGTCTGACAGTCCCTCCCGCCCTGCCCAGGGTGAGTGGACTCATTTCATCATTTCTCTACGATATAAAAAAAGTAAGCTTTTACTTTTATAACGAATCTTACCACTTAAACAGGCGACTTTTAACTTTCTTCAAAAATTATCAAAATGCTTTTAAATCAGTTTTTCTGTTTTTATATCCAGTTACCCAGCAGTTATCCCAGTACCGGAGAGCTTCGGCGACGACTCTCTCCGGAGGATATCACGGTGTTACCGACAAGGACGTCTGCCAGTCATCACGTGGAGACATCCGAGGACACACGCATTATTATCCAGGTAACAATATTAAGAAAACATCAGTCTTTATAGGCTGAATTTCCCATTTATATTGGAAAAAGTGTATTGCTATATTTTGCCATTGTTATAATTCAGTGTAGGTCAATTTCAGCTGATCATAATACTGAGGCCTTATAAGATTTCTGTATTTTAGTCAAAGCGTATCTGAAGTATATACTGCGTTTTTTGTAAGGAAAAATGTAAAAGCTCCTCTCGTGTAACTAATTTTTCCTTCAAATTAATTTCAATATTCCAGTTTACTATTAGACAACGTGTAACGTTAATAATGCAAAACTTCTCGTGGGGTGACTCATTTTTTTTTGCGAATTTCCAAAAGTCTTAGAACAAGAATTGTTCAGTAATATGGGCTTAGTTACCCCACAAGAGGTTTTGTGCTTTTGGCGTTACACGTTGTATACCTCACAAAAACGGGAAAGTCATTATAGAGCTTCTGAATGCAAAATGGAAAAATCTTTACATTATACATACTTCATCTTAATTACTAACTAATACGATCATTTTAAAATTAATAATAGATCTGCCGCCCCCCACCACAAAGGCGTGATGGGTATGCTGAAGGCTTCAAGTCACCAAAATCAGGGAAACACTCAGAGTGGGACGGAAACTACATCCAGTTTGGAACAAGTAAGTTATCATCAGCATTGGCTTTTACGAATAGGGTAGCAAGCGTCCAGCGGCGTGGGTAAGTGGCGAAGGAAAAACCATAGTTAAAAGAGTATGTGTGCGCCATTGTATCTATGCGTCGCTACACGCACACTTAAATAAATCTCCGTTACGAGGTGAAATAGAAAAGGAGATTTGTTTTTTCCCAACAATAGGCCAAACCGTGTACCTCAAGGAAAAAAAGTACGAAATTATAGGAAAAAAATCGTAGATTTTGTATAAATATGTTGAATTTATTCGCGCATTTGTACCACCAGAAATTGTCGATCAAAGATGTTAAAACTTGCAACCCAAGAATTGATTTTCAATCTGGCAATGTCATACGTCTCCGACATGGTCTCCGATGATGCGTTTCGTTACTTCCTTTAGAAAGCTGTGAAAACCCAAAAATGTATTTTATAGAATTTATTTATGTATTTCAAATAAGTTTTAATTACTATAGTACACATTTTTTTTAAATAATCATTTGACCAAGAATAAAAAAAAATACATTTATTTCACACTAGCTGTGCCCGCGACTTCGTTCGCGTGGATGTCGGAATTTAACAATGTTTTCTTAGTGCGAAGCGCTTAATTTTCGCCTTGTTTTTTATAAATCATAATCGTTTTCATATAAACCCTATTATTATTAGAATTTATTTAGATTTTTCAAGAATATTTGGCCTGTTTGTGATATACGCCCTCTGTCGTTCAAAGTCCACCTAGCAGCGTTCAAAGCACCCATAGCATCCCGCTCCATCCCGCTTCATTCCACTACATCCCAATCAATCCCACTTCATCCCACTCCATCCCACTTTATCCCACTCCATACCACTCCATCCCACTCCATCCCACTCCATCCCACTCCATCCCACTCCGTCCCACTCCATCCCACTCCATCCCACTCCATCCCACTCCATCCCACTTCATCTCAATCCATCCCACTCCATCCCACTTCATCTCAATCCATCCCACTTTATCCCACTACATACCACTCCATACCACTCCATCCTACTCCCTCCCGCTCCATCCCACTCCATCCCACTTTATCCCACTACATCCCACTCCATACCACTCCATACCACTCCATCCCACTCCATCCCGCTCCATCCCGCTCAATCCCGCTCCATCCCACTCCATCCCACTACATACCACTCCATCCCACTCAGTCCCACTCCATCCCGCTCCATCCCACTCCATCCCAATTTATCCCACAACATCCCACTCCACTCCAGTCCACACCATATTTGAATATGTAGTTTTTCTATTCCAAGGTAGATCGCGCTACTGAACTGCGCGTTCGGTGTACACTGACCGTAATTTTACTTCTGGTACACTTTGAATTCAAATATCTTTTGATAGACTGTTAAATAGACAAAAGTTATTTTCATAACTTTTGTATATTTTACGTGATGCCCGAACAAATAAACATACAAACAGACAAAAATTCTAAAAATGCTAGAAATGGGTTCTATTGGTATAACCCTGGCTATATTTATTGAGTTTTTTTCAAATGTACAAAAATTACTTTTCTACAGTTTTATTATATGTATAGATTTCGTATTATTTTTTGCGTTTAGTTATCTGCCGGCCATAAGCCAGGGTTCCCGACCTAGGCCGATAGCTTTTTTCTATTGTCGTTGATATTCATTACTGTCAAAAAGCTGTCAAATAATGAAACACCGATGTCATATTTTGACTTGATTTTGACAGATGAAACAGATTGACAGCCGTCAAATCTGTCATAAACGTTTCTTTGAACGCAGTTGCGTTGCGAAGTAGTGTTTTTTCATATACTTTAATTTCTTTTTCTATCTAGTCAGTGAACAAAGAGAACAAGAGAATAACACATTTTAAATACTGCTCAAAATACTAATTATTTATTGAAAGGGATTTTAATAGTAATTTGTACCTCGGTACATGTTTGAGCCGAAAGAAAACACCTTTGGTTTTTCATACAGATGTGCCCGACCAATTTCTCATTTTGTATGAAAAACCATTTTTTTTTGCGATGTCCAGGGTCACGGGATTGTCTTAACAGGATACCGTGGACCTGGAACGCAAAGGGTAACCTAAAAAAGAGAGTATGAATTGGCTTGTCTCTTCAGCTTCATCTAGGGTAGGAAGACTCATTTAAAGATTTGAACATCTAGAAAAAAGCATGTGAAAACACTATTGAACAATTTGTAAAACACACACAATTAAAACAGTTTCCATTATTAACAGGAACGTTACCTAGCAACACTAGTAGCATGTACTCCAGCATCTCGCGGTGACCTGGAAGACTCCAGTTTGAGCCTGGACTCGTTGCTGCTCTGCTGTGAAGACCAGCAGGCCACACACACTCCCTTGTTGACGAAAGCGGCCGGGACTCTGGGGTGTGTGCATTTTTTGGATATCTCACTCTGTGGATCTTTTTTACATTATTTTTATGACTGTAGTCTTTCCCCTCGTTTTCACCAAGAAATAAGTTAAATAGTAGTTTGATAAACAAGTTTTGGAATATTATTTTGTCAAAACATAATTATTAAAACACTTTTTTAAACTATCACGGTTTGCTTCTAAAGTGTCGGGGATATCTTTATCGGGATTATCGCGCGATATCTTCTTAAAAAAAAATGCTGGGTGACAAAAGGGCCACCCTCCATACTAAAATATTCTAACCCCTTAACACCTTATTCCATACTCCCCAAAACTTCAGTGATAGTGGATTTTGATTCTTCTCTTGTTACATATATAATATGGTTACTATTGCTACATACGGTATTTTGTTACTCTTTGGAGGCTGAGGTATTATTCGACTTTTTCAACAAGTTTTTTTTGGACAACCCTCTTCTCCTCCAACCCTCTAATGATGCATCTGTCATGATTGGGAGTTTTATGGAGAAGGATTATTTGTGATAATTATAAATTTATTTATCTCGATTGAGTGTTTTTTCTCTAAAATCAAGTCAAACTTCGGCCAAATTATCAAATTTCGAAAGGTGAAACTAGTCAACATTTTTTCCATAGAAACTTCGTGGGGGTTTTACTCCACCATATGACACTGTACATCCAAAGTTAAACATGATATCATTTTGTCCCATTATTAATTTTGGAATAACAAGCCATTAAAAAGTTACGAGCTTCCAAAGATTCGTTTTTATTGCTAATTTTAACACAACTTTGGGCGTAAATTAGACATTAAAGAAGCATCAAATTTCTAAAACAAAGTCAGTACCGACACGGTAAATTGATTGATGCAGTGGTCCAAAGGCCTTTTCGTATTTTTTAGGGTTCCGTAATCAACAAGGAACCCTTATAGTTTCGCCATGTCCGTCCGTCCGTCCGTCCGTCCGTCCGTCCGTCCGTCCGTCCGTCCGTCCGTCCGTCCGTCCGTCTGTCCGCAGTTTAGCTCAGAGACGCACAGTACTAGAGAGCTGTAATTTGGTGTAAATATACGGATTTGTTGTGCCGAAAAAGTGGTAAAATAAAATCTCGTAAAATATTTTTTTTTAGGGTACCTCCAGTACTTACACGTAAACTGAGGATTTTTTTTTCTCGCGTACCCCTTAGTGTGAGGTATCATTAAATAGGCCTTTAAAAAATAATGATAGTTTCCATTAACAATTTTTTGATAAAAAAATTCGTTTGTGAAATATTAAGCTTTAAAGTGCTAAATTTTGCTCGATTCGAGTGTCCCCCCCCTCTACCAGCTAAACGGTTATGTTTGGGGGTGTGAAAAAATTCACAATAGTAGTATATATAACGTAGTTTAAAAGAAAATTATCATGACTAAGTAGGCTTTGCAACTTTACGAGTAATAGTCGACCAACTTATAAAATGTACTTGATATCATATTTTCTTAAACAAAATGTATCGGAGACAACTGCAAATGTTAGTTTGTCAACTTTATTTTTACAGCTTTTATAGGTATGTTTTTTGGAGATAGGTAGGTTTTTATCGTCAGCTATTTTTAACAAAATTCAAAAAAAGGAGGAGGTTCTAAATTCGTTGTAATCTTTTTTCTTATGTATTTTCCGGATTTTCCCCGATTTCTCAAAGACTCCTGGACCGATTTTGAAAATTCTTCTTAGGTTCTTCTCAGTTTAGTTAGCTCGCATAAGTATTTTGATGGGCAACTACGGAACCCTACACTGTGCGTGGCCCGACACGCACTTGGCCGGTTTTTACGCGCTCCTTTTACTCTGAATTATCGTGCATCTCACTGAATAATATTTTCCCCTGTTTTCTCCACGGGGGATGACGCTCACGCACACGTGAACATTATGCCTCGATGTCAGGTGAAATAAAATAATATGCATGGTTTTTTGCCGTGCCTGACAGTGAGTTCGAGCTCGCGACTAGCTCCGCCTTAATAGACTTTTTCAATAAGTTTTTTTTGGGCAACCCTCTTCTTCTCCTCCAACTCTCTTACCCTGTAAAGTTTTATGAAGAAGGATTATTTGTGATAGTCTTAAATCATTTATCTCGATTGACTGTTTTTTCTCTATAATCAAGTCTTAACTTCGGCCAAATTATCAAATTACGATATTTAAGGAATTCAATCACAAGTTGCCATTAAAACGGATTTGAAAGGTTTAATCCGGAATCCGATCCTCTTGTAGTTTGTAAGCGAAGTAACATATAACTTACGTATCAGCGTGTTGGGTCGCAACAGCGGCGGCAAGGGCGGCGCCTCCAGCACCGCGCGGCACTTCGGTCGCTGGGGCTCGCTCAAGGACCGGCGCCAGCCCTCGCACCTGGACCTGTACGTGCCGCGACAGAGACTGTCCACGGCAGACACGGACTCCGGTGAGTACTGTCACATGCAAGGGCGGCGCCTCCAGCACCGCGCGGCACTTCGGTCGCTGGGGCTCGGTCAAGGACCGGCGCCAGCCCTCGCACCTGGACCTGTACGTGCCGCGACAGAGACTGTCCACGGCAGACACGGACTCCGGTGAGTACTGTCACATGCAAGGGCGGCGCCTCCAGCACCGCGCGGCACTTCGGTCGCTGGGGCTCGCTCAAGGACCGGCGCCAGCCCTCGCACCTGGACCTGTACGTGCCGCGACAGAGACTGTCCACGGCAGACACGGACTCCGGTGAGTACTGTCACATGCAAGGGCGGCGCCTCCAGCACCGCGCGGCACTTCGGTCGCTGGGGCTCGGTCAAGGACCGGCGCCAGCCCTCGCACCTGGACCTGTACGTGCCGCGACAGAGACTGTCCACGGCAGACACGGACTCCGGTGAGTACTGTCACATGCAAGGGCGGCGCCTCCAGCACCGCGCGGCACTTCGGTCGCTGGGGCTCGCTCAAGGACCGGCGCCAGCCCTCGCACCTGGACCTGTACGTGCCGCGACAGAGACTGTCCACGGCAGACACGGACTCCGGTGAGTACTGTCACATGCAAGGGCGGCGCCTCCAGCACCGCGCGGCACTTCGGTCGCTGGGGCTCGCTCAAGGACCGGCGCCAGCCCTCGCACCTGGACCTGTACGTGCCGCGACAGAGACTGTCCACGGCAGACACGGACTCCGGTGAGTACTGTCACATGCAAGGGCGGCGCCTCCAGCACCGCGCGGCACTTCGGTCGCTGGGGCTCTTTTACCTCTGGCCTAAAGAACAAACCCATTTTAATCAAAAAGCAAATATAAATTTACATTTCTGTCGTTCAATCCCCAGTATGCGGCGATGCTGGCGGCGCAGGTCGTCGAGCCTCCCTGTACGTGGTCTGTGAGAAGGGAGGCGCGGCCTGCAACTGCGCAGGCGCAGAGCTAGTACCAGCCGAGTACCCTGATACGAGAGCTACTAAACATGCCTTCAAGAAACTTATGAGAGCCGCTGTACCTTCTGCACCACCTGCTTCTGATCATCCTGGCTTCCTCAGGTAAGAATATTAAAGTATTCGCGGATTGATTTTAAATAAGAAGTTTTAGACCTAGTTGCCCCTTAGTCAGAGGCATGTTACGGACAAAGAATAAATAAATGTAATAAGCTGGCTTTAACTCAAACAAAAAATATTCAGTTACGTCACATGAATGTTTTTTTTCCAAAATCCAAGTTCGGTTACTGGGCAGGAGTAATGTTTTTCAAAAATCCAATAATTCAGATTTAGTTTTCCCCGAGACTCCTTTTAGAGTTTTTCGTTTATTCGTCGTAGTAGTTTCGGATATGGCCATCACGCCTTGTTGGCAAGTTTTGAAAATTTTATGACGGTCCATCCGTTTGGTTTCGCCGTATTCGAATAAAAAAAAAGATAAACATAAATGAAACACCATGTGTTCCAATTTTATTAAATATCTGCTTTCAGGTTTTTAAGTGTCAGATTATTAAATAAAAAAGAAAATAAAAACAACACGTGGTACTAAAATATTTATTATCTTTCGTTCCAGACTTATAGAGGAATCAGGCTGGCTGTGGCAACTGCGGCAGTTGTTCCAGCTGTCTGGAGCAGTCGTAGACCTGCTGGACATACAAGGATCTTCAGTACTGCTGTCCTTGGAAGACGGCTGGGACGCTACGGCACAGGTGAATTGATAAAAGAGAGCATTTGAACTTCTTAAAGGAGACCATACACGTTAGGTTTGCATGATGGTTTTGACCGTGCATCCGTACAATGAATATACGTACTGAGAATTTAAAAAATACAAGTCAAATATTTTGAAAACCGACGGACTATTTAGATATTTTCGATTCACAAGCCTATATTGGTATGAGCGCATAATTAAAATGGGGCTACCAACATGCCTGTACCACATATTTAACCGGCAATTAATTGTCTCTTTTTTCATTCCAGATATCATCACTAGCCCAGATCTGCCTGGAGCCTTACTACCGAACACTGGAAGGGTTCCGTATCCTGGTAGAGAAGGAGTGGCTGGCTTTAGGACACAAGTTCCAACAAAGGTCCAACATAGGAGCCACGCCGCAACAAGGGTTTACGCCTACCTTCCTAATGTTTTTGGATGCTGTGCATCAGGTAAACTCCTGAACTTCTTTTACAACATTTTGTACTCCAAATGGTTCAAAATTACCTGTGGAATTTGAAAGGCCACTTAAGCATTGTGATAAAATTATTTTCAACACATTTGCTCGAAAAATGCATTTACGATGCCTGTATACATTGTTCGAAAGTTAAAAATTACGGTAAAATATGTACTCTCACCTAAGTACCTACTTTACGGCACACCCTGTTGTATAGCACCGTGCGTTTTTTTCCATTAAAAAAAAAAAGAATTCCACAAAGAGTTTCACATTATATAGCCTGACTGATCGAACCTCCTTGGAAGCGCTTTTGATTAATACGTTGTATCTGTTTAATACTTATGAGTAGTACAAACTCGTGACTATGGTAATTCGTCTACTCGTTTGTAAAAACCAACTTACCGCATTAGTATCATAAATAACTATTCTTATCATTTTTGTCTTGATTTATTTACTTTTAGAGCTTACTAAAAAATTTAAGTGTGTAAACTGATAGTTTTACAATATATATTTATAATGGCTTTACATTAAAAATATAAAATATCAACGTAACTAGGTGCCCAAATGAAAGATCAGGAAGAATTTTAAAAGTATTTAATATTTCAACAGATACGACAGCATTTGTTAGGTTACATTTGTGACAATCTTTCTAACCAATAAAATCAAAGAACATAAAATAACCTCCTGCGCGTCTACGAGTGGCGCGTGGAGGCGCGGAGTCGGGGCGTATCCCTGATGCCTCGAGAAGTCGAGACGAGGCGGGAAGAGCTCCGGCGCGATCTCAGGGCAGTCTGGAGAGAACGACTATCGCAACCGAGGTACGGGCTAGCCGCAGTCGCGGCTGTAAGACCCCTCTTTGAGGAGTGGCTGGATAGGTCCCACGGCGTCCTCATCTACCGCATGACACAGGTCCTCACCGGACATGGCAGCTTCGGGAGGTACCTGTGCATGATAAAAAAGGAGGAAACGCCCGGGTGTCACCACTGCGAGGATCGCCCGGAGGACACGGTGGAGCATACGGTGCAGGAATGCCCAGCTTGGGCGGAGCACCGCCGTGTCCTCACCGCGGCGATAGGCGGAGACCTCTCGCGCCCGGCACTGGTTGCGGCCATGCTGCGGGGCGAGACGGAGTGGGAGGCGGTCGCCTCCTTCTGCGAAGCGGTCATGCTCGCAAAGGAGGAGGCGGGCCGCTTGAGACAGAGGATACCGTCCTCCCTCCGCCCGAGACGCAGTGGTAGACGCCCACGGCGACGGATGTCGCGGGACGATCTCCGGCCACCGTAGGCGCGGGCATGCGGGCGGCGAGTAAAGGGCAACTCGCTGCCCGACCAAGGACCATGCCCGGGTCGACGGCGCGTTGTGTCCCACGCGCGCCTCAAGGAGCGTCAGCATAGTGACGGGGCCCCCCTATAGAGGGCCACAGTGCTGCCGGGGTTGCGGGACATACGTATACCGCGACTCCGGCACACAAAGGGCTACCGAAGGACACCGTGGATTTTAGTCAGTACAAGTCTGACAGTCCCTCCCGCCCTGCCCGGGGTTGGAGGACTCATTTGATGATTTTACCACGTAAAAAAAAAAAAAAAAAGAAACATAAAATAACCAAAAACTTTTCGTCCACAGCTCCAGAAACAGTTTCCTCTAGCGTTCGAGTTCAACGAGTACTACCTGCGCTTCGTGGCGTACCACAGCGTGTCGTGTCGCTTCAGGACCTTCCTGCTGGACAACGAGGCGCAGAGGACGGAGCTGGGCATCACCGCCGCCGATGATAAGAGAGCTGATACTAACAGGATGGTGAGTACTACCTGCGCTTCGTACCACAGCGTGTCGTGTCGCTTCAGGACCTTCCTGCTGGACAACGAGGCGCAGAGGACGGAGCTGGGCATCACCGCCGCCGATGATAAGAGAGCTGATACTAACAGGATGGTGAGTACTACCTGCGCTTCGTACCACAGCGTGTCGTGTCGCTTCAGGACCTTCCTGCTGGACAACGAGGCGCAGAGGACGGAGCTGGGCATCACCGCCGCCGATGATAAGAGAGCTGATACTAACAGGATGGTGAGTACTACCTGCGCTTCGTACCACAGCGTGTCGTGTCGCTTCAGGACCTTCCTGCTGGACAACGAGGCGCAGAGGACGGAGCTGGGCATCACCGCCGCCGATGATAAGAGAGCTGATACTAACAGGATGGTGAGTACTACCTGCGCTTCGTGGCGTACCACAGCGTGTCGTGTCGCTTCAGGACCTTCCTGCTGGACAACGAGGCGCAGAGGACGGAGCTGGGCATCACCGCCGCCGATGATAAGAGAGCTGATACTAACAGGATGGTGAGTACTACCTGCGCTTCGTGGCGTACCACAGCGTGTCGTGTCGCTTCAGGACCTTCCTGCTGGACAACGAGGCGCAGAGGACGGAGCTGGGCATCACCGCCGCCGATGATAAGAGAGCTGATACTAACAGGATGGTGAGTACTACCTGCGCTTCGTACCACAGCGTGTCGTGTCGCTTCAGGACCTTCCTGCTGGACAACGAGGCGCAGAGGACGGAGCTGGGCATCACCGCCGCCGATGATAAGAGAGCTGATACTAACAGGATGGTGAGTACTACCTGCGCTTCGTACCACAGCGTGTCGTGTCGCTTCAGGACCTTCCTGCTGGACAACGAGGCGCAGAGGACGGAGCTGGGCATCACCGCCGCCGATGATAAGAGAGCTGATACTAACAGGATGGTGAGTACTACCTGCGCTTCGTACCACAGCGTGTCGTGTCGCTTCAGGACCTTCCTGCTGGACAACGAGGCGCAGAGGACGGAGCTGGGCATCACCGCCGCCGATGATAAGAGAGCTGATACTAACAGGATGGTGAGTACTACCTGCGCTTCGTACCACAGCGTGTCGTGTCGCTTCAGGACCTTCCTGCTGGACAACGAGGCGCAGAGGACGGAGCTGGGCATCACCGCCGCCGATGATAAGAGAGCTGATACTAACAGGATGGTGAGTACTACCTGCGCTTCGTGGCGTACCACAGCGTGTCGTGTCGCTTCAGGACCTTCCTGCTGGACAACGAGGCGCAGAGGACGGAGCTGGGCATCACCGCCGCCGATGATAAGAGAGCTGATACTAACAGGATGGTGAGTACTACCTGCGCTTCGTACCACAGCGTGTCGTGTCGCTTCAGGACCTTCCTGCTGGACAACGAGGCGCAGAGGACGGAGCTGGGCATCACCGCCGCCGATGATAAGAGAGCTGATACTAACAGGATGGTGAGTACTACCTGCGCTTCGTACCACAGCGTGTCGTGTCGCTTCAGGACCTTCCTGCTGGACAACGAGGCGCAGAGGACGGAGCTGGGCATCACCGCCGCCGATGATAAGAGAGCTGATACTAACAGGATGGTGAGTACTACCTGCGCTTCGTGGCGTACCACAGCGTGTCGTGTCGCTTCAGGACCTTCCTGCTGGACAACGAGGCGCAGAGGACGGAGCTGGGCATCACCGCCGCCGATGATAAGAGAGCTGATACTAACAGGATGGTGAGTACTACCTGCGCTTCGTACCACAGCGTGTCGTGTCGCTTCAGGACCTTCCTGCTGGACAACGAGGCGCAGAGGACGGAGCTGGGCATCACCGCCGCCGATGATAAGAGAGCTGATACTAACAGGATGGTGAGTACTACCTGCGCTTCGTGGCGTACCACAGCGTGTCGTGTCGCTTCAGGACCTTCCTGCTGGACAACGAGGCGCAGAGGACGGAGCTGGGCATCACCGCCGCCGATGATAAGAGAGCTGATACTAACAGGATGGTGAGTACTACCTGCGCTTCGTACCACAGCGTGTCGTGTCGCTTCAGGACCTTCCTGCTGGACAACGAGGCGCAGAGGACGGAGCTGGGCATCACCGCCGCCGATGATAAGAGAGCTGATACTAACAGGATGGTGAGTACTACCTGCGCTTCGTACCACAGCGTGTCGTGTCGCTTCAGGACCTTCCTGCTGGACAACGAGGCGCAGAGGACGGAGCTGGGCATCACCGCCGCCGATGATAAGAGAGCTGATACTAACAGGATGGTGAGTACTACCTGCGCTTCGTACCACAGCGTGTCGTGTCGCTTCAGGACCTTCCTGCTGGACAACGAGGCGCAGAGGACGGAGCTGGGCATCACCGCCGCCGATGATAAGAGAGCTGATACTAACAGGATGGTGAGTACTACCTGCGCTTCGTGGCGTACCACAGCGTGTCGTGTCGCTTCAGGACCTTCCTGCTGGACAACGAGGCGCAGAGGACGGAGCTGGGCATCACCGCCGCCGATGATAAGAGAGCTGATACTAACAGGATGGTGAGTACTACCTGCGCTTCGTACCACAGCGTGTCGTGTCGCTTCAGGACCTTCCTGCTGGACAACGAGGCGCAGAGGACGGAGCTGGGCATCACCGCCGCCGATGATAAGAGAGCTGATACTAACAGGATGGTGAGTACTACCTGCGCTTCGTACCACAGCGTGTCGTGTCGCTTCAGGACCTTCCTGCTGGACAACGAGGCGCAGAGGACGGAGCTGGGCATCACCGCCGCCGATGATAAGAGAGCTGATACTAACAGGATGGTGAGTACTACCTGCGCTTCGTACCACAGCGTGTCGTGTCGCTTCAGGACCTTCCTGCTGGACAACGAGGCGCAGAGGACGGAGCTGGGCATCACCGCCGCCGATGATAAGAGAGCTGATACTAACAGGATGGTGAGTACTACCTGCGCTTCGTGGCGTACCACAGCGTGTCGTGTCGCTTCAGGACCTTCCTGCTGGACAACGAGGCGCAGAGGACGGAGCTGGGCATCACCGCCGCCGATGATAAGAGAGCTGATACTAACAGGATGGTGAGTACTACCTGCGCTTCGTACCACAGCGTGTCGTGTCGCTTCAGGACCTTCCTGCTGGACAACGAGGCGCAGAGGACGGAGCTGGGCATCACCGCCGCCGATGATAAGAGAGCTGATACTAACAGGATGGTGAGTACTACCTGCGCTTCGTACCACAGCGTGTCGTGTCGCTTCAGGACCTTCCTGCTGGACAACGAGGCGCAGAGGACGGAGCTGGGCATCACCGCCGCCGATGATAAGAGAGCTGATACTAACAGGATGGTGAGTACTACCTGCGCTTCGTGGCGTACCACAGCGTGTCGTGTCGCTTCAGGACCTTCCTGCTGGACAACGAGGCGCAGAGGACGGAGCTGGGCATCACCGCCGCCGATGATAAGAGAGCTGATACTAACAGGATGGTGAGTACTACCTGCGCTTCGTACCACAGCGTGTCGTGTCGCTTCAGGACCTTCTTGCTGGACAACGAGGCGCAGAGGACGGAGCTGGGCGTCACCGCCGCCGATGATAAGAGAGCTGATACTAACAGGATGGTGAGTACTACCTGCGCTTCGTACCACAGCGTGTCGTGTCGCTTCAGGACCTTCCTGCTGGACAACGAGGCGCAGAGGACGGAGCTGGGCATCACCGCCGCCGATGATAAGAGAGCTGATACTAACAGGATGGTGAGTACTACCTGCGCTAAAAACCGGCCAAGTGCGTGTCGGGCTACTCGGGCGTACCACAGCGTGTCGTGTCGCTTCAGGACCTTCTTGCTGGACAACGAGGCGCAGAGGACGGAGCTGGGCGTCACCGCCGCCGATGATAAGAGAGCTGATACTAACAGGATGGTGAATACTACCTGAGGTAGACAATTTTTTTCTTAAACAGCTCTCAAACTTCTCTCAATATGAGATCATCAGCAATAAGTCGTTGATTTTTAAAGTAAAATTTTTGAGGTCTAAGCAGACTTGATTTGTAGCTGTATTGTTAGAAAGAAAACCGATTAAGGACGCGTTTACAATTGACGCAAAATTATGCCTTTTTTCGGTACCGATTCTTACTAAACTGAATCAAATCGAATAAAACTAATAACGAATACAAACAGATTGGTTCTTTATCTTCCCAGGATAGACAAGCTTTTCTTGAAAATGATAGGTTTTTAAATACTTTAAAATCGATCTGCCGTTGCCATGTTTACCATATCGTGTTGTGTTTGCGAACATATTTTGTTCTACAAATAACATATTTTAATATTCCTAATACTACTGAAAGTAGGCAAGTATAGTCTATTTTAAGACATAGACAATATTTCTTTATTTTTCATTCAGAAATACACCAAAAGTAATTCCGCAAAACAGGAAGATATTGACAAATTTTCGTCCGAAATTATATTTTTTTATCTATCAAGATTTACTGAATATTCAATCAAAAAGTATTGAATAACTAAGGTTACTATGTTAGCTTGCATTGAAAAAATAATTAGCTCATTTAAAAGTAAAATAATAGTATTAAACAATTATAATATGCAATGACAAAATTCAATATAAAACCAAGAACGGTTTGTTCTTTGATTTAGACGGCGCGGGGCGCCTTCTGAGGGAGCACGTATCGCTCGCAACCATTTTGACATTAGTCACGTAATTATTAAAATTTAAAATACACGCCACCATTCATGACCTTTACAGGCGGCGCCAGTGTCTTTGTCATGACATCAAATTCCATGTGAAAAATGTAGTACCTCGAATTTTCCGCAGGTCATGAGTGGTGGCCAGTAATTTTCCCAGTCGCCAAGAATACAGCATAACCTACTTTTCTTGATACAAGCTAATATTTTGAATTAATTTGATTGAATTTTCCTACTATATTCGAATGAGGATATAATTGTAAATAAAAAATAGTGTAAATAATAAAAAAACAATTTAAATAATTCTGATAGCTTTTTTCTGAATAGCTATAGCTCTTCAGAAAAAAAAAATATAGCTCGCTGCGGGACCCACCATACCACCGGTCATGCCCCTGGTGGTATGGCTTTTTATTACGTGGTAAAATCATCAGATCAGCCCTTCCACCCAGGACAGGAGGGACATACAAACTTGTACTGACTAAAATCTACGGTGTCCTTCAATAACCCATTGCGATCCGAGGCTATGGATACCCGATAAGACAATTCCGCGACGCCCGGCAGGATTTGGCTCTTTAACGTGCGCCCCGAAAATCCGTGAAAAATTGATCTGATCGTTTTGAGGTAGCGGTTAACCCAGAGAAAAGTTTTGTTTTAAACTTTTGTATTCGTTTTTGAAGTCGGTACTTTTTTTCATCAATTTATTTTTATTAGGTTTGATCGAAGAGAGTTGAAGTCTTGTATCAGGTTCGGCATCCAGTCAATTGCGGTATTCCGTTTTGGTAGCTGCATTGTATTTTTTTTTTTTTGGTAAAATCATCAAAATATGTGTCCTCCCGAGCGGGACCGGATTTATTACCAGACTCTAGTACTGACTAATATCCATGGTGACCCTTCAGTAGCCCTTTACGTTCCAGGGTCACCGTTACCTGATAAGACAGTCCAGTGACCAAGGCAAGCTCCTACCCTCAAATAGAAATCTCTTCTCGTCGTCGTAGGTCACGCGGCTGTTCTCCCTAACGTGTTCCACCTCCTACTTCGCTAGCATGACTGCTTTGCATGAGGATTCGAGGTGACTACTTCCTATTCCGTCTTGCCCCGCAGATCGTGGCCTCGATCAATGCCGGGCGCTATTAAATTGACTCAAGTGCTTCGAGTTGGGATTTGGCAAACCTGTACCACTTCATGTACCTAACTTTTTTGCAGCCAACTCAATAAGAGGACTAATATTGTGGGTTGATGTCAACGGCACCCCAAAAAGGTCAAGATAGCCTGTCATTTTTACGGTTACACCTCAGAAAGATAGAACCGAGTCGGATTGGCTCCTTTTTGCGGAAAAATTCACGTCTTATCAGCATTGAAGCTCAAGCACTCAACCGGCTATGGCTCTTTTGCCTGATATTATTTTGTGAATTTTATTCATGAATAAAATTCACAAAAAACAGATACTACTCAGGAACCCCGAAGACTTGAACTGCACAATCGCTTCCAGTGCCTAACCGAATGTGAAACTGTGGACGAGATTAACAATGGGTTGGTGGAAACTGCCCAAGCTGTGGGGTCCAAGTTTTTTAAGACCCCGCGCCGCAATAAGCCTCAAAAGCTCTCGAACGGAAAAATCCGGTTGATGCAGGACCGGACCGAGATGAGGCTGCAATCTTCAGCTGATATGTCGGAATATGGCAAACTCAATAGACGAATCTCTAAATCAATGCAACGTGTCCTTTAGTGCGGCACGGATCAAAGAGGCAATCGAGCGGAACCGGGGCTCAAAAGAATTCGTCTATTGGGCAGAGCCAAATGACAAAGCTGAAGATTAACGACGGCAGCATCATTTCGAGTAAACCAGAGATCTTAAGGGAGCTTGAGAGGTTTTACGGACAGTTATATACATCAATACGACAACCCAGTGTCGGTACATCTTGAGACGCAAGAGCTAAACTGACGTGACACTACATTGAGGATATCCCAGACAACAGCCTGTACGAGTTTAGAATGGCTCTTAAACAGCTCAAGAATAACAAGGCGCCGGGTGAGGACGGAATCTCAACAGAACTTCTGAGAGCGGGTGGAAAACCGGTACTACTCTAGTCCTCCAGAAGTTATTTAATTCCGTCATACTCAAAGGTTCTACGCCAGAAGCATGGCACAGTGTGGTTGTTCTTTTCTTCAAAAAAGGTGACAACACCTTGTTGAAGAACTACAGGCCAATCTCACTTCTGAGCCATGTATACAAGCTGTTCTCAAGAGTCGCGAGAACGCAGGTTTGATGACTTCCAGCCTCCCGAACAAGCCGGTTTCCGAAAAGGTTTTAGTACTATAAACCACATACACACGCTCTGCCAGATTATACAGAAGACAGAGGACTATAATCGACCATTGTGTTTAGCGTTTGTGGACTATGAAAAAGCCTTCGATTCAATCGAAACCTGGGCAGTATTGCAGTCCCTCCAACGATGTCACGACTATAGGTATATCGAAGTGTTGAAGTGTTTGTATAGAAACGCCACCATGTCCATCCGATTTCAGCAGGCGTAGCATGGCGCCGTAGAAAGGGGTTTTGTCGACGGAAGAATAGACAAAATAACAGAACGTATAAATATTTTTATCGTTTTAAGCATGGTAATGTTAAAAATATAGAAAATATACGTCCTTTTCTTCAATAGTGTTCAAATAGCGTCACATTTAGGTAGGTCCAACTTCGAGAAAGAGGTCGCCCGAAGAATCCAACTCGGATGGTCAGCGTTTGGGAAGCTACGTGATATTTTCTCATCGAGAATCCCACAGTGTCTCAAGACAAGGGTGTTTGACCAGTGTGTGTTGCCAGTGATGATATATGGCTCCGAAACGTGGTCCTTGACT
Organism: Agrotis segetum; assembly: GCA_036375495.1. NCBI lineage: Eukaryota > Metazoa > Arthropoda > Insecta > Lepidoptera > Noctuidae > Agrotis > Agrotis segetum. The sequence continues at coordinate 432,603 of JAQSVV010000003.1, forward strand.
GCTGGCCTTTTAGAGAGACTAAGAGTCACTCAACGAGCAATGGAAAGAGCTATGCTCGGAGTATCTTTGCGGGATAAAATCCGGAACATGGATATTGCGCAAAGAACCAGAGTCACCGACATAGCTCATTTTGCAAGTTGAAGTGGTAATGGGCAGGCCACAGCGCTCGTAGAACTGACAACCGATGGGGAAGAAAAGTTCTCGAGTGGCGACCACGGACCGGAAATCGCAGCGTAGGTAGGCCTCCCACCAGGTGGACCGACGACATATTGAGGGTCGAGGGCAGCCGATGGATGCAAGTGGCGAATTGTCGTTCGGCGTGGTGGTCTAAGGGGGAGGCCTGTGTTCAGCAGTGGACGTCCTCCGGCTAATGATGATGTAGATGATGATGAGATACTACTCAGAATAAAACATACAAAAAAATAAGTTAGCATTCCAATAAATCGTAAAAATAAGCGAAATTGAATGAAAAGTGAGAAATTACAGGAATGTGTCAAGTTTCATATAAAATAATGAAATCGAAAAAATAATGTTCTTTTTCTCTTAAACCCTGTGTTATTTTACTAAAGGTGAAATATTATCTATTAAATAACGAACATTTTCTATACCGTTTCAATAGAAATTAGGTAAAAAGCCTGAGTGACCAATTGTAGCATCGTAATTCGAGCATAAACGAATTTATGCACTGGTAGTCGCGATTGATCGAAGATGAACTCAGGTACTACTTGCTGTGCGAATGGAATAATGTGGAGTTGAACCACCTTTTCTACGCAATTTTGAGCAGTTACGTAACTTCGTTAGGAAGTGAAAGCTCAGTTTTGCGAGATAGAGATTATAATTTAGAGCTCACCGAAACATTCTGTTTCAAGAGTTAAATGATCTGAAACCCTATTGTTTAGATCTTCTCTACACTCTGATAGATCGGTCTTTATTAAAAAATAACCCAGCTGTAACCCAGTATAAGAAGCACTGAAGCCCAGTCAAAACAGTTCAATAATTATTCTCCTTTGCAAATGTTTAACGAGTTGCACCATCCGCTCACAGTTAACTGCAGGGGAACCAAGAATCTTCTCGAATATTTTTAATCTTCATGGTGTCGATTCGAAATTGTCTTGTGGCTGGTCGCAATGGACTTTGTATGATCTGCGTAGTAGATTATCGCTCTCTTTGCGCGGTTTAACGTCTTCTTGGGCCTTGCTCACTTTCTTCCTGGATCACGGCGTTTGGTGATATTACCCCTCTCTTAATTGACACTAGTTTCAAATATTTTGAACCACTGGTTGGAAATATTCGAGCATTAAACCGACCATTTCTGGTTATATCTAAGGAGATAAAAACCAGCCACTTGGGGTGATTAAGGTGACATAGTTATGGATCTATGTCACCTTAATCACCCCAAGTGGCTGGTTTTGCGTCCATAATTATTTATTTATTTATTTAAACTTTATGCACAAAATCGTACAAAGGCGGACTTAATGCCATAAGGCATTCTCTAACAGTCTACCTTAGGGTGATGCAGAGAAAGGAATAAGTAGGTGTAGCATAAAAACTGCATTTGATAATAACAATAAAATAATAAAATACATACATAAATACATACATACAATATATATATAAAAAAAAAGAAGTGAAGAGAAATAAAAACAGATGGGGAAACTCTCATTACAATGTAATTCTAAGCCGAATCCGCTAACTCCCTGAGTAAATGTTCACGAACTTTGCCCTTAAAAGTGAACCTATTTGTTACCGTCCTGATATTCAGAGGGTTAATGGGGAATTATGTCTCTGAATAGATGGCATAAATGACTGTTTGATGTAAAAGTCAAAGAAAAAGTTTGAAAAATTTTAAACACCAAATCGTAAATTCTAAATAATTACAAAAATCTAACTAAAAAGTTATGAATTCCAATTAGTCACTAGAAACAAAATTAACACCTGAAAGATGTCATAACAAGATAATTTACTCGTATAATACGAGTAAATTATCTTGTTAAGAATGAAATTGAATAATCTCTATAATGCACACTTTGTAAATTACAAACATATCCAATTCGCAGTGTGACACAATGTGCGGTTTAAAGTGTAATTGATTGAGTGGCTCTTATTTTATTTTGATAGGTATATATTTATCATATTATCCATTCGTTTATGAAAATAAGTAGTGTCTAGAAGACCGGGATCTTACTTTGTTTATTCGAAACAAAAGTGGCAAAAGCTCATGTTGTGTGCTTTCTGGTATACGAGGCATAGCTGTTTCGTTAGTGTTTTGTTTTTATTCGTGGGGCATCACGCTGTCAAATTGACAGAAATTGTGTTCTTTCAAACGTATTTACGTCCTTAAGTGCGAGCTGGACGAAGTTTTCTCGCCACTATGTAAAATGCAACATCTTAATTCATAATAATCATTTGTTGATAGCTCAAGTACTCGATTAAGTAATAAATATGAACATCGAGAAAAAAATGGGCAAAGAAATGGTTGAAAAAAAATACCGGCTATGATAAATGAATGGATAATGGTTTCCAATGAGATCCTAAAACCAAAAATGAGCCCAACATTGGGAAAGGTAAAAAGTGATAAAATCTAAAAATCATCTAAAATAGGTTTTCATGGTTGTGTACATATTGAATGACTCCAAAAGTCCAAATACATTGGTAACTGAAAGACTAATAAAATAAATCCGCCCTTCCTCAGGTATACCTGTACGGAGCAGGCGGCGAGGCAGGCGCCGGGTCCGAGGAGGAGGCCCCGGGCCCCGGCTCTACGGGACCGAGGACGCCCGCCGTCGGACACTCACTGTTCGACTACATCGACAGGCACCATCAGAAAGCGCCCATCTTCTATAACTTCTTGTACACGCCTGATTTAGATAACCCGGTAAGTTATTTTTGAGATTATTCCCACGTTATATAAAATATATTGTACTGAATGAGTTGCATTTGTTTTCAACTGTTTGAAGAGTAGCATGGTGACGAAACAAAGAGCTCGTGGCTAAATAATCACAGCCGCACAGGCCGATCTTCCGGGTTAAGCCGTGCTTGCCGAGGTTGGTCTGTGGATGGGTGACCATCTGTCATAGCGAGTTTCCTCCGTGTCTCGGAAAACACGTAAAGCCGTTGGTCCCGGCTGTCATTTGTAGATCTCTGACAGTCGTTACTGTTAGTCAGAAGCTCTAAAGTCTGACAACCAGTCTTACCATGGGGTATCGTATTACCCAGTTACTGGGTTGTGGAGGTCCGACAGGCAGTCGCTCCATGTAAAATACTGATATCCAGCTGAATCTGGTTCGACTGGAAGCCGACCCCAATATAGTTGGGAAAAGGCTAGGCAGATGATGATGGTGACGAAACAAAAAGGTAAAACAGAAGTAATAGCCATGACATGTGATGTATGTATTTTAAACGCGTGCAGACGACGCAATATATTGCGTTTTTAAAGAATCAAACTCGTTAAATAGAGTTTAATTCCTATTTCAGGTAGAATTAATTTTATTATATACCTAGTTCTAAAGGTCCAAATTGTACATATTTTTGTTTATGAAATACTTCATTAAAAAAAACGCGCGTAAAGTAAACGAGCATTTGTACAGTTACAAGGTTGCGTTCAAATTTCGCATACGCTTGCGGGATTTACGAATTACCGTGACCCTGGTACGTAATAAGCACGTATGCGCGCTTTGTATGTACGTCGTCTGCACGTATAAAATACGCCATGTGCCATGACTTTAATATCTTGTCTAGTTTTTACCAAAAAAATACTGTTTTTCTCGCCTTATTCCTTTTTTTTCTCATTGTTTATTTTAAGTTTAGTTAAACCACCATCTGTCTCCATGTACCTTGGACAAGACAAAGAGACGTAATGAAACAATTAAGATAAACCATAACATTGCATCCAGGTCCTCCGTCCAGTGTCGTCTGTGAGTGCCCTAGAAGTATGGCAGTACTACGTGAGCGAGGACCTGTCGCACGGAGCACCGTACGACCTGGAGGTGCTGGCGCCCGCTGACCCGGAGACCAGGCATCCGCAGAGGAGAGTTGTTACTGCTGGGTAAGCACTCTTATCCTTAGCTGGGTACTCACTTAGCAGCGTAGCACGTAACGTATCACATACGGTATCAAGTGAGTACGTAGGCACGAGCCTGCTGCGAACCGCTCGCTGTAAGTTCGCAGTGATACCGCCTCTCGGCGAGTCATACAAACACAAAGGCGGCTCGCAGTGTGCTCGGACGAGCCGTACCCACTTGCAGGTTGATACCGTATCTGATACGTTACGTGCTACGCTGCTAAGTGAGTACCCAGCCTTTAAAGTCAATTTAGTGCGCTTTTCACAAGTAGGTATAATAATTTGAAAGTCTTGTAGACAATTTTTGATTTAATCTATTTCTAATTATTGAGGTAGATTCTTATGGTGTCTGGAATTAAAGACTGTTCATTTGCGAAATAATTTATTGACCTATTGTATACAAATAATATCAACTAAATTATCAACATACATAACACTAATTCTCATCGAATGCGAGTGTCTCTGAATAAGAATTATTTCAATGATTTTAGATTGACACAATAACCTAGGTTCTGAGTTACACCTTTTTATGAGGAAAGTGCGTGATGAGATTATTAATCATTTTAATTAGGTACATCTCTGCCCGATCTTTCAGGGATTACATGCGTGATGATATTTTAGGTCAAATTGCTTGAGGTCGCTAATTATAGCAATACTTATCATTATTTTGGTTTCCTCGGCACTTTTTTAAAACATCAAATGTATGAAAATGATAAATCTTTGATTTTAGGTCAAATTGCTTGAGGTCGCTAATTATAGCAATACTTATCATTATTTTGGTTTCCTCGGCACTTTTTTAAAACATCAAATGTATGAAAATGATAAATCTTTGAACTTGTATAAATTGGCTGAGAGCAATCCTACAACTTTTGTGCCATAGTAACAATTGATCTAAAACTAGTATTGGTACCCATTGGTATCATTTTTTTTTCCCGGAAATAATGTATTGAGCGTGAATGTTCTCTTATAATAACTAAAATAAATAAACAATTTATTAGGTCAGAATATATTTATTTAACTTAAATGTGTTGTGTTTTAGGTATGACAGTATAGCTCGCAGTATGCCAGACTCATTCTCCGGGCTTCTTGAGAGGATCCGACAGTTGGAGTTGGAACTCGGCCATCTGCCACAGAAGTGGCGCGTACGGTGGGATCAGTTGGAACTACCCAACACCTTGGAGTTACAGGTAATCTTTTAACATCTTCTTATTTTAATTGTTAATACAACTTTGCCTTTCCATTTGACTGACTTTGTATTCCTAAACACGCTCCGGTCTCCTGCGCAGGCATACCTGCAAGGCCGTGCCGGTAAGGCGTGCCCGGTTTCGACAGTCCCACTCTTCATGAGATCGCTGGAGCTCTTTCCGTAATGTCTCGACTTATTGCGGCAACGGAGATTCGCCCCCACATGCTCACAGAAGTAGATGCTAGAGGGTTATCGCCTTCAGATCAAACTGGTAATCTGGCAAGGAGGTGGCCACTTCGCGGGAGACCACCCAATCGTCCGGATCAGCCGGATACGAATATCTGCCTTACATTTTAAACATTCACGTTTATTAAATTCCTTCTAGGATAATAAATATTTTGTCATCTCCAGCGCAACTCTTCAATGTCGTCTGGCGTGGTACGTCGCGCGACCCTCGCGTGGCACAAGCGCGGCACGCTGGAGGTGCTGGTGCGGGGCAGGCTGGCGGCCGCGCCTCCTCCCCCTGCGCCCGCGCACCGCTGGGCGCCTGCACCTGCTGCGGCGCCCGCCAGGTGCGACCACTGCCAGGACCTGCTGTGGGGCCCGCTCAAGGTAGGAACTGTTCACACAAGCGCGGCACGCTGGAGGTGCTGGTGCGGGGCAGGCTGGCGGCCGCGCCTCCTCCCCCTGCGCCCGCGCACCGCTGGGCGCCTGCACCTGCTGCGGCGCCCGCCAGGTGCGACCACTGCCAGGACCTGCTGTGGGGCCCGCTCAAGGTAGGAACTGTTCACACAAGCGCGGCACGCTGGAGGTGCTGGTGCGGGGCAGGCTGGCGGCCGCGCCTCCTCCCCCTGCGCCCGCGCACCGCTGGGCGCCTGCACCTGCTGCGGCGCCCGCCAGGTGCGACCACTGCCAGGACCTGCTGTGGGGCCCGCTCAAGGTAGGAACTGTTCACACAAGCGCGGCACGCTGGAGGTGCTGGTGCGGGGCAGGCTGGCGGCCGCGCCTCCTCCCCCTGCGCCCGCGCACCGCTGGGCGCCTGCACCTGCTGCGGCGCCCGCCAGGTGCGACCACTGCCAGGACCTGCTGTGGGGCCCGCTCAAGGTAGGAACTGTTCACACAAGCGCGGCACGCTGGAGGTGCTGGTGCGGGGCAGGCTGGCGGCCGCGCCTCCTCCCCCTGCGCCCGCGCACCGCTGGGCGCCTGCACCTGCTGCGGCGCCCGCCAGGTGCGACCACTGCCAGGACCTGCTGTGGGGCCCGCTCAAGGTAGGAACTGTTCACACAAGCGCGGCACGCTGGAGGTGCTGGTGCGGGGCAGGCTGGCGGCCGCGCCTCCTCCCCCTGCGCCCGCGCACCGCTGGGCGCCTGCACCTGCTGCGGCGCCCGCCAGGTGCGACCACTGCCAGGACCTGCTGTGGGGCCCGCTCAAGGTAGGAACTGTTCACACAAGCGCGGCACGCTGGAGGTGCTGGTGCGGGGCAGGCTGGCGGCCGCGCCTCCTCCCCCTGCGCCCGCGCACCGCTGGGCGCCTGCACCTGCTGCGGCGCCCGCCAGGTGCGACCACTGCCAGGACCTGCTGTGGGGCCCGCTCAAGGTAGGAACTGTTCACACAAGCGCGGCACGCTGGAGGTGCTGGTGCGGGGCAGGCTGGCGGCCGCGCCTCCTCCCCCTGCGCCCGCGCACCGCTGGGCGCCTGCACCTGCTGCGGCGCCCGCCAGGTGCGACCACTGCCAGGACCTGCTGTGGGGCCCGCTCAAGGTAGGAACTGTTCACACAAGCGCGGCACGCTGGAGGTGCTGGTGCGGGGCAGGCTGGCGGCCGCGCCTCCTCCCCCTGCGCCCGCGCACCGCTGGGCGCCTGCACCTGCTGCGGCGCCCGCCAGGTGCGACCACTGCCAGGACCTGCTGTGGGGCCCGCTCAAGGTAGGAACTGTTCACACAAGCGCGGCACGCTGGAGGTGCTGGTGCGGGGCAGGCTGGCGGCCGCGCCTCCTCCCCCTGCGCCCGCGCACCGCTGGGCGCCTGCACCTGCTGCGGCGCCCGCCAGGTGCGACCACTGCCAGGACCTGCTGTGGGGCCCGCTCAAGGTAGGAACTGTTCACACAAGCGCGGCACGCTGGAGGTGCTGGTGCGGTCCTGAAAATTTCGATAGTAAATGTTAATACAAGTACATGCAAAGCTAGAATGGTAAGAATCTTAAGATTTCTAATGTGGGTGACGTCAAAACTTACCACTTCTCCGTCCTTGGTTGACCCCTTGACCCAGTAGACCGGCCGCACAAGCGGGTGTCATTTGTGTGACTTTTTCTGTGTGATTTTAATTGTGTGTTGTATGATTGTGTTGGTGTCTCCAGACGGGTGTCCGCTGCGTGGACTGCGGCGCGTCGTGCCACGAACGCTGCGCGGAGGCCTGGGCGCCGCCCTGCACCAAGTACAAGGCGCCGCCGCCGCCCGACAGCGACACGCTGTGTCCGCCGCTCTCCGCAGGTGCATCTACTACACATACTACATTAATACCATGGCTTTAAGACACAGTAGTTTCAGTGAGGGAACGAGGTGACGCTACACAACTTGTATGGTTCTGTCTCTTTCCCACACGGAAGCTACTCTGACTTTAAGACGTCATGGTAGGGCCATCAGGAAGGGTACAACGTCTTAAAACCAGGCTTGTTCCAGTGAGTGAACGAGATGGAACCTTACGACTTGTATAGCTCTGTCACTTTCACTCGATCTCTTAACGCACGTAACAGTTTAGTTAGTGAATGATTTTCGTTCGGGTAGAGTCAGTTTAACTCGACTAAGGGCTGATTTTTCAATAGCCAGATAACTTCTGTTTGACAACATATCTATAGAAAATATGTCATAACGTTATTTTAATTCCTCAGTTGGAGGTTATCTGGCTATTGAAAAATCAGCTCTAAGAGAGCAAGAGACCGTTAACACGCATGGCACTGATATACTTATCGCACAGTATTATTACTGTACGGATATAGAACAACAGAAATATAGTTAATTATTTTACGCATTCATTTCGTGGATGTGTAGTTAACGCCCTTTAACAAGACAAAATCTATAAACCAAATTATATATTATATTGTATTAAAACATACTGTTACATTATCATTCTAAAAATATTATGTTTTAAAAGAGTGACCATGAAGTGTCTTGTCGATACTTCTCCATGGGAACAATCAAACTGAACCGAGCACCTGTTTCATGGAACTAAAATAATTCAATTTGCACAAATAATATCTAATTTTGCGTATATATTGTAGTCAACAATAGCCGGCTTGTCTGCCAAAAAAATAATCTAGCCGCTCATTCACAAACTGTTACTGTATACTTTAAAGGAGTGTCAACGCTACAGTCGTCGTCGCAACAGTACTACGAACAGTTCTCGTCGAACGTGGCAGAGAACAGGACGCACGAGGGACATCTGTACAAGCGAGGAGCACTGCTCAAGGGATGGAAACAACGGTAAGTTGTACAAACCACCGTTAAGGGATGCGACGCGATACCCATGGCGCGGTGCGACGTGATCCGACCGATTCCAACTTTAATTTATTTATTTATTCATGGAGGACTCACAGCTAACAAAATCATAACAAAAAGCGGTAATTATAGGCAAAAGGCAGCCAATTACGAGTCCTCGCGTATAGAATTATAGCAAAAAATATGTATGATGCGAGCACAGAGAGCGCACACAAATTAAAGATCTAACATCAAAAATTAAAAAAAGAAAAATGCAGACATCTGCCTGCCAAAACAAAAAAACAGACAAAAGTGGAAAGAAAATCGCTTAAGTATATTCTCATTTAAAAAATTCCAGGCTCAAGCAGCTTCTGGCTGAGTTTAAAGTAGTTATAAAATATTATTAAAGTGAAAATCAACCTGTCTAAATCATTCAAAATTGGTGATTAGTCATTTTATTTTAATAAATTGTTTCAGTTGGTTCGTGTTGGACTCCATCAAGCATCAACTGCGGTACTACGATGCCATGGAGGACTCACACTGCAAAGGGTTTATTGGTGAGCACCTTTTTTGAATAACATTGACTTTAACTGACAACATATAAAAATACGTACTGTTTACACTTCTGCGTTACCCTTCGGTAGTTGTTAGCTTTTACAGCTTGGTTATGAACTACGCTCAAGCGTCAAGCATGTTACGATAAACTGCCGATAAAAAAAAAAGATTTCATGCGACTGCCATGCGACTTGAGATACGACGACACTCATAAAGAAACAGCGGGCGCTAGACAAAATTCATAATGTCTGTGCTCGAGTACGGAGGCTTTGCACTACCCAGTTCCTATCTTTTGGTTATAACTAAACTATTTCATAATGTATTTCAGGCAGTCTCTTGTAATATGGTTTTTTTCTGTCTAGATCTGGCAGAGGTGATAACAGTGACACAGGCTTCACCGGCTCCCGGTCCGCCTAAGAAATGTGACGACAGATCCTTCTTTGACGTAAGTATTTACAATAAAGAAACAAAAAATATTATATAAGATTATAATATTGTTGTGGAAGTGACAACATAGTAAATTCTGTCTTAATACATTTTTGCTCTCTCTCTAGTTGCGCACAAGCCGGCGCACATACAACTTCTGCGCGAGCGACGCCAACGCTGCGCAGGAGTGGATCGAGAAGTTGCAGGCGTGTCTGCAGTGAACACGAGACCGTACGGCCGCAGTACAACGTGGCGACGATACCACACATCGACGTGATCGTTAGCGATCGACGGTAGACGCGACGATCGAACAACTGAGGTATATCTGTATATAGATATAACAGCAGTACGACGGATGACGACTAGGGATGTACCAATGGGGAAGGTACAAGTGGAATAATTGAGCCACTGTAGCTAGTTCCAAATTTTTGGTTGAAAATTGCTTTATATTGCTACTGTTCGGGTGAACAAATGAACAGAATTTAGCACCCAAGCAATAGTATAATATTATATTTTTATTTATGTTTCAAAATACTTTTACACCATTGGAACTAGCTACAGAGACGCCATCTCTAAAGAGCTTTGACAGACCTTCCCCATATCGATAATTTTCATCGATAGCGAAAAGACGATTATTCCTTCAATTTCCATCAGTCTAAGACTTGATATAAATGTTATTACAAGACTATTATTATTATATTGTTTTTCTATATTTAATTATTATTAGAAAGAAATGTATTTTCCTTATTAAGGCTCGCCAATGTTCTCCAGTGGACGTCTATTGGACAAAAGCTTTGTGTATATTGACTATAGTTAATATTATCTCGGTTATATGAAGTTTATACTCGCGCTGATCTCCGCGGGGGTAGGCAGAAGGCTTTGAAATATTTAAACTGATTGTGTAGGGGCTATGATCTCGATGCGGTGTAGAACATGGACAACTGAATTGTTTTTGTGAGAAAATAAACTACACTCGAAAATGAACTTTGTTTTAATTGAATTACAATTCGATATTAAACAAAACAGTATTTTATAGTAAATAGAAATATTTGATTTGCCATTTGCCTATAGAATCAGAATGAAAAAAGTAAGTGCATTTACGTCTACGGCAAATTGCACCTAAGATACCTACAGTATTTTTTTTAAATTAATATAATAATTAATTAATATAATAGCTTTGAGGTTTCTAAATTTGAATTTTATTAAGTTTTAGAAACTTCAACTCATTTTCCATTATACAAAGTTCAAATTGTATTACGAACAAAACCGATTTATGATTATGATTACAAAAATAATTTGAAATGAGCACTTTCTATGCATCAATACAGCTAAAGTAGATAATTGAGTATGTGGCAAAATATTTTACATTCAGAATTCAATAATAATATATTGTCTTAACCGACTTAAAAAGGAAGGAAGTATACATTAATTCTTATTGTACGCATAAAATTCTCACAAAAACAATTCGAATAAAAATATAACTTTATGTCAAAGTATTTATAATTATTATTAAATAAAATAATGAATTAGTGTCGTACGTTTCTCGTTTGTAAATATAATGTGTCAATGACTGTTGTGTAAAGAGTTCGGTTGCGTTTGTAATGTTATGTTGTTGGCTCGCGTTACATGTTATTTGTATTGTTTCTTTATATTTTGTACCGTGAGAGAGCTGTGTTGGAGCGTAGCGTTTGAAAGAGTACCTAAAATACGATATAAAATAATCAAGATCTCAAAAACATTAGGCACGATACGAATTTGAAAGAAGTCATTTGGAAAACATATATATTTCTATTAAAAATTCCCTCCTTTTGGGTGAAAAAAAAAGTATTCATTCAAATTTAAAAAGTAGAGAAGAGACTACAGTTTCATACAAACTCAAAAAAATACTACGTTTCAACACAAAAACTATCCTCGTACATATTATTATTAAAAAAATATTATACCGACGTACATTATTATAGACAAGTAGAACGCTATACTTAGATCTACAGTCTTTTCATATTTTTTTTAATGTTGATTATGTGCACCACTGTTACATCATTATTGATCTTTGTTCGTGACGCTTTAAGGTTGCTTTTGAGTTGTTACTGTCATTAAAATAATAATGAATGGACTGTAACAAATATTCCTTGTAAAAAGATATTATTTAAAAAAAATATTTACGTTCAGGAATCTCGTTCCAACCACAACTTGTTACATACTCATTTATTGTATGATTTGTAAATAAGTAAACGTTTCTTTTTGTTCCACATATCAATTTGGGGTCTTCCTCCCAGTGTGGGGGTCTGCCTCTCATGTGGAGACTCCCTATATTTATGTACATACATATTAGCTCATGTAAATATTAACGTTATTTTTCGGTAATTGCATTTATTAGCACGTCGGGTGGGCTATGAATGTTGTGCGCAGGTTTTGGTCTTATTACATTGGTTTTGCATTGATATAAAAATACACTAAATCTCCGAGCAAATGTGGTGTTTTAATTAGTTACTGGTGTGATCTTGAATACAAATTTCGTCATCATTGAATAAGCTGAGCACATCGGACTATGACAACCATTGTTTTGTATCAATGTAAAAGTAATTGTTAGTTCTTATTGGCGAAATGTTTACATTAAGACGTGTTTAGAAGGATAAAATAACAACAAAGAGAAAAGAAAGAGAAATTATAAAAAGAAGTAGTGTAAAAGACACGGTTGACGCAGTGGCTAAAAACGCCTTCCCGGCTTGGCTGTGTATCGCAAGTTTGTGAATGTTAGTTTAAATGTTGTTTAAACTAATGTTTGTTGAGAAATTGACAAAGACAGCGACAAGCAAAACTAATCCAAAATAAAGCAACATTGTTTTTTTTTTTTTTATTCAGAATGTAGATTTCAACACGTTTCGTGTAAATTTTTCGTCAGTAGAGTAGAGACCGTCACAGGCGCGCAGAGATTATTTGTGCCAAAAATGCACAAAGTGCACAGACCTCTTGCTCACGAGTCGTGTGTTGTATCGTAATGGCTTCAATGTAAGGCTGACGAGCATTGTGAGAGAAGACTTTGTCGTTGCATTTATTCGTGGGATGATGGGACTATCACAGGTAATGGCTCAAATGGGGCTCTAAAAGTTTAAAAAAATAATCAGCAATGTCCGAATTGAAAAGGTAAATGACACCAATGATGGTCTCATTGGTGTCATTTACCTTTTCAAAACTCTATACGTTTAAATATACAAGGTTACAATCCGACCCGAAACAAGGCGAGGAAATGCAATAACAAAGATTTGTCGCACTGTGCAGGTCAGCCCTGTTGAGCTGCGATAGCAATATAGTTTGCCTTATATTTTGCATACAAAGTGGCTTCTGTGTGCTTCGGACAACGGGCGGCTACGCAGTGGTTTCATATTTTTCATTGCAGCAATTAAATTCAGTAGTATCCGGGTTTCTTTCAAAAAGTTTAATTTTTTATTATACTCGTTTTTAATAACTAGAAATCTTTAATGCCCAAATTTTGATTTACTCGCTGAATCAAGGGTAAAAATCGAACAGTACATTTTATTTGGGCATTGATTATAACCTAGTTTTACATACGGGCTTATGTAAGATTATAAACCACTTCGTAGTCCGCTTTGAAATAGTACCTAACGTAGTGTTTAGCCTGGCTTAGGCAGGATGTAACCTGGATGTGAACCTAGCCTATTGCTGTACGTTCCAAGCATGCATCATTATATCCTATTACAATGTTTACCCTTAGGCCTTTTGTACACGTTCTACTTTAGACAGTGTCCGTCTACAAACTTTCAGTGGTCACTGTATATTTTCACAGCAAATAAAAAAATCGCACGTGTAGAAGAGGCCATATTTAGCAACAATAAATACACTATTTTAGACCCTATCGTGTAAATTGACTGAAATATTTAAGTTTGCAATGTTATTGCTGATTTTGCCATAAGAACACTTATTGTATTTTTACTGAAACCATTGTTTGTATGATTTATGTTAAATTGTTACGTTATGATCACAATGTGCGGCAGTAGGCTGAATATCTGTGACAGTGCACTTGCGTTCCATCTAATAAAGAGATTTTTAAAATTGTCACACGGTATTTTACTTTAAATGTCCCGTTGACCTTATCCTCTACCTTATATTATTATTAATATCTGGTTGACCGAGCTTTGCTCGGTTTTTAAAATGTCTATATCTTGGGAACCGAACTTTTCTCGTACCTTAATAAATCGATTCCTTGAGCCGAAAAACCCCTAATCTGTAACTTTCATGAAAATCCTTGGAGCTGTTTCCGAGATCCTGATTATACATATATAAATATACAAGAATTGCTCGTTTAAAGATATTAGATAGATTATATACACAACTTCACACGAAGGATCATTTATTAAGTGGCCATTTTAGAAATATATCAATCGATGGCGGGCCGCTGTTCAAATAATATTCTGTCTGGATATGCTAAACCCATCCAAAATACAATGCCATTATTTTTATTGCCATCTGCACAACATGTCCGACCTCCTTTTCAAGAAAGACAAACATTGCTATATTTTGATTACCCAACCAAAGACAGGCCTTGGCAAGAGCTGATTTACTTGGGTCATCCATCCTAAGACAGACCTAGGCAAACGTTGCTTTACTTCGATCATCCTAGTACTCACAATCCTTGGCAAACGTTGCCTTATTTCGGTAACCCATCTAAACTTGAACCTCATCAAGCCTTGCTTTACTTTGGTCACCCATCCTAAGATAAGCCTTGGCAAGCGTTGCTTTACCTTGTTTACCAATCCTAACTTGGACCTAGACAAGTGTGTCTTTACTTTGGTCACCCATCCTAAGATAATCCTCGGGTAGCGTTGCTTAACTTTGGTCACTCATCCTAAGATAAGCCTCGGGAAGCGTTGCTTTACTTGGTTACCCATCCTAACTTTGACCTAGACAAGAGTTGCTTTACTTTGGTTACCCATCCTACGATAAGCCTCGGGAAGCGTTGCTTTACTTGGTTACCCATCCTAACTTTGACCTAGACAAGAGTTGCTTTACTTTGGTTACCCATCCTACGATAAGCCTCGGGAAGCGTTGCTTTACTTGGTTACCCATCCTAACTTGGACTAGACAAGAGTTGCTTTACTTTGGTCACCCATCCTAAGATAATCCTCGGCAAGCGCTGCTTCACTTTGGTCACCCATCCTACAATAAGCCTCGGGAAGCGTTACTTTGGTTACCCATCCTAACTTGGACCTAGAGAAGTGTTGCTTTACTTTGGCCACCCATCCTAAGATAAGCCTCGGCAACCGTCGCTTTACTTTGGTCACCCATCCTAAGATAAGCCTCGGGTAGCGTGGCTTTACTTTGGTTACCCATCCTAAGATAATCCTCGGCGAGCGTTGCTTTACTTTGGTTATCCATCCTATCTTGGACCTAGACAAGAGCTGCTTTACTTTGGTCACCCATCCTAAGATAATCCTCGGCGAGCGTGCTTTACTTTGGTTACCCATCCTATCTTGGACCTAGACAAGAGCTGCTTTACTTTGGTCACCCATCCTAAGATAAGCCTCGGGTAGCGTTGCTTTACTTTGGTTACCCATCCTAACTTGGACCTAGACAAGAAGTGCTTTACTTTGGTCACCCATCCTAAGATAATCCTCGGCGAGCGTTGCTTTACTTTGGTTATCCATCCTAACTTGGACCTAGACAAGAGTTGCTTTACTTTGGTCACCCATCCTAAGATAAGCCTTGGGTAACGTTGCTTTACCTTGGTCACCCATCCTAAGATAAGCCTCGGGTAGCGTTGCTTTACTTTAGTCACCCATCCAAAGATAAGCCTCGGGTAGCGTGGCTTTACTTTGGTCACCCATCCTAAGATAAGCCTCGGCAAGCGTCGCCTTACTTTGTTCACCCATCCGAACTTGGACCTAGACAAGTTTTGATTTACTTTGGTCACCCATCCTAAGATAAGCCTCGGGAAGCATTGCTTTACTTTGGTCACCCATCCTAAGATAGGCCTTGGCAAGCGTTGCTTTACTTTGGTTACCCATCCTAAGATAAGCCTCGGGTAGCGTGGCTTTACTTTGGTTACCCATCCTAAGATAAGCCTCGGCAAGCGTTGCTTTACTTTGGTCACCCATCCTAAGATAAGCCTCGGGTAGCGTGGCTTTACTTTGGTCACCCATCCTAAGATAAGCCTCGGCAAGCGTTGCTTTACTTTGGTCACCCATCCTAAGATAAGCCTCGGGAAGTGTTGCTTTACTTTGGTCACCCATCCTAAGATAATCCTCGGCGAGCGTTGCTTAACTTTGCTCACTCATCCTAAGATAAGCCTCGGGAAGCGTTCCTTTACTTTGGTTACCCATCCTAAGATAGGCCTTGGCAAGCGTTGCTTTACTTTGGTTACCCATCCTAAGATAATCCTCGGCTAGCGTTGCTTTACTTTGGTCACCCATCCAAAGACATGCCTCGGCAAGCGTTGCTTTACTTGGTTACCCATCCTAACTTGGACCTAGACGAGAGTTGCTTTACTTTGGTCACCCATCCTAAGATAATCCTCGGCAAGCGCTGCTTCACTTTGGTCACCCATCCTACAATAAGCCTCGGCAAGCGTTGCTTTACTTTGGTTACCCTTCCTAACTTGGACCTAGACAAGAGTTACTTTACTTTGGTCACCCATCCTAAGATAATCCTCGACGAGCATTGCTTTACTTTGGTCACCCATCCAAAGACATGCCTCGGCAAGCGTTGCTTTACTTGGTTACCCATCCTAACTTGGACCTAGACGAGAGTTGCTTTACTTTGGTCACCCATCCTAAGATAATCCTCGGCAAGCGCTGCTTCACTTTGGTCACCCATCCTAAGATAAGCCTCGGGTAGCGTTGCTTTACTTCGGTCACCCATCCGAACTCTAACCTAGGCCTGCGTCGCTTTACTTTGGTTACCCATCCCTAGACACGCCTCGGCTAACGTTGCTTTACTTTGATTCGAGCATTTTACTGGATTGTGTATGAATACTGTGGAGTTTTTGTTTGCATAGCCTCGGTCATCATAGAAAAATAATAAAAAGAGAAGGAAGAAAAAGAGCTTGGTGTACGGTACGTGTACTGTTTGCCGTTTCCTAGAACATTTTAAATTACATACTTTCATAGTTTCATCATTTCATGAAAGATTACAGCCGATTTTTTTTCCACGTTTGTTCACACGGCTACAACATCAAGCTATGTAAAACTAGTATTTATACTCAAGAATTATTGAACGGTCAAAAAACCAGTTTTTAATAATAATTTGATGATCTTTCCGCACATTGGTGATAAAGATCAATTAAATCATTATTATCAATCTCAATAACGAGTCCAAGTCAAACTGGTTGTTTATAGCTTGCTGTGTAGCCGTGTGTACATGCTTTTCTGTAAATATTGAAACTTTAATGAATCGCCGATTTAAGATGCTATAATAATCTATTCCTTCTGCATAACCCAAGTTAATTTTATATTTTTTGGGATATTGTTAAGTGATCATTTTAGAGACTCTGTTCTACTTTAATACTATTTTGAAAATTAAAATAATTTTTTTTTTTTATCCTTGAGTAAGATTCCCTTTTCGCATATTTCGCATTGTAGGTATATCTTAGGAATATTATCCTAAAACTGCCGTTTTAGTTGTATTTTATTTTTTAGTATTCTCTTGATTTATAGTTACATCTATACTTATAATGTAAAACTGAAGAGTTTTTTGTTTGCTTGAACACGTTAATATCAGGAACTACTGGTTTCAATTATAACATCACGCTACGACTGTTGTACTACAGCTATTCGCTGTTCCCCGTGCCCATGTTTAGTTCCTATGACTAAACATGGGGTCACGGGGAACAGCAAACAGCTCGTACAAGATCAACCGATTTTCTTCTAGATATAACCAAAACTTAACAGTTTTTTTAAGTAAGTACTTCTAGGTTTATTTAATTTTGAATGTAAAACGATTATTTGTTAAAATATTTAGTAGAGAATAATTAGCAGATTTAGTGGCACCTAATAAGGCTGCGGTTCCACGGAGGCGGAGCGAGAGCGATTCATCAATCACATGGCTTCAAGCCGTCCACATCTCTTCTTCACTCAAGGGGGATCGGAGCAGAGTGGAGGCGAGCAGTACTGTGATTCACCAATCAAATGGCTGATGCACCTGGCTGACCAGGCACATGTGGATTTCATGCCATGTGGTTGGTGAACAGTGGTACAACTCTGCTCCGCGCCGCTCCACTCCGCCTCAGAGAGCGTAATGTAATTAGGAGGCGTTTTCATGGTCAGTGGGTCGTCTTATCATCGCACAAAGGTATTTCATTGCATATGCAAAAAACCTACCGAAAATAGAACTACCCCCTTTTTGAAGTCGTTTAAAAAGGGCAGCTTTCTAAATTTCGTCTATGTGTACTCTCTGCTCGCTCTATGTGGACGTGCTTCGGACGAGGCGCGTGCGCTTGCCTCGCCTCGGACGAGACACGTCCACACTAACCGAGCTGCTTCGCGCGGCAAATACCTCGCGAGGCTATTCGTTCTGTGTGGACGCACCTAATTTATTGATGTTTAGCCAAGCGCTTATAAGGTTAATCGGTGAAGCTACAATTTGAGGATTAGTGGCTTTATCACAAAAACTAGACCTGACCAAATTAAAATAAACGTGGAGTTAGAATGAGGGTAGGCACACGTAGGTATTTTATTCAATTACGGTTAGCACCGTTGTTACAAAATTATGTAGACCTGTAAAATAGATACCGCTATTGTCTTTAGCGTGCTCACTCATTATAAGTTTTTGTAAAAATATAATGTAATAATAAATTATCTAGAGTACTTACCCACATTCAGCCAGACGGTTTGAATCACAGCACAGCCTGACGGGAATGACGGAACTTTATCTAAACATATTTTATGGACACTCACAGCACAGTTTTTTGGTTTCGGAGCACTTTTTTATATCACTAAATGCCGACGCGGAATGAGAAATGAGCAGCGGCTCGTTTCGCAGTTGGCTCAGAACTGAGGAAACGAGGCGAGGGCACGTTATGGCTACGGATACGGAACTACCCTCACTTAAAATCTATATAAAATTCGTTGGGTAGTTCATATTTTTTCTAGCAAACGTAGTCGTATTTTATTATAAATGGTGATGATTTGAACGTACTCATTTTATTTTTAACACTTTCACTGTCCGCGCAGCAGACACAATACCTAAACAATAGTCGTGAGTCACATGTGATTCATCGGACAGGGAAGTGGTTAAAATTCACTAAGTCATTTTGGGTTCAAGCGCTATGTTACAACCTTTTGTTGCACAATGGGTTGTTTACATAGCGCAACTGTTTACCTACTGTTATTTGAAAAAGCCGCAAAGGCGTATAATTTTACTTCAGGCTGCAGCAACCTATTTAATAATATTCATTTTTACAGCAACTTTAATGTTGTTCGGAAATTATTAATGGGGTCGAATTTTCGGCCGGTTTCGCAAGGCTTAATCGATAAATTGCGTAAATGCCCAGGATACATTTCAACTTTAACAAAATGCAAATAAAACACGTGAAATACCATATGTAACAATTTTATTTTACCAATATTCATAATATATTAACATATGTGGTCCAAAACCACCCTCTTTGATAATTATATAATACAAAGAATTTCTCACAAGGTCGTTGAACCTATAAGGCTATAACAATGAAAACAAAACAGCTACGGACTACACGACCGCTCACAAGTCAATGAAACTCAGGCTCTAAAGTAATGACTCCCGCTATAATTACACAATACAACAATATTTAAAACGAGGTATAAAAGGGAAAAGAAAAGATTAAACATTTCTCGTAATATATTAATAATCGTAATTTAACCTAAACAACGAGGGGGCGCCAGCGGGGTATGGTACGGAAACATGTTGTGTAAATGGAAGTTAAAATCGCCGCGGGGCTTCACAGTCCTCAATATTAGGCCTTCGGTCAGTCCGGGCTGAGCGCCCGCCCCGTTATAACTTACAAACATTTATTAATGCATTTTACATTATATACAATGGGAAATAAATACTCTAAAAGCACGACGAGATATATAATAATCGTGTATGTACATAAACTAGGTGCAGTGACGACCACTGTCCAGTACCTTTATATCACAAAAATATAAATCCCATTGCCGCCTAAGGTATATTTTGTTACCTAAATATTTATATTGGCGTACACTTTTTGGCTTTGCTAATTTCTCATCGATATTTAGAGATGTACCGGCTATGATTGTTTGAAGGGACCTCCCAGTTTCATATTGTCTGATGTAAAACTGATGCTCTGAGACGACGTGACGATTATTTATTGAATTGACACACTACATATTATTTACCGTATTCGATTGTAACCACACTGTTGTCAAAAATGACCAGTGTAACTAATTTAAGGTAGAGCAGTGGTCAATTCGATAAACTATCAATTTCTTCGCCTTTACTACAAGTCGTATAGCCAGTCAATTTTACCACTAACTAATAGTCGATACACCTCTGACTGACGCTGCCGCCCACATGGATGTGGGAACTTAAAACAGCCGTATAGAGGACCTCATAATATCCAAGTTTATAGAAAGTTTAAAATTGCCACATGGCGCATCTTATGGCCTACATGGAACGCAATCGCTTTATAGGCTTCCATGTCTTCAGGGATTTTTAGTAGGACTAACATTGGTTTCATAGCATTAACGACTGAAGATAATCTACGCGTTTAGGTGATGACATAATTACGAGGTCCTCTACACATATCGGAGGCCTTACCACAAGCTCTTAACGCGATCCAGTTTAGACTGTGGGAAAGAGATAGAGCTATACAAATCGTCTTCACGATCTCTTTCCCACTGCCTAAAGACTGACGCTTTAAGAGTTCATGGTAGGCCCATTGTACTCTCGCGCGGGAGTAGTCCTTTTACATCGATAGATAGCGATGATCGCTGACAGTGGATGCACAATGTCACTACAAGTTACAAAGTAAACAATTTTTGGTTTCCATATTGTACCTACAAAGAATACCATCCAAAAATATCCATAGACCGTCAAGAGTAAACATGCCAGTAACTTGCATGAAAGTATGCAAGTCACTTGCATGCAGGATCTTACTTTGCAAGTTACGAGCGTACTGTGCAAGTTACGAGCATGTCCATTTCAACTTTAACATTTTCAACAAAACTTTTAAATAACACGATTCAATTTGAAATTTCTTCTCATAGAAATGTACAAAAATTTATTTCCAAAAGTGTTTGTAGTTAGAAAATCGTCTTTTTAAATACATCAAAAACAGCTCGATCCATGTGTATGGGGTTCGATGTCGAGTGAAATGATATTAATCATAAGACTTACAGTTCGACAAGGATTTTTTGACGCTCGAATGATGTTGACAAAACAAAATGGCGGATTTTGTTAAAAAATAAGATGGCGGCTTTAGTTCCAACTTAGGCCACACGCCAAAAGACCCTTGTACAGCTACTTTAAAGCTGCTGCTTGAGTGACGGTGTGAAATTAATATATCTATAGCTATCCGTTATAGAATTAAACACATATATGTTACATCTGTATGTACTTAGAACCTGTTACTATTATAATGACTACATCGTGACTCGCGAATATAAAAAAACGACATAATTTTATAACCAGTCACGTTTTCAGTGATTTCGTAACTTATACATTTCTTATTGATTTTCTGTCGGCCATAGAAATGAATGAACAAAACTAACTTTTTTTTTTACAGACAAACGCTTATATGCAATTAAAATATGAATTAATACTGAGGGTAGATTACTTTTTCAGGCTTATACATTTTATATACATCGAAATTATGTATATTCTTCAATATTGAACTGGTATAATACATTGTTATAATACTTTAACTCTTTAAAATACCGTATTGGCACAACCAAGTATACAGGTTGTAACAAAAAAGGGCAATAACTTTTAGATGGACGACCACGTGATTAAACTAGTCCAGTTTCCTTAAAAAAAATCATTTTTTCTTTTTTATGTATTTTGTCATATCTTTTTACATACATTTTCGATCCATTTAGCTAATTTTCAATCCAGTTTGATGCTTTGAATCATCAAATAAAAATTACTGCACTTTTTTCTGCTATACCATGCATACTAGGATGTGCTAACAGGTTAAAAAAGCATGTGCTATACATACAACGCGGATAGGGACAGCTAAATATATCAGTCGACTATTTTAACAATATTTATATTCTGATCAGGCCAAAATCTTTCTACTTGAGATACAATTTTGAAGGTGAAAGCGGCGGCAACCAACAACACGGCTAGTTCCTATGTAATGCTGTGAAAATAGCTTCCGTTGAGTGTGACATTACTGTTTATTACAGCTGAAATTTTCGTGAGAAAACCTGGACTTATATGACTAATATTAGCCATATCAGAGGCCTGTTAGGTTTCCATAGGCGGAGTAATTAACTCTAACACTGAAAATGGCAAAAAATATGCAACGAAAAAGAAATTGCATTGCCGCTATGTTTTACAGTTCAAAATTGTATCTCTAAGTACATAGTAGCAATTTGTTCCTAGAAAGTTAAATTATCTAATTTTTAAAGTGTGTTTGAAACAAGTTAGCTCATTCAGTCACCTCTAGGCCGTTCGCCCAATGTCACACTTGTCAACTACAGTTCGTCATGTGACACGGCAGGGGGCGTGGGCGTGGGCTAGTGGCCCACTGGCTCCACGTAGTTGGCCGGGTACAGGCCCACTCGCCCATCCTTCCGTCCCTTACACCAGCCCTGCTCGTCTTCGTCTTCTAATTTTTCGAATAAGTCCCCTGAAAGTACAAAAAATAATAGTTTTACATTTTGATATGAATGTGTATGCTCAAATGGACGTCTTAGTAAACAACAAAACTACAAAACCCGCCTTTTCTGCTACGACTTATAAGCGTCAAATTGTGAGGGGTGCAACACCTTACAATTATTCGACTTTATTTTGTTTTGTTGAACTACAAAATCGACCCAAAGCAAATACTACACATAATGAAATTGACTCGTGCCGATCGACAATTCCCTTTCGACATCTATCACTAGCCAAGCGGCTCCTTCCCGAAAAGTATATCTACAAGGTTTATCTGGCGAACTGTGGCTAATGCTACTGAGCTTACGGGAATAATCGGCGTGATGCTATATTTGATTTTACCATCCCGAGTGTTTAGCACCCCATACAATGAACGTGAGCTATGGGGTTGAACTACATCTGGCAGCACGGAATCGCCTTTTTCCGTCGCCCTTTCTCTTTCTGTCGCTTAGAACTGCCATTTGCTAGACGGAGTTAGAAAGCATAACGCGATAGCACGCGGCGGAATCCTCGATGCGGCCGCGTGCTATCGCATTGTCTCGGTCTAGTAAATGGCAGTTCTAAGCGAGAGAAAGAGCGACGGAAAAAGGCGATTCCGTGCTGCCAGATGTAGTTCAACCCTTACTGTACACAGATTAGCAATAAAATGGAGTGCTATGTGCTGCGGTGTGCGAGTAATGTATGTTGGTTACCGCGCTAGTTGTTAGAGCCGCCGGGCGGGGCGACGACGGCGGGTCGTTCAATTCCTCTTTCTCGTTTGATTCTAAGAACAAATATGCGTATTAGCACTCCATTCCATTGCTAGTTTGTGATTTGTGGCAAGCGGTGCTGCCCTCTAGGCTACATGAATATCATCATCAGCCTATTAATGTTCCCACTGCTGGGACACAGGCCTCCTCTCTGTGAGAGGGGGTGGGCCATAATCCATCACGCGGGCCCAGGGCGGATTGGTGGATGTCACATGTCTTCGAATTTTTGGTTCTAGGACATGCCGGATTCCTCACGATGTTTTCCTTCACCGTTTTAAGAGCAGTGGTGATGAAATAAATTACGCAAAGTAATGCACCTGTCGAACACGACTCGTAAGTCGGGGCCGATACCACTGGGCCACCACTGCTCTTATCTACATGAATATGATATGGTATAATTGGTTAAAAATAAACGATGAAACATGTAACATATTAAACATAGATAATTATTATGTCATACAGCCTACTACTACCTCGTTGGGAATTAGTAGTTGCTAGAGAGACCGCCCTCTATTTCAAGATTACTCAAAATATGCCAGCGACTGGATAGGATCTCCTTTCTAAAAATTTCTAGAAGTTTCATCTCCTTACTAATTCTGAATCCAAAAAAGTTGCATACGATTGAATTCAGCCTATCAATTCAGTCAGAGGGCCTAGTTGCTAGTAGCTTTTAATAGATGTTCAACTTTGCGCTCTGGATCATAAACTTGAAAATCAATCAAAGACAAACTGTAGTTTCTACAGCTTGGCCAGAACGTCTTGAAACGGAACTAACCTTTTTGTTTGCTGACAACGTTTTAAAATCTTTGATATTTGATGTGAACAAAGACGCAGGTTTGTTAGATTTATTACTGTGCCACAAAACTAATGTAATAAGTGAAAATAAATAAAACAAAATTATTCAAAAGGCTGGTAGCGAGAGTACAGTGGCGACTTCCGGTTTTCTTCTGTTTTTTGCCAAGCTGTATTTAAGACGGTAGAGCGTTTTCTTTTATCATTTGCCATTTGTCTCGCGTTACGTTACTATCTACATCATATTAATACCTTGTCTGAAGCTAAGCTCGTCGCTCTCCGCGCCGGTGTAGTCGTAGAGCGCCCGGACCGGCACGCCGGGCTCCCCGGTGTCCGTGAGGGCTCCGGCCGACTCCTCGTCCCACTCGTCTTCGTCGAAGGGGTTCTCCTGACCGCCCTTGATGCTGTCTTTAGCGGGAGATGTCTTGTTCGATTTGGGCGCTGAGGCAGTACCGTTGCTGAAAAGGTTGGAGAGAAAAATTTCAATATTGAGTTTTAATTTTAGATGTTTCAATGAAAAAAAATATAAGCGATTTTTAGTCTTTATGTCTCTGTTAACCAACAACTGTTTAGCTGTCAATGTACCAAACACATTTTTTGCAAATATAATATCACCCCTTTTTTAGTGGGGGCAGAACAGAACTATCTGTAAAGGCCTTCCATTTTTTAAGACAAAACTTTTTTAGACTATAATTGCAATAGTTACAATGAATAAACAGTCATCAACATCTTAAGATAATTCCTTGAAACATCGTTTCATTTCCGAATAGCATTGTGAAGATAGGTTCTAGTTTCAACGTTATGACAACTTTAATTATGCCTATGAAACTCTGACCACTACGCTACAAGAAAACGATTTTACCACTACACTCAACACAATAAAAATTACATAAAAACGTGTGACCGATTTCCTAATTACATGAGACAACAAAGCACATTATTTAATTCCAACTACAGCCCCTGAAACACTTTACAGAACTAACTCATTCTTCTCGCTGACATCAGTTATGGTGAACCTGGAACTGCTGGTCACATCAGGTCTCATCGCCAGGCGGAACAGATGGGAGAAAGACTCGTTGCGCTCCTGCTGCATGCTAGGCGTGCACGCGAATATCTCTAGCCGTTCGATACTAGAGGGAATAGGAAAAGGAAGGGGTAAAGGTACAGTGCCCATACCATGAGTTGTCATTACGATACTCGATCATACGCATCAACCACGTTTGGCTCTCATTGTTTGATAGTTCATACAACCTTGGAGCGGGCCAATGAGAGCGCCTAACGCGGTCGATGCGTATGATCGAGTATCGTAATGACAATTCATGGTATGGGTACAGGGAGGTGCACCCAGTCGACGGTGTCCCCGAAACAACGACGATATAATACTTGACTCCTAATAACAGGCGACACATTAGGCAAAAAAGTCTTATATTCGTCTCATTTCGACCAATCCTGTGAGCCGTAAACATACGTTGAGACAGAACAGACCTTGAGTTAGCCAATCACAACGCAGCACCCCGTCCCCCTCGCTTACGTAGTACCTCAGCGAGTTGGCAGAATAATTTTTGTTCCTTAGATCGTGCGTGCGGAGAGTTACATCGTCGTTGCCCCGAAAGTACTTGTTCACTGGGACACATGAAAGTAGGTGGAGATATTCGCAAATGTTCAAGCCAAGAATACAGTAGGGGACAAATGTCGTGCGACACGTGTCGCCCGCGACGTTGGGTGAAGTAGTACGACGTTGCCGGACTTCAGTCGACATGTCTGGCTGTTTATCAATCCTATTCTTTTTCGACATGGAAATCCAAAATGGGTCTGCCAGAACCGTACCGACTCAATCCACTCCGATATTTCCTCGTAGAATAGTTCGTCGTGCTTTTCTACGATGTGACTAACCTGAGCCTGTAGCCAAACGGCAAGCGACAATCGTTAACGTTCAGCAGTCGCTAATACATTTTCAACTTTATACCCCGTCACATAAAGTTGAAAATCTAGTAAGAACTGTTGAGCGATAGCGAACGAAACTAAAACGATCTTTAACCTTTGATAGATTTTCAACTTTATGCAATGGAGTATACAGTTGAAAATGTATAAGCGACTGCTGAACGTTAGCGAATGTCGCTTGCCATTTGGCTATAGGGCCAGGTGACTTCTTCACCTGCGAGCTTCACAAAAGTAACCTTTGCCTTATCGTAATTTTTTTTTTATCGTTGTAAAATCATGAAATGAGTGATGCCCACCCTGGGCAGAGCGGGAGGGACTGTCAGACTCGTACTGACTAAAATCCACGGTGTCCTTCAATAGCCCTTTACGATCCGGGGTCACAGTAATTCATTAGGCCCGCGACTCCGGCAGGCTTTGGCCCTCAAAAGGCCCGTCAGCTGACACTACTTGACGCGCGCGTGGAACACAACTTGCCGTCGACCCAGGCATGATCCATGGTCGGACAGCGAGTCGCCCAGTACTCGCCGCCCGGATGCCCTCGTTGCCCTATCGTCACGGTAAAGTAAAAATAACGGATAATTAAAAGCTACTCACGTAACAGCGATGGGCGCACTGATGCTCTTCTTGTCAATGGTGTTGTTAGCGTTAGCGTTGTTAGTGTTGTTGACAACAGTTGTTGGCGGCTGTGGAGCCACGTCCGTGTGGTTGGAGGCCTTAATTGTCTTGTTGTTCGTGTTGTTGATAGGTGGCAGCTCCTGGAGTGTTGCCAAGAAGGAAATAAGAAAAAAAAAGTTTTCGGAGTCAATTTTAGTTTTTTGGAGTGTAAGGACCAAGTTTTTAATGTAGAATAACGCTTTAAAATATTTGAACTCAAGTTAAAATTAACTAAACCTTCTTAAAAAAGTTGGTTAAAATTAAATTTGGTCCTTCCACTCTGTTTTATATTAAAATATATATTTTAAATTCAAGGATTATTCTGGATAAAAGTTTTTAAAACATTTAGGTACTTAGATATTCTTTAAAAATAAATATAGAATTTGATAATTTCATATTCGTGTGTTAAAATTGTTAATTCATGCCAATATGCATAAACTGTAGAATGAAGCGAACATTCAACATGCAACATCGATAAAAAAAAATACATAAAAATAAAACTAAAAAGATTAAAATGAGAATGACCTCATCCCAGAATCTACTAAAAAAACTACGTTTTAGACCCGTCATGCTGGCAACTAATAAAAAGCATTTACGAGATACCAAATTACCAATCCGGCTTTCATTCATTCTCATTTGAATCATAGAGTATGGACCATAGATTGTACTATTTGAAATGGTACAAAATATGTTCAAAGTCTGGCAACACTGATTGTGCGACGCGGCTGGCGCGTGCGTGAGGCCTTTTTACGTACGACTGCGATGGTGTTTCACGTACGTCCGTCTCAAACTAGGTGATTAGATTGGCAAAATTACATTAATAGTTTTCAGCTCTGTGGATGGATCATTTATATGTGTTTATCACCGGGCTCCATTAATTCCCCTTCTGTCATTTCATTAAATACATACCTGGTGTTGTTTTCACCGGACCAATGACTTACTATCATTACGATTGTTAATCAATACCCTTTATCCCATTGCACCACAGTCAGTTCTGCTACCTCCTTGCTGACCTGCGGCCGTATTACGAGTACAACGCGTTGTACTCATAATACGGCAACGTCTTTAAACCAGGTTCCGGCGAATGAAAGTGAAGGAGCTATACAAGTCGTCTAGCACCATCTCGTTCACTCACTGGAACAAGCCTGGTTTTAAGACGTTGTAATACGGTGCCTGGACTAGATCACAAAATCCAGGAAAACACAGGACCTACAAATCCCACAATCCAGCTTCTTTGCAGAGAATCACCATCGCAGTAGTTGGTAAAGCTAAATGTAGTCTAAATGTTGTGGTAACGTACATCCTCGCTGACGGGCCGTTGGTTCAGCAGCGTTATGGGCCCGGTGGGCAGGCTCTCCTTGGACTTGCCCTTGGCGATGTCGCGGAACTCCTCAGTGTACTCCTGTCCACCGACACACACGTCACAAGCGCTCACGGCGGGGCAAAGAGGCGTTGGGAAATTGACATGTTGTTATTTTATTTTAATAAACTAATATGGCTTAAAAGCCTCCAATCTCTAGCCTATATGCCTATGATGGATTATAGCTAAACAAAACAATAATAAAGCTTGACAGATTTTTTTATGTAACCATACTCATTTTTTTTTTTTTGAGGTGAGTTATAAAATAGAGGCAGTTCACATGAAAATTCATTTGAAGAAGAAATTTTTGAGTAGGTATTGCAAAACAGTAAAAGTAATAATACCGCTAGCTTTCTTGTTTGATTCCACTTCTAGACAAAGGCCATCTCCCTGCTATCCAGTTTAAAAAAGTAAAATAATTATAAATTAATTAGTCTGGCTGTTTTCGTCTGGCTAAAAATGAAATATGAGCTATTTTTAATTATCTATAAAACATATTAGAAATATTTTCCCAACGCCTCGTCGCTCAAATGCAAACTCAAAGTGAAAAAAAAAGTAAATTAACAAAATTATGTAAACATAGACACGTTCATACAAAGCCGGTGTTCGTTAGGTATTACAAAATACAAGCTATTTGCACTAGTGGAGTAACAGAGAGGAGAGAAATCTAGAATACATGCTATTAGACAATAGAAAAAACTAGGATTGTCGGTCCTTCGTGGTGGAAGATTTTTATCCGACATTTTTAAATTTACATATAGGTACTGTACAAATAGGTATTTTTATCAAATTGATCTTATTGCCGTTAAATTAAGATTCGGATAATTGTTTAAAAATGCATTTTTAACGAGTACAATATTTAATCAAGTTTATTTTTTTAAGATTTTCGTGCTTGCCGATTACCTGATTTTTCCGGAATTAAAAATGGCGGATACCTTTCCATTTATATGTATAAAAAATGTGACATTTTGCGTGCTTTTCTAAATCAGTTTGCGCTTTATTTTGCTACCCAAACTTCGATGTGGATGAGTGCTTATGATTGTGCTTCAATCTGAATACGAATTCAGTAACCTAATTAGCAATCAAATTCCGAATTTGGAATGCTTAATTCGGTAACTAAACTTCCGTTATTCAGGTGTTGCTGTTCTGAATTTCGACATTGATTTTATTATCGAATTTAGTGGAATTCAAATCGAGAAATTCAATTATTATCAGCTGCCGAATTGCCGACGATGAAATTCAATTTTGAATGTGAATTTCAATGGGTTACTATAATGTCGCAAATATTTGTGAGTGATACCTTAATAACACTTCTGGGATATTGAAGTATCACTCATTATTAGAACGAATTTTTTTTTTGTAGCATTCGATGAAAAATAGATTATTCTCCTAATTTTTTATTTTCATTTTCGGCCGAAAACGAAGGATTTTTTCTTTTTAGATCGTATTCGATTCTTATTTTTAGTGCTTGATGTATCGAGTAGGTTGCCGAATGATGTCTATCACCCACGGCCTACCGACCAAGTGAACATGCCCCATGAGAGGTGCTGTGATCATCTATGAGCGAAATTGTTCTGTAACACCTTAACATCACGGTGTAAACTCGTGTGACACCACCAAACCCTGCCGGTGCTTTGCAAAATTGTTTATCGATGGAACTCGATTAAAGTAAATCGATTCTCAGTATCGAGTGCTAGTTTTATGATAAGCGATTTTCAGTGCATTTTCTTGGATATGTAATTATTGAACTTTCTTGACATTATTACATTTTAATCAATTGTATGGCGGTGAGATACAATAATTTTACTTACCTTTTTTAATATATTTCTTTTAAAAGTAATACAAAAATGTTGATGATCAAAAATATATATTACACGATACCTATTTTTGAAAAATGGCACCCTATACATTTTTTTCAAGCTGACCAACAAATTATTACACCTATCCATAAAATTGTCCACTGTCCATCGTATCATAAAACTGTGCTAAAAATTCAGTGACCGAAAATAACATGTGATTAGTACTTTGACTTCAGACTTTAAGTTTAAGAACACAAGGTATTATTTCAATTACATAAGTCTCAAATTAAACTAGCTAGCGAAATTTAACAGACGTGAACGTATAAAATGTCTAATGACTGTAAAACAAACAGATAATATTCTAAAGTAGGTAATCATTAATGGAAGTAACTGTATCTGCATCACCCACAGGCGATTGTACACTGGTAGAAAGTGCCTGTGACCCTGGAACGTAAAGGGCTAATGAAGGACACCGTGGATTTTAGTCAGTACAAGTCTAACAGTCCCTCCTGCCCTGCCCTGGGTGGGCCTGGGACTCATTAGACGATTTTACCACGCAAAAAAAGGCATAAAGTCCGTTGTAAAATGTTTACTTTGTGCATTAAGAGTTAACAAATGAACAAGTGAAGTTTTGCTAGCTAACTTAATTCAACGCTATTTTCATATAATTTTGTCGTCAAAGTATAAACCCCATGCCACAATTCGCGTCACCATCTAACCAACACCGCGGTCGTACCATCAAGGGGTTGCTATAGAACCGACTGCTTCCATAGCACTGACTACTGGTCACCGACGGAGCCACGCGGTTGGAAGCTTTCTCATCCACACCGAAGCAGAACGCAGGCAAGTACAGCCGGAGTCGCCGGACCGCCTGCGACCACGGCGCGGTCTGCGGTCGCGGTAGCGGACGTCGTGCGGTCGCGATCATGCGGGCGACCATTGCTGATGCTTCCGCCAAGTATTTGTTTTGTATCGGATCCGTTTCAGGAGTATCGACCTTGTGTTTAATGGTAGTTTTTAATTGTTATTGTCACAATGTTTTATGTAGAAAGGTAGGTTTTGTAAAGTACATTATTGAGAGTTTACGCAATAAAGAAATTGAGTATTGAGTGTCATTTACTTAATTTTTTTGTTATCATGACTTAATTAATTCAATTATTGCAATATCACGTAATTAAATACTGTGAAGGCAATAATGAATTCTTTCCGTCTAAATTACTGGCTATTATTACAATGTTATAATTGAATCAAAATATTACAACAAAACTAATTATTACGATGCACTTGACCCGAAACGATAAAACTAGTTTTCATTTAATTCTAGGTCGATAAAATGCAATGTTTAGAGGAAATCCGTTCAAATTATTACAAAATATTATGTTTTTTTGTAATTATTTTGCGTTTGTATGCGAGGTGTTGAAACGTTGATATCTTGATAAAATATTTCTGTTTGTTTGGTATTAGTGAACCTTGTGATAACTGGGGTTGTTTGAAGGTCTAACTACAAGCAAAGTAGCTACACACCGTAGATCAAGTTTTGTGGTTTTATAGGATAAATTGAGTTGAAAATTCCACTATTATTGCGACCAAATTTTGTGAGCAAAAGAACTAATTATCGCTTGGGAATAAAAATTTTAGTAAAAAAAGGGAATTTCGGACAAAAATATTTTAAAGAAGAATATTTTTTTAACAAATTTCTTTTTGGGGTACTCGATCTAGTTTTGCAGTGTGCAACCACTATAGAAATTATAACAAGATCTAAGAAGAATTCTAAATATTATTAGAAACAACTAATATTACTGAAACTTGTATAAATAATAGGGAAAATTTAGAAGACACAGCTAATATTTAGACATGCTTAGTATTTCATACTGATACGCCTAATGCCTATAAGAGTTTTCTAAGACAAACGGATTTTTGTTAGACCATGGCTATGAACACTATATTTATTTTTTAATGAAAAAAATTTTTCCAATTTTAAGGTTTTAGATTTTTTGTATCTAAAAGCAAATGTCAATAATGGAACTAAACGGAGATCAAAAGCTGTCAATATCAAATAATCCATGGGAATTATGACGATTAACATTTCTTGAACTCGGTTAAGAAATGTTGATCGCGTTCATTTTTTAATCACTAAATTCACTCAAAAAGTAGACATTAAAAAGGAATTTTGAAATTAAGCATGGTTTAACAAAAATCCGTACCTAAAGACTGAATGCTACCTAAATTCCTATAAGCATTCAAGTTAATAGGATGCATAAATTACTTGAACAGTAAAAGAATCATGGACAGTAATGCATTTCTTGGTAAGTAGGAGGGGTTTGTATGCAGGCTGGTGTCTGAGCAGCAATGTGTGTGTTACCTCGAACTGCGGCCAAGCCATCGCCATGTTGACGCCGTGGTTGTTCGCCCACCACTTGAGGTCCTTCTGACTGTCCGCGTTGTTTATCGTATGGTGGAATTCTTCGTATATTTGGGGTAATCTGGAAATATTAGGAGAATATTTTAGTAAGAGACCAATGTAAATAAATACGTAAATGTTACAACAGCAGGGACACAGGCCTCCTCTCTGTGTGAGGGAGTGACGTAATCCACCAGGGAAGCCCAGTGCTTGTAGGTAGATGTCGCATGCTTCTAAATGATTTAGGACATGCCGGTTTCCTAAAGACGTTTTCCTTCACCTTTTGAGAGTAGCGGTGATTGAATAAATTACAATAAGTATCGCGTCTGGCTAGGTTCGAACCCAGAGTCGACAATTTGTAAGTCTTAGACCTACACTGAAAAAAAAAATTGTTTGCTTTAATAAACATCTTGTTTAACGTGATCACGCATCATGACTCCATACGAGCCTAACAAGATCTTGCCTTCTGCAGCTATGAGAACTTCGTTAAATTATCATAGTTCCGTCTACTAAGTAATGAATTGCTTTAATTAAGGGTAGTTATTTAATTTAGCTCAAATGTTGGCCAGTTTAAGGATGAAACATTGTCACATCAATACACTTAACTTGTAGATTCAACTAAGATCTTGCATGATACGTCTGTGCAACATTATAAAATCAATGAAGTTCATAAGTTGTTATAATTAAGATCTTGCATGAAGTAACCGAGATGAACTAATTCTTTCAACTAACCTCATTTTCGTCGTAGACATGGGGTTGTCATATGAACTACCTGTATTCGTCAATGCAAGTCACAGTATGTTGCACATCCACAAAGTAACTTATTGTAGTTATTAAAGATTACAATAAGTTAGGTTGGTACTTTGTGGATGTGCAAAAGACACAGACTTGGATTGACGAATACAGGTAGTTCATATGACAACGGCTTAAACTTAGCAAATAGATAGCAATCAAACAACGATTTTTTATTATAACTTTAATAATCTTTTACAAAACACTTATTTTAAGGCATCTTATTACCTATAAGACGCATCTAAGAGCTACATAATTATTTCATTCATTCTGGTACCATTTCCATCAAGCGTTCCACCAAAGCGAAGATGTCTCAAGTGACTTCGGCAACATATTTTCATGTAACTGAAAAAAAAAGTGGTATGAAATACAACTATTTGAATCCAGTACATTTGGAGAAATAAAAGTTAAAACTAAAAACATTGTTAAATGTCACTCTTTCCACTTAGTTTATTTTTGTGCCAATACATTATAAGTTTTTCATCTCCTAAAATATGCAAAATTACCAATTTAGTGACTTTACATAAAAGTTTAAAAGAAACATACCCCACTGCGTTCTTTGATCATCTTCAGCAATATTCGGGGGCACATTTTCTTCTAGAATTAATTATAATAATTTCGACATTACTTGTGCCACATTTTCTTTGTCCTTCGCAACAGATACATTAATTATTGTGTTCCTTCCAAATTCTAAATCCGATAAATCTAGATTCTGCAAGCAAAAATAAAGTCAGTTAGTCACTGGGTAAAATAAATATTTTTCTGGAGTCTGGAGTAGGTACGAGTAATTTACTTACATAATATTATTAGGTACTATTACAACATATAGCATCATATGTAAACGTTACTGCATGATTTATCTTACCTGCAAATTTTGGGATGAGATCAGTTAGTTCCCATGTCTTTAATAATTATTCTGCCACTTCGTACGTGTTTATTGCATTCGCTAGTTAAGCAAAAACTTACTTATTTTTCAATTATATCACACAACAGCAAGCAACTCACGATAGGTACTCGTAGGTACGCGTTTACGATGACAATGACAAGATTGACAGTTCGGTGGCGGCTGGCCGCCGCGTTTTGTTGACATAACAAAGCGTTATTAGATGCGACCACTTCTCTTGTTTGATTTAATTAAGCAGGCTATCTAGTCAACCATGCTCGTTGTTAAAAACTACGATATAAATTAAGGGCGTACGGCAAAGCGAAAGCATCGTTTGATGAGTCGGAAAAGTTGCCACGCACCGCCACCAGCAGGCGCCGGTATCGCAAAATTAACGCAATCCAAAGTTTTATGTATTTCATTTCGTCAACTTCGACATTTCATAAAGTGTTCCCTTTACGCAAAATACATGTATTACTCTAGTAGAAATATTTTAATATAAGGATGTCGAAACATTTACCAAAACAAAATGATAGAAATCTTTATTGATGTGGATTAATATTTTGTGAATATTTTTATCATTCACAGTCTTAAATTTATTTTATAACATTTTGATGTTCCGAGATTACGAACAAAACTACTATTTTGGTAGAAAATTAATGATAATTGGCATACCTTACGAAAGTGACAATACCCAATTATCGTTAAGCCCCAAACACACGCGCGCACGGGTATGGGCGTGTGCATTGTGTTCCACGCGCGCCGGAAAATGTGACAGCACAATAACGGGGCTCCCCCTTAGAGGGTCTACCTGGGTCGCGGACAAACGAATACAATACCGTGACCCCAGAACGTAAAAGGCTATTGAAATAAATCGTAGATTTTAGTAAGTATTCCGAGTCTGACAGTCCCTCCCGCCCTGCTCTGGGTAGGAGGACTCATTCGATTATTTTAACACGCTAAATAAAGCCCCAAACACACGCTCCTTTTACTATCGTGCGTTCACAAAGCTGGTTGCGTGATATCTTTATATGTTCGAGAGTGGAAAGCTAAGGATGCTTGACGCCCTGTCCTCCACCATCTGGTGTTTGTATTAATTTTTGATGCATTTCGATGTAATGACAGACACAAGCGCCGCGTAAAATGGACATTAGTCGAGCAGCGGCGTGGATTTAGTAGTTTTTTACTCATATGAGGTACAGGTATAGTAGAACAGTTTAATGTCAGAACCTCTTTATAAATAAATCTTCATTCTATAATATCTTATCCACAGTATTTTTTTGGGACAAGGTTTTAATATCACTTTTCTGATAAATGAAACCTTTAGAGATATTATCTATCGACTCCAAAAGCATGAGCCCAGTACTGATCTTTTATACTCCAAAGCAATCAATAGAGCGAGAAGCAACTTGTATCGAACACGCGGTGAGACAGCAATGACCACCGATTTTTCATCATAGTCGCAGCATTATACTATAGGCAATTCCAAATGTGGACCATTTGGAATTGGTTCAAAAAACCGGTTTTAAACGCCCAAATGGTCGGTTCAACATTGCGCCTCAGGGTGGTGGGTGCTATGCCTTATTTGTAGTTGACAAGTAATTTTGAAGTATTCAAAATGACAACAGCAGTTTTCATTTAATTTATTTTATTCCTGTTTCTTCGAAATTGTTAAAATCTGTGACGAAACTAAATAAATAATAATAAAAGTGAAGTGCTTCTTATCCTATATCGCAGTTTGATACGATTAGAAGTTGTTTTCAGTTACATACTATCTCAAATTGTTGATTCAGAAAATCAGTGCATTTATCATTAGTTCATGTGAAATTGTATTTAGATGCATAAATATTAGATGGGAGGGGGATGGACACAGAGGAACCATCCGACAACAATAGTACGATATCACGATAGCATTGATATAATATCACTGTGAGTAATTTATTATATTGATAGGAACAATTCGTAATGTATAGAATCATACGTATTCTAACATTTCCCTTGTTTGCTCTGTAAGGGTCGTCAGGAATTTCCTGCGATGATTTTCAGTAAGTTTGGTTTATTTTATTCTTGATTTATTAATGAAAATAATTTGTTATTGAAAAAAGAAAGTTTACGTGACTTATTAACAGTCATGTCCGTTTACAATCACGTCCCATTGAACACATCGAAACATAGTTTTGAATAATCTATAAGCCTACGTATCATTCGTTTGTATTTTCTCGATCTTTTTATCCATTACCAATTTTATTATTACGAAAATCTGACAGCCGCGATCTGAAAAAAAGTGTCACAGGTCTAGCCTGTAAGAGCCACGCTGGCTGACTGATTTGTCAAGGAACGAAAGTGATGACACTACTTGTAAAAGGCAAAAGATGAGAGGACGATAGTGAATGTGTGCTCAGAATAAAACGGCGTATGTGCCCAAACATATTGACGTCTTTTTATGAATTAAAATTGTTATTAATTGAAAAACTGTCTTTACAGAATTTAGATAGTGGTATTCTCTACAATTTAAAGTTACATCTTTTCCATAACTCATAGTAGTTATGCCATAAAGTCCAAAAAAGAAAAAATATAGACCTAACTTTGCATTTTTTTTGTATCGAGAAAATTTCAATGAATCGTGTTTTCAACTTTGTGAGAATTTATATCATATAGTCAATTACTATATTCCAAGTTTTAAGATCTGTAGTCCATATACGTACGAAGAAAAGTAAAAAATAAAAAGCGTATTTTCATTGACCCATCACCTTAAATATTGCTAACAAGTTGCTTGTTACCATGAACGCAATTTATTATTTGTTACACAAAAGTGGAGAAGTAAAATCTAACAAAGCATGTATGATGTAACAAAGACAGTTGAATATACTGTTCATGTGCAAAATTGTCGACTTAAATAAAATGAATTTGTTCTGGCAACTAAGCTATATTGTTTATAGTAACAAAATAAATAATTACTCTAAACATTTTGATGCCAACTAAGAGAAAACGTATCTTAGTTAGTCTGCATTTTTTTCAGTGTAGTTCAGACACGGCGGGAACCGCGCGATTCCCGCGCGGTTATGTCTGAACGATTACTTAATAACTCATACAAATAAGACTCACGCGATTTCCATGCGATTCTGAAATCGCGCGGTTCCCGCCGTGTCTGAACTAGGCCTTAAACCTGGGGTTCGAACCCAAGACATCATGCGTAGTAGCGTTTGCAATGGCTAGACCACCGACACAGGTGTTACAGTACAGCGGTTAAGCATAAATCAGCTATAATCAGTACTCTGTGTCCTTTCGATAAGAGCTATAATTCAGCACGGAGACCATTCCACGCGGCCCCATCATCATGCTGACACTCCTTGAGACGCGCGTGGAACACAACGCGCCGTCCGTCGACCCAAACCCTGTCCCATAGGCCCATAGCTACGAAAATGCTTCTTCTCATAAAGAGTAGACACGAGCACAGATTCTCACGAACTTGAATACTCACGAAGGTTCTTGACTGATATTGAGGCACTTGTGGAAGCTGAAGAGTACATCCTTGAAGAACTTGAGCCTCTGTGCCTCCATCTGCTGGCAGCGCTCGAAGACCCCGGTCATGTCCTCGATGTAACGAGGGTTAT
Source organism: Agrotis segetum (assembly GCA_036375495.1). Lineage (NCBI taxonomy): Eukaryota > Metazoa > Arthropoda > Insecta > Lepidoptera > Noctuidae > Agrotis > Agrotis segetum. Next base: position 470,117 of record JAQSVV010000003.1, read on the forward strand.
ATGCCGTGATCTCTGCCAGTGCTGATTGGTACTTCTCTCTGCTTTTGGACACTTCCTCGCGGCATTTGGCTACGCGTTCTGCCATTTTCTTTACCTGTAAATAAGGATATGATTTATTGTTACGTGTCAATTGCATTGATATTCTACTAGTACTTGGATATGGTTTAAAATAGCCTCTTTGTCAGAAATATTGGTCAAGTTAGATAAGTGGCAAATATGATGATGTTTGATTAGTAATTTTGGATGTATTGCTCGAAATGGTTGATATTCAGCCTGTATTTTACTGTAAGAGTACTTTCATTTCTTGACTCTAATAGCTTATAATGAAAGGCTATAATAACAGGAACATGCTATAATTGCTTCACAGAGGCAACTATAAATATATATATACAACGATAAACCAATCTTTATTGAAATTGTATAACAATTCTTCCGTACACGGATCAATGGACGATCAATATTATGAGAAACTAGCTGTTGCCAGCGGCTTCACCCGCTACAACACGAAAATTATCCCACGGGAACATAAAATAGGGATAAAAACTATCCTATATGTTAATCCAGGTTATAAACTATCTGTGTACCAAATTTTAGCCAAATCCGTTCGGTGGTTTTTGCGTGAAAGAGTAACAAACATCCATACATCCATACTTACAAACTTTCGCCTTTATAATAGTAGTAGGATGCAAGGACGATTCGCCCCCCCCCCAAGATGAAGGCAAGGGGGGGGAGGTACAGTGACCGCAGAGACTGTAACAAGTGGGGATGGGGGTAGCATCACAAATTGCCACGTCCGCCGGCGACGCGTCCAGACGTCTACGCATAACTAGAGCACCCTGCAGCTGTGGTGACAGGTTTTTAAAAGGAAAATTTGATAGTGATGTACAGCAGTTGGAGTAGCTGATTTAGTGAAGTTACTATAACTAGCGTTTGAACATTATTATAGCGTTCCCACATATGATATAAAATATGTAAACTAAAAGATATATGAATAACTTGCTATAGCAAAATTATTTTACCAGCAAGCTTTTTAAACAAAAGTCTATTACTAACATATTTTTTATACTTTTTTTTTTCTTTAACCCTCTTCGCTATCATTGTAATGATTCTATACTTTTTTTAATGTAATGTTATTTTATCTACATTGAGAGAAAACAAGTCTTCAATATGGTAACCCCCGTACGACAGGGTTGTCACTAATTGGATAACTTTGTTACTCGTTGCTGCAACGAACTAATTAAACTCATAATGGAAAAGTTTACGCAACCTAGTTTTACTTAACAAATATTATTTCATATAATGAGGTAGTGAATGAATATTATATAGGTGGCAACCTTAATTTAGGGTTGCCAGTTGATTATCGTTTAGCAAGAAATATTCTGATGTAACTCAACAAAAACGTATAGAGAGATGCTACAAACGTATACTTTATTTGGCTATTCTCAAACCACTGCAGCTCCTGAAAGCCAGAAAGTGGTGACCACCAGAAAAACGCGGAGAAAATGAAGCTTGACGAAGTCTCGGATACCTAATTTATATCCTGCCGTGAAATTAATCAGAAAAGAATAGCGGTGTAATAGGAAAATATGAGATTTTTCTCCCCTTTTCAGGCGAAATTCTTGAGAAAGCGACCCTTTAGCCAACCCAGGAATCGAACCAGGTTTCTCCCGATTATAGACACTAGCCTTACTTTAAACCGACCTACTCGTACCTTATTAAAATACTGATTAATATTCATTCCAAAATAGTTTAAAACGTGGCAGCCCTATAGGGTTGCTTCTAATTGGATAACGACAAGGAGTCGAGATAGCGCAGGAACGAGCTAATTTTCTCATAAAATAATTTACTTGAGCACTTCATTTTAGCTTAATTTCAAGGAATGCGACTACGACCAGAATTAGCATTGTTCTACTGATTGTTATGAAGCTTATCTAATAGTTTATTGCCTTAGAATTTTAATAGAAACGTTCGTTATAAGTATTTGTTGCATTCACCTATTTTTACCCAACTGCGTGACGCAAAGGAGGGTAATGTGTTTGCCAGTGTATGTAAGTTTGTTTTTATGTAGCGCTCTAGAGGCCAAATGCGTAGGCCGATTTTGATAATTCTTACGTCAATCGGTTCGTCTTATCCTTGTGAGTGTCACTAAAGACATGACAATAATTAAAATTCAAACATATTGTCAAAAAAAAAACATGAACTATGTCAAGTGAGGTCTCGTTAAATAGGTGTTTTAAAATCATCTCTAGGTTCCTTTTAACATTTTTTTTATAGAAAATTTTTTAGTGTAATGTTATTGAATAAACATACCAGGGGGTGTATTACAAGCTCTTAATTCCTGTCAGTTTACGCCTTAAAGTGAACTGCCTTGCTTAGTCGTATTACGATCACACAATGACGGCCAGTAAAACGGTCACGTGACCTCATACCGACTTCTGCCTGTGCTTGTGCCTGGAAATTTCGTATTACAAGCTACTTAATGACATTTCAAGGCCAGATAAACTGTCGAAAATGGCATCTACAAAATCATTCAGTTTACGCCACTTTTGAGTAACTTTTACTGACTTGTTTCTTTTAATTTGTCTTTAAACAGTTGAAACTAACTAAAGTAAACTTTGGTATTAATAATGGAGGCACTACAGAATATCTGGAGCGTGAATACACGATATAATCTCAGCTGACGAGCTTTACATAAAAAGACGACAAAGTTTTTACCTTTTACGACATCTACCTACACATATACACTCATTTACTGAACGCTAAGCAATCAATAGATTCATATACGTAAACATTTACTCATATAGTAATATATTGTTCTAAATAAAAAACATGGTACTCCTGAAAAAAATGTTTTATTTGTCGTAGTTCCATCAGTGTAAGAAAAAAAATATACAGAGCTTAGATTTGAGACACGGTGACGAAATAAATAATCTTTCGTAGCAATGGACGTAGGGTTGAATAAACCAAACAAAATGCGTTGCTTCTGGTACCACAATTTCGCAGCCAATTTCAAGAGAACTAGGTACTCGTACACTGTCTTTCAGTTTGAATAAACGTCCTAGGTTTTATCATTCCTTCACTTGTTGAAACATATCTAGCTCTTGCTTTAATACTTAGAACATTGTTGTGTTGGAACAGCTCCATTTATCAAAATTTTCTGCTCATGACTTAGTCCATTTTGTTTCCTTAATTTCTCTGCGGTATTAAAACGGTATGCTTCTTTATTAATGCAGTAAAAGCACTACATACTCGTAGTGGCATTATAAATAAATAAAATACGATAATCTTGTTTGTTTTGGTAAACAAAACCGCCACAGACTAAAAAAGTATCGCAATACGATCGTTCAGAAACAAACCCCTTTAAGAGAGTTTTATTTGGTGTTAAGTTTTTGCATAAAATGGCAGTAAATGTTGCTCAATTTGATTGTAAATATTTAAATTGTTATTAAAATACATTTTAACTCAAATATCTCCTAAATGTACAATGAATAAGATTTTTTTCACACACAATTTATAAAACCGGTAATCATCGGTAAATTGTCGATTCGATTTTTGAACGAATTCTCTAGCCCGTCGTAATCATCCAGAGACAAGTAATCCTGGATGATTCCTTGCAGAATTACGTACGTTGTAATACGAAATAGAACAAGCCTGCTTAAGGCCGTAAATTCAAATGCCCAAAAACTGCAAGGAATTAAAAAAGGTTGTAATACCCCCCCAGTACTGTACCATTACAAATTAAACGGGATACTATCCATGTTTATATTATACGTTTTCGATAAATGGACTATTCCACACAAAAATAATAGTGTTCAAATCAGACTGAAAACCAGCGCTGACGGTCTTTCACTCAGAAAATGCTGAGTTGGTAACCCTTTTGGTGTGGACATGCTCAGCAAAATTCTTATTGTATTTTCTTATTATTTCTGTATGTGTGTCCAATATCGAAATCGAATAAATGTTTTTCTATTCTATTCTATAAATTGAACCAGTAGTTCTCTAAATTAGCGTGTTCATCTTAACAATCCAAAAGTCTTCAGTTTAATAATATTACTTATCACGACTTTCTGATATTTCAGCAAGATCACCTATCGGGTAGAGCAGTGATGGCCCAGTGGTCCTGACTTACAAATTGTAGGTCGTGGGTTCGAACCACGCCAGGCGCATTACTTTGTGTTATTTATTTCATCACCACTGCTCTCAAAACGGTGAAGGAAAACGTCGTGAGGAAACCGGCATGTCCTAGAACCGAAAATTCAAAGACATGACATGTACCAACCCCCACTGGGCCCGCGTGGTGGATTATGGCCCCCTCCTTCTCTCAGAGAGGAGGCCTGTGTCCCATCAGTGGGAACATTATAGGCTGATGATGATGTCATCATCGTCATCACTAATTTTTACCCGATACCCGATTTGTACCCTATAGCTCATGCTATCGAGTACAAATCATTTGGTAAATAGTTATTTTTAAAATAAAAAAATAATAAAGTAAGGAACATAGGTAACATAGGTGTAGCAACAATTAAGGTAAACGTAGCGTATTTTTTATCCTTTTAACCTCAAAACATTAGCATTCACATAAACCTTTTACTGAAGTCCTCGACTAGCGTACGACTACGAATACATTGTCTTTACGCCTAGCACACACGGCATAATGCCTAATTAAACGTTATCATTGTTATCAAGTAGGCACAGTACTAGCGGTGATTACTAATTAGCAAGCTCAACCTTACCTGTAACACTCGCTGGAGGCGTTGGAAATTAATTAAATAAATTAAAAACAAAAAGCCAAATATTTTTTTGTAGGTTAAATGCACAAAAATCTATAGAGTTTCCCTTATACTGTAATGCTCAATACTGTGGAGTAAATGAATAAAAATCCAGATTTTGGATTGCTGTTGAAACATTTCTGATCAAAAAACACTATATAAAATGTAGTCAGAGGGCTGATTTTTCAATATCCTCAACCTCTAACTGAGGAATTAAAATGACGGTTTGACATAATTTCTATAGATAAGCTGTCAAACCGCCATTTTTATTCCTCAGTTAGAGATTATCTTGCTATTGAAAAATCAGCCCAGAACCGGGTATCGAACCCAATACTAGAAGGAATATTAAAAATATATTTTTGAGTAAATGCATTTTTTTCCATAAAGTTTATAGTTTTCCTTTTCATTTTAGACAGTTTCCATTGAACGATATGGTCCTGAAAAACAATATGCAAGAAAATAAAATGAAAGGTAGAAATCTGTTATCTCAAATAATAACCATGAAATCTTCATTCTCAAGGTAGTAGGGTCAATCTCCGAGAGGCTCAAAATTAATGTCCTCGGCAATTTCTCGAGAACGTGTGTATGTATTTTTTTTTTAAGTGCTGCTCTTAATAGCTAAATAATCAACAAAAATGGCGCTTTAAATCATCATCGTAAAAAGTCATTGAAAAAAAAGATATTAAAAAAAAACCACACAAAATTGCCATTTTTTCATGTGTCGCCACTGCACACACGGTCTATATTTTGATGATAAAAATAAATGTTGACTTTATTTAGCTATTTGATGTTGATGGCCGTAATTATACATAATCAATCTACATATTCTTGACAACATGGGTAATACTCGCTAAGTAAATAAAGAGAAAACACGAGGTCAAAAAATGTGCGTCATTGTCCTGCGCTATGTTTGTTTTCAATATTGAGTCGATTAAGAGATAGGAGGGAGGGAAACTGGTGGCTGTGCGAACAGACCTCCCCGCACCACAGCCGGGCGACAAGCTTTGCTGAAGATACAGGAGCTCGTTTTTAGCAGATATGACTTTGAAATTCGTTCTCCTCAAATGTTCATTTCAAACGTCATTTACATTTTCATTTATTAATCCGTCAAATATTTTTATTATAATATTCATTTTACAAAAAAGTATGAAGGTTTTGTGTACTTACGCAATTATAAAATGTTTTTTGAAATAGCATGTGCGCAAAACAGGTTTAACCAAGTTTTTATCCGATTTATCATTTTTCTCAACATCATTGTCCTGGATTTGTACTGCCATAATGACGCACATTGAGAAGAATGACATTATGGACATAAGCTAATGACGCACGTTGAGAAGAATGACGTTTTTATTTTCTTTATTCATTTTAACACTTATTTTAGACATTAATATTACGTTTAAATTATAATTAAATTATTTTGGTGGTTTTTCTTTGCTCCCGCAATGAGACCCTCAGAGAAAAAGAGGTTCGGATCCCCTGTTAAGAAGTTACAAATTATGTGTCCTTTAGTACTTTGCTAAGATGATAACTTTATGAATAGCTGCTTGTTTCTATATTATATACGTATGTGTATGTCTGCATCTTATTTGTCACAATATCTATGTATGCTTTTGGCTACTATTCCTGTTGCTCCTATTACTACCGGTATGACTTCTGTAGGTGTTTTCCATAATCGTGTTATTTTTGTTTTTAGTAAGTGGTATTTGTCTAACTCTTTAGGAACTATGTTATAATCTGATGGTATTGTTAGGTGTATTTATTTAAATACTGTATTAACTAAACTAATAAGAATTAAAATAACCTGTTTAGACACTGTTGCAAGCGCCATGATCGCGGGTTGTAATCAAAATCTGTCTACCCCCTTTCTCGATCATGGCGCTTGCAAAATTTGCATCGAAATATCGGGAACTCAAACAAACATATAATCACGGAAGATATCCCGAAGTGACATTTTAAAATAACCTAACAAAGAGCATCAAAAAATTTATCTACATCACTGTCAACAGGATAAGTGCCCAGAACGCTGGCAGCATTGCCTTCATTGCGACGTTGGATGGCAATGCTAATTCTTTGACCAAGAAATAGGCCAGCCCTCTGGTCACACGCGAAGAGTCGACTATACGTTTAGCAAGTTCTTTAAAAACTCCAAACGGCTCAAATACACAGCTGCTAGTCAAGCCATTGTATTTATGCTGTTTGAGGTTTTCAGCACTTGCAGCAGCCGCACCAGCATAGCACGCCGTACCAAAAAGAAGGGATGGCGCAAGGGTTTCGACACATGTTGCATCCCACAGCAAAGATCTACCCAGCTTCCATAGCATTATATTATTATAGTCATACCATCTAGTCTCTTCCTATCGTCGCGTGCCAAGCCAATGGGATCTGAAACGGCTAGCACCCTGGCGATAACAAGAGCACGGCGGATGTCATTTAAGCTGCCGTGCCGTGCTAACCAACCCGCACTCTTGCTGCCCGAGACAGTCGACTGCATCGCCACATTCACAGCGATGTGGAGCTCCGTAGGCAGCGCCCAAACGCAGGCATGTAGCGAATTAGCGATCCGGAAAGTAGTGTCACTCAGCATGGTACCTATGTTGAATAACGATAGTGCCTGAAGCCATAGACCCGATTCCCATTCACCCACAGCCAGCAGGCCAGCACGCTCTACAGAATTGGTTGACGTATTAACAAGATTGTACCGTACCAACCTAGAGAGCGGCTCATCCCACTGCCTCTGGAAAGACGGGTTCACGGGCCCATCTGAATCCGGGCAAATAATTTTCCAGGTGTTCAAGCAAGACACTTCAAAATCAGCCAGGGAAAGATTTAAAATCTGTTTCAGTGCTGTGGACAGAGGACAGGAACTAAACTCACACTAAAAATTTTGCGGAAATGTCTATTAAATAATTCGGATACATAAATTATATCAGGACTATTATGTATTACTGTGATGTCTGTCTAGACTGAAATGTCTCACATTAATTTTGCAGACTCATTTTTTTTTTATTATTTATGTTTCTAAAATGCCTGCTAGTTTTTCACACCCAGAGATGATGTGTTGTGTGGTCTCATCTTTCGTTAGACATAACTGGCACTTACTATCAATAAGCCTTTTTAAAATGTCTCTCTCGAACTGCTTATAGTGGCAAATATTGAAAACTAATAAAAATGATTCCGGTTGCTTTTTTAGCCAATTAAAAAGATATTGTATATCTATGTTTGCTTTTTCTAGTACTGCTTTACAATACGGCCCATATTACAAACGTTTAGAGTAGAACCGGTACCGCGAAGTATTGATAGCTTTTACCTGAGTCCTAGCATTTAATTGTGTGTTCGCTACTGATTTTATCCTGCCAAAGTATTCTTTCTTTAGGTGGTCTCTTATTCTGTTATGACCTATTTTGCCCGCCTCATTTATATCTACGTAAATATTTGTACGTCTCGTCTTTTTTCTATTGTTCCAATTTTTAAATTTTGCTCTTCGCTAACTCTACCGGTTGTCAAATGATTGTAGAACATTGCACTTTCTTAATCCAAACTGCATTCCTGTCTCTATAGTAAATAATTCACTTCTATCGAGTTAAATCTTTAAACTATTTTTATAATTTGCATAAACTTTTAAATCGTCCATAAATATGAAGTGGTTCACTGCTAAGTTACTCTTGAGTTTATAACCTTTTAAAATGTATTCATTTGTATGGTTGAAATTGGGTTTATTTCTAAACAAAACAGAAGTGGTGATAATGAATCTCCTTGGAATATTCCTCCGTGTATAACTAAGGGATCAGTGGTTACACTAGCGTTCGCGCTACGAGCCGTCATGATAACATTCCATGTAGGCATGACATGACCATCTCTAGAAAGCCCGTGATAGCACCCGGGCACTTGTATAACCTCAACACCTGAAGAAGCCATTTGTGTCAGATGCAAAGGCCTTCAGAAAGTCTACTCAAGTTTTTCTGACACTGATGTGCGTCTTCTAGTATGGCTTTTTTAACCATGAGGTGATCTTTACAGACCCTGGCGCGTCGCCTGCATCCTCTCTGTTCTGGATAAATAATGTCGTCAATTACAGTGTTTGTACAGTTCGTTAGGTAGCATGGAAGTAAACAGTTTATACATAGTCGGCAAACATGCAATGGGGCGCCAGTTTTGTGGTCCATTAGTGTTTTCATTTTTGGGAATCAAAATGATTTGTCCTGTCGTAAACCAATTTTCTACTGGGACTGTTTTTTGTTTTTTAGACTTTGTTAGATTTTGAAAACCGTGAGATTATAGTTTTGTTATAGTCGTACGGTAGTTGTTATATTTGCCGCGTGATCTTAAAAACCGTTAGTTTACCAATAGTTTTTAAGATCATACGGCGGAACCTTTTAATATTTTGAAATTAAAATGATACTTTTAACCAAATAAAAATATAATTTAGATACTTAATTATCTTCATTGTTTATGTACAAAACTAAATTCATAAGCATTGTCATTGTCCTCAACATATCGTCATTTTCCTAGGCTTGAAAATCATTTTTCTCACATGACATCATTATCCTCAACAACAGTTTAAAAAAAAAATTGATTATCTCTTTAAATTCTTGTTTATCTGTTGTGACACTAATATGAAACTTGTTATCTGAACATGCCCGTTATTACCGCTAAAAAATATGAGCGATGCACGCAGGTTTTCAAGAATCCACAAAATTCAAACAAAAATAATCCGTTCCTGGAGATTTACCCAGTAACAAGATTGTAACGCACAGATAAAAACGTAAAATGTACCTACTTCAGGTACTATCTAAAATTCTCAGGTACACATCTCACAAGTATGATAGCGGTTCTATTTGAAGGTAGACTGGACGTCTTCGGCATTCGGCCTCAAGGGCTATCCATCTATCGCTAACTCAGCGAGAAGTAGGGATGACGAGGGGGTGAAAAAGATCGAGGAACAATTTTCAGCAAATTGTTTTAGGAACTTTTTTGATGGATGTGTGTAAAACAAAGTTAATATGCCGCTTTAATAAAAAAGTTAGGAGAGAAGTAATAATATGATCTCCAAAAATAATGATAACCTAATTCATTAACACGTCAGCTATCTATGGGTTGTAAACTAATCTGTCAACCCAACAGTGATTACTTAGTGGACCGGCACGAAATAAAAAAGAAATTGTAAAGTGAAAAGGTTTCTTACAAAACCATTCGCATCAATTACGAATGTACTAACTCTACATCTTTTTTTGTTAAGTAAAATCATCAAAGAAGTTCTTCTGTTACTGTCCAAAAACATGTTCTTCCTACAGTAGCCCTTTGCATTCCAGGATCACCGTTACCTTTACTCGTCACGCAACTCTTCATGCCCCAGTTATTTTTGAAAAGTATTAAAAAACATATTTCAAAAGTATTTACTGAAAAAATTAAATGTTCCTAAAACCCCGAAATATAAGACCAACAGACCTCAGGGTACACCCAAAATGTTGACCGAACTAAATGATAACAAACAAAAGTAAAGGATCCGATACTCTCCCTCTGGAACAACACAACCCTAGCAATACCCCGCATCAAGCCAGCTAGCAGGGGCGTGAGGGTGCGACTCAACGATGCGACAAAACTGTCGCCCGTCTGTACCTGCAGTCATTAGATTACTCGACCGCCTGGAGGTTACGCCGACGCTCAATAATTGAGCCCCGGAATATGTGGGGATGAAATATATTTTTTAAATTGGGTTTAAAAATGTGTTTGAGGTGCCTACAGGACAGTTTATACCGTGGTGGTGAGAAGATCCTACGCAAGTTTCTGAACAACTTTCATAAACGCCTGTTTTAGCTACCACGACGACACTGTCATTTGCTTGGAAAATGGTCAATTCCAAGCCCAAAGATGTATGAGGTGGATAGGAGCACGAGGAAAAAAAAAACAATAGGTTAGCTTATTTTTCTAGCCTCACTTAGGGTCTCTGGTATAGAAAAGCTACTGGAGGAACTAGGGATTTGAAATTACAAAGAAGCTTGATACGTGTGCCAAAGAGAGTACAACAATGTGTCCAAAACGGTGTACATAATTTAAGGAACTAGAGGGTTGAAGAGTTCGCTACCTATCGCAGGGTTACTCAGCTCAACACCGTTTTACAGCAATGCTACTCATATCAGCACAGCGCAACCACTTAAAAAAAAAATTATATTGCACAGTGCTAGTTAGTAAAATCATCAAATGAGTCTTCCCACCCATGGCTAGGCAGGAGGAACTGTCAGACTCGTACTGACTAAAATCCACGGTGTCCTTCAATAGCCTTTTACGTTACGGAGTCACGGTAATAAGTCCCGCGACCCAGGCAGGCTTCGGCCCTTTTGGGGGAGGCCCGTCATACTGCGCAATCTCTTAACGCACGCAGTAGGATCCACCACACATTCAGGGTTGAACCACATCTGGCAGCACGGAATCGCCTTTTTCCGTCGCCCTTTTTCTTTCTGTCGCTTAGAACTGCCATTTGCTAGACCGAGACAGAAAGCATTATGCGATAGCACGCGGCGGAATCCTCGAGGCGGAAAAAGGCGATTCCGTGCAGCCAGATGTGGTTCAACCTTCACATCTCCACCCTAACACACCAGATATCTCGAACATCACTGATGAAAAACCAGCCTTAAGGCTGCCCACACGTTTGTGGATGCTAGCCCTGACACGTTAATTTCCTGGATACGGTTTCTAGGTCAGTGCCTGTCAATAGTTGTTATTGTATGTGACAACTGACAATACAACTGTTTGACGCAGTAGGAATTCGATGAGGGGTGTCAAGAGTCGAGATGTCGTTATTTTGCGGTTTATTTTGAATATATTTTGCCCTGAGAGGTTCACGTTAAGAAAAGTCAACATTATGTATCCCTGAAGGATTAAGTCAAAGCGTAACTCAAGTATATCTACAGTCTACACAATAAACTTCGTTTGTCAACTCCAAGTCTATGCATTTCCATCACAAGACACCGACCTGCTATTGACAAATTCCCAGACAGAACTAGACGTTCGATTCCAAATACTTTGCATTTTATAAAAAGGAATACGACGTCATTACAAGTCTCGTACAGAAGGTCTACAATCTGTTAAACTCTTCAATTTTCAAAGGCATTAGCTCCTAAATTGACACTTTTAACGGATGGACTTTTCCGGAACCGGTTAACGGTCTTTCGAAATTCAATTTAGTGGGTCATCATCATCATCATCATCTCAGCCATAGGACGTCCACTGCTGAACATAGGCCTCCCCTTTTGTTCTCCACAGATACCGGTTGGAAGCGACCTGCATCCAGCGTCTTCCGGCGACCTTTATAAGGTCGTCTGTCCACCTTGCTGGTGGACGTCCTACGCTGCGCTTGCTAGTCCGTGGTCTCCACTCTAGCACTTTTCGACCCCATCGGCCATCTGCTCTGCGAGCAATATGGCCTGCCCATTGCCACTTCAGCTTGCTAATCCGGTGGGCTATATCGGTGACTTTAGTTCGTCTACGGATCTCCTCATTTCGGATTCGATCACGTAGAGAAACACCTAGCATAGCCCTCTCCATAGCTCGTTGAGCGACTTTGAGCTTTGAGATGAGGCCGATAGTGAAAGACCACGTTTCGGTGCCGTAACTCATCACTGGTAACACACATTGGTTGAAGACTTTCGTCTTGAGGCACTGAGGTATGTCGGACGAAAAGACATTGCGTAGTTTCCCGAACGCTGCCCAACCGAGTTGGATTCGGCGGTTGACCTCTTTCTCGAAGTTGGACCTACCTAACTGGACTACTTGTCCTAAGTAGATATATGAGTCAACAACTTCGAGTACCGAGTTTGCAACAGAGACTGGGGTGGGCACAACATTGGCATTTGACATAATTTTCGTCTTGTCCATGTTCATTTTCAGGCCCACCCGTTGTGAAACTCGGTCGAGGCCATCGAGCATCATGCTGAGTTCCTCCATCGACTTTGCCATGACTACGATGTCGTCGGCAAACCGAAGGTGAGTGATGTATTCGCCGTTGATGTTGATGCCAAGTCCTTGCCATTCCAGGAGCTTGAAGGCGTCTTCCATTGCGGCAGTAAACAGTTTCGGGGAAATAACGTCCCCCTGTCTCACGCCTCTTCTCAATGGAATCGCCTTCGTGCTCTGCTCCTGTACTCGGACCGACATGGTGGCGTTATTATACAAGCACTTCAACACCTCGATGTACCGATAGTCAATACGGCATCGCTGGAGTGACTCAAGTACCGCCCATGTTTCCACCGAATCGAAGGCTTTCTCATAGTCCACAAACGCTAAGCATAGTGGCAAGTTATACTCTTCGGTCTTCTGTATAACTTGCCGCAGCGTATGGATGTGGTCTATGGTACTGTAGCCTCTTCGGAAACCGGCTTGTTCGGGAGGCTGGAAGTCATCAAGTCTGTGTTCGAGACGGTTCGTGATAACCCTTGAAAACAGCTTATAAACATGGCTTAGAAGCGTGATGGGTCTGTAGTTCTTCAATAGGCTGTTATCACCTTTTTTGAAGAACAGCACCACCTCACCTCTACTCCATGCTTCAGGCGTTTTGCCCTCGAAGAGGACGGCATTAAAGAGCTTCTGGAGGACTTTAAGTACCGGTGTTCCACCCGCTCTCAGAAGCTCTGAAGTGATTCCGTCCTCGCCCGCCGCCTTGTTGTTCTTAAGCTGCTTCAGGGCCATCCTAATCTCGTACAGACTGATGTCCGGGATATCTTCGGTATAATGTCGGGACAGCTTGGCTCTTGGATCTCCTACCAAGCTGTCAACGGGCTTTGCGACCGAAGTGTATAACTGTCCATAGAACCTCTCGATCTCGCCTAAAACCTCTGCTTTGGTCGACGCTATGCTGCCATCCTCCCGTTTCAGCTTTGTCATCTGGCTTTGCCCAATAGACTTGTCCTTTGCGAACACTTTAGAGCCTTGGTTTCGCTGTATGGTCTCTTTAACACGATTCGTGTTAAAGAGACGCAGATCGTGTCGCAAGGACTTAGATATACGTCTATTGAGCTGCCTATATGACTTCGCGTCATCGGAAGACTGCAGCTGTAGCAAACGTCGTTCAGCCATGAGGTTTAAGGTTTGCTCGGACAATTTCTGAGGTCTATCTTTACGGCAGGGTCTAAAAAACTTAGACCCTACCGTGCGGACAGTTTCCACTAGCCCATCGTTGATCTCGTCCACTGACACTAAGTTCTCAAGGCAAGCAAAGCGATTAGAGAGCTCGAGTTGAAAGCTTTCGGGGTTTTGAATATGGGGCCGAGTAGGTCGGAGCGTAGACTTCATCAGGCTGGACCTTTCAAGTTTAACATTGATATTCAGCGAGCCTCTTACGATTCGGTGATCGCTACCGGTTTTTACCCTGTTGATCACAGAGACATCACTGAATATCCGTTTCTTGTCGGTCATGAAGAAGTCTATCTCGTTTCTCGTGAAACCATCGGGACTCAGCCAGGTCCATTTCCTGTGAGGCGGCTTCTGGAAGAAAGAGTTCATCATGAAGAGTTCCTCTTTCTCCAGAAAGTCGGCCAGCCTCTGTCCCCTAGGGTTCCGTTGCCCATATCCAAATTGCCCCACTCTCAACTCATCACCGCTTTTCTTGCCCAACTTTGCGTTAAAGTCCCCCATAACAACAGTGAAGTGGGTTTTGGAGCTATGTATGGCCCTACTTACGTCCTCATACATAGTCTCCACTTCATCATCGGAGTGTGACGAGGTCGGTGCGTATACCTGAATGACCTTCAGCGAATATCTTTTGGATATTCTGAGTATTAGGTATACCACCCTGCTCGACACACTGTCGATGGTTATTATATTGTTTACGAGGGACTTGTGAACGAGAAACCCGACACCACCTTGGGACTGTTGGTCGCCCTCCCGGTAGTAGAGCAAGTTACCAGACTCCAGGGTTACGGTGTCCTCCCCCTCTCTACGGACTTCGCATAACCCCATAATGTCCCAGTGTAACTTGCTCAGCTCCTCTTCCAGCTCGCAGATCTTTTCGTCAGTCCTCAATGTGCGAATGTTGTGTGTTACCAGGGCCAGTCGTCGTGGGGGTGGGTAGCCGGATCTCTTCCGGAGATTCTTAGCACCCCCTGCTCCGCCGTTACCTTGACCGCTACCCGCGCCAGGGATAGCGGAGCTGCCGGGGACTGGGGGCCTGGTCTCTGTAGTTTCCATCTTGGGGGTAATTTGCCATAATCGCCACGCTTGGCAGGCGGGTTGGCGATCGCAGTGAGGATGTGCAGTACACGGAGGACGCTGCTGCCCGACCTCCGGTTTGTCCCTTAGTCGCCTCTTACGACACCCACGGGATGATTTGGGGGAGCGCAATTCTAAGCCGGCGCCCCACGGGTAACTTCCGGAAAATGTCACGTTAATCACCGCAAAATCGTTTCGGTACTGACAGTTTTATCGATTTAAAGTTTTGTATAACTCTTCCACTGAATACGAAGGTTCTAAAGGTGAATTTTATAACTGTTGGCACCTTTCAAATAAGAATATACGCAACTGATCTCTAGAAATCTTGGGACCAATAGTATGGACAGTATTCAAAGCAGACTTGATTGAATTGAACTCGATCGTTTGAAGCGGACGTTGGAAAATTGTATGTTAGGGTTTGCACGCTTAAATAAACATTTGAGCTAGGCATATTTTTTGGTTGGTATACAATAATTAAAACATAAGGTCTGGTAATCATGTGTGAAGCCGACGTGGCTTGGACCTAATAGTGCAACAAGATTTCGCAATGTGTTATTTATGAGTACTATGTCATAAATAAAGGACAAGCTTACAGTCACCAACTTTTCTTTGGGACAATAATTTGGGTAAATTCATAGTCTATGAGAAAGTAACACCACCTCACAAACACCAAAAGAAACATGCGCCAACAAAAACAATGGACGACACAAATCCAAGCCATCAATTAAAACACAATCAAAGCAAGATTTTAAACTAAGAAAAAACAAAGTTCGTGGTAGCTTGTCCTAATAGGATTAACAGTAATTGATGCAATTAAATGGCCATCAGGACGGTAGAAAGAATTACGGACGATAAGGGGACAGAGAACGAGTGAATTAAGTGGTATCTGCGGGACAGGAGTATAAGGGTCTCAGCACACATATGGGATCGGAAAGGGATCGTCACCGTATCGCCTCGAGCCGTTCAGAATGGTTTGTATTAAACTCCCTACTGCAACGCACACTAATCGGAATAATAACGTAATCGCCTCGCCTCGGAACAGGCTCCGAACTTGAATTCCCGCGCTTACGGCTCATCGTCCCCGCGCTTACGTTTCTCCGTCCCCGCGCTTACGTCTCTCCGTACCCGAGCTCACATCTCTTCGTCCACCCTTTCCCCTTTCCCCTCCCGCGACTTGCCTGCTAAAGACGCCGCCATTCGCAAGGAGTATTTCATTCGTGTTGCGCGTATGTTTTATTTAAAATTTTAAGTTTTTCTTGCTATTTTCTTTTTCCTCTTCATCAAGTGCTATGGCTATGATAGCCAACTCACGTATTGTAAACCAAGACATAACCGTGCGCTACACTTAACGTTTGGATTCAAACTGATCTGGTGCCAACCAGGTCAGCCAGGGGGCGGCGAGGCGTAAGCGCGGTGTCGCCTAGCCGTAGCCGAGTTGACGTACAGGCGCTGCTGATACGCTTTCGTTACGTGCATACGGTAGGTTGACGCCTGGTTGACAGCGAGGCGAAAGGCGTTACGGTTACGATCCCTTTCCGATCCCATATGTGTGCTGAGACCTTAAGACCGAGACTCCACCAAAGCTGTGCGAGTCGAGACGTGTTTTGAGCGGCCAATAGAATTGCGTTATTGACACAGCTCCACTCCGGCGACGCAATTCTATTGGTTGTTCGAGGCACATCTCGACTCGCACAGCTTTGGTGGAGTCTCGGCCTCTATCTGAGCACGAAACCCGTAGCTTCGGTTAAAGTTTCGGGTGTTTATCATTTAAGTACAGAGACATAATAATATGATTTCATCCCGATAGACTAGACTAGGTTAATGAAAGACAAAGTGAGATAAGTGACATAAGTAGCTTAAAGTGCACTAATTTTGCCGGTAACGAAAATAAGTGGACTTGGATAGACAAATTCGGTCGCTGATTGGTTACAGACAAAAATAGGGGTCAAAATTGCAACTGAGATAGATTATAAAATATCAACGTAAACTGATGCTTCGATACAATAAATGTAAATTAAATCACCAGAAAATATCAGAGCCACACCTTAGAAAATCTGCTTTATAGGAAGCATACGCGCCACGCTCTGAGGTAATTATGACATGTTTCCTGACTTGCCTTCGCAGCTTCGCCATTACATGTCAAAACATTCCGCGCGGGAAAAATAAACTCAACGAAGACTTCCATTTCCCAATCAATTTCACAAAGCCATCTTCGACTTCCTGCAATGAGTAATACAAATATTGATTCCGATACGTCCTCGTATTTACGAAGGAGGTACAAACAGTGTAGCCGGGATATTGACGTGAGGTCCTATGCAAACAGATTGTGGGTCCGCAAATGTGTATGCTGTTTATTTACGGGTGCCTCCATCACCTTAGGTGATTGCTAAAGGTGTGGAAGGAAAATATATAGATTTAATCGAACGATATTTTTAGTGAAGGCGTGGGTATTGAAGGAGTGGGATATTTTCCGATTAGACAATAGTGGGTAGATTAAACGCAATAGAAGTTTTACAAAACTTAAAAAAAAGTCGATAAACTAACAGAAAAGATGTTAAGCTCTGTTATTAAAATATCGGAAAACTTATCCAATCATAACTGTGACGATTCTTGCAATAAGCGAAATGTTTGTTTAGTAAGGGCATGTCAATCTTTGGTAAACAAGTAGACAGTGAATTTTCGCATATACTCGTACAGATCATTTATCTAAGATCGGATGATTAATCGAAAGCAATGATAAACTAGAAGACCGATATCTCAGAAACTATAGATTTGCTTGTACAAATCAAATACATTTTTGGCAAACAGAGTTTCGATTTTATTTTCCTCAGTGGCTTTACATTTCTTGAGCTTGCCAATGAGCCACAATACACCAAGTTCACGGTTCCCACCTTGGACAAAGATAATCAAAACAAACAGTCCTTCGCACAAATCCTGAGGCATTGTCCTGCCTAGAAGTAGATAACACATTATCGCTCTGTACATAGTTACATATATACAACGGCAAGTACACTCGACAAAGTGGAATCATGACCCATTTTGACAATATATCGTTTGAATCCGTCAAATTGACTAAGATCAAAGTCGTTACCATGGATATGTATGTTTACGCGAATGTGGACCTAATTGTTTTTGAAAGTCTGTAGGAAAATAAGCTTATGGTACCTAGGTCATAATTCCACTTTGTCGAGTGTACATACATAAAGGTTGGTATGTAGCCTATGTAGGTAATGATTCAATTTCCGTACATATACGCACGTTTGAAGTCAAGGTACGTACAGTGAGATTTAGAATTTATGGTAATTTATGTCATGACTAGCTGTTGCCAGCGGCTTCACCCGCTACAACTCGAAAATTTCTTACCCGCGAACATTTGCGGCAGGTTTTGGCCCTCTAAAGGCCCCCCACGTGTAAGTACCTACCATATCAATCAGGATTTTTTAGTGACAAAGTCACAAACATCCGTCCATCCATCCTCACAAACTTTCACGTTTGTAATATTAGGTAGTATTGACAGTAGTGCTGTTAATTAAAAAATTGATGGGATTTTGTACTAAACTCCTGAATTTATGATACCAATATCTATAGACTTGCCAACGAATAAAAAATGAATTATTGCTACTCGTATGTTAAATTTTTAGGGTTCCGTAGTCAACAAGGAACCCTTATAGTTTCGCCATGTCCGTCCGTCCGTCCGTCCGTCTGTCCGCAGTTTAGCTCAGAGACGCACAGTACTAGAGAGCTGTAATTTGGTGTAAATATACGGGTTTGTTGTGCCGAAAAAGTGGTAAAATAAAATCTCGTGAAATATTTTTTTTTAGGGTACCTCCAGTACTTACACGTAAAGTGAGGATTTTTTTTTTCTCGCGTACCCCTTAGTGTGGGGTATCATTAAATAGGCCTTTAAAAAATAATGATAGTTTCCATTAACAATTTTTTGATAAAAAAATTCGTTTGTGAAATATTAAGCTTTAAAGTGCTAAATTTTGCTCGATTCGAGTGTCCCCCCCCTCTACCAGCTAAACGGCTATGTTTGGGGGTGTGAAAAAATTCACAATAGTAGTATATATAACGAAGTTTAAAAGAAAATTATCATGACTAAGTAGGCTTTACAACTTTACGAGTAATAGTCGACCAACTTATAAAATGTACTTGATATCATATTTTCTTAAACAAAATGTATCGGAGACAACTGCAAATGTAAGTTTGTCAACTTTATTTTTACAGCTTTTATAGGTATGTTTTTTGGGGATAGGTAAGTTTTTATCGTCAGCTATTTTTAACTAAATTCAAAAAAAAGGAGGGGGTTCTAAATTCGTTGTAATCTTTTTTCTTATGTATTTTCCCCGATTTCTCAAAGACTCCTGGACCGATTTTGAAAATTCTTCTTTTTAAAGTTAAATTCAGCGAATCTGTTTAGTTAGTTCGCATAAGTATTTTGATGGGCAACTACGGAACCCTACACTGTGCGTGGCCCGACACGCACTTGGCCGGTTTTAGTAGTAAAGTAAACTGGAACCATGCTACTACGAAATTGGTCTAATTTCAAAGTAAGAAGAACAATTTGTATTTTCTCATGTTACGCTAATTTCAACTTGCCAAGTGTCTATGCCTAGGCAATTCAGAGTGATCCGGTAATCTTATGACACAGTAACTCCCAATATTTATATCAACTTTTACCATAAAAATAAGTTTAAGATAGGTAATAGAAAAAACCGATATTTTCTATTGTCGCATCGCGATATATCGTGTCAGTTAAGCCCCAAACACTGGAGCATACTCCAGTCGCAATTATCCCAGGAATCCCAGGACAAAAGCTTTGTGCAGGGCCCTTAATTAATGAGGAGACTCCAAAAATATTTTGAAAGAGTCTTTATAAAGAGCTTTATAACTGAGTTTTTAATTAATTTCGAAGAATGACAACTTTGTAACTGAAGCAGAACGAAAATGGTAAAAAGATTTCCATTTACTCTTAAATCATTATTTATTTATCAACATATTTCCTCGATTAAATTAAAAACGTTATTTATTTCAGGCAATCCATTGCCGGTATAACATGTCGAAATTCATACTTTCATTTCCCATATTTCCCGTTTGTCAGTTTTCGACACAGCAATATTGAAAATGTGCTTTTGAAACTGACCTGAATATGTCCATACAACAAAACCACAGCATTCGGTTCCACGAATCATAAAATGGACGCAGACAATTAAAACGGGATGGAAATCTGTTTCATTGTACACAAATAAATATCGCAACATCTGCCTATACTAGCCCTTTTTCGCAACTACATTTAGGTATGTTAGACTTCCAGTCGAACCGGATGCAGCTAAATATGCGCGAATGCCTATTTGAACTCTTGAACCCAGTAACTGGCTATTACCCTCTGGCAAGACTGGTAGTCAGTAAGTTGGCTACAAGTCAATCAACATCTTTTCGTGCTTTCCAAGATCGGAGGAAGCTGGTTATTTAAAAAATATGTATTGGACAATATTTCGAGTACAATACAAATCATTTGTGGGATTTCTGACCAAAGTAACGATCAGATTACACTTTGCTATAGAAATCATAAACTTTTAACAAGATTCCTGAAAGAACTTCGAAGGGTTTCTCAGAATCTTTGGCAAAAACCTTTCAGTAATATAATTAAACTTCAAGGAAACTCTACTATCGGGTACCTGTTAATATTGGTATTTGTTCATTCAACTGGTGCTGATCAGTGTGTTTAAAAGGTCTTTTGTCTGGTACTAGACAAAAGACCTTTTAAACACAAGCAAGCTACACAAGCTATTCCAATAAATATTGACAAGTTCATATTACAAATTATAGGACTCATGCATGCCATTTAATTATGGCGCCTATTTGTCTGCCCTATACAGAATTATATCCTACAAGTGGATAAGCCCTGGCTATTCTCGGGGGCCGAGTTCCTGTAAACACGAACATAACAGGGACATATCTTCCAACTAACGTCTTTCAAAAGACATAACAAGTAAGACATGACTTTCAAAATAAAATCTATCTTCTCTCAGGAGGGTTCTAAAATTTGCAGGCTCGCTACGCTCGTTTTTTAACCTATATTTATATGATTCTCTTGAATTTCTGTATAAGTCAATTGTTCCGTATATTTCTGTAGGAATACCTAAATATACCTAATGTTTCTGCAGCTTTTACATACTTAACATACTTACGCATGACATTTTTACATACATGACATTTTTACATAACTTTGACATTTTTGTTTCGCTTTTGCCTTCTTCATGGGCCCATCGCATTTAAGTGCCTTAGGCCTGCAAAAGGTTAAAACGACTGACAGCTCTAAATTTTAGAAATTGATAGTGATACCGAAAGATCAGTTGTTTTGACTGAACTTCTTGATCAGATTCAGGAAAATTATTATAGTCTGAATCTTTATCTTCTATCTTTATCTTAACTTCACAAGAATTCATTCTCATTTTACAAACGGCATTGCTAGGTCATTGCCAGCCATGGTTATGCTCAAACATTAACATAAAATTTCGACAAACCGCAACACGGCTGCGGTGGCGCGGGTTCCGAGGAAAGAAAGCCGCGATGAAACTATGCTATTGGCACGAAACTATGCCATCATGCCATGGGAAGCACGGAGGTGAAACTGTCGCGCCTGCTATCAAATGTTTGAGGCACATCGTTTTAAGATGGGAGTACAAATTATCTTATATTTTCCTTGAAATCATGACTCCGACCTTTGCAATGTCAAATAGCAATTTAAAGAAAAACGCAATTCATAATTTTCCTGATTAATTCAACTATGAAGAAGTAAATAATGGTGATAACATCTTATTTTTGCTGTCCTCATTAACTTAGCTAAGACATTGAACTTCAGATTCATTTAAATCCAGTACTGTTCATCTCTCAAAATAAATAAATAAATGTACGACAGTTCTTATTTCTTATGCAGTTAGACTGCTTTCCTTGGCATTGGTCCTCTAAGTTTGAGGCAGTCTAATCTCTGTTAAAAGTGGATTCAAATCAAACGTGTCTAAAAATCTGTCCTGGGAACCATGCAGTGCTATAAACAAAGATGAGATTCATTGGATGCGAATATGACAGTGATTGCTTGGACCTTGTCTTGTGATTCGGTGAATTATGTTCAGAGGTTCGTGCTTTTTATGTGCAAAACTTAACGCTCAACTATTGAATTAAAATGGTGTATGTGGAAGAAATTAATAATGTTTATGCTCTACAGCAGGTTCATTGCAAAATCATCCCTAAATAATAACACACATTGACTAACTTGGTGAATCAGTGCTTCAGAACTCTAGTCCTTCATTTCTATCCCCGCCTTTAACTCGACCGGAGCCCTAAATGAACTAAGGATGCAAAGATACAGTGAAATAGGCTTGACATGCCACGCGGGTGAAAAGAGGGATGCAAACATATAGTTAACACACATATAATAAGCAAGCTTTGTAATTGCATAGTAAAAGCAACTTGGGAAAAAAAGAAGCAAAAATTGGCAGATCTTTTAGGCCATCCACACATTTCAAGGTCCTCTAAAGGCTTTTCAGTTTCAGTGTCGTCTCAGATACCAAAAAAAATTGACGGCTTTTAATCTGCTGGGTGATGAGCCATCAAGTATTTCAAAGCATGCATTGCAGTCTCCTAACATTGACAGACAAACCTAGTAGCAGGAATGCAGCACAACCAAGAACTGTGCGGATAGTTCTAAAAATATGCTCGTCTCTTTCTTTCTCAAGTGTTTAACATAAGCTTGTAACTGTATGTATGTTATCTGTATGAAGGCAGATGCGACCAATTCATGCAGTATTGGTATAGAAAGCCCAAGACACTGTACACGGCCTCGCTACCAACGTACCTCGTGTCCTCGCTTGGAGTTCTCTCCCTGGAAGGGAAAATATCGTCAAAATATAGTCATACACATTTAATTTCTTCGTATTTTAGTAGCATATATCGTACATGCTAGGTAGATAATTATTCTTATGGTTGACTTGAGGTTTGCAAATCATTATAAAGTGGATTTTAGTTTGATTTTATAACTTAATCCATTTCATTTCCTTCTCAGATATTTTAAGAGCATGCACTTGATCCAAAACTCATGATTTCCAAAAGTTGCTTGGCACCCACAAATTATCATGCTCAGCTTGATGGCAAATTAAATTTAACAAGCTTCCAGAAATCAAGAATTCATTAAGGAAAGATAATTTAGTTTACGACACTTATCATCCATATTTTTTTAAGATTTACGAACATGCAAAACATTAAAAACTGTATCAGTTTACGTAAAATTTTTGGCAAGCTGAAGTTGAGATTGTGACTTGAATTTACCAATTTGAATTCAGATTCCTAACTGTTCTTTCACGATAAATACTTGTGTTAAGTTAAATAAATGAAAAAGTTTACGTAAATAATCATCATCATAATCCAACCTTGCTACTTGGGGTCGGCGAAACACAATTCTCCCATTTTTCCCTTTCAGACGTCACGTCATCATTTACTGATTTCTTTCATATCATTCCTTAAGCATGTGTTAGAGGATGTAATTCAAGCAAGAGTGCTTCACCGTCAAACACATCATTGCTTGCCACCAGGAAACATAGTGACAAAGGCGAAATTGTAAAAAAGTTCTTTAGTAAAAGCTTTGTATTCGCGAATTGTGATTCAGTTTGGCGTCTAGAGGCGTTCATCAATTTCGCCTTTATAGGGACGTTGGATTGCATCAATCTAGAACATGCTTAACACAATCCATTCATGTTTTTCTAAGTTAACATCGATATTAACCTCACGTTTCGAACCAACGTCATCAGGTACATGTAGGTCACCCAAGGCATCGACATTACGTAATGCGACGGAGCCACCCCGCACAGGTGGCTAGACATGTTTTATTGAGCTGCTTAATTACGCTTATTATAACGGCACATTACGTCTATACATTGAAGGTTTAGGCAGAGGGATACCTATATAAAAGTACAGCCAAGTGCAAAGTTTAAGTCCCATGTATTATCGACCAAATTGCCATAATACGGGCTAAAATCCAGACTCTGACGCTGGAAATTAGGTAAATAAGTATCAATGGAATGGTTGCCGGAAGTTTTTAGAAGAACCTTTGGCCGATCATGCATCGGCCAAAGGTTCGAGAATCCTGGGCAAGAAATAGGTGAATCTTCCATAGACCAGAGAAACGTAATCAATTGTTATTACAGACAGCATTTCTTTAACGATGAGAGAAAAGTCCTTGTTTTTTATTATTAAGACGCCTGTTCCAAGTGACAGATCAGCATTTTACAAATCCATGAAGAACACAATAGAATGGAAATAAGTAAAAGTTACAGCCATACTTTCATATCTGGTTATGAAGAATTCAATTTTATTCAAATAGAATTCCAGTCCAGTCGTTTATTTTATAGCTTTTTTTGCAATGCACATATAAAGTAAGATACGATAAACTATTCATTTGAAATAAAGAGTTCTACGAGTATATACTCGACGTTCGTGACACAACCTTTTTACGACAATTTCCCGAATAGAGAAGAATGTTAGGCAAAATTTATAGAAAGGAGTGCAGGGAATTAATTAGTATTCTTTTCTTAGTTAATATCGTATTACGGTCGAATTTCGATCAGTGAGTGTCCACTAAATAAATTGATTCGGTTAGGCGGCAAAATCCATACATATCTATTAGGTTAAAATAACCGTTCGGCTCAGATTGAATTGTGAAATGGATAAAAAACACAATCGAATTTAATGTGCCGACACGAATAAGTTTGTAGCTATACCTACAGAACTTTTATCAAAGCAGTATAATTTTCAACCGAATTTTTCGTAAACATTGCGTCGCCGTGGTTTAAATTACTTGCCTTTGGTGAAGGTTGAGCTAATATTAGCGGGTGATATTGAAAGTACGCTTGTTTAGGAGATAGCCTAATTTTATGGAAATAAAATTGTGTGCGATGTCACTATTGAATGGAATATAATCGTTGATAACGAGAAAAATCGTATGTAGCTTAGGACATAATTTTTTACGTGTTTGTTTTTATGATTGACAGTGCTGTAAGAGGGCAAATGTATGCTGGCGGCAAAATCGAAGTGTTTGATCGTACTGGTATGCTGTTTCATCCCCAATCAGCAGCATATGATTGCAAAACAGAAGAAGATCACAACATTAGCGGTAAGAAATCGTTAACTGGCGGCAATTTGCAATTTACGGTAGCAGTCGCCGTTGTCACAATTGTACCTAAAATGCCTAACCTAATGTAAACCTGAACCTGTAAACCTGTTAAATGATCAGCAAGGTTTAAATATGACTATGTTTTCAACCAAACCTTCCTATTTTAAGTCCGCGAAATGTTGAAAATTGCCGCTAAAAATTACCAAAGCACGCGCACCCATCAGTTCTGGTTTGGGAGCGGGAACACATTTGCATTCTCCACAAACACCTCAGCAGAATTTATGTCCTAACCTAAGCACCTAATGGTGGTATGCCGCTTTGTGCGGTGGATAAGCTGATCCAAATAAATGTAACAGCTTTGTGCCTACCACATTATTTTGACGAATAAATGTCGTTATCTATAAACAGAGTGATACTTTTAAGTTGGCCGACAATTTTGGTACTTATTTTTTTAAAGTGTCGAAAATCCGTTTGCTGTGTATATGTGAAAAGTCTATCGACATACAGACAACGTTTCTTTTACAATATTAGACAGCATGAATTCAACATTTTCCACAAAAACTCTCAAGCCTCTTCAAGCAAGGTAGTTTCCACGTTCAATGCGACTGATAAGACACTCGTATCTGTTATCAAACTCACGATTATTTGCCTGCGGCACATAGTAAGACATGAGAGCTCATACAACTCGAGTGGGTTACGTAAATAGGAAAATTAGGTTCGAACAGAGTGTATTACGTACATGACGATTATTTGCGTCGTTAGTTTCAGGGGTTGACAACTTTTGGGTATTTTGTTTGTATACTGTAGGAATTTTGTATTTATGATGGATGACTGTCCATATTAGTTTATTCATTTGTGGAACAAGGAGTAGCTGGAGTTTATTGAAGTTTTATAACAACGAAATGTCCTGAATATATCTGATAAATAAAACTAAGCCTTTTCCAAATGTCTGACTTCCACAACTTAGTTAGATTAAAGTTAAAGGAAAAAGAAAGACTGTTTATCAGACTGAAAAGAGCTGATACTTCTTGCACCAACAGCTTAAATATCCGTGAATCGAACTCCGAAAACTTTTAATTCGGGTATCGATTTTGTAGCATTCTTTGACTCGTCTTCTCTCCTAGTACTCGCTCTTTGTGATGTGAGATTTTTTCTTGTAGACCACACACGACAACAAAAATAAATAAAACAATAACCACTTAGTTAAATAAATTGCCTGTTAGCGCAGACATGACAATTGCTCGTAAATCTAACAGAATACATAGAGTACATCTCTCCACGCGATTAAACGCGGGAATCAACATGTCAATATAGTCGTGTCGTGATGTGCGCGTACGCATGGATAGAACAGGTGTGGGAAACCTTTTCAGACTTTTCATGTTATTGAATATTGTCATAGATGACAACATTAATGTATACGAGTATAAGGCAGGCAAAGATACTCCCTGATACCAAGGACGACTCTTGTTACTTTAGGGACTTTTAAAATACAATAAAGAAAACGGGAACCTCAGCACGGGTAGCATGGCGATTCTATCTCTATTCTACCAAGAAAAGACAAAGTTATTTAATCGTTATTTCTACACAAATCGACTGTTTTTTTGCACAAATATGACACCATTCTTACACTATTGAAGAAAAGAACGTTTATTTTCCATATTTTACATAAACATGCTTAAAACGCTAAAATTATTTCTACGTTCGTCATTTTGTCAATTCTTGCGTCGACAAAACCCCTTTCTACGGCGCCATGCTACGCCTGCTGAACAAGCATACTCGTACCCGGGATGTCCTTATTCGACAGACAACAGCTACTTAAATGTTTACCACCCCTGACATAATGATACGCGTGTGTAATTGGAGCACGCGAGTCAATGATTAGTTTTTTAGCTATTCGTCTGTTATGCATTGGAATCTAACACGATTATAGTGGCAATGGCTTGTTCATACGAATTATCAACACACCACTTTCAGATTACTGTGTAATTGTATAAATTATGGAAAATTTTAGCTGCAGTTTTTTTTACTTTCAAAGTAATGACGTTTTTATATTCGAATCCTAAGGTAATAATAGGGTCTACGGGGCCCCCATAAAGGGCCAAAGCTTGCCATGCTTGCAGGACTGTCTAAAAAGGTAACCGTGACCCTGTAACGTAAGGAGCTATTGAATGACACCGTGGATTTTAGTTAGTACGAGTCTGACAATCCCTGCCGTTCCACCCTTATACCTTCGGACCTAAAACGGGATTTTTGGGGCTTAAACTGAAAAAACTCTAGGTTACCCTTTGTTGATCATAATTCAGAAAACAGGTCTCTATAATAATATGAACTCACTTTGTTTAGTATTGGATTTCATGGCTGATCAGTAAGGGAGTGATTTTAGCATTTGTAACTGCAAATTATTATCATGATAAAGCCTTTTCCAAACTATAGTGGGGTCAACTTCAAGTCCTTCTCCTTCCATAATAACTTTTATTTTATTTTTAACTCCAACACGTATAATGGAAATTGAACCAATTATAAAAAGTGCTAACAAAGCCAAACAGAGTTTTAATTATCCAGTGCAAGTGCAGTGCATTATAGACTAAAATAACAGTTAATTTAAACGTAACAATAACATTTTCATTTGCGTATTTTCCCGAGTGTGTATTTTTAATTGTTTATAGAGGGTGGTCAAAGTGGTTTACGGTTCGTCGGCTTGCAAAAGGTATGCACAAAACTGCGGAACAATTTGAAATTGTATTTTGTTTTAAAATGTGGGGGAATCGCAGTTCTAAATGTTCATTTGGTGCTTTGGATATTTTGCCCTACAAAACAGTTAAGAAACTAATTTTAAATATTTTATACGCTTGCATCACGAGTTGTGTATATTTTAATTAGGTATTGAAAAATAAAACTGCACACAAACGTTTTCATTCACAAGTTTTTTTTGTGAATCGAAGACTCTTTTTACAATAGGAACAAAACATAATTATTCCAGTAAATCCACTAGGCTAGGAAATTGATAATTACGTGGAAAAAAATAAATAAACTGAGTAGCAATTTAAAACCATCCCCTAGTACTAGTACACAATTATAACTTCTAACGTGTCATCAAAACCATCCAATTTCGCATTGAAACAAGGTAAAGCCGCAAGTTATTACAAGCCAGTTAAACTTCTATACATTGCCCGCAACCGCAACGCAAAAGCTTCTGTACAGGGGGTCTACTCTTTTAGTCCGTCAACGAAAATACGGGGCCGTAGATACTCGATACGTTTGATAGACAGATAGATGATTTTATTTAGTGCAAAAGAGACACAAAAAAATAACAGGTTCATAATTTCACATCACAGTAACAAGAAAAAGAATTTAAAAAAAAAACAAATGTGATAGATAACAATAAAAAAAAAGAAAAAGAGTTTGAGTGAACCTTCATCAGTTCTGAGAACACATTGGGACTCGAGACAACTATTTAATCATGCTGTTACCAATTTTTAGTTCATATCACTAACGAATTTTATGATGCACAGAAACGCCTGAAACTTCGACCGAAGTTACGGGTTTCGTGCTTAGTAGTACCCCTGTTACAGACTTCTACCGTACAGTCAACAGTACGTAGAAATACTTGCCAGAACCACCATCTTTATGCCCCAGGAATAAGGTTGGTTTTCGTAGTACAAGTATTAGTTACGGTTGAGCGTACTGAGATAATTAATGGTGTAGTGTTCGTGACAAGTTCGAATAATAACCGGTAATTGTGCTATGACCTGACAGCTTTGTAGGTTTTCTCTAATAGATTCTGGGAAATTGCTGAAGAGTTATTGTTTTTGGGTCCACTTCCACTTAGCTTGTCAAAATATTATCATCACCTCCATGACGGGTATCAAGTTATCATCGTTTACCTATTCAGTAAAACAAATTGGCTGCTGAAATTATATCTGTCTTTTTACGGTACGAAGAAATTCTCGTAAAAATTCGAGTCGTGATCCATAAAGCATATGCGACTATAAAACCTTAAAATTCCTACAATAGGCAATTTTACCAAAAAATAATTATTCCGAAAGATAGATTATATCAATGAGGGATTTTCTTTTTATGTTTTCCCTAGTCAATGGATAGATGGCGCTGAACTTGAAATGTTACTGCAATGAACGAACGTCACGTCATTTTTTTATTTTTTTCACTTGGATGTAATTTTGATATCGTAAAACAAAAAGAATATGTCATGTCATTGTCAGTCACATCACATCACACAAATGGCATTTTGAAAATAAATAACAACAAGGAAAAAGAAAAAAATATTCATCTAACAGTCTTTTTAATTTATGAGTTTTCCACGCCAGAAAGAAAATGTCCCAAAAGAAAAAGAAGAGAAGTCTGTGCCTCGTGGATTTGTGCAAAAATGAAGGCATACATCTTTTTCCTAGAGTAACATCGTCAGTTCAACGCCATCTATAGAGTCCTTGGAAACTACTTTTTTTTTTTAAACTCCAAAAAGAAAACCTCCCATTCAAAATATTTGACACGTATTTTTTCTTTTGTTAAGTTAAACGAAATTGACGAAGATACAATGCTTCTAAAATTCACAAAACGTCACTTGGCCGGTATAATTTTACAGGCGATACTCGTATGACGTCGTAAGACCCTACTGCCAAATTTCGAAGCGTTTGATCTTTGTCAACATTAGATGATTTAAAAAAAATATGTTTTCATTATTTTTCAATATTCTAATTGACGGCCTAAAAAGATTTTCAATAGTCAAGTATCTCTCGGCCATAAGTTGGGCCGACACTAGGGCTTGTCTTCCTAAAAAACGAAGCAACAAACGGGTGTTTTCAGTAGCGGAACTGCCTCCTCCCAGGACGGGAGGACTCAATCGACGACTCTCATAAAAAAAAAGATTGTCCATCTATCTTGAAATGGTGATTTTTGGCATGGTAGTACTGCCACTATAATCTGGGAGTTCAATAACCCGGCCACCACCAACCTTGCTTATTGCCAGCTCTTCATATAAGAACTTAGGCTAGGACCAAAATATGTATAAGAAAAGATGAATCACCATTTGCTATTATACAGTAGGAGTACCTATCAATAATAATTTTGACCTCAGTACAAATTAGCAGTGTAAATTAGAAACAATCGCATCTTAATAACAAATGGCGACGCAGTAGCTTGTACCATTTGTATGTCATGGCTTCTTAGATGACACGCGAAGACTAAACAAAAATATATACAGAAAACTTGTAATAGCGGCTCCACATTAGTGCCGTGAATTCACGCCGCGAATTCTCGCCGTGATCTCTTGACACAATAAACGAAACAAAAACGAACGCGCGTGAACCCCGCGAAAACCATTCACATTCTGGTTCGCGCCTGTTCACGGGGGTTCACGAAACTAATGTGGAGCCGCCATAAAATATCGTCTGTGTTTCTCGAGGGGTTCGATAAAGGCAAACCCAGTCTTCAAGCTCTCATCATCTGCCTATCATTTTCCAGCAATATTGGGGTCAGCTACCAGTCGAACCAGATGCAGCTCTGTCTTCAGGCTCTGTTACTAAATCCTCAATGACACTGATCGATCAGAGCATCGAGCCCAGGACTTCAGGTTCATTAGTCGCGCTTGCGATCACTAGATCCCCTCAACCAAAGCCTAGTGGCTTTCGAGATGAAAGGGTCTTTTCCACAAGAGGAATATACTAAGAACAGTACCTCCAGTACAAGGTAAAGAGCTTTCACTAGTTAGAGATGAGATAAGACGTAATTAGGATACTGCCGGACTGTCTTATCTGGTTACCGTGACCTTAAAGTAACGTAAAGTGCTATTGAAGGACACAGCGAATTTTAGTCAGTACTTGTCCGACAGTCTGCCCTGCCCTGGGTGGGTGGATGAGTCCACCCACCGAGGTTCGTGGTCAGACAGCGAGTCGCCCATTACTCGCCGCCCGCATGCCCGACTTTATATGAACTTTGATAAATTATTTTGGAAGACATAAAGTTTTATCCTGTAATATCCCTATGCACCTAAACGTTGGATTGCAAAGACTTTACCACGATAAAGACCCTGATAGAATAACCTCAGAACTTTTCTATCTCAGTTACTTTATTTAAAGTACGAACATTATGAAAAACACAAATATTTGTCTAGTACCGTTTTCACAACTACGTAGCGATATATCTGTAGTAAAAGACACCTTGGTAACCTCAATAAAAAACTTCGTAATTAACTGTTATTTACTAAGAATCTGAGTTCATTATAATAACAATCATCATTATTTGAAAAACATCTGTATTTTTGTAACAAAAAGTTACTGCGGACGCAATTACGAGGAATATTACCTGCGTAGGGCGAGGATGTGTTTATTTCTTGTCTGTCTAGCGACTAAAACTGTTTTGTAGACCGTACAAATACAGTAGCATTTGTGGGAAAAAGCAAAAAATCAATCACAAAATTTCGCATTTATAATAATAATTTAGTAATCAACACATTGATGAAAATTCTATCATGTCTGCTTCTCAAAATGGATGTAGGAACGGGTCCCGCGGTACTAAGGAGCTGCTCCTCATTGATATTGCCATTAGCCAACAGGTTCGCCGTTCTCGAAAGGATCTGTCAACATGTTGGATAGACTATAAGAAGGCCTATGACTCGGTGCCACATACATGGCTCATGAGGGTGCTGGAGTTGTATAAAGTTGACACAACTCTATGCACTTTCCTGATGTCGTGTATGAGGCAATGGAGGACAGTCCTTCGCTATCCAGGATGTCGGCATATCCCGAGAACTAGCGAACCGATAAGGATAGAGCGAGGTATTTTCCAGGGCGATAGTTTGAGTCCACTTTGGTTCTGCTTGGCCCTGAATCCTCTTAGCACACTGTTGGAGGATTCAGGTCTAGGCATTCGGTTGAGGAGAGGCGGTCAGGTTATATCTCATCTCCTTTACATGGATGACCTTAAACTCTTTGCCCCCAACAATTTGCAACTGATGAAGCTACTGAAGGTAACTGAAACCTTCAGTAGCGCCATCAGGATGGAATTTGGTGTGGACAAATGTGCGGTCATGCATGTAAAGCGAGGGGGGATTGTGGAATCCGTGAGCACCGAACTCTCGGATTCCATAAGCCTTAGATCCCTCTCAGCAACCGAAACCTATAAGTATTTGGGTATGTCAGAAGCGTTGGGCATCAATGTTACTGGCATGAAACAATCGTTGAAGGAGCGCTTCTTTGGCCGCCTGAAAAAAGTATTTAATAGCCTTCTATCAGGTGGTAATAAGGTGCGCGCTTTCAACGGCTGGGTCATGCCGGTCTTGATGTACTCTTTTGGCATACTCAAATGGACTCAAACAGAACTTGATGCCCTGGATAGGAGGGTCCGTACATTGCTGACTGCATATCGAATGCATCACCCACGGTCTTCGGTTATGAGATTGTATATCCCGCGAAAATGTGGAGGTCGAGGTTTTCTAAACGCTAAGACTCTCCACAATCGCGAGGTGTGCAATCTCAGGGAATATTTCCTGAAAGCCGACGTGGGAATGCATCGAGATGTAGTGGCGGTGGACAAGGGCCTCACCCCGCTCTCCTTGGCTAAAGAGAACTGGCGCAAACCTGTGGTGCTTGACACTAATGATCGCATGGAAGTATGGCAGAGCAAGGAGCTTCACGGACGCTTTTTCCGGGCTCTACATGGGCCTGATGTAGATTTGTCAGCGTCCGTGGCCTGGCTACGATCCGGTGACCTCTTTGGTGAAACCGAGGGTTTTGTCTGTGCAATTATGGATGAAGTTATGATGACGAATAACTACCGGAGGTTTATTGTGAAGGATGGCACGGTTGACATATGTCGGGCATGTCACCGTCCCGGCGAATCAATACGTCACATTATTTCCGGGTGTTCTCGTCTGGCTAACGGAGAATACTTGCATAGACATAACCTTGTAGCCAGGATAATCCATCAGCAACTTGCTCTGAAATACAGCCTTGTCGAAGCGGAAGTGCCGTACTACAGGTATGTGCCCGACCCAGTTCTTGAAAGTGGCAATATCACACTGTACTGGGATCAATCCATCATCACTGACAGGACTATTGTAGCTAATAGACCTGATATAGTGGTGGTGGATCGATCAGAGCGGCGCACAATGATTGTTGACATAACCGTCCCGCATGATGAGAACCTCGTGAAAGCTGAGAAAGATAAGCAAATCAAATATCTTGATCTGGCTCGCGAGGTTGTCGATATGTGGGATGTGGATTCAGCTGTCATTGTGCCGATAGTTGTGTCGGCCCATGGCTTAATTGCCAAGAGCCTCGACCAACACCTAAGGAGGCTCTCGTTAGGCAGCTGGATCAAGGGCTTGATTCAGAAAGCAGTTCTTCTGGACACGGCGCGCATTGTTAGGAGGTTCCTCTCTCTGGAGCCCTGACTGCCGGTAGCTTGGACCCTGTTCCCGATACCGGTGGGCCACTATTTTTATATTTTTAAATGTTTTAAGTATATTTTTTGTATTTCATTTAAAATATTTAAAAATGTAAGTATATGAATACTGAATAAATGAAGGATTTAGTAATCAAATACTAATGAAATATTCAAAGGCGATAAGGCGTAGGCAGCCCTTAACGTAATTATCGGATGACACGCCGTTTGATTCATTACTATGTCAGGGCTGTGATCAACTGATCATATCGTACTCAACAGCTCAGGTATATCCGAGGCATTTTGTAGTGTATAATTTAATCAGTGACACCCAGATCAAAGAAATAGGCAGATGGAGCGCTTAGAACACGCGAGTGGGTCCACCAAAGTTAGTACAAAATCAAAATCGAATACAAAGTCGCGACAGTACCAAGCTGCGCGTCGTTGTTGTTTTTTGCCAAAATATGCCGTCTCGTGTCTTTAACCATCGTAAAAGTTGTTCTCAAAAACAAAGAAAACATTATAGAATGCAATTCTATTTGATTTTGTATTAACTTTGGTGGAGACACTCGCGTGTTCTGAGCGTTCTATCTGCCTATTTCTTTGATCTGAGCAGTGATTGATAAAACGATGGTTTCACTGGTAAGTACTGCATAAATTTTTGGTGACATCTGTTGCTCTATCATTAAAATTCGATTTCGTGTGTTAAGACTTTTATAATATTCGCACTTTTGAAAGTTGGCGTGGTTTGGTTCCTCTATCTATTCTGTTTTTCTTACTTATCTTATCTCATCCTCTTCAAGAGCAAAATAATTATTGTATCCGTTAATATTATTTAGTGATTCTTTTATTTGACCTGCCCTTTCTTTTACTACATGCGGAAGGCATAGGACAGGATGATGTGGCGCATCTTGGGAGAGGCCTATGTCCAACAGTGATCTGCGATAGGCTGAGCTGATTGATTGATCTTCTATTCTTTTATCCACTGGGACTCACAAGACGTCATCACAAAGATATTTGCACCCGTAGACTATTCTACGGGGGCCAGTAGTCTCAAATTTTTCTTAAAAAGTTACACAAGTTTTTTGTCTCCCTATATTAATTGCAAAAAACGAACACTGTCATAGGACCAGTCTACGTTTTAAGGCAAAAAAGTTGTAAAAATAAAGAAAGAATTTTCAAATGTATGTATGGCTAACTACAATCCTTTCATTGTTATTACGCTGCTGTAGGTTTTGACCACACTTAAAGTTGATTTATCGGGACTAATTAAAAAAGAATGCTTCAAGTTTAGGTTTTAAGTATTAACTCTTCAAATTAAAAAAAAAAGGTAACGCACTGTGAAAACAAACTGGCAATAAAATTAGGCCACCGAGCACCCTAACAACTAATTAGGATTTTAATTTCAGTAAACAACTCTGTTTCCGACCTTTTATTGAAAATCCGACCTTTGAAAACGTCAGAAACAGAGTTGTTTATCGAAATGATTACGTGCTTATTAGCAAATTGATCCTCAACGTTTTTTCTTTCATTCACTAGAAATTGTAATAAATAGGCTCTTGGGTGCGATATAAACGAGTCGTTTAGAAAGCGCCCAATGCGAACGTTGACTAAATTCTTCTATTTTTGTAACAATATAGATGTAAGTAAATAAAAACATTACCCTCCTTCTAAAGCAGTCGGCTAAAAATGGGAGAATAAAACTGAATGGTTTGTAGCTTCGAAGTCTAGTAATGGTTATTCAATATCATGTACAGAGATATTGGAATTCAAGAGTCCCAGAGTACGAGCGAGGAATGTTTAGTGGAATGGTATCGTGGATATATCGGTTCATTCGCTCCCAAGGAACTCGTTTATTGGCTTGTAGCTTAGATATTTTACTGCAAGTAAAATATTTTTTTTTTCCAAACATTTTCATTTTCTGTCTTGCCTGTGTTTTGCTCAAAAATCATCCCTGTCCTTTTTTTTTCAACGGAGACCGAAAGTGATCGACATAGCCCACAGAATTAGCAAGCTGAAGTGGCAATGGGCCGGCCATATTTGTCGTAGAAACGAATGACCGTTGGAGTAGACATGTTCTCAAGAGCAGACCGCGAATTGACAAACTGGAGGTGAGACGTCCGCAGGCAAGGTGGAGCGATGACCTTTGCAATGTGCCAGGCAAAATCTTGTTGAGAGTAGCCGGTGATCCAGTGAAATGGCGTGCGATTGTATAGGCCTGTGTGCAGCAGTGGATTGCTATACGCTGATGATGATGACGATGATTTCTTTAGCCGTTCTCTTACTATGTTGGGGTTGTCAGCAGCTGAATATCAACATATTATATGGAGCGACTGCCTATATGACTTCGAGAACCTATAAGTTCGTTCTGGGTAATACGATAGCCCTGGTTGTTAGATTTTCGGGTCACTGGTCTATTCCTGGTTAGGTCTTCTCGCAGACCCAAAAATAATGACACAAAGGGGAGAAGGGGATGGAATTCAGGGCGGGTAAGCAAAGCTGCTGGTGATTATGACGCACGAAATGTGAACAGACAGACAGCCACTCTAGCATTTATAATAATATTTAAGTATCGACCTTCGAAACATTTAGGTGGATGTAGAATAAATTGATGGAAAAGTGAGTGTCACGCAAATATTATGAAGATAATTTATGTCTGGAGTAGGCTGAACTGATTGATTTATTACACTAGACGGAAACGATTTGAATCCTATCTATCATTTTTGAAATATTGATACTGGGTCTCATTTAGAAGTGTAAACATTCGGTTATTTAAAGAACACGGTGGATTTTAGTTAGTACAAGTCTGATAGTCCCTTCTGCTCCAAACAGGGTTGGAGGACTCATTTGATGAGGATGACTGAGGTTGTTTTTAGAAGATGATATGCGATATGATGTATCACTCATTTATCATCATTAAAAAACATGAAATGAAAAATGATGTTTTCGTCAAACGTTCTCGTGTGCATGAGCTCTGTTGACCAGTTGACCCAATGAATTAATTTAAATAATAATAATAATAATAATAATAATCTTTATTAAGAATAAAAGGTAAAAATACAAAATAAATCTTAAATTAATGATGTAGGTCACTCAAAGTTACATGCCTGTACTAGGGTAAACCTGTATCACAGGCGAATGGAGCTACGACCAATTCTATTTGTACAAGCATAGTTATTTTGTTAACAATATTAATTAACGCTACGAATATGATTATTTATAATAAACCTAAATACCTAAAATTATAATAACTTAGAACTAAACATGTAATATTGACAGAAATTATATGCATCAGCAGAAACATAAAACTAGGTTAAATTACGAGTACACTTGGTAATTAATTTGTTCTTTATAATAATCACTCAGTCATTTGCTTAGATAGCAGCAATATTTGAGTAGGCTAACACATTAACCTGTTGTTGTTACGCAACTGTTGTGCAAGGTAAGGCATATCAACTCATAAGTCTGACCTAGAGTATGACGTTCTATGCGCCCTCATAGTCAATTGAGTTGATGTACCTGTATTCTGCTATTTTTCTAGCAGGACACTCGGCGTCACCCGTTTTATGTTGGTTGGGCTTATTATATCGCGAACAAGTCGCACATTTAGGGGTTTCCGCTTTTTTCGCGCACTCTGACATGGAATGTCCCGCTTCTCCGCAGTGCCCACACGATGAGTTGACCTCTCGGCATGTTTTTGCTGCATGACCATATTGATGGCAGTTGTAACATCTAGTAACTAAAGTAAAATCTCTGATAGGGCAGGAAGTCCAATTTATATAGAGTCTTCCTTGAACTATTAGGGCTTTTCGGATCTTGGCTGGAATTTCGATGATGAAGATACAGGTCGATGCATCTTTCTTTCCGGATTTATGGCTCAACTTTACATCTGATAAAAAGGACTGGAGTGTCATCTCGGGAAACAAATCTGCTACATTCTGCTCGTAAATGCACTTGAAAACGTCAGCATCCGCCAAAGAAGTCGGCACTCCTATGACTGCGATCCGTGGTTGGCGCTTTTTATGTTCATCGACAGTGAGTCCAGACAGCGACAGACCGACTGCATCCTTGACTTTAGCGACATCCTGTTTCGATTCAGTGCTGATAATAACACCCCCATTTTTGGTTTTATGGACTCCTCGCACATGCAGCTTCATTTCATCGGGGCGAATGATTTGTTGTACTAGTAATTTTGTCTCATCACTTGATTTCAATGTGTTTCTCGGATAAATAGCAATAGCGCTTAGATTATTAGGTCGTACGAAACTATTTGAACCTTTCTTCACCATTTCTGCAAATGAAGCATTTCCCGTAACACCTGAGTTCTTGATCGTCTGCTTTATCTCCGAAATTTGTTCAGCTAGGTCGCGCTTTTCTCTCAGTTCGTCGATTATATTCATGGCTTGATGGGCTTTCTGCTTCAGGGCTTGATACAAAACTGCCATTTGCGAGACGCCAGATCCTATTTTACGACTCAGATTTGAAATTTTCAGCTTCTGCTCGGAGTTGAGTTTGCCTTCCGTGGCAACAGAGCAGACTTCATTTAACTGCTGCTCAATAGACGACATCCATTTTTGAATCTCGGCCGTGGACGCTACTTCTATAGAGAAGTCAGACTGAATGTTCTTTGCTGGTGAGGCACAGGGTTGCATTGGACTGCTTGGAGAGTTATCCATTTTTCAAACAAACTTGTTCACTTTTGTTAAATTTTCCATAATAATTTACGAAAGAATCGGAGTAAGCAAAAAAATAAAAAAGAAGGTCACTATTATTGCGTTAATTAAATACTGCTAACGAGCACGTCTGTACACTGTGAATGTTGGTCAATATATAGTATTTCATTTATCAATTTGTAAATACTGGCAAAACTGGTATATTTGTAAAAGATTTATGATGTAAACATTATTACAATTTGGAAACAAACTATGAAATAGCGGAGAAACATAAATTTTAATTAGTAAGGCAAACAGTTGGCGCTCCCAATTATGTTATGAGTTTAAACTGTTTTATGAAATTACGAATGGCGGACTACAGAAGATTGTTTTCCATAAATAAAATAGGACAAGAACTTTAATATTGTAGAGTTTCTTAGTCATTATTTTTTAAAGAGATCAGATCTACGTTTTTTTGGAAAGGGCAAATACAGTATTTCTTTTCCTAAACTAAGAAGAATTATATTTTTGTTGGTAAAATCATCACATGAGTTTTCGCGCCCTTTGTGGAGCGGAAGGGTATGACACACTGAAGAATTAGATTTTTTTTAATCCGTACTATTTTTTCAGTAGTCGCTCTTTACGTTTCAGGGTCACATTTACAGTCGGTCCCGCGATCAAGAAGAATGATCCAATTCTACAAAAACAGAAGCTTAATTCTATTTTCCGCCTACGAGAACTAAAGGTAGGTAACAAAAACATGGCGTAAAAATCAATGAAAATCTTCAAAATTATCAGCCGAACTCCTGACGTCACAAACGAATCTCCCATCCCATTACCAAGTGTAGCTACCAAACAGCTGGTGGGCGAGTGACGTCAGCACTCCTCAAGATCGAGCAAGTGTTTTATTTCGGGAGATAACCGCCAACCAGACACCGAGCTTTATTTATTTACTAAGAACATCGATGAAAACTAGATTAACATGTGTGAAGATTTTTAGAAAGTGAGAGAGAATTTGGCGATTGAGTTTTTAGGGAAATATTGGTAAAAATGGGAGATGTTTATATTGCAGGTGTTAGGATCAGTCAAACAATATTTCAGTAAGAATTTAGGTCATTGGCACCCACATTCAACCGATTGTTGAATATAAGCATAGTAATAAAGTAAAGGCCTCCCCCTTTTGTGCCATATTTCCGTGTCCTGCGCGAGTCTTAATCAGATGGTAACCACTATCTTTTAAACATCGTCCACCCATCTGGTCTACAAGGTACATTACTTCGTGAAGAATTTTCAAGGAGTCTATAAAAGTGACGTCACTAGTCTATTGATGGATACGCCACAAAATTCAAAAGGTGAAAAATAAATTGATCAAGAATACATGGATGGGCTGGACAAAAAAAAATGGAAAATGATAAAAAAAAGGTGAAAGAAAGGTCAGAGGCTTAGTATTCGCAATTGGCGTGCGTGACCAGGCATATGGACGTAAACAAAGCCAAAAGGATTACATAAGGGTGGTAGTATGTGGCCCTTTGTGCTTTCCACCTACCCCTATGGGAAAGCGGCATAAAGTGGCGTGTGTATGTAGATTAAATCAAACTAAACTGGAATGGCTAATGAGACCCTTGTCAAACTAAATAAATTCATCTTGATGTGGTTGAGTCTCGGGTTAAATATTAAACTGTTTACTCCGTCTACCTTTCTGTGGTGTTTCACAAGATTTCAGTAAATCCCTTCCATAAAGATTTTAATACCGCTCGGCACCAATTTCCCTATTTGACGTTGCCAGCTCGCATAAGGCGTCTACATCCAAGAAAATTTTTCTTCCGTCCCAAGATTGCCAGGAAATTGTAACGTTATGCTATTTTATATAATTTTACGGCAAAAGATTAGACATTTGCAGTGATAAGAGTGTATGAAGGCTTTATCTTTTTTGATAAAATTGTTTGGTGTGATATTCTTTGAAGAATTACATCATCGTTTAATTTCTCTGATTATTTCGGTGAGTAATAGTGGCTGAGTCGCGGCGGACCACGGTTTTAGAAGAAAGAAGTAAATTATGCGTGTTGGTTGTTAACAACGTATATTTAAAACATTGTTATCTTACGTGGTGAATCATCTTTCTTTTTTGGAAAGCTGATTTGCTCACAATTAGAATTAGCCGATATTACATTTAAGATATATTTTGTTTTGTGGTCAGTAAGTCATTAAATAATCAAGGTTATCATTATTTGCAAAATTAATGTATGACTCTTAATTTTACTTTAAAAAAAAAAAAAATTGGGTACTTTCTTCTGCTACTTTGATGGTCGTTTCTACACGAATACTGAATACATTAACACAAAGAACTCAAACACCAACCAAAACAATTAAAAGGTAATGAAACGATGTCACACTACCTTCTCATTTATAATTCATTGAAGAACAAAACTGAAGGAATCAATACAGCCTGTACTATCTAGTATGTAAATAAATAATTTAAATTACACCGTTGGACGGTGGGGCCAACGAGGCCGTTGGTCAAAGACCTTAGGACGGTCGATACAGAGACTAAGTTTGTCCTATAAGAGGAGCTGGAACAGTTTAAACTTATGTAAACGGGTTGAAAGTTTAACAATAAAGAACAGACAAGGGAATTGTGACCCTTACTGTACATGGTACGATTTAAGATAATATGGTGATGTGATGATCGTAGGTACAATTTTTGGGGGGTAAAGAGAGCTTTTGAATTATTAGGTTTTACTTTTAGCTTTTTTCAGGATCTTTGTACAACTCTCCTTGTGTTCAAGGGACCTGTCTGGAGCGTCAACGCTGTCCATTTGCCTGAGTTCTAGTTGATTCTAAATTAACTAGGCACTTATCGGAATCATCATAGAACTTAGGTTTTTACTGCCTCTAGCCTTATCTTTTGGCGCGTGTTTGATATAGGCACAAACTTACAAAATGCATATAGTTGCCGCCCGAAAGCGTTTTCACTTCTAGAGAGTTTTATCAATTTGAATCTTTAATAACTCCTATGCATATGAAAATATCAATCCCAATATTCTAATAGTTCCCTACAAAAAGTAAAATACTTTAACAAAAGCTAAATAAAATACCCCATAAATCTTAACTAAAGCCCTGAAGGGCTACAAACATCAAATATTGACATTACCCGGCTTCGTACCTCCTTCTAAGGATAGTTCGTGTTCCAAGTTTTGTGTGAACGGGGCCACTGGTCAAAGAACTTCGCTGGCTTGCGATCGATCGAGACGACCACACAGACAGAACTTAGTTTGTTCTATTTACATAAATAAACTTTGTTGTTGAATAAGTGAGCTATTTTGTAGACAAATATGGCGATAAACTGAAGGCAGTTAATTTGTGAGATAAGAAAATGAATTTAGCTTTTTGCGGATTTAAGGACTTAAATCATAATCACCTGCCTAGCCTTTTCCCAACTATATTGGGGTCGGCTTCCAGTCAAACCAGATTCAGCTGGATATCAGTACTTAACATGGAGCGACTTTAAGGACTTAAATATTGATGTTATAAAAATCGGTACGGTTATACACGTAAATGACTGATCCTAAGATTGACAATCCACTTCTCTGCAAGATTTTTTTAAATATACAGGGTGTCTAAAAGTCACTTTAACAAAATCATAATATGAATTGCTTGACTCAGTTAGACACGTCAGATAGGCAGTCCACTCCGTGTAAAATACTTATATATCCAGCCGCATCCGTGTAAACCACAACATAGTTGGGAAAAGGCAAGGCAGATAGTGATGTGGTATCCACTATTTCTTAGAATTTATCGATGAATAATTTGCGTTTTTCGACAATACTAATGCTAATCTAAAACCAGCTGATTTATTCTAAACGTACACCTCGTCTGTACCTGTGCGGTTGAAATTTTCGCCTCTATGCGGCTGTGGCAAGGTTCCGCAAATTTTGCGGGACCCCAAATTACACTGTGTGAAGTCCGGAATGATTATACGGTAGAGCAACAGGTTATATTAAA
Source organism: Agrotis segetum (assembly GCA_036375495.1). Lineage (NCBI taxonomy): Eukaryota > Metazoa > Arthropoda > Insecta > Lepidoptera > Noctuidae > Agrotis > Agrotis segetum. Next base: position 512,305 of record JAQSVV010000003.1, read on the forward strand.
GTTTAACAGAGGGGAAATATCCAAATGTTTTGTGAGAGCCATTGACTGCAGGGTATGACATTATGACTGTAAAGTTTGTTTTGGATATCGCTGAAAAAAAAAACATACCTACAATTTAAAAATAAACTTTTAAAAAGAGGTACCTATAGCTATACTATCTTAAAGAGCATTCAACTCAGATGAAGTCGCAATTGGAAGATATTTATTGTTTATCAAGACAGCAGTTTCTTTCGAAGGTAGTTTGTTACATTTCTTTCAGTAAGAAAAATAAAACAGTTTGAACACTTAATTTTTTTTCCAAAAATGAAGGCCTAGTGCCTTATAGAAGGTTTATTTAAGTCATGAAATATTGTGATACAAAAGAAAAACCATAGCAATGGGATACACATTCTGTCACGAACAACAATTTGAGTCGAGTTTATTTTGAGAATATTAAGCTATTTTCGTTAAAGAAATACATGGATGCAGAACAGGACAGGCAATATTGGCGTGTTTATAGTTTGGCACTAGTGGTTCATTCAATTAAAGGAAACGGGATGTTTACGGTGCTGTAATCACCGTGATCTACTGTAATGGGCGACAGCTACTGCCAATACAAGTTTATGGTGATACAAAAAGCTTATTTACTGTCACAAATTGGCCGTATTACCTGATATTATACTTTTAGGCCCGTTTTACAGAAAGTCTCTCAAAACTTAAGCGTTACTTAAAACTGGTTTCAACCAATCAAATGGCTTTTAAGTAATGCTTGAGTATTGAGCGACTTTCTGTAAAACAGGATGCAGTCTATTATTTTCTATGTTATGCCGCTGAGGAGAAGGTTCTAAAGGTTTCAGTTAGAACAAAATGTTATTAGGATTTTCCATCAAGAATTTCTCAAGGAACCTTGATTTGTGCCTGGTTGATAGCAGTGGTCAAATGGTCCCTAAATATAATTACATTCCTACGTAAATGCCTTGTACCTGTATTGGATTTAAAAAAGCCGTTCACTAGTTTTCATTTTAGTGCTAATTTAACTCTAGAGTCTAGATATGTTAACTTTGTGTGGCTTTCTATACAAAAACCTCCTTGTAAAAACTTTCATGAATTTTTACTTTTAATAGGATCACCGTCTTTTCAATCAGTCTTACTATGGGGTATCTTTTACCCAGTTACTGGGTTGTGGAGGTCCGATAGGCAGTCGCTCTATGTAAAATTCTGATATTCAGCTACATCTGATTCGACTGGAAGCCGATCACACTATATTTGGGAAAAGGCTAGACAGATGACGATCACCATTTATTACATTGCGCTTATTCGATGTTTTTCGAAACAAGGCAAGGCGACATTTGGAGAAGTAAGTACAGTGCATTGTTAGACCGTTTCATCAGAATTTATGAATAGGGGTGAAGTTAACTTAAAAAGCTTGTATTTAAGTGGTCTCTTTTGTCTCAGTGTAGTATGTTTAGAGTTATAAGCAATATCTGAGCAACTGAAAGCTATGGGGGAATGCAAGCATAACTTGAAATGAGTCGCTGGTTGGACTACATTCTAACTGAGAAATGCAGTTTGGACGCATCGACATCGTTAGTGTAAGGCTATTGCTTTTGCAGCTGTGTCTATTCATACACTGATTTGATTTAGTCAGGTTTTGATTTTGATTATCATATTTGTAACTATTTCCTATGATTCATCTGCACGTATCTCCAAAATTTATTTAAGGCAATGTAATGCCAGGATATAGGGTCATCATCTGCCTAGCCTTTTTCTAAACCTATTGGGGTCGGCCTCCAGGCGAACCAAATGCAGCTGAATATCAGTATTTTACATGGAGCGACTGCCTATCGGACCTCCATAACCCAGTAACTGGGTAATACAATACCCAATGGTAAGACAGGATAAAGGATATCGTATGGAAAACCACATTATAAAGCACGTGTGTCGAGGGACTGTTGCTTGACGGTTCTGTAAAAAGGCACGGTGACCCTGAAACTCAAAAGGCAACCCAAAGAACAGGGTGGTGTTTTGGTTAGTAAGACTCAAACAATATCTTCTGATCCACCCAGCCTGGCAGAAGTCAATTGAATAGACCAATTTAAAAAAAAACCGGCCAAGTGCATGTCGGGCCACGCACAGTGTAGGGTTCCGTAGTTGCCCATCAAAATACTTAGGCGAACTAACTAAACTGATTCGCTGAATTTAATTTTAAAAAGAAGGATTTTCAAAATCGGTCCAGGAGTCTTTGAGAAATCGGGGAAAATACATAAAAAAAAGATTACGACGAATTTAGAACCTCCTCCTTTTTTGAAGTTAGTTAAAAATAGTTGACGATAAAAACCTACCTATCCCCAAAAAACATAACGTAAAAACATACCTATTAAAGCTGTAAAAATAAAGTTGACAAACTTACATTTGCAGTTGAAGAGCATGTTTTCCGATACATTTTGTTTAAGAAAATTTTTATCCAAGTACATTTTATAAGTTGGTCGACTATTACTCGTAAAGTTGTAAAGCCTACTTAGTCATGATAATTTTCTTTTAAAATTCGTTATATATACTACTGTTGTGAATTTTTTCACACCCCCAAATACAACCGTTTAGCTGGTAGAGGGGGGGGACACTCGAGTCGAGCAAAATTTAGCACTTTAAAGCTTAATATTTCACAAACGATTTTTTTTATCAAAAACTTGTTAATGGAAACTCTCAATATTTTTTAAAGACCTATTTAATGATACCCCACACTAAGGGGTACGCGAGAAAAAAAAAAAACATCCCCACTTTACGTGTACAGGAGGTACCCTAAAAAAAAATATTTTACGAGATTTTATTTTACCACTTTCTTGGCACAACAAATCCGTATATTTACACCAAATTACAGCTCTCTAGTACTGTGCGTCTCTGAGCTAAACTGCGGACAGACGGACGGACGGACGGACGGACGGACGGACGGACGGACATGGCGAAACTATAAGGGTTCCTTGTTGACTACGGAACCCTAAAAATATGCGTCCAAATCCGTTCTGTAGCTTCCATGAACGAATAAGAAACATTAACCTAGGGGTGCTACGGGTCCGAATTCAAATTCTCATGACACCACTCAGCCCAGAGGTATCCTTCAGGGGTGCCATGGTTTCGGGACGTACAATATCTTCTACGCCATCCATTAAGTCGGCAGACGATCTCCAGCCAACGTAGGCGAGTAGTGGGCGACTCGCTGTCCGACCCATGGACCATGCCCGGGTCGACGACACTTGAATTCCACGCGCGCCTAAAAGAGTGTCAGCATGATGACGGGGTCCCCCTCTAGAGGACTAATGCCTGCCGGGGTCGCGAGACTTTTCAAATTACCGTGAACCTGGAACGTGAAGGGCTATTGAAGGACACCGTGGATTTTAGTCAGTACAAGTCTGACAGTATGGGTGGGAGGACTCATTTGATGATTTTACTACGTAATAAAACATCCATTAAGTAAAATATTATAGCAGTATTTCTGACAGTGAGCTTATGTAGAAAATCTGTAAGATTTGGAAAACAATGACTGAATCGGACCACACTTATCTACCATTTAAGTAACAGCATTTTCTTAACGAAAGTAATATGACGTGAGAGCCCGCCATTTATCCATTTGGTTCCGCATACGATTCGCCGGATATTCGTGAATCATCGGCATCCAATCGTGTAACATCGGAATGTAAGTCCAATCACCTAGTTTTTACGATTTCTAACAATATACGTGTTGGAATCAGGTCGGCCGTATATTACCAGTTAAAACAAGGAAGTTTGGATAGTTGAAGAGTGTTGCTTGTTTCTATTTCTGTTTATTCTGTTTACGCTGTTGTATTGTGCTTAAACAACGGAGCTTAGTAAAAGTTGAACCACTGATGCTATTTGTTAATCTTACTAATATAATAAATGCGAAAGTTTGGATGGATGGATGAAGTTACATAGCCGCTGGCAACGGCTAGTGATTAACACAGATTCTGTGATTCCCAAAATAACAGAGGTGTACCTAATAATACTTATGTAGTAAAGAGGAGATTTTTGGCGGCTGTTAAAAAAATTCTGAAAGAAAAACCAAATAACATTTTACCCAGCCAAGGAGTCCAACCAGACCAAATAGCTGAAAATTTAAATTGAAACCAATTTTATTTCTGAAATAAGGGGTTAGGTAGGTATGCTACTTTTGGGGCTGAGGTAGACGTCTATCTAATAGTTCCTAAACACATACATATTTCTCTCATATATTTAATTCAAATGTAGGTAATATAAAGGGCAAGCCTTTAGTCATCTACCAGGCAGACTGGTATTAAAATATTCCTAACAGTAAAAACTTGAAAAAACTAAAAATGTGAGTTAAACAGTAAGTGAAATAAACTTAATACACAATGTTATTTCCGAAGACTGTTTTCACAGAAAACTTTTAAAAAGACTTTTCACAAACGTCAAGGATTCTCCGCTACTTCAAGCTAACAATAAAACATTTCCTTTCTAAAGTTAACAACTGGAGCAAAATATACTGACGTTTCTTGAGTACGAAATAACGAAATGTTCAAAAGCGAAACTCGTAAAAGTTATATTATATGTTCTACTAAACTATTACTTTAATGGAGTAATAAGTTTTGCGAATACATTAACACGGTACAATGCTTTGCTGCATAACTTGTGTGCAAGAAACTAGAGAAACTGCTAATGAACATTTACTTGAAAATTAATAAGGTTATAGACTAGCTGTGCCCGCGACTTCGTTCGCGTGGATGTCGGACCTTAACAATGTATTTTTTAGTGCGAAGCGTTTAATTCTCGCCACGTTTTTTTATAAATCATATCGTTTTCATATATATAAAGCCTATATTTAGAATGTATTTAGATTTTTCAAGAATATCCCCCTCCATCCCACTCCATCCCACTCTATCCCACTACAACCCACTGCATCCCACACCACCCCACTTCATCCCACTCCATCCCACTACATCACACTCTATCCCACTCCATCCCACTACATCACACTCTATCCCACTCCATCCCACTCCATCCGACTCCATCCCACACTATCCCACTGCATCCCACTTCATTCCACTCCATGCCACTCAATCCCACTCCATCACACTCAATCCCACTCCATCCCGCTCCATCCCCTTCCGTCCCACTCCATCCCAGTCCATCCGACTCCATCTCACACCATCCCACTCCATCCCAGTCCAAGCCACTCTATCACACTCCATCCCACTCTATCCCACACCATCCCACTCCAACCCACTACATCCCCCTCCAACCCACTCCATCCCACTCCATCCTACTCCATCCCACTCTATCCCACTCCATCCCTCTTCAACACACTCCATCCCACACCATCCCACTCCATCTCATTCCATCCCACTCCATCCCACTACTGCATCCCGTTCCATTCCATCCCATTCTAGTGCGAGTCTAATAAACACCTTTTCTTTCTTTCTTTCCATTCCATCCCATTCTATTCCATTCCACTCTACTCTACTCTACTCCACTCCACTCCAGTTCACACCATATTTGAATAGGTATGTAGTTTTTTCTATTCCAAGCTAGATCGCGCTACAGAACTGCGCGTCTCTGTTTAAGTAATTTTACTGACCGTAATTTTACTTCTGGAACACTTTAAATTCAAATATCTTCTGATAGACTGGTCCAATTTCAATGAAACAAAAACTAAATGTTACTTCAAGTTATGCTCAGTCGTTGTGTATTAAAGTTATCTACATAGCTTTCGTACATTTTACGTGATGCCCGAACAAATAAACATACAAACAGACAAACAGACATACAGAGAAACAGACAAAAAATCTAAAAATGCTAGAAATGGGTTCTTTTGGTTGTCCTTTAACACGTTAGCTAAATTTTTTGAGTTTTTTTTTAATGTACAAAAAATATTTTTCTACAGTTTTATTATATGTACTAGCTGTGCCCGCGACTTCCGTTCGCGTGGATGTCGGAATTTAACAAAGTTTTCTTAGTGCGAAGCGCTTAATTTTCGCCTTGTTTTTTATAAATCATAATCGTTTTCATATAAACCCTATTATTATTAGAATTTATTTAGATTTTTCAAGAATATTTGATTTGTTTGTGATATACGCCCTCTGTCGTTCAAAGCCCACCTAGCAGCGTTCAAAGCACCCATTGCATCCCGCTCCATCCCGCTCTATCCCGGTCCATCCCGCTCTATCCTACTCCATCCCACTCTATCCCGCTCCATCTCGCTCTATCCCGCTCCATCCCGCTCCAACCCGCTCCATTCCACTACATCCCACTCAATCCCACTCCATCCCACTTCATCCCACTCCATCCCATTTTATCCCACTACATCCCAATCCATACCACTCCATCCCACTTCATCCCAGTCCATCCCACTCCATTCCACTCCATCCCACTCCATCCCACTCCATCCCACTCCATCGCACTCCATCCAACTCCATCCCACTCCATCCCACTTCATCCCACATTATCCCACTACATCCCACTCCATCCCACTTCATCCCACTCCATCCCACTCCATCCCACTCCATTCCACTCCATCCCACTTTATCCCACTACATCCTACTCCATACCTCTCCATACCACTACATCCCACTCCATCCCACTCGATCCCACTCCATCCCGCTCCATCCCGCTCCATCCCGCTCTATCCCGCTAAATCCCGCTCCATCCCACTACATCCCACTCCATCCCAATTAATCCCACTCCATCCCGCTCCATCCCGCTCCATCCCACTACATCCCACTCCATCCCACTCCATCCCACTCCATCCCCATTCATCCCACTCCATCCCGCTCCATCCCACTTCATCCCACTCCATCCCACTACATCCCACTTCATACCACTCCATCCCGCTCAGTCCCACTCCATCCCGCTTCATTCCACTCCATCCCAATTTATCCCACAACATCCCACTCCAAACCACTCCACTCCAGTCCACACCATATTTGAATATGTAGTTTTTCTATTCCAAACTCGAACGCGCTACTGAACTGCGCGTTCGGTGTACACTGACCGTAATTTTACTTCTGGTACACTTTGAATTCAAATATCTTTTGATAGACTGATCCGATTTCAATGAAACAAAAACTAAATGTTACTTCAAGTTACGGTCAGTCGTTGTGTATTAAAGTTATCTACATAACTTTCGTACATTTTACGTGATGCCCGAACAAATAAACATACAAACAGACAAACAGACAAAAATTCAAAAAATGCTAGAAATGGGTTCTATTGGTGGTCCTTTATAACCCTGGCTATATTTTTTGAGTTTTTTTTGAATGTACAAAAATTACTTTTCTACAGTTTTATTATATGTATAGATATAGATAGATAGATAGATATAGATAAGTAGGGGATTGTGGGACTGTTTTAAAAGAGCACCGTGACCATAGAACGCAAAGGGTAACTGAAAGAATAGTTAGATTTTTAGTCAGTCTAGTCTGACCCGACAGCAACGAACTCGACGACGCTTCAAGTAGGCGAGGAGCCACCAATCCTGAAAGCTCCGTGATCACGGATTCTAATATTTTTAATAAAAAATATAAGTTAACGTTTAGACGAACAAGATTTGCTTGGTCGGCGTGGATTTGATTGGCCGGAAATATTTTAATTAAATTTTTTTATTATTAAATTTCCATAATTTTTTTCCGTCATCACGGATTTTGATTAATCTTTTAAAGAATTGTGTGAAATATTCTGTTCAACAAGAAAAAATCCGGCCGACCAATGATTTTTAGCCGGAAAGGTCACGCATACCTATTTGAATGGTGTGATAAGGGGTAAAATTTATCCATTATCACGGAAACCTTTTTTTTTTTCAATTTACGCGTTTTAATGTCACATTTATGATTATCTGGGTATGCGTGCTTACAAACTGCCGAAAGTATCGCGCATACCAAATTTTATTGTGTGAGTGAGGATCATACTATTATAGATTTCACTTACTTGATGACATTTCTTTTAGTCTTTCTTCTACCTCTGGTCTCTTCTTCAAGTTTTTAACTATTTATTATACTAATTAATATGGAAAAGAGGAAATACAGGAAAATTTTTATTTGGGTTGATTATATAAGAAATGAAGGTTGATACAAAAAATATGTTCAATTCAAGTTTATTAATTAATAATCATCTACATCATTATCATCAAAATTATCATTTCTCTCTTCTTCTGATTCTTCGTTTTCTTCCTCATTCTGTTGGCAACTTAATATTTCCTCAACCTTTAACGGTGCTGATGGGCCAATGTACCACAATGGTTCGAGTTTACTGGATTCATTTACTTGCCATCCACATTCTGTTGGATCATATAATGTACAAATGGGTTCAGTAGCATTTTGCCACATTGCGTTTACAAAAATGGTGCGTAATATTTTTTGCGTTAAAGTTTTCCAGCATGGTGGAATATTATTTGAATTGAAATTTATCATACCTTTGTAAAATTTTTCTTTGTCGGTTGTACTTGCAAAAAATTTTAAAAATAATTCAAATCTTGCCGCATTAACATTATTATTTTTTACGTTATACATTTCATTTGTAAATCTTTGGACTAAATCTGTCTTTTCTTTATCATTTATGTCTTCCGGATTTGTCAAATGCTCGAACATGTTCTGATATTCTTCATTTTCTAACAGGAGGTTGTAGGCTTTAATTTTTCCTTTACGAACAAAAGCTGCTGTATAATCACAACCTGTAAAAGCATGGAAGCCCGGTAGAGCTCGACAGACTGATGAACCTAGCTTTTCTGCAAGTTGTGTACAATTTACGTAATTTATTTCGTTATTGGTTTTGGTTGTCAGGGCTCTCGTAAGGTCTACTGGCGCCTGTGTGCAAAAAAGGATTTTGGCGCCCCTTATGGCATTTTGAATTATCTTTTTTTTATGGTAGATCGGTCAGTGGCGTATTTTAAAATTCAGCGCCCTGGGGCTGTAAAGCTTGCGCTTCGGAATTTAAACGCAAAAAAAAACCATCAAGTGCTACTCAAACTTCACACCCAGAGTTCCGTGCCATCTTAGAGAAGACAAATTTCATTTTTTGTAAACCAATACAAGATGAACTAACATATGAAGCATTTGCTATTGCTATCAAAAGCGAGGTCATGAAAAGCGAATGTCAACCTTAAATGTAGAGCGAGCGAAGCGAGCGCGAAATTTTTTAGCTTTTTTGAATAGTACAAGGCAATTCTTCCTAGAAGAACGCAGTGAGCTCCAAAAGTTTAACGTTTCCGGACTTTAAGTTTCAATCTAAAATTAGTGAGATCAGATATTTGAAGTCTTTAGTAGGTACTTAAAAGTAATCCTAGTTCTTTAGGTTCTCAACTTTTCTTTAAATTTTTTTTTTTTTTTTTTTCAATTTTTTTCTGGGTTCTTGGTTTTGGCGCCCCCTAAAGGATGGCGCCCGTGTGCATTGCACACATTGCACATATGGTAGCGGGGGCCCTGTTGGTTGTGATCCATACTTCTTGCTCTTTGAATTTATGTATGTTTCCGAGACAAATAATTAACACGTCAGTATCAGGATAAATTTTACCCCTTATCACACCATTCAAATAGGTATGCGTGACCTTTCCGGCTAAAAATCATTGGTCGGCCGGATTTTTTCTTGTTGAACAGAATATTTCACACAATTCTATATAAGATTAATCAAAAACCGTGATGACGGAAAAAAATTATGGAAATTTAATAACAAAAAAATTTAATTAAAATATTTCCGGCCAATCAAATCCACGCCGACCAAGCAAATCTTGTTCGTCTAAACGTTAACTTATATTTTTTATTAAAAATATTAGAATCCGTGATCACGGAGCTTTCAGGATTGGTGGCTCCTGGGCTAAAGCGAATTCGCCTTGTGCTGCAAACGTCAGCGACGAGCGTCAAATACATTTGTATTTCTTTTATCTAAAAAGCTTGTAGCTTTGTAGTAGCGCTGCAAATAGTATCGAAGTTGGTTTACTTTCGTGGCCGAGACACATTTGTTTTTGACGCTCGAAGCTGAAGCTTGCAGTACTAGGCCTAGGCGTGAACCGTCAAATTTCATGGCCCTCGGAAACAGTCGCTTTCGTCCCAAACTGGACTCGAGCGAAAGTTCACCAGTCCCGACCTGGGTGGAAATCATTTGAAGATTTTAAAACGTTAAAAAAAGTTCTTTGCCTTTTCACATTTTATCTTACGCCTATTAACAACCCCCAGCCAATTACAAGCGTGAACTTGTAAGCAATTAAGGCGACGACGACGACTTTAAAACATATTAAAAAGTCGTAAAAAGAAAGTTTTCCGACTTGATTAGGTTCAAAGTCGGTCGCTTTAAGTCGGCGGTACAAATTGGTTTTGGCTTTAAAATTCGTTCTTGGCGGTTTTTAATTTGGAGGAAGACATAGTGGTGGTCATTTCTTCGAATTATTGGTTCTGGATATGAATTTTTTGCCCTGACTGCGGAACAAGAGCTGGCGATGAATAATACACATAGTCTTACAGAAAGAGGTAAACGGCTATTTTTGGCTTCGTGTAACGTTGTCTCTGTCGCACTAACCAGCCTTAATGAACGTCGAACCAGGGACATACGAGTGTGTTCATATTGTGTGTTAAGCATTTATATTGCTTCGCACAAAAGCCGATGCATGTCTCCGATACCTTACGACTTTGGTATCTATTGACGCGTGCCTGTGTGCGAAACTCTATGGATTCGTATTGCGATCGGATAGTCGCCTGGATACCAAAGTCGTAAGGTATCGGAGACTTGCATCGCGTTGTGTATACGAAGGTTCTTATCATGTTATCATAGCTATCATTCTCATCGGGACTGCATCACAGACTTATTCTGATAAGTCAATCAACTGACAACAGATAACTTCGTATAAGCAAATATTTTTTCGACTTTATCTTCAAGTATTTTCCTATTGGATGCTTTGACAAGTTCTGCCCACTTCTAGATACGGTGAAAACATCACAGGGTCGCTTACCTACTCATAAAATCGAATTTCTTCGGATCAACATCAAAACTGGGTCATTCAGACACAAATAATTATTTATTCGTGTAAATTATAATTGAATTTGATTCGATTGAGTGAACAAATTATGTTACTTTTTTGTTTTTTAAAGTGTTGACTGTTGGTGCTAGTAAATTGTATCAGTATAATGCAATATTTTTAGCGTTGAAACATACACTGATTTACTATGGAAATACAAGCGAACAACACATAACGAAAGAATCCCTTGTGTATTGATCTAAGGCTTGTTACACACTGTCGACGGGAATATCCTCCCAACAGAATTGCGATTGACGTGGCGCGCGACAGCAGCAGCTACGCAGGAGATATTATATGTAGTGTATTCGCAAACTCATATGCCATACCGACCAAAGATATTAACTGTTGCACTAATACGCCTCAGTCTTCTTTCCCACTCAAGAACAAGACTTCAATGGATTTTTTTTATGGAGACAATTCTAATAATTTCATGCCAGGAGTGTTTTTGAAGACAAGGAACTGGCAAAGAGATGAAAATTCAAGTTCCAGAGCGAGATTCAGCCTCTTGATCTAGATATTCATGTAATATGCAGTAAAATCAGGGGCCGTATTATGACGTTTTAAAACCAGGCTTGTTCCTGTGAGTGAACGAGGTGACGCTAGACGACTTGTATAGCTCTGCCTCTTTCACTCACTGGAACAAGCCAGGCTTTAAAACTTCATAATACTCCGTCAACAATAACTGGCTATACACTTACAGATGATGTGATGAACAAAGTGCATTCGTTAGTGTAATATGTCAGATTTGCATGTTTTGGTAGACAGTGTGCAAGCAGCCTTACTTACACGTGTATGTTTCATCATATAAAAGTTTATTGATAAATATCTTTTATACAGAACCATGTTTATGTTTTAGAAACAAGAATGGATTTAGAATTCTTTGAATATTTTCCTGAATAAAACTTGCTTACTTTTTTCTTTCAGATATTTTTGTGGGTTTATCTTTTGTATTGAGTTCGATTCTTTTGATTTGAGTTACCCATCAAACGAGAAATGTTTTTTTTTCTCTATAGAAAAATCAATTTCAAACGAGCTAATGAAGCGGTACTTATGCCTGAAAGCACAATACAAGACTATACTTCTATTTTAAATTTTCTGGAAAGCGTAGTCGTACGACGTTTAATTAAATCCTTTAAGGACCAAACAACTTGCAACTTTCTGAACAATTTCAAGTAAATGTCATGTATTTATGTTATTTCTAAAATATCAACATATTGATCGAAGAATCTGTAGCCCTAATTCAAGACAACATCGCAGATTTCTGCTTTACAATTACTAGGCCAGCCATTTATAGTGTCCAGCATAAAGGTATACTTAAGGGCCGTGTCATTAATCAAATCGATATCATCACATCTAATCCGCGTTCTAGAGTTGTCCGTGGCATCATTGTTACGAGCTCTAAATCGCTTTAAAATGCACTGAACACGTTTAGATTTTCGTGAAATTCGGTTAAATTTTTACGCAAGACAAATTTTTCGAAAAATTTGGCCAAATTTTTAGTCTTAATATGATGGATATTTTTTGTCTCTTAAAGTTTTCCACTGAATGACTAAATTTTCGTAAAATACGGTTAAATTTTTAGTCTAATGCATGATGATTTTTTGTTTCTTTTAAAATTTTCCACTGACCTGATCCGGACTAAGTGAGCTGTCTCCACTGGCGTTCCTTTCTTGGTTCTGTGCCGTCCTCTCCTGCTTGCAAGCCGTGTGGTACTCCAACCGTGTGCGTTCCACCTTCTGCAGTAGCTTCGCCCATGGCTTCTGTGCCTTCTTGAATGCCTCGTCCATTTCTTTGCGTTCTTTTAGCTGGATCATTGACTGTGGACAAGAGAAAATCGTCTGTTATGGAAATATTGAATTTTTATTGGCTATTTATTAGTTTTTAACCGTACGGATTATAAAAGCCTTTTAAACCAACGTTTCTGATAGAATTGAAACCAATCCCGACATAGGCGTTTGGGAAGCTAGGCAGATACCTTTGATGATCATATCAATCGAAGTGATTAATTTATTGCAAAACGGCACTAACCCAGTTCCTATAATGAAAGAACACTTCATCTTTACTATACGCATATCAGGTTATAAAGGCTTTGTCGGAGCATAGTAGCAGTTTGAGAATATTTCTGAACATAATAATATAAACATAACGTAGAAACATTGTATCATGTTGCATTTTCTTGAAAGTATTCGTTTCAGTCTATACTTTCAAGAAAATACATCATGATAAGCGAAAAGTAAGAATCGCAAAAGGTTTTTCCTCCAAGATACTTTCTGTAGGTATTTTATTTTCATAAAATATGGGTATTTTTACCCGACTGCGCCAGGAGGGTTATGTTTTTTTCAATTTTGTAGAATTTCGATCGACGTACAGATGTAGCATCAGAAAAAAAAATAGAGCTCATTCGGAATTATCACACTGTATCAATTATTGTTGCTCAAAACTAGGCTATTTACTTCTAGGCTTTTTTTTTACAGCAACTGTAGCAAAATACCAGAAAATATCTAAAGGTTAGAGGTCCACCCTTTTATAGCAAAGTTTGATCCAGTCTCGTGTCATACTATTATATTTCTTCACAATAGTTTATTCCACGGACATTGGTGTGGGTAACATGTTTACCTCTATTACTCTAGTTCGTTGTTTACCAAAATTGTAACATGTAACTGTTTTATGTCCCAAAAAAATAAATAAAATACTGAGTCACCTATAAATTGGTGACGTATTTATTCTTAACTTTCTCAACATACCTCCAAGTATTGCATTACCATGAATGATCTGCTGAACGGCTCACACCCAGCATACCAAACAACCAAAGACCCAGAACATGCACTGAACTGCATGGTTGCACAACCAAGGAAGCGGTCGACACATGTCATGGTGCAGACGACACTTGTCATGCGGCCCGTGACAGTACGTGCTGCGAGTTGGTAACTTATTACAGTCTAACCTACACGCAGAGAAATGTCTAGTTACCTGTACGAGAACTTCTGGTTGCAACCGTGACAGCAAGACTCACTAGTTGACTTTACAAAATTTCTAGTAATAAATACTAAGTAAGTAGTAGAGATAACAAGGGACTTAGTAATAAATACTAAGTAAGTAGTAGAGATAACAAGGACTTAGTATTTATTACTAGAAATTTTGTAAAGTAAACTAGTGAGTATTGCTGTCACGGTTCCAACCAGAAGTTCTCGTATACATTTCTCTGCATGTAATTTTATAAATGCGAAAGTTTGTGAGGATGGATGTATATTTGTCACTATTTTGACACAGATATAGGTTACAGTCTGGTGCAGCTTCCAGCGAGCTGCAAACTGGATGGTAAAAAACATCATGTATGGCTTTTCATACATTTCTTCGCAGCATAGAAAATACACTATAATGGCCGGTATACACGGCAACGATAAAACTGGACAAACGAACTGCACAGTTCATTTGCGCAGTTTTATCGAACGTATGTACAAAACTCGGCGCAGTTTTTTTAGTTGGTGCAAGCCATCGGAGCAAGGATTAAAATCTATTGGATAAATCGTGCACTGCGCAAACCTGCGCAGTCCGATCGCTACGTTGTCGTGTATACCGGGCTTAACTGTCTTCTTTTCGAATATCTTAATCTCTCCAGCATATCTCGTACTCGTGAGTTTCAAATTGCTCTGTTTTCAATATAAAGATATCCATTATCAATATGTGCCATTGACATATAATTAGAACACCTTGATTTACATTGATAACACTAGAAACCTAGTTCTGTTATCGGTCAACGGCCTTCGAACGGAAGTCAAGCAAAAAATTAGTTACCTATTTTATATTTGACTGGCCTGTTGGTCTGGTGGTTAGTCACCCTGACTGCTATGCCGGAGGTCGTGGGTTCGATTCCCACCAAGGACAAATGTTTGTGTGATGAGCACGATCATTTGTTCTGTGTCTGGGTGTAATTTATCTATATGTATGTATTTAGAAATATATAAGTATGTTTATCAATTGATGGCGTTGTATATTTTGTATATTATGGTAACGAAAGATTTAGGGAGTAAATTAGTTTTTTTTTATTTACTTTTAAGTAATCCTGTAGTTCCAAAAAAATAATTACCATATCATAGCATTTTCATACAGCATTTCGTCAGAGAGCTATGTGATAGGCAGAAAGCCAATTTAAATATCATCACAAGCGCACATATTGTTTTTCATGGGCTTGAACCGCAGTCCTCGACCAGACCGCTCATACAAGACCATCGAGACAAAAAAATAATGCGCCAATCCAATTTTGTAGAACAGAGACTAGTTTGGAAAATAAAAAGCAAACCACCTGAAGCTGAAAATGTTCCTCTCGTTTATTTTTCGCGACATTTTTAAAGCAACAACAATTAATAATTAATAATATAAATTAATAATTTTTAAAACAACCTTTTGCTTTTTCATGAAAAAGCAAAAGGGTGTAAAATAAACGTTTGCTTAAATTAATAATTTTTAAAACAACCTTTTGCTTTTTCATGAAAAAGCAAAAGGGTGTAAAATAAACGTTTGCTTAAATGAGAAACTTTGGCGTGTAGGTGAAGTTTTAAATGGTTTCAGAGACGTGTAGAGTGGTTTTCAGCATCAAGTACCTACATACTTGATGAGCTGGTGAAATATGTTTTGGGAAGAAGTGTTTTTCTTTACTTTTTTCACGGAGTTTTCTAGGTTATATCGCTGTTATGGTCTATTAGTTCTAAGGATTTCCCAGAGAACTTTTAGGAGCTTTCTGGACGTAACTACTTGGAATGATTATTTTATTGCTTTCTAACTAAAATACCTTTTTTCCTAGCTTAGTCGATTCCCGGATCGAACGGATGTGAAAACTGAATAGGTCATTATTACGTAGTACTTTTAAGTATTCTGTGATATTACGGAAACAACACAGAAGGGGGTATTACAACGTCTTATAACAAGGCTTGTTCCAGTGAGTAAACGAGATGGCGCTAGACGACTTTTATAGCTCTGTCACTTTCACTCGCCCGAACAAGCCTGGTTTTAAGACGTTGTAATACCCCCCCAGGTACCACTCCAAAGTTCAGGTATAATAATCGGCTACAATTCGTGGAGCATTATCTCTTTCTACCTTTCTAGCCAACCACAAGGAAGAACTAGCGACAAAGTCATACCTAGTAATATTCGATGTGCAATATTTAATGGCCAGTACCTACAGGTACGGTATGGATTTTTGAAGTGTTTGCATAATTATGTTACATACATGTATACAAAGACGTATTAATTCCAACCCATCATCTTAATCACCCATCAAAGCGCACAGATTACACCGTGGATGATGAATGATGATCACATGATGTTATGTCTGATGACAGTGATGATTGCATCGTCACGCGCGCGCGCATCTTTGTATGCATAATTATGGATGAGCTACTGCATTGTGAAGCTGTATAATGTTTTGTATTGGTGTTAGGATCTTGGAGATACGAAGATGACTGTGTTTGTGAATAGCCGATTAGATTACGTGATACTATGACGACACTACTCGTAGCTAATACTTTGGATGGAGTTCAGTATGTCCCACGTGGTCGTACAAAAGGGGTAAAAATTATCCTTTACGTTTATAAAATCAGTTCAGTCGTTTTGGCACTTCGGGGTCTTGGGTGCTTTTGGCCTCAAAACTAGCCCAGAAGCATAGATGAGGTCCAAGATGGAGGGAGCTCAAAAGGAACTGGAACACCCGTGCACCGGCAGAACACAGTAACAACTGGTAAGGGTTGAACCACATTTGGCAGCACGGAATCGCCTTTTTTCGTCGCCCTTTCTCTTTCTGTCGCTTAGAACTGCCATTTGCTAGACCGAGACAATGCGATAGCACGCGGCGGAATCCTCGAGGATTCCGCCGCGTGCTATCGCATTATGCTTTCTGTGTCGGTCTAGCCAGATGTGGTTCAACCCTAAACGTTCGACACCGGACTGCACACCGGACGACAAGAAGGTCGTGAGCCAGGCGGCCGTATGACCAAGATAGGGGCGGCTGATGGGTTCTATGACCGCCATTGGAATCGTGTGTCCGTTACCACAGGTTACAGGTAGCCTATGATGATGTTTCCCGGTTTGTATCACTAGGAAGTGGATCCCACTCAACCCAAAGAAAATGAATAGAAGCACTTATTTCATTTTAGTTTCCTGGACTAAGATCCGTTGGTAGAATTTCCACTATCTACCAATATAAATAAATCCTTACCGCAGAAATGTCTATTCGAGCATATTACAGTGATAATAGGTCACTATGTATAGTGCACAGTGGACACGAATAATCGCCATTGTGTGACAGCCTTGTGACCAATGATGGCCGTCATCGGTAATGTGGGCGCGTATTTGTATTTGTCTTTGTTGTCAGTCAAAGTGTACTCTATTTGATAGGAGGGTATGTATAGTAAAACCTTAATTTTTTTTCGAGGGGCTTGGCAGAGTTTACCTATCATATTATGTCCCAGTTTTTGCAAGTTGTCTGAGTAATAAGGGGCCTATTGCCATAATCCCTACATTAGCCTAAAGGTATTTTTTTTTTATGAAAGTTTGCCCAACACTTGGAACTTCTTCTGTGTCGTGGGTGCGTTTACAAACATATACAATCACAACCACCCAGACCCAGAACAACTACTTGTAGACCATAAAATATTTGCTCCATGCGGGAATCGAACCCGCGTCACACAGCGCAGCAATTCTATCGCTCATACAGTACCAATACAGTGGTCGAAAATTCGTTATTGAGATGACACGACTGTGGTAAAATCATCAAATGAGTCCTTCAACCCCGGGCAGGGCGGGAGGGACTGTCAGACTTCTACTGACTAAAATCCATGGTGTCCTTCAATAGCCTGTTATATTCCGGGGTCGCGGTAAGGGAATAATCCCGCGACCCCGGCAGGCATTGGCCCTCAGAGAGGGGGGCCCCGTCATTATGCTGACGCTCTTTGAGGCGCGCGTGGGACACAACGCGCCGTCGACCCGGGCATGGTCCTTGGTCGGGCAGCGAGTTGCCCTTTACTCGCTGCCCGCATGCCCGAGATGACACGACTTGGATAAAACCATAATGAATTTAAGTTTAATTCAAAACAAATATTACAAAACCCAATAACATTTTACCCAATCTGAAAATCAAACCCTCCTAATACTTATACACCAAAGAGACAGAATAATTTATGGATGAATAATTCAGCATAGTTGTTACAAAGTATTTGGATTTAATTTATTAATTAATTAAGAGGCTCTTTGGCAAAGTTGTTGTAGCTAATACTTAATCTGTAGTTTGTCGGACTCGACAAGGGAATTAGGAAGTTTCAAACTTGCCTCCATGAAAGTTCTGTGGGCAACTTCTGCCTTCAACCGAAGCATTGCTGAAGATGCGATATTATTGTTGTTATGCACAAGATAATAGTAAATGAAGTTCAGTTTAATGTTAAACTAAACTAATATTATATTTTTGTTGTACTGTGTAATAATTTTCTGAATTTAGTCGACGCTTCGAGAAAAATCTTTGGCCATTAAAAGGCTACTTTAGCAGAATCATTATAATGATGACTGCCGATGATTATTTTGACGAATCATTTTGTGTTACTAGCGAGCCGCTCCAGTTTCGGTGTGAAAATGATAAAAAGTATATAAGTTACTGTTGATAGGCGATAGAATTTAAAAAAAAAAAACAGTTTAGGAGTTTTTTCTTCAATTAAATCTCTCCTTAGAATATTAGTTCAGATGTCTTTGTTTCTTTCTCTTCATATGCCCATCCTTTCAGTCCAACCAAATGTAGTTGGACACCATTATTTGATGTCTAATCGACAAACATTACTATGAGTAATTTTCCTCTGTAGTTATATGCCTTCCAAAAATCTTTATACAACATTATTGATAGGTAAATCAATCGTCCAAATCAACTAATTAATCTAGACAATTATTCACTACATTATCGGGTAATAACCGAGAATGCACAATTATTATCTATGTAATATCTTTAAACGAGCAATTCTTGTATATTTATTTATATACAATCAGGATCTCGGAAACGGCTCCAAGGATTTTCATGAAACTTACAGATTAGGGGTTTTTCGGCTCAAGGAATCCATTTATCAAGGTCCCATGGTTCGAGAAAAGCTCGGTTCCCGTAATATAGACATTTAAAACCGCGTTTTAAGAAGCGCCATCTATAACGCCATGACCGATGACGGCCAAAAACGAAAAACCGAGCGAAGCTCGGTCAACCAGATATTAAAATATCAATCAAGTTACAACATACAAAGGGAATTCGCGATAATATCCGGATACGATTATTATGATACCAACCAATAAACTGTTAATAATGTTTATTTAACTCTGCTTTTAAAATATTGCGAATTGACTAATAGGCAGGACTAATTGATTGATTTATTTGACCAGCAGAAAAATTACTAATCATTTGTAAAAATGGGTTGCTTCAAGGGACTCTCAAAATAAACAATCACATTTATTTCATGCTAACGATGCTAAAACCCGTGTCAATACGCTCTAAAGAAGAGGTTTATTTATCTTCTCGTGAAAATATATATTTCGATGGTAACTTCTGATAGTGTATCAGTAGACTGGACTTAATATAAAACTTAATGGAAGAGTCACAATCATCGAAAGTCCTTCCCGTCTTGGGTAGAGTGGCCTCTGCGCCTACTTTCAGACCCTTTAGTAGACTATTTTTAGACCAGACTGACTAAAAACCACCTTGTTTCTTGTGCCGTTTGCGTTACAGGACCACAGTGCTCTTTAAAGAGAGTCTCGCGACTTGGGGAGAGGCCCTGTTGGGGGATGTAATCTCCTTAGCCCAAAAGTAAGACAAGCTCTGTCTATCGAGATAAATAGTTCCTTTCCCAGTTTATTGAATTTATCTTCAAACAGTGCAGTTTTTCCCAGTAAATCGAGTCTTGAACACACAAGTTTAACCGTCTATCGTCTCTTATCAGTATCGTATCGGCGCATAGCGATATCAATCACTCGTTATCACCGATAATGTCATTCCAACTTAGGTATACAGTACAGACACGGTATATTTATGGTTTTCTACGTTATATTGTTAGTCTGCGTTTCTAGAACTATTTAAGGAGATATGAAACGGTTGATATGAAAATGCATACCTACAGCGGATCCCAGAAAGAAGTAAGTCTGTACGGTTGCGACCACAGGTTGCGACACATAAATTAAAATATGTGCCTATATTGCTGGACATAGCAACGCCGAATCAAACAATCGCGAAAGATATCCCATACGTGACAGTATAAATTTAAACATATATGTATAAGTACAAACATGTATCTAAAAATGAATAGCATAAAATCGTACTATTAAAAACTAAGAAATTATACATGATCAGCGAACATCTCTTCTAAACTGAGGTTAAGGACACTACCTCATAGCATAGGTGGCGTGGAAACGTGTGCATATTATGACGATAACAACTTTTATAACTTTTTGAATCGTTATATCTCAGAAACGGTGGTTCGTAAGAAAAAAAGTATTGAGACATTTTTATAGATAATTTTATGATCTACAATTTTTGTCTGAGGTACTTTTATGATAAAACTTACTGTTTTGCTGAAAATCGCTTCATCGTTTTTTTTTTCCTTTCAGGGGAATGATGGGGAACTTCTAGACATTGTTTATAATTATGTTTTGAGTAACTTCACAGAAATTCAGCTTGCTGGGACTTTATGTAACTTCGAATGTCTAAATTGACCGGACTATTACCTACCATTTTTGTTCATCTCAACATAGTAACGTATAAGATGAACTTTATTTCCTGATAACAAGATAATTGGATGCGTCATTCTTATTTGAGACCCCGATTAGCGTTGTTTGTGGGTTCTCACTTCCGCATATTTGCGCAGTTAGCACATATTACGCGCAAAATTACGCGCAAACGTCTGGTGTTTGCGCACGGCTTAATGAAGTTTACGCTAAGTAATGAGCGCATCTTGATGATTATCGTGCCCATGAATAATTCCAAACCACATAATTAATAGAAATAAGTGACTGGTAATTTTTATCTGTACCTGTACTTAATATTATAATGCTGAAGAGTTTGTTTGTTTGGTGGAACGTGCTAATCTAAAGGCGCTCCCTCACCGCGAGCATTCACCTGTAACTGTAATGTAACACAAAAGTGCGCAATTTGATGCTCTATTTTCTTTTCGTTACATTACAGGTGAAGCGCGTGTCGCGGTGAGGGAGCGCCCTTAGAAGTTACCAGTCTGAATTAAACTTGCGTCGCCTAGTGTACTAAGGGGCTAAGCCACTACGCAAATCGTACTGTCAAACACACATTTCATACAAGAAAGAAAGCTGCTATTTTGAAACTAATACATACACGACCTCTAAAAGGAAACCATAAACCACAATCTTCCATCCAACTCCCATACATCATTTTCATACATGATTCTCAAGTGTGAAGGTGAGGTGGAGGCCAGCAGAGGTCACTGGCGTTATTTTCACTCTTTTCCCCGACACCTGGCTCGCTGCCAACCCCACTAGTTTCTAAGAGGCGTCGCGATAAATTATTTACCAAGACTCACAAACTATTGTGAGGATGATACATCTATTTTATGGTTGTTGATGGTTTTGGAAACTTTAAGCTGTGTTAAAAGATCGATTTTGTGCTATGGGTTAGAATGTAACGGCTCACTCGGATGTTTGACGAAAAATTTTCAAGATTCGTATTTTAAAAATGAAGTTCGTTTAAAAACAGAAATCGAAAATCTTTCTCCACTTGAGTTACTATGCTAGATACTTCTGAGTATCGTCTGAAAAAGAAAATGAGGACAAAAACATAAACCTAATAAGGCAAAGGGAGATTATTTGGTGAGACAGGTAACTCAGTGATAGTCTTAAAAGTCTCTCAAAACGTTACCTATTGCATGCTGTAATGCGAAATGATGTGTCACTACATCTTGTCCAGTTTAGAAGTAAAATCATTTGGCATTACTGCATGCATAGGTAACGTTTTGAGAGACTTTTAAGACTCTATCGCTGAGTTACTTGTCTCACCAAATAATCTCACTTTACCCTTTAATCTTTGACTCAGCCAGCAGCTCAGCAACATGGTAGCAGAAAATTTTACGCTTAGTCCCATAGAGGCCTAGCACGTAGTAGCAAATTATGCATAGCTATGGTCTGAGATAGAAATAGCTGGAAGTCATGGGGTGAATCTTTTGCCCAGCAGTGGGATGATACAGAATGACAGTAACAGTAATGGTCAAGTAAATTTTAGGGTATCGTAACACAAAAGGTAGAACGGGACCCTATTACTAATACTCCGCTGTCCGTCAGTCAGTCAGTCTGTCTGTCCGTCTCTTACCAGGCTGTACCTCACGACCCGTAATAGATGGCTGAAATTTTCACAGAATATATATTTCTGTTGTCACTTTAACAACAAATAAACAGATAAATAAACAACCTTTTTTTTTCTAGATTTTATGGATTTATTGGTACGAACTCTTCGTGCGCGAGGCTCACTCGCACTTGGCCGGTTTTTTGTTCTATTTTAAACAAAATTACCATCGAAACAACAGCTCTCATTACTACCTTTTCACGCGGTCAATGCTCCTTCCTAGAACAATTTCATACATGCACCCATGTACTAGTACATACCTACTACACATTGGCACCGCCTGAACACGTCTCCTGCACTTGTTCTAAATATTCAACAGACAATATCGATTTTATTCTATGTACGTAGCGAAATACCGATGAAAGTTTGTATTTTGTAAATGGCTGCACAATTTTCTAGAAATTTCATTATCATATAAATTGCAAGTACTTCGTGTTGTTTTCATAAGGTAATTGAGGAATTTAGATTGTCAGTTGTTGTAGTCTACAATACTCATAGTATTATTATAGTGATTCATGTCTTTAGAACGCATTTGTCCATTTCTATGTGGCCCTTAGATAATAATTCAATGATAAATATTTGTTCTGTTAACATAAACATACACGGTAGTGGACAGGTTATTGTGGCGAGTATGTAAAAAGTATGGCCAGCAGTGGACTGTGATAGGTTGAATTAATTGATGCTAAAAAGATACACATGAAGAACTAAAGCAAGATAAAAAATACCAGAATAATAAATCACCATTATCAAAATGAATGTGAGGTCCAACAATACAATTGGACACCCACTAAACTCCAGTTTAAACATTAAGGCTAATTCAGCGAGTAAATCTTAGAGTAGGTAATGTCCTAGCAATTTTCTCATCTACATTTGTAAACATACAAGGCGTTTTTATAAAAAAAAAAGATTCCAAAGAATTGAGAACCTCCTCCTTTTTTTGAAGTCGGTTAAAAACAAGACAGTGGGTGTAGCCGTATCACACGTTCGCTGAGTCTAGTAGTCGCAGAGCATGAGGTCCAGAGTTTTTCATCTTTCCTTAAGTCGGAGTGTTATTGGGTTTTTCGATTTGGGATTTTTCAGTAACAGCCACGGAAACTAGGTTTATCTACAGTTGATGGAAATAGATATGTTACATACATCTGGCAAAATGTGGGGGTTCTATTAAGTAATAACACCTTTGCCTAGGTCTTTGGGGATTCGCGGGATCGTATTATGCAGGATATTGCGGTCCTAGCACGTAAATGGCATGTGCAGTAACAAGGTGGATTTTTATCAGTAGGAGTCTGACAGTCCCTTTCGCTCCACGCAGCCGAAGAAAAAAACTTGACGAGTTACCAAGAAATTATTTAACTGTTATGAAAACTATGACAGAATCAATAAGAATAGAAACTCCCTAAAAACGGTTTTATGAATTAAAAAAATAACTTTTGTTGAAGACACATCAACCCTTTTTCCTCCAACTAAAAGCGAAAAGAAAGTGTCGCGAACAAGAACTTCGCAATCAGTCACACATTACAAAAATCCGTCTACTGCCTGAGGCGTAAAAACGCAAGTTTCTGTAGAAATGCCACTACTATATAAAAGTAAGTCGGGTTTTCCTTCCTGACGCTTTAACTCTAGAACACACAAACCGATTTCCACGGTTTTGCATTCGTTGGAAAGGTCTCGGGCTCCGTGAGGTTTATAGCAAAGAAAACGAAGCCCTCTGGTGGCGAAACGGAGTTCGCCGGGTTTGCTAGAGATACATAAAAAACTGACTCCCATAATATTTTAGTCGGTATGTCCGTCTGTCTGTGTCCGTGTGTCTTATAGAGGCTGCACGTTATCGACTTGGCGGTCAATTATAGATAGGGATCTTAAGGAGGCCTTCTTAACACATGTTACAATTACAACCCAGAATGGGTTATCCTGGGAGAGGAGAAGTGTCTCCTCCTAGATTGCGCTAGTGGGGTTTGCACACCTGTGCCGATAATATGGGGTCGGGGCCCCAAATAATCGGTTCAGGTGTGAACAAAGATGTCCGTTTGTCTGCCGTTTTGCGACTTCTTCTGAACGATTTTAATATAATTTGGTATACTGCACTGGCCTCGGTTAGGCTGACATGGGATACAATTAATTCAAAGTTCCCTCTAGATAATTTTCAACATCAAAGCAGTGGAAACTGTGTACAAAATCTAGTATATTAACTGTACATTATAATATTGCTAAACTCAACAATATCAACGAAAACATAAAGAGAGTGAAATTGCTTATTCAGAGAGAAACAATTTTATGAAAAGTAAATGTTGACTATACAGTTTCCTTTGTCTGAGCTTGCAAAAATTTAGCTCCTTTTTATTTTGTTTTTTTATTAAACAAATAAAAGGGGCAACGAAGAGGTATTATTTTATGCTATTGGTTTGCTCTTGGCAACAATTTAGACTGAAAGAAGCATATATGAGGCCGGAGATGTAGCTAGCTCACTCAGAACGAACTGTAAGCCCCTTAATTAAATGTCCACCATTTTTTTTCCCGCAAGAACCTTCTTGCTGTCCACCGCCGTGGTAGGCCTCGCCGGGGCCGCCTGACTAACCAGGCTGTTGGAGTCAGGCGCCAAAAGAGTTTTTACTGTGTTCTGTCGATCTACAAGAGTTAGCCCCTTCGTCTACTAGGCGACGCAAGTCTCCGATACCTGACGAATTTGGTATCCTGTGACTATCGTAATACAAATCCATAGAAGTTCGTACACAGGCACGCGCCAATGGATACTAAAGTCGTAAGGTATCGGAGGCTTCCGTCGCCTAGTGGACGAAGGGGCTAACTCCTGTAGATCGACAGAACACAGTAAAAAACTCTTTTGCCGCCTGACTCCAACAACCTGGTGAGCCAGGCGGTCCTAGCGAGTCCTACCACCGAGGTGGACCGCAAGGAGGTGGACGTTTCAGTGAAAAGACGTGCACTGGTAAACAAAACAAAACCCACTGATTTTGGCCATGTTTTGATGAAATCAAATTTGGAATAGTATCGGTCCAGTCATACACATTAAAAAAGTTTGTGATCACAAGCACATAGCATAAGCTGATAAAAAATAATTGAACATTAAAAAGTTTTTTTTTGGGATTTTCTTTAGATACAAATACCATGTAATAATAACTAAAAAAGAAAAAATCATAATACAATCTACTGTAAAAAGATTTCCGTTTTTGATGTGTGTGTAGTTATTATGTAGGTTTAAAAAGTAAAAGCATAGCATGCCTTTAAGCAATTTCACCGTATCTCTAATTAGATACCTACAAACGTTAGCTGTTATATATATTACAGTCAGTTTAATTTAGCAGTCAGTTAAAAAATACTGTTGAACATAACTAGATTGCCTCGCAAGTTAATTTATGAACCTCAATTAACAAAAACAACAGCTGCCTTACCTTTCGGTTAATTGTAAATTATTTAATCAATGATGAATGTTCAGAGGAAAATGTTACAAACCTTGCTGGTTTTATAATTGACGGCTGTTTTCGAAGTGTCTAATTAATAAACGAAAAGTGTGGTAAAGTTTTATTTTTTAATTATTTGGTATTGGTAGCGAATAGAAACGGGCAGTTTTCCCATTTTTCATAAGGTGATTGTTTTTTATATTTTTTTTGAGAGCACTGTGGGCCCAGTAGTATCAGTCCCGACTTCCACCAATCCGCACTGGGCCCGCGTGATGGATTATGGCCTACTCGCTCTCACAGAGAGAAGGCCGCTGTCCCAGCAGTGGAAACATTATAAGCTGATGATGATTGTATTTTATCCCCTTGTCTGCTAATATAAAGGACTTTTTTTATATAAACAAGTTTCATTTTCAATTTAGTAGTATAAATATTGAAGTTCATTTAATGACTGGGTTAAATAAATTTGCTTTTGACCGCAATGTCTGCTACAGTCGCAAATTGAAAGCAAATTATATAAAAATAATTGTTTTTCTGTCACGATTGTGGACCCAATTTGCTCGGGACGTGGTCCAGGCTGGATAAGCCGGTTCCAATTTGGCCGGGTAGGTTTAATTCGGGTTTTTACAGTGTTTACGAATTGCTGGCTGTTGTTTTTGACGAAGATAGACTTGTCTTTTATTGGAATACTAAATACTAGCGAAAGTAAGTAACTATATTACGTATAACGTTTACATAGCGCAAAACCTTTTAATGTTTGTTCTAAGACTTGGAAATTCGTAAAAAAAAAATGATTTTTATACAATAAATTTCTCAATTTGTATGAAAAAGCATTTTTTTTTTTGCGAATTTCCAAAAGTCTTGGAACAAAGATGGTTCATTAACATGGGCTGAGTTACCCCACGAGAGGTTTTGCGCTATTAACGTTACACGTTGTAAGTCTTATTTCTGAAAATAAAATAGTTGAATACTATCACTACTATGTAGGTGTCGCGGGATTGATTCCCGCACGGACCGAATAAATAGATCTACAAGCACCTAGTTGTTCAGGGACTGGGTGTTGGTGTATGTTTGATTATGTATGTAACCAAAATTATAAATTCATTGTAAAATGTCTGCCGGATCAAGTAAAATTTCAATTAATTAGAGCATAGACCACCATCTGCGTTACATAACAATAACTTTGTCGATAAAACACAGCCCTTTACCGTAAAACATTCGCCTCAGCCTTGTGACTGTGACATTTGCACAGCGTACAAATTAAATTGGAATTTAATAAAGAGTGGCGTCCGTACAAGGTTTCCCGTTTGGTAAATTGTTTTCATTTTGGAGGGAATAATTAGCAAGCCAAATGACTGCCAGGGTCATGGGCATATCTGGGGAAGTCACCGCGTTACTGGAACTTTAAGTTCAACTGAAGGAATAGGGTGGTTATTAATCAGTCAACAAGTAACTGTCGTTTCACTCAAGCGAAAGGATTAGTAAGAAAGAAAAATCAAGTGTCTAGCGTTAAATTGATCCTAGGCAGCCAGAAACTTCGGAAAACATACACTCCTTTTTTCAATGTATTGTAAAAACTAAAATCCCAGTACTTCCATTAAAGAACTACTGGGTTTTTTTTCTCTCCCAGTACCCTTATTTCCATGAAACTGGCATTCTGTTTTTTCTGAAAGAATATAACTAACCAAAAAAAGTACCAGGCTGGCATAAGTTCGAGGTGGTGTGTTGTTTAAATAATTCCGAATGAAAAGCTTACCAATAAAAGTTACCATAAGTTCAAAAGGGAAAAAAAATCCCATTTTTTTGTTGTTCGATAATGGAACTTCTAGGATACGGCGATTGTAGTTAGTCGACCAAAGTTCCTCTCGAGCCCCGAGAATTTTTTTTTGCCACCAAACACTGACCGATTTTAAGACTTATTTTTCCAAAAATACAGTTTAAAATTAGTCGGGGTTTGGTGGCTCAAAATTGTGCCATTAGGGCTTATTGAGGATCGGGCGGTTAATAGGAAATCGAGTTACCTATCTGTTTCGCTTGCACACCTACATCGCTGAACCAACGTTGATGTATTATGGCACAGATAGATGGAAGCCTGGAGATAGCAGATATCTATAGGCTACTAAAACTTTAACTAAGAGGAATGGGGGAGATGAAACCGCGTGTAAAAGCTAGTTAATAATAAATCGCGACCCAAAGGACCAAGTAACGATCAATTATACTAAACGAAGCCAGGTCAATGGTCAAGCGTAGGTCCCCACAACACTAACGATCTACTCAATTAAACCATACAATCTTAAAATGTTGACAGCAAAATAGTTGACCTAATCGCCTAGAGGTCGATAATTGAGATATTTCAACTTCCACATCTTATTTAATAACATATTATTAACTGGCCGAGCCTATAGTTAAAGTGATGGGAAATAACTGATATCCTAAGAACAGTTGTAATTTTGGGCTTTTGAATGGCAGTTACAATCATCATAATCATACATACTACCTACTACTACTATTAACGTGAAAGTTTGTGTTAGGATGAATGGATGATTTTTTTTCTTTCACTCAAAATTACTGAATGAATTTGGGACTTGGATATTTTATAACCTGAATTGATATACAAGATACCTTCAATCCTGCTATTACTTAGTCTTCCACCCGGACAAAGCCGCAGGAAAAAGCTTGTCTATGATAATAGGTAATAGATCATCAGCAATGCGATCAAAGACACGGACAATGGACATACACATAAGACAAACTAATTGAATAATATATTAAGTTATTAATAATTAATAGGCTATTTAATACCTATTTGATCTCCCTTATGAGTGGGTCATATCTGATAAGAAACTGGTTTAAAAGGAAAACGGTTCTGTTGAACCCACAAGCAGAATAAGGTTCCGCATTAAATAAAACAACCATATAAAAGAAATCTATCTTAAGCCGGTTAAGTTTGTAAGCTCGGATGTATAGGGAGCAATCTTCGGAACTGCCGATTAGAATCCGTTTATTTCTACTAATGAAAATCTACATTATCACAATACGAGTGAATCTGCAAGCAGTAGCTAGTGTTTCATCTCTACATAGTACGAAACTATGTTGGATCTATTAAACGTACGTATCGGATTTTGATTTAATTTTCACAATCAGTTAGATTTTTTCGGAAGGTTTATGTGTTTTACAGGGTAAAGGGAGATTATTTGGTGAAACAAGCAACTCAGTGATAGACTCTTAAGTCTCTCAAAACGTTACCTATGCATGCAGACCATGCAGTAATACGAAATAATGCAACTAGTTCACCATTAAAGTGAACAAGACGTAGTGACACATCATTTCGCATTACAGCATGCATAGGTAACGTTTTGAGACTTTTAAGACTCTATCACTGAATTACCTGTCTCACCAAATAATCTCCCTTTACCTTACATTCTAATTGAGTTGCTGTATGGTCAAAGAATTAAAACATATTGTAGATCTTAACAAAACCTATACAAAATAACATTGCTCCATGCGAAACCGGGGCAAGTCTAGTAAGACCATAAATTACAGAAATAAACGAGTAAAAGTTATTGGTTACGAGCAATTTGTACAGCAGCACCAATTTTCAGACAAGTTATTACAGAGTTAAGTACTGTAGATGTTTCTGAATCTTTTAATACCCAAACATTCAGACGCTCCAGCCGTTTGAAAGTTACAGGACAAAGCGGTTTTCAAAAGAACAAAAAGAAAATGATGATTGTTTTCAATAACGAGTACTTCGTTATTGAAAACAATCATCATCATCATCAGCCGGAGGACGTCCACTGCTGAACATAGGCCTCTCCCTTAGACCGCCACGCCGAACGACGAACGACAATTCGCCACTTGCATCCATCGGCTGCCCGCGACCCTCACGATGTCGTCGGTCCACCTAGAGGGAGACCTGCCTACGCTGCGTTTTCCGGTCCGTTGAAAATAATATAACATTAGTATTTCCTGAAGGCGTACGTTGTTATTTATACCTACAAATATTTGTCTCGTTCGAGATTCGAACCTTCCAACGTACGTTAGTTCAAATGATAGTGTTAGTGACCATCTCAATTTATTTTTGTTTTTAAATAATGTCACATGTTTTGAAAAACTTCTTAAATAAACATTACTGAACCCTAATTACAGTTCGTAAAGCGTAAAACATGGCCTATGTATTCTATAAATATGACTTTAAAACCGGTTTTGCAAGTATTATTAAAATACTCTGACCACCTGCTGTAATGTATATTTTGCGTATTTAAATGTGTTATTTCTATGGTTTTAAGAAAAATATTATGTGTCATCATCAAGGCCAGGTTAATAAAGTATGTAACTAAACTGTTTTTTTTTTTATATACATATATAAAACCAGTTTAGGCTGTTACACAAGGTAGACAATTATTTGCCCTAATGAAAATCGCAGGAATATGGAGGTGCTTAGGCGAAGTCGACGTTGATTGTAAACGTTTTTCAAGTTCACCATTACGCTCCTACGAACGATGCATCTAATTACCTGTAAGTCTTGTAAGTATTCCTGAAATTCAGTTTTTGTGCCCGAATTGGAACTATCAGAGATGTTACAAAGCATAGAATTTTAATTTTAGACATATTTGTTTCAGAACTTTACAATTCGGTATTTAATTAGCTATTCTTAAACAGGTAAAGTCACGAGCAATAACATGTACTTAACAAAATTTACTCGTGAAATACTGGTTTCCACTTTGAAATAAGACTTATTTCGTAATAGTATGGCTTCCAAAATAAAACGTGTTCCTTCCTATGCCCTTTACGTTCCGGGGCCACGGTAACCTGGGTTAAGAAAAAACCCGCGACCCCAGCAGGCATTTGGCACGAAACACGACGCGCCACCGACCCGGGGTTGGTCCTTGGTCGGACGGCGAGCTACCCATCACTCACCGTCCGCAAGCCCGCGTCGCCGCTGTGCCCTCTGCTGATCAGAGGGACACGCGTTGGAGCCTCCACACGACAGGCTATTCGCATACGGGCAAAGAGACCACTTAGGCACACAGTGTGCATTTATATCTATGTAAATGTTGAGTACAGGTACATAATATAATGTTCCTACGACTTAATTTGTCCCGTTGATTAATTACTAATTACACTAGCAATAGAAACTCATGTATAATGCATCTCATTTAGTGTTAGGTTTATAAAGTACATTAAATTAATACGGAAATATGTATATTACAACCAATACATATTTAAATGTCGTCTCACTCATGGAAATAACGCCATGTAAATATTTATTACATATATGTATAATTTATAATACATGGATAATTCAGGCCTTCTCATTACATTTTTCAATGCCATTAGATTTTAATCTTTATAGAAATCTAATTTAGGGTGATAATCGTACGATGGATCGTATTTTTTTTATATTGACATGCTTATGTACCTGCGTCGCAGCTGTGGGAACATTTTAGGCTGATTATGATAAGTCAACAATATTTTTATGAATACTGCCTTCTTACTGCTGGCTTAGTAAGTAATATTGTACTTTACGTTCGTTTTAATATCACTCACTGTAAATGCTCAAAGCATTTATAATCTAGAGCTAATTTAAATACTTAAGGCTGCGCTACAAGCGAAATCTTCAATTTTGGATTGGATTTTTAGAGTACTAAATCGTGTTTAATTCGGAACAAAAGTATATGTTGGGAAACTTCATTATATTTGGGAGGGCAGAGTCAAACAGAAAACATAAAAAGATATTTTTTTCTCGATAGAAAATGATCACAAAGTTGCCTCTGATTTTCACGTTTTTTTGATTTCATTCTATTTTGGTTCGTCCTACAGAAATATAAATTAGATCAATATGAACACATTTACGTAGCCGAGGGCAGTGTCTGGCACTTTTTTGAAATATTGTTTATAATAAAAGTTATCATTGTTCTTAGCATTCGGCGCTTACGACGTTTTTAAACCGTGTAGAATGCTATTTCCCATTTCGCGTCACACTAGAATCTGCGTCACGAGTGAAGGTCTGCGGAAAATTCGTGGTACTACATTTTTTTAATACAATTTGATGTAATGACATAGACACTAGCGCCGCATCAAAACGACTTTTGTCGCGGCGCGGGTTCTAGCTTCAGGCATCATTTTGTTTCATCTGCCAGTCGGCGCCGCTCTATTGAGACGGGAGGACTATGACAGTTTGCACCGCGCCCGGCGGCTATTAAAATAATAATATTTTTGTTGATATAATCAGAGAAACAACACATAATACAACAAAAATACGAGAGCTAAAATATTTTAAGACTGAAATAATTTCAAATAGCCGAAGACCATTTTTTTGAAATTTCTTTTGCCACATGCGCGCTAAATAAGCAGTATGTCAATTGTTCTGCTGGTCGAGTATTTTTTATTACTGTTTAATGAGGTCGGCTTAAAATAAATGATGATTTGTTTTTGTATAGATTTATTCATGTTACATACTTATAAATACAAACACATTTATTTCAAACATCGCCATGATAAGTCTAGTGCGACACAAATATTTTAACGTTATAATATTATTATGGTTTAGGAGCAGAATGCTTATCATCAGCCGGAAGATGTCCACTGCTGAACATAGGCCTCCCCCTTAGAACACCACGCCGAACGACAATTCGCCACTTGCATTCATCGGCTGCCCGCGACCCTCACGATGTCGTCGTTTCACCTAGTGGGAGGCCTGCCTACGCTGCGTCTTCCGGTCCGTGGTCGCTACTCGAGACCTTTTCTTCCCCATCGGTTATCAGTTCTACGAGAAATGTGGCCTGCCCATTGTCACTTCAATTTGCAAATTTTATGAGCTACGTGGGTGACTCTGGTTCTTCGCCGAATATCCATGTTTCGGATTTTATTCCGCAAAGAAACTCCAAGCAAAGCTCTTTCCATTGCTCGTTGAGTGACTCTTAAGCCGGATTTACATTACAAAAGTAGTGTCATACACGATAAAACTAGGTTCGTGAAACTTGTTTCAGCACATGTGAAAGTACTTTCGTTTAAATTTTAGTGTCGTGAAATTACCAGTATCGCGGAGATACTGGCCCTGTCAAGATCAAAGCTGTATTTCATTTATGATGCAAAGTGTCGCTGTAGAAATGATAAAATATAAAATAAATATAAAATTTGTCTCCGAAAAAAGATATGATAAATCCACCAACGTCTTTAGTTCCCTTGTCTAGTCCCATTATGGAATTACTCGAGGCGAAAACTTGAAAAAAAGCATACGGGTGCAACACAGTTAATCTCTGAATTAGCAGATGATCCTAAAAGCTATGCAAATTACTTTCGTATGGGTAAAAATCATTTTAATTTCAAATACCACACGTCCTCTCAGCGCAGGTGCTGTCGCGACACTACTTTCGCCTCGTATTTACATGATGAAAGTAGTTGCATGAAACTAGTTTCACAAAAAACATGCGCATAGCACGAATGTAATTCAGTGTCACGAAAGTAATGCATGCATTGTAAAACTGAACGTTTACACGTGAAATTACTGGTGAAAGTAGTGTCATGAAAGTACTTTCATGCAACTAGTTTCGTAATGTAAATCAGGCTTTAGTCTCTCTTAAAGGCCAGCAGTCAAAGACCAGAATGCTCAATTCCCATAAAACGGCAACAAGGCCGCGCAAATATAGTGGCAAGGTGGCAAGTTCTTATGTTGGTAGATTCTCGTATAAGCCTAATTCTCAAAATAGCAAATTCTCTCAAAATAGCGATACAACTAAAAGCGGGGTTTCCATTAGGTTGCCCGACAACATCGTGAGAGTCGCGGGCAATTAAGGGGGATGCTCCAACCAGCCCGCGAAATTCAATTTTTTTTA
Source organism: Agrotis segetum (assembly GCA_036375495.1). Classification (NCBI taxonomy): domain Eukaryota; kingdom Metazoa; phylum Arthropoda; class Insecta; order Lepidoptera; family Noctuidae; genus Agrotis; species Agrotis segetum. The sequence goes on from JAQSVV010000003.1 coordinate 545,938, forward strand.
CGTTTTTTGCAATTTGCGGCCAGTGACATGTTGTAGCTTTATAAATATATGAGTTGCGGTAATAACAAGTATAATTTTAAATATAAAAATTATCCATAAATTCGCTCCATCAGCTCTCACATAGAAAAGGTGCATCATGTTAAAATCTCCGAAATCTAACTACGATGCACCTTTTCTATGTGAGAGCTGATGGAGCGAATTTATGGATAATTTTTATATTTAAAATTATACTTGTTATTACCGCAACACATATATTTATAAAGTTACAACATGCCACTGGCCTGCAAATTGAAAAAAACGTAAAAAAAATTGAATTTCGCGGGCTACATCGAAGCAATCACCTTAATGCATCCAAGTGGCGGTTGTCTTTCAGCGTCGTGGTATAGTGGGGAGGCTTTTGTTCAGCTATGTATACGTCTTTCTGATGTAATTCTAAACGATCATAAACAATCTAAGCCCAATGTTCCATGAACGTGATACATTGAATGGAATGTTTATTATACATAGTTATTGAACACTTCTACACCATTCGCAACTAGAAATTGAAAATAATGTAATACATATTTACAATACAAAAACAACCACAAAAAAGGGTAAAATAACCTACAAAACTTTTCTTTCGGAAGTCGGTGACTTTTTTTATTAATTTCATAGTCTTTTTTGCCACCGACTTCCGAAAGAAAAGTTTTGTAGGATATTTTAACCTTTTTTGTGATTGTTTTTGAAGACGGTTACATTTTTATTAAAAAATTTTATTTAAGAAAAAGTTTTTATTTTTCTAGTTTAAATATTCAACAACAATTCTTGTAAAATATGTATATCATTTTTGTGCACTAGAATTTTGTAATCCGTAACACCGGTAATAACATCGTTAACATCTCTTTCATTCATTCCCTATCTCGAAAACTACTGAACCGATTTTGTTGAAACTTGGAGTATTCCCTAAGTTGAACGATACCAAGTAAAAATAAAAAAGGATTACTTAAATCGGACTTGTAGTTCCGGAGATATGCGAACACAAACATAATTTACTAAATCAGTCGATGCCAAGTCCTTACTAGAGGAGTTGTACCTTCCATCATCAGCTCAGCTACATGAGATGATGATCACCAAACGCAAATACCTAAATTACTTCATATAATTTGCGGAAAACGATGTGTAGGCCTACAAAATTTGAGGGTTGCCCTCGATTTCTCCAGTATCCAATCATCATATCCTGACATGGTGACAATGGGACCACTTCAGAAGTATCTCCTTTCGAACAAAAAAATAATTTTGAAAATCGGTCCACAATATTGGCGGAGTAATCGCGTAACAAACACACAAAAAAAAAAAACATACCGTCGAATTGATAACCTATTTCTTTTTGAAGTCAGTTAAATTAACTAGAAATAATTTCCACTAAATTAAAATACTGTAAACAGGCAGACCCTACCGCGTCCGTGTGTACCCCGCCTGTGAAGCCGAGTCGTACCGACTGTCATAATGTTAGACTGTGGCACTGTAGTTGTTTTGTTTTTTCAAAGAAGTTTTGCAGAGCGCGTCGTCACAGCGCCCGTGGTTGTTATTGGTACTAGAGCAGAGGCATGTGAGACGCGAGGGTGAAATCTGATTTTTTCCTGGCATAATACCCACTCTTAATGGAATAAGAGAAACGTAATAGGCGTTAATTATATATTATATAAAATGAAATTAATGACGAAGATTTCATTTTTAAACTAAATTCCTGCACGACATTTTATCTACCTATATTGAATAGTTAAAAGATTAAAAGATTTGAATGTACCAACTATTCATCTGTCGTAGTTCTATCAATTAAATACTAAATAGACAGATATTTGTTCATGGGAGTAAGCAGAAATATGAAAATTTATTCATAACTATAAAACAACCTTTTAAAGGGGCCTATCCAAAAACGCCTTCGTAATCTAATTAAAAAGGCTAAAATTTGGAAACAATACAGCAATTTGCATTCTAGCAAGGTTCGTGAACCCAAACCTCTATTACTTTTTTATCTACTAAAAAGGATGGTCCTACGTGCTTGTTCATGTTATTTAGTGCGTAGGTGTAAAACTATTTTGAGGGTTTTAGTATACTAGCTTTTTCCAGCGGTTTCACCCGCTACAACTCGAAATTTTTCCGACGGAAACATAAAATTTGAATACAAAATAACTTTTGTGTTAATCCAGGTTACAAACTATCTGTGTTCGATATTTCATCGAAATCCGTTCAGTAGTTTTTGCGTGAAAGAGTTACAAACACACATTATCACAAACATTCACATTTATAATATTAGTAAGAAGTTAGGCCGAGACTCCACCAAAGCTGTGCGAGTCGAGTCGTGTTTTGAGCGGCCAATAGAATTGCGTTATTGACACAGCTCCACTCCGGCAACGCAATTCTATTGGTTGTTCGAGGCACATCTCGACTCAGACGACCTAGAAGCAATAAAGGAGCTACCGACACAGCTTGTAGAGTAAGCAAGTGACGTGTCTACCAAAGGATACCGACAGCCGATGGGGCCATAGACTCGTGGAGATGAAGGAGCAGTAGCGTGGAATAGGCAGATCGGTCGACAACATTAAATAATGAGACGATACGGAGAAAGAAAGATGGCGACTATGAGAGAGGAGGCGCAAACGAGGGAGTCGGTGCAAATTGGAAGACTTGAGACATTTATCCAGTATTGGACTGGAATAGACAGAGTTCATGGAATGAATTAAACGAATGAATGACTGAAACTACGAAACACGTCCTGCTTACTTTCAAACATTTCCTCAATCAAGAATAAAAATACGACTACTACGTAACTGATCTTTCTGAAGATGCAATACAATGAATATTACTCTATAGCAAAAGAGTAACTTACTCTATTTCGTTCACAAAAGCTTATAAGTTAATATTGAAAGTAGAAGAAGACATAATCCGTTTAACTTACTATGTGGGTTTGACCAAAAAGGACCACTTACGATCGGACGCGGGCGGTGGGCTCAATTTCAGTTATCGTTAGGATTCATCTTGATATAAAACATTGTAGGTTGTCAGTTTGGGTAGAGATCACATATGACCCTTTGTAATCTTTGTTGAAGTTAGTTTTATGAATCCGCTAGACAGAATATATCAGATTTATAAATCTTTACAGTATGGTCAAAAAGAATACGCAAAACTGTGTTTGGGCTCTCAATTTTTCTTCAGTGTATGTTAGCTTTTTTCTCGACTTCTCCCTTCAGTTATTTTCTCACGGAATTAGTTTCTTGGCATAAAATAAATCCTATGATACTCAGATTATGATATCTACCAATCTTTTATTTTAGTAAAATCATCAAATGAGTCACGACACGTCTGACTAAGGGACTGTCAGACTCGAACTGACTAAAATCCATGGTGTTTTTTCAATAGCCCTTTACGTTCCAGGGTCACGGTCACCTGTGTAGATAGTCTCACGACATGGTCTATCCATCACCCGAACCTCCAAATACGTAGAGCCGGCACTGACAGATATAAAATCGATAGGAAATAATAGATTCCTTAATTAGATCGCTTAAGGTCAAACAAGTCGACATTTTTTTCATAGAAAGTTCGTTGGGGTTTTACTCCACTATTTGACAAGGTACATCCAAAATTAAACATGGTATCGTTTTGTCTGTACGGAAGCAGAATTGTAAAATATGAAGCTATTAAAAAGTTACGAGCTTCTAAAGATTCGATTTTTTGCTAATTTTAACACAACTTTAGCTGTAAATTAGAAGCTAAAGAAGCATGAAATTTCCAAAACGAAGTCCATACCGACACAGCAAATTTATCGAAGAATTTAATAAATTTTATTTGAAATTAATTGGTGCAGTGGTTTTTTCATAAAACCCCAACTTCCAAAGGCTTTTTCGTATTTTTTTACACGCGCCTTTTACTCTGAATGATCGTGCATCTCACTGAATAAGTTTTCCCCTGTTTTCTCCACGGGGGGATGACGCTCGCGCGCACATGAACAATATGGCTCGATTTCCGGTGAAATATCATGGGTTTTTGACTATGCCTGCCAGTGAGTTCGAGCTCGCGGCTAGCGTCGCCTTAATATAGAAACCCAATTAACTACCATTCCCCTGACTGAATATTGAATCAAACAAATGATTATTAACACTCGAACCTAAAGTTCCTAATAAAGTGACATGAAATATAGAATTTACTACCGTAAGACATACGTATAAAGTTCAAATTAAATTAGCTGCCTCAGAACAAGGAGTAATTAATGAATTCATACCATCTTACAGTTGGCGCCTTTTGTTTGTAATGGAATTATTTAGGAAGGTAAATAGCATTATGTGTGTGTGAGTTTAACAATTAAACGGCTCGATTCGCATTTTAAATGAGTGGTTTAGTTCCTGTTTAATTGTAAGTAAAATATTTCAATGATCTGCAATTTTTCTGGCTTTTGCCACTTGGGTGTTACGAAATTCATATTATCCCTCTTACCACGAGGAACAATAAAAAATGTTAATAAAAGGCGATTTTTTTTAATGAATAGTAGAAACAGAATTTTATCATAAACTGGTTTAGTTTATCATGATGTGTACGTACACACGGCTGTGTGTGCGTACAAACGTGTGGGTGAGAAGTCACCCACAGAGATTATTAAAAAAGTGTCTTACTTGCTACGAGGTTACCTCAATTTTTCTTCACCGTGACAAACTTAATAGACCGTAGCAAAATTAAAAATTACTCAAGCGTCCATGAAGAAAATGGAAGCTCAATCGGGGAAGCACTTAAAACAGGCTCGAGGGATCATAACAAGTGCTATAATAGATATCGATAAAGGTGCCGAGGCACCTGTCCTGAATAATCTCTCCATTATCGATATTAGGCCCCAGGCAGATGACGATAGCGGAATCTAAGAAGACGCGACGACCATTGGAGCAATAAAGTGATTAATATTGTTAATTATTGAGAATTAGAATTTAGCATTGATGAGGAATTTACTCTAGCTGCGTTAAAATGAAAAATTCAAAGCAATATTTTGTTTCTATATCAGTGAAATACACTGGGCTGTTTACAAACAATGTTACCTCGTTATAATATCATCAAAGATAAGAATCGCTGGATTGACAGTGTTAAAAATGTTTTAGCGGAATGACACTGCTATAACGATGAATAAAGAAGAATAACGAAACCTAAAAAAAAATTGGCATAAGAGCGAGAAAATAAATAGATGATACAAGTCCATACAAAATAAGCAAAAATAATTTATTAAATCTATACAAGCCCTCTTAGACGATTTGCAATGCATGAAAACGGTCTGTTGTCTTAAATAGATTTTCAACTTTGCGCCCTAGAACATGACGTTAAAAATCTACTAAAGACTACAAAGCGCTTTCGTTCATCGTTTGCCTTTTGTCTAGTAGAACAGTTAATGCTAAACAAAATGTAGATTCCGCCAACACGTTTGCCACCGCACATCACTTTATCGCTAGAACTAAACGCGCATCTAAATCAGTACTTAAACACCCATCAAGTGACTTGTTTACCGGGTCGGGGGCGTTGAGGTAATAAAACAATTGTACTCGTTGTATCACACAGATGCGTAAGGCAAGTAGTGAGTGCTTCGTGTTTAGCAAACAATGGCCGGCCGTGAACGTCTTCAGGTAAGGGACAAGTTGTGTTGAGGAAAATTGGAGATATTATTATAACATCATGGCTTTATATGCACGGCAGAGATTTTATTCAATCGTCGTCATCGATCGAACATAGATTATTACTCTGGCGTCAGGAAATTTTCTCATTAACGCTATTAATGTAATTAATAGCACTAATGAGAAAATTTCCTGAGTCTGATATACCAGCATAAATGTTCAAGAAAATACTAGAGAATCGCATCCAGGATCTTATGCTTCGCAGTCATGCTTGGCACCATAAGATCAACATGGCAATAAGAAATGTCAGGCAATTAAACAGTATATCTACTCAAATCATAAAATCAGATCTTTATTAAAAAGAAGATGGTTAATGCATGGACGATCCGATGAAAGCCAGAGCATTGTGCAGGATGCAAGCCACTTCCAATTGGACTTATTGGAAATCCATCAGATAGGCCTATGTTCAGCAATGGACATGATGATGAATAACATGAAAATTATTCACTTCACTCCAAAATAAGAGTATTACGGAATAATTTGGTAAACCGCAAAAAAAAGTGTAAGAGTGATACGCATCAGGTTTCCTCTCCTTAATCACATTTCCTCGACTACGGCATAGACAGGGGGTTACAGAAGGGCTAGCATCAATCTCGAGGATTGATGTTAGGACACTAATAACTAATCTACATTCATAAATTCTGCCATCAAGCGTGGTGACTATGGTAATAGGTGCCCCGTGATTGTCCATTATAAGCCCTCATGGCGACTATCGTTGGGAATCTTGTTTGTCGACGTTAGGAAAACCAATTTGGGAGAAGCCTATGAATATTGCGGTTAAGATGTTTTTAGTAGCCATATTTGCATATACTTTAGTTGGATCTGCTTTATTAACGGGATTATTTGTTTCAGCAATGCTATTAAAAAATCTTCTCGATATGATAAGTGACATTTGTTTTCATAAATATTTTTTTTTCTTTTTATAGTAATCTTGCCCCACACTAGGAATTTCTCCAGTATCATGGATGCGTTTACAAATATTTTAATTCATATGCACAAACACTCAGACCCGGGACAACTTCTTGTAGATCTTACTAGTTATTCAGTCTTTTCCATGCATAATTATCATCTTCGCGTATGCCAATTACAGTATTTTACGATATAGTGGGTCTTAAACAGCCACTTTTAGCAATATACCTAATGATTCACTTCATTCAAAAATTGCTAATGACGTAGTTGCAAATGCAGTTTCTTCTACATAAAGATTCTTCGCGACAAACGCTATTCTAACCAATTAACATTAATATTAAGTTTCATCCTTGGCACCCATTGAATTGACACCATGTTTATAACTGCAAATACTTATGTTAATGTTCAGCACTTTGTTTCAAGTCCTATTCTAGTTAATGTATGTATCTATTTGCATGGAAACCATTGTTGGTTGCGCAGACATTTTTAGTACGGTTTGAAATATTTATGATTAAGCAGCCGTAGGTAGTTGTTTGGAACATTATTTATTACTGGAACAACCAAGGACAAGACATAGAATATACTTTCTTGAACCCTCATTCTGCCACAGTACCTTAATCAGGTTTCTCATTGTTTTTAGGACCAACGGGGTTTTAAAATTAAATTCATCAATCGTTTGTCCCTCAGTTAAACCAATCTGACGAAGTTTAATTAAGTTAGAAGGAACCTACAGGTCGAGGTTGATAGTCTAAGTAAGGTTCCCAACAGCTGAAACACAGCCCTCATCCGAGTGTGACTCCAGCACCTTCATTCAACACGTCATAATATCTCTCAAGGCAAGTTGGGGAAATGTATATTATAATCTATCGTCTTTCAAAGACTACCTGAAAATATCACACAACCTATACTAACCAGAACACGAAATCCAAAAATACCCACACGATTTTCTATAAACAAGTATCCCAACGATTACATGTAGCACATTACATAAACGCACGTTTCCGTCCGTCCGTCTGTCACGGACAAACGCAAGCTGACTCTAACATCGCCACTTGTATAATTCATGAGCCGACATCTTCGGCCAGGCAGCGCGTGCGCTAGACTTTTAGCGAAATAGATGTAGAAATGTTATTTTATTTAGTTAAGTAAAGGGGTGATGTAAGCCTTTTGTAGAAGTGTATTGGATCAAGGTATGCGAAGAATTTTGAACAGATGGTACCTATTCAAAATTCTACAGTCGTCAAATACGTCCCAAGTGGATTAAGGAATATTGAAGACATTAAGATTGAAACAATGTTGACGTCTACTTTCGCTAAAACTTACACTATGTCCCGATAAAAAAAAATAAGAACAAAATTCATCACCATAAGATTCCGAAGATGGCCAATAATCATCAGTAGATAAATTCAGGCCTAAATAATGTTCATGATCGACAACCAAGTATATTAATTGTTAAAAGATTGTGGTGGATACTGTCAAATCAAAACTTGGAACATATTGATCTAAACGCACACAATCGTGACCACACGACAAGTACACGAATGACAGCACAGTATCAATTGACATAATGGCAGGATGATTGTGTCGGCGCTAACAAGGGACGATAACAATACTGAGCAGATAGACTGTATCTGCGGCGTTGTCTTTGAACTGATAAAACCGCAAGAAGTTATCGATGAAATTGAGGCTAAGGAAGATGTGAGTGCATCGATTGACAGATAAAAACGGGATTAAAGACTCGCAGATGCTGAATAAGACAAAAACACAAAAGAAAGTGACAGAAAAGACGAAAAAAAACTATAAAAATAATAAACAACATTAATGAACGCAATATGTTAGTCGTGAAATTATCAGCGACATTTTTCAACTCATATTCGACAAAAAGTCGCCTATTCCTACAGTTAGCAAACAGTATAATCGTGTTGTTTACTAAGCCCATCATTTCTGCGTACACATGTGATTTGTTTCTCTCAATTCTATAACAACTTGAGTAGAATTATAAGCAGCTAGAACACGACTTAGAAATACTCAGTATTATTCGGTTGGACATGATATTATTCGATTTATTCACGAGAAATTTAATGGCTTAACTGGATTATAAGGTCTATCAGACCGTCAGACGTGATATGACTGAAGATTGAATTGGAATTGATATTTTTGGGATTATGGTAATAGATTGTATTATTACAAGGTAAACAGAGTTACTTTTATCCGTAGTTTGCTCTTGTATCTACGAGACAATAACTAAGAACAATATTGATTGATGCCGAAACTGGATTGTGAATTTAAACAATAGGATACACCGTTTTACTGATGATAGCTTTACATATCAAGGTATTATTAATAAAAAAAATATGAATCGCCCAAAAGATCATGGATTGTGTTTTAAGAGAGATGAAGTAAACGGTCAGTCGAAATTGAGGGATACAAGCCATTATGGGGCCCTGATATAGCCAGAAGGCGGCATGGCTGATCAGAGAAGATGGCTGGACGAGCCACACAAAACTTACGACCAGCGGCCCATATTAGCCCTGGATTGGATGATCTGGAAGAGATGACGAAGGCTAACAGTAGATAAGAGTAACATGAGATTAGAGCAGGATAGACACAATTAATAAAACAAGAAACTACTGATGACCCACGAAATGTAGATGAATTCTTCACATTATCTCAAATTACCAATTCAAAAACCAAGTCTTAACATAGAAAGGCGTTTTCATCTAGATTAGTATTCTAAATTCGCGAATGCATACATGTTTATTTTAGAGAGTTAATGCATTGTCTTTCTAAAGTTGTTTTAAATAATGATGAGGAAAGAGGAAATTCTTTTGGAAAAGTTAAATGTTGTTTGTTTATGAAGTTAGGGAAGGTAAATAAAAAAGTCTTCAAGAATTCATGAGGGAGCTTGAAATGGAAAGCAAGTTATAATTCATGTATTCAGAGATCTTTAGATGCTCTTTGTTTCCTTGTGTTGTTTTATTCTATTTCATGATGATGAATGTTTATTAGGTAAGTCTGGGCCCAGTAGGACTTAAGTACGGCTATGGCTATGGTTTGTCTATTTTTTGACAAGCTTTTTATCATTGAGGAAAAACCATACTAGAGCACGTTACAAAAAAAAGACACTGAATAAGGGTATATCCAAGACACGATGATAAGACGTGCAAGTGATATTCAACCTTAGGAGGGTAACGCATTTAGGTAAATTATATAAAAACCTTAACAGCTTCAATGGTCTACTGAATTTGAGATTATGAAATGAATAATAATTCCAGGTCGGACACCAGAGTTATTGGTATTTTCCATACGGAATTTCCCAGCTATCAAGATTGAATTTATGTTCATTGATGGCAAGCTGTCTATTACACGAGAGTTAATAAAAATAACTGGCGAAATGTAGGTTAAAATGTGTATTAGAGTTTGCCTCTGTGTAACCTTCGGAGTATTACAGGTGTGACGTTATATGAAAACCTAGACATGATGTAATAGCTCCACTAAATATTACACTACAAAAACTGTCCAATATATTTCCAGAACAGTCCTCTGGGACCTATATATAAAACCTTTATCTACTTGGGGCCTTGCCAGAATTTCATCAGCTACCATAACTCATACAACCTATAGCCCTGTACCCTATATAGAAACGAAATTTGTCGCCAAGTTTGAACCGTATTTGACACACAAAGGAACATTATCGGTCCATATTAAACAGTAGTTGCTGCTATAAAATCAATCATGTCTGTTTTGGTATTGGCCTGTTATAGTGCATTGGTTACGACATAGATGATGTTCAGGCTTTTCAGGTTGCTATTATTGCATTCAATAGTTTATGAGTTACGAATTTTACTGCAGGTTTTATTAGCTACATTTTAGTCAGAAAAATAAGTCCATCAAAGAGACCCTAGACTTGAAATCCCAAGTAGTCTTTAAAACTTTTCTACTTAACAAATTATCTAAACTTAATTGACGCACTAACAGACAACGCGCATTAGCCAGGTCAAGTGTCATTTAAATAAAGAATTTTCTTATAACAAATGTAAGCACTCAGGGCAATGTTTAAAAATTCATGTCCCAAACGCCCATAAGTTTAATACGGAAATCCTTCATTTTTACAAAAAGGGAAATCTCACCGGCTCAGAAATAATACGATACAAAGACGATAGTTTTAACGACATCAGTTATCCAGCAAATGATACGTGAAAAGGTGGAACTTGGTACAAATGGTTGTCCGAGCCATTAAGCTGTAACACATGGGACTTTATCCGGCAACTCTAGCAGTTTTTAGGGAAGTGACAACTTATTTAATCATTCACAACGTTTTCTTTTAAGAGTTTTGCCTTCCTCACTAGCCAGAGCGGAGATACTTTTGGGAGTGAGTGTAACGGACAGTGGTTTATATCCCATTTTCCCAAATAGTTTGTGCGCAATTGTAGCCCAGTGGGATCGGCTCCGAATTAAGAATTGTAGTTCGTGTTGGGTTCGAAACCAGCGAGGCATTACTGTGTGTAATTTATTTCACAGCCACTACTATCAAAACGATGAAGGAAAACATCGTGGGGAAACCGGCATTTCCTAGAACCAAAAAGAATACTTGTGACATCTACCAGACCGCACTAGAAGTGCGTGGTGGCTTATGGCCCATTCTCTGGCACAGAGAGAAGGCCTGTGTCCCAAAAGTGGGAACATTATAGGATGATGATGATTGTACTACGAAGGATTTCAAAATGTAAGATGAGTCGTAGCTCGTACGTAACATTGTGGATGCCACTGTACCACCGACAAAACAAATTCACAAAATCTAATTTTTCTAGCTAACCTAAAAAAATACTAGTACTGACCTTATGATAGGTGTCCTTTTGCCAGTTCTTGATTTGGGCCATGACGTCATTGACAAGTCGGTCGCGGACGCTCAGGTGTAGGTCTGAGAGACGCTCCGCCTCCACCATGCCACCTTTCCATGCCGCTTCCATTGTGCCGTATTCGGGGCCTGAAGAAAGAAGATGGGGTTAGTTTTGTTTGTAGTTTGAGTAAGCTATGTATATCTAGATTCAGTCAGCAGAATCTTTCCAGATGTCATTGAGTGATGGTCATTGCTCAGATTGATGATTTTTCAGATTCTAGCTTTTAGGAGTTGCCGTGGCTAGGAATACTAAGGAGAGATTTTCCCACAAATTAAAAATAAAACTTTTGTTTCGGGTAATAGCTTAAACAAAAAACGAAGCACGAATTCACTGAGCAACAATATTAATCATAGTTCCTTTCTGTTTATCAAATGTGAATGAATTGAATTATGTACAAACGTTTAAACATTTCATTCTTTTTTTTCGTGATGTCTGGCTATTTGACGTATGTCATTCATAGGAAGCTGTATTTTCTTTATTTATTGAAAACATTCTATAATTTATTATTGTAACGGCCTATTCAATCCATTTATTATTGTTTACATAATACCTCATCAATTACAATAGTGGAATTCAAAGCATTGTACGCTCCACATTCTTGGTCTATCGAGTCAAATCATTGTGGTAACTTATGTTCTTGCACTATCTTAGCAATATCAGCCGGATTATACACTGTTGGACCAGCGGCTGAGCGATTGACTGCTGCGCTAAATGTCGCGGTTTCGATCACCGATCGAAACAAATATTTGTATAGCCAACAGGTAGTTGGCTCTTTGTGTATATGCGTTTGAGTATTTGTGACCGCACCCCACGATAAGACTACAATTATTTAACCGAATGATTATCAAATACCTAATCGGAAAACTTGTGAGTATAAGTACACTTACTCCGAATCCGAGCGATCCGATCTTGAGTACTCAATAATATAATTAGTTAAGAATAATAATAATGATACCAATTTAAAGGTTAAACTGTTATTCATTCTAATCTTGCTTAAGGAGCTAATCCCAAGTGATTCCATGCTTTATTATTTGTATGTGTAATGGGTTTGCTCTTGACCATAGTTGAGGACAGGAGTGGCGACAAGGTCGACGATGGAGCCAGCTAACCCGGAAGAAGCCTGTTCACTCTAACTTTTGAAGAGATTAGGGTTGTATGCGTTCGGAAACACAAACGCAGGCAGAGAGTTCCACTCCTATAACTCTTATTAGTGTAGTAGCAAAACAACCAAAGCAAAAAGGTATTGTATAATTACGGTCAACAGTTTGCAATCTGACTTAACCAGCATTCGAGGTTGGCGTCCACTAAAACATTGCTCAATACTTGTTTGACATCCATTAACAGAATGATTGACATCTTATTTGTTGTTTTGCAAAAATTGAGAAACGTTTCGTTGACAATTAAGTGGTCATTGATCTTTATCTCATGATTATGTTGTCCTACTTTTATTTGATTTAGCGGCAGCCTTGTGTTTGATCAGTATCTCGCATGATGGTAATCGGTGATGTGGTAGAAACGCTTGCATAGAAGTAACCTATTCACTATTGACTTCTATTAGTTTTTGGAGTTCCGTAACCAAATGGCAAAAACGGAACCTATATAATTTTGCCTCGATAATGCTTAGAATTAGAAATACAGTCAGTTTCTTATTTTGTTGAAAATTGAAACTACATCCAAGGAACTAGGATGTCAAAGTTATTCAGACTTATTTGAAAATCAATGCTTCAAACTTGAACTCACTGAACACACTAGGAAGATGTACCTCAACTACTTCATGTTTTTCAGTGAATAGTACAGTGCTCTGTTGACTTAGGGCTGGTTTTTCAATAGTCAGATAACTTTTATCTGAGGAATACAAAAATGGCGGTTTGACAGCTTATCTATGGAAAATATGTCAAACCGTCATTTTAATTCCGCAGTTATAGGTTATTATCTGTAAAAATTGCGAAAGTTTTGATATTTGCATGGATAGCTGTTTGGTGGGCAATTAGAAAAAAAAGGGAAATGAAAATAATCCCATCAGAAAGGATATTGATATTTGGCTCAGAGAAAGGTTATAAGTCTGGAATAACACAAACGATACCATTTAATTTTATATCACGTTCCCTTGGGATAGCTTTCGAGCGAAACTGCTGAGCAACAGATAGACAAAAATATTTTCAGTTACGGCGATTTTAGAAATGGAAGAGGTTCTCAATTCGGTCGGCGTTTTTATTTATTTATTACCGATTACTCCAAAGTTTATGATCCGATTTGTGTGGCAAAAACGTCAACGAAATAAAAAAAAGGCTTTGACTTCCGTAAGAAAAGTTTTTTTTTTTCCATTTTTCTTACTTTATTTTTCTTTTCTGTTTTATCAGTTCCAATTTATTCTCGTTCTCATTTACTTTTGATTTTAAATTCGTTCCCAAGAAAGTGATAACCCGATGAGTTACTTAACCTGTCCATATTTTTCTGCGAACAGTGGTCGGCACCAATTCCATTGGTCTCATAATAACTTTCATTGCACTTGCTGGCAGCTGTGGGTTGCGGAGAAACCGGTTGGTCGTTGCGGTCAATAAAGTGTCGAGTACACTGTAATAGACTGGTCGTTTATGTCATGGTTGGTAATAAGAGAATTAGGAGTTAGGTTCTGTGTGAATGTGATTTAATGTGGAATGTGGTGAATAGTGATGAGAAAATAAGTAAAGTTTTCACGACCTAAGAGGTACAGCATGACTTGCAAGGTTCCTTACTAAGTTCTACACTTTATGGAATTCATTTTGGGCACATCATTTTCAGAAGTAGGTAGCCCGGAGTCTGTCTCGCGAACGCTTGATGTCATTATGGGACTTCAAAATCGAAATCTAGATGTACGAGTATCTACTGAGTTAAACTTCTTCATAAGGGGATTCAGTCATAATCGCCTCATGCATTAAATTCAAAATTTTATTAATGCCTGTGTCGCGACTTGAAAAGGTTCGACTGGAAAGAGTTTCAAATCCTGATAGCGTTAAAATTTTCTTTTTCTTACCACAACGAAAAACAATAAGTTATGCAATCTTTGCCTATGTACAGTCAGCATCAAAAGTTGCTGACCACACCTTATTATTACGGTTTACAGCGATTTTGAGAATCTGAATATGGTTAGCAACTTTTGATGCTGACTGTATGTTGAACTCCATCAAAAATAAATGCATTAATTACCCTGTACTTTCTGTAAGTGTGTAATTTACATAACAAATGTTGTATATTGTGATCACTAACATTTCCTTCAGAAGTAACAGGTTGTAAATGTAACACTTTTACAAGAAACGCAGCGATAAAAGCGACACAATCAGTTTCACATAACAAACCAGCCTCATCAGTCTTCTGGGCGATTTTCGCAAGTGCATTTCATAACAGCAAGAGTGATGTAAAGGTGGAACAAGAGGGGACTTGAGACTTTGAGGTTAAGCAGCGATTGCCGAGTTCGGTCCGTGGATGAGGAACATCGTCACATATTGATTCCCCTTCGTGCTTTGGATCACGTAAAGCCGTAAGTGCCAGCTGTCTTTTGTGGATCTTTGAAGATCAAAAGTGATCTCTAAAGTCTTACAACCAGTCTAAGCGACATCATATTGCCTAGTTACTGGGTTGGGAGGTCAAAAAGCAGTCGCTCCATGAGAGTACATATCCTACTACTATTATAAAGGCGAAAGTTTGTATGTATGGATGTATGGATGTTTGTTACTCTTTCACGCAAAAACCACTGAACGGATTTGGCTAAAATTTGGTACACAGATAGTTTATAACCTGGATTAACACATAGGATAGTTTTTATCCCGATTTTATGTTCCTGTGGGATAATTTTCGAGTTGCAGCGGGTGAAACCGCTGGCAACAGCTAGTATTGAATAAAAGGCTAGGCAGACCCTACCTAATACTGCAAAACAGCAACGCAGTTACACCTGAATAACTAAACCGATTTTGATGAATTTTGGTAGAGATAATGGGACCTTAGAGACGGTTATTAGCTACTTGTGTCTGCGTCCGATTTGCTACAAACCTTGCAGAAATATTGTTTATTTATTAACAAAATCCATATTAACACGAGCGAAGCCGCAGGCAAGACTAAGTAATTTCATAACAACAAAAGTTACTCCACCGTGACGTAAGGGTGCACCAACCCGATGACCGATTCGCATACCATTCTAAATTCGAAACGACCAATCGCGACACTTTCGATTTTTAAATCGGCCAATGAGATATGTAAAACACGCTTTCGGAGGACCAATTCGATTTCGTGCTTCGAATACGAGTTGTTCCGAATCTCTCGATCCTTGATGTAATCGATTTACTTTCCTTTTCATTATATTTTTATTCAAGACACATTTTGTTGCTCAAGAGCAGGGAAATTCGTTTTCTTCAAATTAAGTTATTCTTTTTGCGTTTGTGATCATTGAATGTATAATAAATTGTGATTTATTGAGTAACTAGCTGTTGCCAGCGGCTTCACCCGCTACAACTCGAAAATTATCCCACGGGAACATAAAATCGGGATAAAACTATCCTATATGTTAATCCAGGTTATAAACTATCTGTGTACCAAATTTTAGCCGAATCCGTTCGGTGGTTTTTGCGTGAAAGAGTAACAAACATCCATTCCATACATCCATACTTACAAACTTTCGCCTTTATAATAGTAGTAGGATTCTGTTCATGATTGTATTGGAAAAATAATTAATGATTATAAACAATGCTTAGATAGTGTCAGAATTGAGATAGCTAAAATGATTAATACTTCTTAATGCAGCTTAATGATAAGACAAAAGGCATGAAACTGGAGATCAAAAATCAATCGATAACACAATGCCCCATAATTAGTTATCAAATAAACTCATTGAACGAATCACATTAATTAACACAACAATAGTAATGCCGTGGTAATGCCCGTAGGATGAGACATATACATACGAGTTTACCTATCAGTGCACCTCCACAATGTTATAGGGGCGAACCAATTTCCATCAATTGGACACAATCAAGACTGTTACTAAAAACCTAATTATGTAGGTATGCTTTGCCCAACCCGGGAATCTAACCAAAGACCTATGAAACAAAGGAATATGGGAATAATCCTTTTCACTGGAAAACATAACATAATTGTGCAAGTTTTGTATTGATAGTGAATTTTATATCTTTAACAAATTGAGAGCAGGATCTTGTGAGTTTTTGAAATAAAAGTTACATCAATAACCAAATCGAATGTTATAATGTGAGTTTTTAAAATGTGCATAATAATAAAATGCATTCAAGTCAAGGACGCTACTTTTTATAGAAATTAATGTTTGTAAATAAATGCAAATTTAATAGTCTACATTATATTTTGATATCTCAGTAGGGTAAGGGGGTCATATAAATCTAGGCTAATTAAAACACATTAATTAAGAATCCGTCCATAAGTTATATATTAATCCAATTTAGTTATTTCACAAAATAAAATCGAATGACTCAATAGCAAAACTATTTACCTATTTCTCTTAATTATGTAATGCAATAAATCTGCAGCAATTTTTTTTATGCAATAAATCTTTATTTATAAAAACCACTTTCATTCGCACACCATGCTTATACGAACTCAGAAAATATTTTTTCTGAATGGTTGTGATTGATTTCAGCTCCAAAAGTAGTAAAGGTTAGATTCTGACAGTCCCTTTCACTCCAATCAGGACGAGATGGCCTTAAAAAGGGTGGTAGTTCCACAATGGGCAACGTTGAAACAGCACCTGAGCTAATGGCACCTGAGGTCTTCCCAAAACGGCGTCTATTGTTTTTTTTATCGTTGCAAAATCATCAAATGAATCCTCTCACCGAGGGCAGGGCGGGAGGGACTGTCAGACTCGTACTGACTAAAATCCACGGTGTCCTTCAATAGCCCTTTACGTTCTAGAGTTACGGTAATACGATAAGTCTCGCAACCCCGGCAGGCTTTGGCACTCTAGAGGCGCCTAATCGTTATGCTAACACTCTTTGAGGCGCGCATGAAACGGCAACTATACGAAAGTTTTGGACCCGGTATTGACCCTTTTAAATAGCAGAAAACTACACACTATAAAGATATATCTTTAGATGTTACAAACACTACTTTCCACACGCAACATACTAATATTTAGTAACAAATTATACGTGCCTATGAGGCGCAGTACCCAGAACAAACGACAGTTAGCTAACACCAGTCCTATAGCAAATAGGAGGTGCTCAAAACTATTGTACGTGCTTCTCAACGTTTTGCAGTTCCCTATTGCAAACTTATGTTTTGTTACTTCGGGTTATGTTTCCTAGCGAAAGCTTATGGGGAAAGTTAAATTTAATAGCAGCTAAACGAATGGCAACAGGCTTGTGTGATAATCTGTTAAGGGCTTCACACACAGCAGCTATAATGTAAAGATCTACATTATAGCACGATACATCTCATTACATCTTTCCATAGAAATCGTCAGGAGACCACACACTGCAGCTATAATGTATATTTTACATCTTCGAATTTCTATGGAAAGATGTACCTATCGTGCTATAATGTACATCTTTACATTATAGCTGCTGTGTGTGAAGCTTTTTATAGTCTGCTAGGGTTGCGAAGATGTCTTTAGAGGATGCTTTACCACGGCCTTGTAATGAAAGGCAATTGAGGGGAACAGGGTAGCTTTTGGTCAGTACAAGTCTGTCCAGGCATATCTGAACCCTATGTCAAATCAGAACGCAACGGTATTTCTGCTGATGTGTCATTAAACACACTCAAACACTGCGAGCGTACACCGAAAGTTCGGTGTTCGGCAACGTATATTTCACAGATACAAAATATGTTGCGACCCTCATAAAATCCAACCTTTTTTTTAATATCCCTAACTCCTTTGTCAATCCATAATATCACTAAAGCAAATTGATGAAGTTACAAATCATTGCTCACTACAATGTACGCAAGGTAGGTAACACTATAATAGAAACACTAAACACATAGGTATTAGGTATTGAAAGTGAGTTGGTTACATGCAAGGTATGCCGTCGTGTTTTATGCTAATTTACGAGACTTGCTCGAATGTTGCAATTTCTAAGTATGCAGTAGGCATCCTCTTGAAGTAATTCCTTATTCTAATTGGAAGAGCTTAAAATCTGGAGTTCAAACAGCACGATAAAACCTTTTTGTATTCCAAAAGTCTAAAAAAACAGAAATCCTGCAATGTAAATAAATCGGCAGTTTGAATAAACTGCTTTAAGTACGAACTTTATGCCGCCCAAAATGTATTGGTCAGTTAGTCCTTTTTTACAAAATTTCGAACATAAATATCTTGTTAATGGAATTCAGAGTCCTAAATTATGCAAGCAAGCATGTATGTGGCGAAATTACATGAAAGAAATCTCTGCCTATGTATTATAGGCGTACAGTTATAAGAAAAAATCTGTCTAACCGCCATCAAATAAATAAACCGAACAATATTAAAATTAACCTCTCATTCTGAACCGGTTGTTTAAGCAATACTTATGAAAGCACATTATATACAACTGGACATAAGCCTCAATAGACTCGATGTGAACACTATATTATAATGCGTTCATGTCGTAAGACATCGCCGATCTTTTCATTAATCAATGAAGAAATATATGAATAAGTTTCCGGTTTTAATGTAAAGCGTGTCATGGTGGCAAGGTTCCGTATGAGAAGATTGAAAATGTTTAGGAGATTGGTTGTGACTTTTGAGATAATTTGAGATAACCAATAGAAAATTATGGAAGCCATGCTGCACCGACTCTAAATTAATAGTTAGAATAATGAAAGAATGATGTTTAACCCGATAAAACCTTAGAAATTAATTAGAAGCTTAATTTTCTTTCTCCCATAGTTTCCAATCCAACAGTCAGGTGTTTAGAAATCTGGATGGATGAAAGGGAGCCTAAATTCTAAGCCCATTGATTTGGATAATGATAACAGGATAAAATTCTGTCTTCCAAATTTAAATCAAAGTTGTTATGATGCCATCTAGCCGATTTCGGCCACAACGACTACAATCGCTGGCTTTTAGATTGGTTGAGAGCTTCATTGTACCCTTTCATCTGCTCTCCATATTCAACTTTTGCCGTAAAACTCCGAGCATAAAGTGGACATGTTAGAACATCAATGATGACATTTAAAGTTTTATCAAAGTTCTTATAAAGTGCACATGTGCAAGTTAATAACTATCTGTTCTATTGCAATGAATCTTATTCATAAATCAAAGGTGGAATAAAAACTGGTTCTAATAATGATTAGGCTTATACTGACCCCAAGACTCTAAAGATGGGGTGCAAAATATCGTGTATTTTATTCTACGGCAAAAGGTTTTTTTTTCTGCGGAACCCTTCGCAAAACCGGTATTCCGAGAGCTCATTTGTTGGAACGATATTAAATTCTATTCATATCTCGGCAGCATTTAAAGATGTTCAATGCTCAGCATCAGAACTATTGAACGGTTGTATTTCTCATGGAGAGAGAAACGATTCCCACGCCATTGTTTGAGTAGATCAGATGTCACTGCAATACTTGATTGTGTGTGCCAGTTTGTTTAGAATGCGGGGTAGAAGTAGTGGAGTATGTAAAATTAGTAGGTTTTCTTCTCTAATAGAGTGATGGCATATTGAAGGTGTCCATGAAAGCCAACTACTTTCGACTAATAATAAAATAGTTCAATCGGCATTGGCGACGCCAGAATAGAGTAACAGACTAGTTGGCATTGAATTATCCCGAATCCTGATGCTTAAGTGTCCGGTTGAAACCTATAGGTTTGAAAAAGCTACCAAGCCAGTCGATCTATTTCAATCGATCGATTGGCTTTCGTTCCAAAATATGTATATTGAATACCAGAAACTGACGGGGCCAGTAGAGGGCCAACGCCTGCTGGGGTCGCGCGACTGTCTAAACAGGTAATCGTGACCCGGGAACGTAACGAGCTTTTGAAAGAACATCGTGAATTTTAAGTATGACAGTCTCCCCCGCTCTACCCTGCTTGAAAGGACTCATTTGAAGATTTTACGACAAAATAAAATACAGAATCAATTTCTTCCCACAAGGTGTACTGATGATCTTGTGAAGGCTGTGGGAATTGGTCAGAACACTCGATCCATCATTTTGGGGGACCCTTGTCCAGCAATACGCACATGTGATGTGACAGAATGATTATGTATCGAGAGGGTAGGCAATTAACTTAAAGCGTGTTGTATTTCTATAACGCCTATCAACTGGATTGATCATAATTAAATTAAAATTAGAAATATATTTTGGTTACTTCGACAGTCCTATTGAATAATGCACAGAAATGGGATAATGGGATTGACATAAGTTTTCAGTAGCTTTTCTCTGGGTAGAGTGGGTAGGTATATTTAAGGATTGATATTACCCTCTTTTTAGTTACAGACCTCTTGATACGAATTTGCAGACTCGTAAATTATATGAATACGATAAGGCAAGAAGAAGACCTAATCAAAGCCACGATGAAACTACAACTTCATTCCAACCATTGTACAAAAGTGCATGCCATTAATATTCTTGTTACTCAATCCAATTAGGCTAATTGTACTCAAGTTGAACACTGAGCAGAAACGCCGAGAGCATCAGGATTTGAACTAACTTTTTAGGAAGTGATCACACTTGCCAAAGTTTATTGCACTTGAATCGGCCAGAAAGAGATAGAATAAAAGACCGAGAGAGAACTTATGAATACTTTACCGTGGTGACGCATTCTGTCATATCAACCATCGTTTTTTTTGGTTGTAGAACTCTTAAACGGCGTGCATCTATAAACGCGGACCCAGTGAATGAGGTTGTGATTGAGGGTTTTATTCCATCACCGTGACCCCGGAACATAAAGGGCTATCGAAAGACACCGTGGATTTTAGTCAGTACAAGTCTGAAAGTCCGTCCCGCCCTGCCCAGTGGGAGGATTCATTTAATGATTTTAGCACGCTAAAAAAAAAGTGAATGGTGTCGTCAAAGAGTCCAGGCCTAAGTCACTGGGAGTATAGTATTCCATGAGCTCTTCAAGGAGCTGTCTGCTAACTGACGGGGCTCCTCTAGCCACAACGCCTGCCGGTGTTTCGTGACTATCTTTAAAGGGCACTTAAGCCCTGGTAATTGAAGGGCCAGGGTGCTGTTTTGAAGTAGGTCTGGCAGAAGGTGACTCGACTCTTTGATGATGTTACCAAGTAAAAGAAAAAAGGATATCAGATGTTATGTAATTTCTACCTACTGCTACTGGGAAAGAGGTGCGAGTTCATGTAATTCTGCGCCTGTGTGATCACTCCCGAACCGAGCATGGAGCTTTCAAATTAGTCTAAAGTGTAATTAATTAAGTCTGAGCACACGCTGAACATCGACTGGTAAACAAAACCGATTTCTCTGCATAAATATTTTGTAAATGGTCTTTGTCTGCATTTTAACACTTTCTTAAGCAATGAAGAGTTGGCTGCATTTAAATTATGGTTTATGTACGAGTATCTTGTTAATCTTTACTTCTATACTAATATTATAAAGAGGAAAACTTTGTAATGGATAGGCTCAAAAACTATTTCAAACTTCAAAACTTCTTTCACCAGTTGGAAGCTGCTTTGATTCTGAGTGACATAGGCAAAAAGGGGAGGAGGGCGAAGCCGCAGGGAAAAGCCAGTGAAAAATGAAGGAGGAGACTAGAAGGAGGAGGAGACAAGAAGCAAACACTTTCAAAGCGTTTCCTATTCACACAATTGCCAAAGAATTGTTTTGTATTTTCAACAACCACTTTCAGTATTATCGAGATAGCTTTTCGGTGATTTATATTAAACCCATAAACATTATAGAATAAACTGAGCTGTACTTGTGTGAAAATAGACAACTCTTTAAATAAGAGAGATGAAGAGATTCGGCCGAGCATACTATCTCTTTCCTGTAAGATATAGAGAATTAAGAAGAAAAATAAACTTTATTACCCATTATTAAGACTATTGGACTGACTTTCAAACCACTGACCACCTGCAAAACTCCGTGTCTACCACTGATGAAAATATAACACGACATTAATCGTTTAAAAGTCATTAGCCATGTAGCTGCCACTCCAAATTAAATGGTCGACCCAAAACATTACAGTTACAATGTTTTTATGTCACAGATACCACAAAAAAGGGTACCACATTAACCCGACATAATGAATAAAGACATGAATGAACCTCATTGTCAACGATAAGAGCAGAACGCTACAATCAATCTTTGAATGAATGAGTTGGGAGGACCGAACTCATTGTGTTTTCGTTCGGTCATCGAATAAGAGCTATTATCAGTAGCCGCTTTTGTTGAAGATGAAAATAAAATGTGTCAGTGTCCTTTATTATAAGCTTTTCATTATTTATTTAAAATATAGATATGAGTCGAAAATAGAGAGTTCAATAATAGAGATCAAATTAAGTTACTCGAACCTTACAGACTACCTATTCGCACTTCCAAACATCTCTCATTAAGCGTACAGCAAAAGAATGAAATCACTGCATTCAACTTGAATCTCTTTAAAGTTTTCAAGCTGGTTTTTCCTGAGTAAGCTCACTCCATCGTGAACAGGTTCAAGAGCAAAGCCAAATCCTATAAAAATCGTATGTGCTACCGAAGAGATCTTTTCTCTATTTTTCCGCCTACCTTAATTATTACAAGGAAGAAGAAGTCACAAATGGAGAGATTTCTTCAGATCTGTCATAAGAATGTAATACAAAAATTGCCCATTTTCGTTCTAATTTAAATAAATGAGTTTGAATTCAAATAGAATATTGTTTCTTCAAATTCTATCTAGATTGAATCAGCACAGATTTTTATTGCAGTTTAAATTGGGTCAGGAAAGAAAAATCTCAGCTTTTATTTAACTTTTATTACACTAGCAGGGTTGAAATAGTCGAGAACTGTGATCTATTCTAGGCCAGACAGCTATAAATGGATTTTTATTGCCGAATAATAATCAATGAACTCTGTGGTGTCTGCGGTGATTTATTGTTCACGGTTTTGATCGCGGATTTTATTCTATTCCTCTAGATATTATGTAGTTTTTAGTAACTTTAAAAACTGATTTTAGTCTTAACGTTGTCCTTAGAAATCGTCATATTGTCCATCTATCAAGCTGGGATTATTTTAAATAAATGATACCAGATTGAGCAGAGGTACTAGGCTCACAGTAACAGCTTGGAGGTAGCCGTACAAACTGAACAAGAGAAAAACTCACCTTTCTCAATGAGGTCATTCCATTTCTTCGCCCATCCTCTCAAACTTTTAGCGTAAGTCTTCTCAATGTCTGCTCTTTCTTGAACGAGGGCCTGTAGTTCTCCGCACAGCCTGTGTCCATCGTCAACTCGTCGTGTGGTCCGCTTATAGTTACCAGGCTCCCAGAAAGAGTCGGAGGCGACTGAGAGCAGCGCCTGCTCGTCGCTGTGGTGGGACATGGCGGTGCGACACTCACACACCGCCCCTCTGGAACAAGGAGAAAGATAAATTAGAACTGCTGTCATGACTGTCACATCTGCTAAGGCCTATGGCAGCCTGCTATAGCATGGGGCATTTTATGATATCTCCAAAAATCCTCAAAAGGTTTGGTAATGCCGATTTAGTTATTTACAATCAGTACAAAATGCAGTTAAAGCTTGTCGTTGCTGAACCTTGAACTATTTAAATTAAGTATTTCCTCGAGGGAGAGGGGAGTTCTAAACGATAACATTGAAACACAGCCGGTTCAAAGTCATGGTCGATGCGATGCGACCCAAATTCTGTTTAGAGAATAACTGAAATATTCAACATAACTAAATTTATCAATTTATACTCGTTATTATTATAAAATAATAGCTCATCCATGATAGTATGAAACCCATGAAAATATTTAAAATTCCGCTTACAGATCCAGGGTTTACCCATCCTGTTTCTTGATCTTTTTTCGCAAAATTAAAACAAAATCTTAGGCGAAACATATAATTAGCTGTTTCTCTTTAAATAGCCTACATTAATTTGTTTTAGAAGGCAATACAAATTGAGTAAGTTACTGAATCAAATGAATATTATATTAGGTTACGAATACATCTACATGTAATCTCATCAGGTCGGAGTAAATTGGGCATCCGACTAAATAACGGATGTCGGGACGTTCCCAGGTGAAATCCATCACTGCCATTTTTTTGGGAAACATATTCATATATTATGTCGAATATTTGGGAAGAATCACTAATATAAGGAATGTGAGACAAAGCTTCGGGACGAACCAAGAACAAATAAGACACATACAACTTGAAGCTGGTGTAAACAATGGTCATTATTGGTCTTCTATTGCATAATCTTTATAATGATTTAACCAGAATAAACCACTAACGAATCATCCGATTAGTAAACATTCCGTCATTTATTTGTCCGTAGTTAATCACAATTTAATTACCGGACTAGAGTTTGATACGAGCTACGATGTTACTAAAACTGACAAATACGATAAACCTCAGTTTTCACCAGATTAAATTCTTGCACATTTTATATTATGCGCCTTAAGTATATGAAGTCGTTGGTACGTGTCAACTTTTATAAGCACCACAACATTTTACTGTACTTTTATAAAAATATTTATTTTTTAATGAAAAACATGCCTAAAATATTCATCAAAATTAGATGGCAATAATAGGCAGATGTTATGGCTCTTATACTCGCGCAGACAGCGTAATAATACGACCAAATCAGAACACACATAATAAACTAGAAGCTAGCATATACGAATACCATTTTAACCTAGAAGACAAACAAAAAGTCGTGACGAACCCATTATGCACGCCATTATGTAAGATCGTCAACCGTTTTGTACAAAATGCCAATGACCTTGACCTCGTAGCACTTCCTATTCTCGTTGCCTTACCATTTTACTTGGTCGTCATGCATGGAATCATGTTTGTTAAGGGAAAAGAGATATCAGAAGAGTACACAGATAGACAAAGTTTTGTTAATAGATTAGCTGATTGACAATCATAGATCAAAGCCACTAGCATGAATTCTACCTACGTATTTTGGCGTAGAAGTATTATGACGTAAATTGAATAATCATTATCTTCCTGCCCTTTTTTTACGTGGTAACATCATCGAATGAGCCCTCCCAGAGCAGGGCGAGAGGGACTGTTAGACTTGTACTGACTAAAATCAACGCTGTCCTTCAATAGCCCTCTAAGTTCCAGGGAGACGGTAATTTGATAAGTCCCGCGACCATCTTCCTGCCCTTATCCCTTGTCTTGGGGTCGGCATAACCCGTTTTCATCTTCCATTCTCCCCTGTCAGACGTCAAAATCATCGGTTTTGATGTCTGACAAGGGGGAGGTTTGATTGTTCCTTCTCTGTTTGATAAGTTTTAGAAATTATTTCATACGTCTGTGACTAAACAAACGAGCAAAAGTATGGAAGCAAAGTATTTGGAATTGATTCGTGATAGCTCCTTCAATAAGGTCGCGATTTCAAGATCGCGCGGAAGGAGTTAGGAGTTATATCCAGTGACATCGACTGGGTATTATGGAGACCTCAGCAACCGCATACAACTATTACAATCAAACTTCTTATTGAAAATTAATGACACACAAACCCTATCATTATTCTAAACAGTCTGTAATCCTATGGTGCTTGATTACGTCAACTGAACAATATATTTAAATATTGCCTCATCACATAAGCATCTTCATTTAAAATTAAAATGTAGCTTAAGCATGTGTAGAACGGTATTTATAGTATGTTAACGAATATATCGGTGGACAAAAAATGTTTTACGCGACTCTTGCATATTGGTAATTAGCAATCATCAGACACGGTCACAACATATTATTCTTCAGGATACACAAATACTCAGTATAGGTAATCAACATGATGATTTGCCCTGGCTCACGACGGGATACAAAAAGACCACCTTGGCAGAATCATAATACCAATAACTTTGAAATTAAAAATGGTATCTCTATTGCTCAAGCGAAATAATTAATAGAGAATAATTTAAACTTAACTACTAATTTTAAGGTATTGGATAAGGAATTCAACACGACGGGCAGCCGAATTGAACATACTCGTAGTTGGAAAGATACTAAATTGATTCTGAATCAACCTACGTAGCTCCCATTCCTAGGCCACAGGCCTGTTTTCTGTGGTCGCGGGATTATTTCCTTACCGTGACCCCGGAACACAAAAGGCTACTGAAGGATACCGTGGATTTTAGTCAGTACAAGTCTGACAGTCCCTCCCGCCCTGCCCGGGGGTGGGAGGACTCATTTGATGATTTTACCACCCAAAAAAAAAGGGGCCTGCTTTCTGTAGGAGAGGTGTGCCATTATCAATGTAGGTAAGTATGTAGGCATTGTGTGAGACCGTATAGGTAGTAATTTCTGTAGAGAACGAATGAAACTTTTATTCGATAACGTCTGTAAGTACTATGTTACATCCCGTCTTCGTAGTTAAGTCACAAGAAGTCAGTTTTCAAATTCTTTGAACCGAACAATGTTTCATTGAAATACCGACAAAGCATCGCGTGGAAATTCACCGAGCGATAAAAAGGCCTGTGTTGGTTGTTTTGCCGATGGAACGGCGAATTACATAGTAAATAACCTGTTTTGTTAAATGAATGAACAAAATACAGTTTCTTTTATGATCTATTGAATCCCGGGACTACTTGTACCGTGATCCTTTTGTTTATCTTACACTATACGAGTAATCTTGCCTTTGAAGTTTTCTTTTTCGTGTTAAAATCATCACACGAGTCCTTCGACCCTGTCAAACTCGTACTGACTAAAATCCAGTGTTCCTTCATTAGCCCTCAGGCTCACAGCTACCTGATTAGACAGTACTGCGATCTTTCGAAGAACATCAAATTATCACACATTTATCTTAGCCAAATGTAGTTATGGTAGACAGAAACACCATTGATGCAAAGTTTGAATCTTGTTAAACATGAGCGAAAATAAAAACCCATCTTGAAGATTTCATTTCAGGATACGCTAGTTCATGCTGCCTAAACTATATTAGTTTCAACATTAAGTCTAAACGGATTCATCTGCACTAGCTTTGTACATAAAGCGACTGAAAGTAGTAGATAATACTAAAAAGAATATCTTTATCACTACTGTTGCCATCGTCTTCTCCAACAGCAACTTAAAATTATCCCACGTGAACCTGAAATCCGAATAAAAATCCTATGTGATTAGGTACCAACTAACAAACTATCTGTGGGCCTTATTTCATCTTAATCCGTTCAGTAGACTTTGTGTGAAAGAGTAATAAACAGATCTATCCATCCATCCTCACAAACATTCGCAATTTTATAATGTTAGTAAAATTAAAACAAACTTCAAGCCACCATGTCATGCCATCACCTTGCATCAGTGATGAAGTGATGACCTAATCTCCATAATAATATAATCTAGGCACTATGCAGTAAGTAATAAAGATGGATGTTTGTCCATACGTCCAAGGTGAGGCGTAAACCGTGAAGATTAAATGATAATAAATCTTAGCACAATGCTAATTAGTTCTTAGTTTTTACGTAGTTTTAACGCTTGATAAGTGTGGTGTGTATAATTTTAGTAACGTTAGTTAAGTTATAATAGTAAAGTTGATAAACTCCCCAAGAAAGTTTGAAGGGCAAAATAAAGATCACCAAAATATCACGAAAACTGGAAGGTAGAAGATGGCGGAAGGACCAAGACAAAACTAGCAACTAGAGTTCTGCTTTGGCGCGTGATGGGAAGACTAGGAAGTTCTGAGGACAAGCCTTGCCCAGCAGTGGAATAACGCAGCTTAACAGAAACAGTAAGTAGAAAGTAAGTATGATCATGAAAATGATATTGTAATGACGAGAAGAACAACTGCCTTTCGGCTACGTTAAGACTAATTTTACACTCGGTATTACTGAAATAAAACAGGTGAATTTAATTTCAAGGCGATTTGAAAGACCAGCTGAGGTAGGCTATGTGACAAGTGGACAGATAACAACAAACAACATGATAAAATTAACATGGGACAGTTTTAGGAAGGTGGTGAAGATTCAAATTGAAATGATCACTAGCCTGAACTACCTCCCGAGAAGCTTTTAGGCTACAATAATCTGGTTTCAAACTTGCCAAATCAAAGGAAGAAACAACTAACCATTCACCTAATTAACACACATCCTTTTAGGCATATCACATATCCTAAACAATAGTCAGGAAACCATTCAAAAGGCTTTAAAATAAGATAACATCTATGCACAATCTTTATTAGCCTCGCTGACCTTTAAGAATAACTACGTAACGGCCTTTGAGGTGCTCTGAGGAGCTAGAAGTGACAAAAACATGATAATTATCGTAAACATAGCGTTCTAATGTAATTAGTACCACGTAACATCGCACCTGTAACCGCTGAAGGATTAGCCAAAGTTGTACCTTAGGCGAGGGTTTCCCAAAAGGCTATTGAAGGAACACCGTGGATTTTAGTCGGTACAAGTCTGACAGTCCCTCCTGTGGACTCCGGAAGACTCATATGATGATTTTGCCAGGATAAAAAAAGGCGAGGGTTTCCCAAACTTTTCTCTTCATCTCGCAGAGCAAGTACAGCTTTACGACCTGTTCAAATCAAATCAAATCAAATCAATTTATTAGTGTGACTTTTGGTTTGTTGCCGCTGTGAGCAGTGGCTTAGCGAGAAGCAGCGAGACGTTAAAAATGTATTGAAATGTTGAAAACACGCTACGAGGCGCTTCCAATGGCAAATTCGCGTCGCCCGTTGTTGCCGTCGCACCGCTTAGGTACCGCTCAGAACACGAGCCGTTGGTATTTTGTCTCAGTGTAACTACCTACTTAGTCAATACCAATTGACAATGACACCTGTTTTAAAACTGGCAAATCCATGTCCTTCTTAAAAATCTTGTCATAAATTAAAAATAATCTTTGATACTCGTTAAATGGTCAACTGGACAATCTCATGTTGCCGCTCTGTATCTCTCTCTTATGGCGGAAAAGGGCGGCGCGGAGCACACCTTAGGAAGAGACGAATTTGGATAGAATAGGAACAAAAATAATATGGACATATGTTTTTTTTGCAGCACTGTTATTCAAACGAGCCAATAACGCCCGCCTGCTAGAAAAACCCAAGCACACTTTGTCTGACCTAGCATTCGAACCCAAAACCTTAAGTTCAATAGTAGCACTGAAGGAAAAGGCAGTAGATCCTTGTCATAGACATAGTAACATAATTATTAATATGACAAACATAATGACTGCGTTTATACATGGCGAGACAACATTTTTGTGATGACTTAACTTGGCAAATGTCAGGTACAAGGTTGTGGTGACATTCAATACTTAGGTGGTCTTAGACCAATTATGATTCAAGATTTGTTAAATAATTTGATATAGAAATAAAATTTTATTATGAGAGCCGAATATTTAAGGAGCTCATTAAAGAAGAGATAGATGGATTAAAAGTCAATGATAACATGAAAGTTGATGGGGAGAATGAAAGAAGAAAGGTGTTACGCTGACCCTAAATAAAATGGGACAAGGTAAGGAAGATGATGTTTGGGAAACTTCTATCTGAGAAAAACATCGAAAGATTAAGACTGTTTCTAATGGTACCGTAACACATTTTTAGAGCTGTTTTTCATCGCATTTACTACTATTCTTCAATTCCCTAGATTTACTATACCAATTTTGGTGACAGCACCATCCGGTAAATCAGTATAGGCCGCACCAATCCCTATTAAAGTCCCCTAACTAACCGCTATATCTGTTTTCAACAGTATAATAATTCCCCCAAGGTCGTTATACACCTATCTATGTAGGTAAGTCAACATTCCGTAGACGGACTTTCATTTACTTATTAGTTAAGGCCTCTTTATAACCATTATTAACATTCCTACAATTAATTACTATAACTAGATGTATGGGAAGAACAGATTCATTGGCCAGGATGTTATTTATGCATTCAATGAATACCATCGAATCAAGCATTTCTTAAGAATTATAAGTTTACGTAAGCAGGTTATTGTTCATTGAATCTTAGAAAAATTATGCATTGAACAGCCACAAATCAAAATAAACAGTTTCACCAAAAAAACAGTACATACCTGAAACAATTTAAAACACGGTTCATTTTCACAAAATTTTAGTCTAATCACTTTTGAACCACACTTTTTTTTCACAATAATCACAATTTTACCTACTACACACTACTTTTGAATCTGTGTACTATTTTCAACCTATAACCTTACCTAACATATTGTAGAACATGATGCACTTTCCCCCTACACCGTCTGTTCCTCACTCGAGTCATCGCGACATGCGCAAGAGCACAACAGACAACAGAGACCGTTCGTAAATGTTCGGCTCACTTCGGAATCTCCGCGACGGTAAACAAACTAACACTGAGCGCTGATTGGCCACAACTTTTTCAATGGCTTTGTATCAGGTGATGTTATAATTGAGTTTTTTTTAACAATGGATCCGACGACCATTTTTACATATTTTAGATTCAAGATGTGTGTTTATTATTGAATTTTTTGAGTATGCTATTATTCTAAGTTGGAACGAATGTCATAATAGGTCATTCGGGCCTTGGTATGTAATTTGAAGAATAGTTAGCTTAGCTTAGTCATTTCATTATCATCGTATTAGTTGAAGTATGTCAACATTACTGTGTTTAACTTATTGTTTTGAGTTGTTTTTTTAACCAGTGCATGTCTGTTCTTAGTCAAAGCGGTTCTTTATTTTGTGTCAATGTCTCCTCGAGTTTTCCATTTTAAAACTGAAAATAGAAAAGCAATAAATGTTTATCTAAATGGAACATCTAAGCGAAGATTCTAACGGCAAAAGAGGTAAACAACTTTTGCCATCTTGGATATAACCTGGATAAAAATAGGAAGAAGCAAAGAGAGGCAGGAACTAGCAATGGTTAAAGTGGAACTGTGGATGACATTGATAAAATGGAAGATGATCATAGAATTATTTGATTGCTGCTAGAAATAATCCTACAATTACAAATCCAAGTATATCTTTCAAAACGCCGGATATAAGGTGATCTTCAACATACAAGTAGAATGGCAAGTATAATTAGATACCGATTCGTGAGCACAAAAGCAAAAAAAAGTCCGACTTCTTGTTTGCAGTTTTTGTGTCGAGTAAAAACTACATGAATGAATATCGCAACGTCTTTGGAAGATTTTAATCTGACGTGGTATAAAATTAACAACATGTAGACAAGCAGACATGGATATAAAATGATGTCCAATTTAACTAGAAGAAAATTTTCTTTTCATTTTGTCCAGTTTTTGTTTGTTTTATTTCTTAGTTTAACGTATACAATTATACAGGGTGTAAGGCACAGCCCTCCACAAACTTTCAGGGCTTGCTCAGTAGGCAAAACTGAAAAATCATCCACATTCTTTTTTCAGATTTCCTTAAAGAATTGAGTAAGATTGTTCAGTTTTGTCTTCGGAAGATCGATCGGGACTGTCCCTTACACCCAGTATTTTATATCTTCTATTTGCACTTTGTCCGCGAATATGTTCACTGACACTTGGTTTTTAAGGGATGTGTCGATAAATAGGCCAAAAGCGCTGAGTAGTCGGCTGGGGTGATTGTTATGAAATGATAACCTCAATAGTCAATTTATTTAATTTATGATCTCCATTTCTTTTTTTCCGACAAATATATTTTATAATTCCTGTAACCGCTGTCATAGTCGGCACATCTCTCAGTATTATCTATATATATAAAATTCAAAACTGACTGACTGATCTGACAACGCACAGCCCAAACCGCTGGGCCTATAAACTTGAAATTTGGCATAAGCCCTCCTTATACCACGTAGGTGAGCACTAAGAACGGATTTTGCGAAATTCGGCCCCTAAGGGGTTGTTTTTGGGGTTTATAGTTTGTATGAAACTCTGTTACTTCAAGCGCTAGGAAACTTAAATTTGGAATACGGGTTCTTTTGAGAACGTAAAAGTTACCTATGACAGGATTTTGCGAAATTCGACCCGTAAGGGTTTTGTTTTTGGGGTTGACAGTTTGTATGAAACTTTGTTATTAGAAGTGCTAGGCGTCTCAAATCTCGCATGGCGGTTCTTATTAAGACGTTAACGCTCACAAAGGTGGAAATTTTGTAAAATTCGACCCCTAAGGGGTTGATTTTGGGGTTGAAAGTTTTGAGACTCAAATTTTACACAGGGGTTCTTTTTTGAGCGTAAGTGATACCGAAGTCGGGATTTTGCGAAATTCGACCCCTAAGTGTTTGTTTTTGGGGTTGATAGTTTGTATGAAACTTTTTTACTTCAAGTGCTAGACGTCTCAAATCTTGCATATTGATTCTTTTTAAGACGTAAATGCTCACCAAGGTGGACATTTCGTGAAATTCAACCCGTAACGGGTTCTAATGGTAATTATGCATTGGGGTTATTTTTAGTAGGCGTGGGTGCCACCCAAGACGGGATATTTCGGGGTGACAGAATTTTTGTTGAATATTGACTAAAATTTTCCAACAGTATAATATATACATATAGAGGGTGGCCGTGACTAGAAATTCACAAGGCAAAGTTCGAAAATCACGCGGACGAAGTCGCGGGCGTAGTGCTAGTACTATATAAAGCTCGATTACCACTCACTCACTGACTGACAGAATTGTTCTCCTAGATGGTGTTTTTTTTTATAGATTACAAGGTAGTTTTTTTTACTGCGAGAACAAAATATAAAGATACCTTAGATTACAAAAGGGTGATTTCTTTGAAAACTGTTACAAGGGCGGAAGGGAAACTTGAATACAATGTAAATTGTAAACAAACAATAATTTCTATATTATCGAAGGCTGTTATTTATTGAGTGTTTATTTGACATTAGCACAATGTAAACGTGTTGCAATAATTCATGAGAAACGCATTAGAGACTAATAATAATGTTTATTTAGTAAACTATTGTATGTTTAGTTTTGTTTATATTGTTCGTCATCGATTGATTTGGAAATACAATTTGTATTATTTTTGGTTTTGACTTTGGACTTGAATCAAGAATTGTAGGCAACGTTAATCTACCAAATGAGGATGTTATTGTAACAAATATATTTTTTCAATTTATAAAACAATCGATTTCTTACGAATTGATTTTAAGTGGTTTAGATCTAAGAATATTTTGGTCTCGAATTAAGTCAGTTTAAATATAACCGGTTTCAATTTAACATTATTAGTAAAAATAATAATTTTACTTGATTGTAAATACACTAAAAAGTAAGTCGTCAGTTCCCTCTAGTAACATTAACATTTTGGCAATTCTTAAAGCGTTGCGTAATAATTCATAATCACTTTTATATTTTAACCGAATTACCCGTTCCAAAACAATAATTCATCCCAATAATCACAAACAGCATCTAAACGAAATAACTTCATTAATAGAGAAAGTTTGTGATAACAACACGAAAAGAACATTAATTTGTAACAAGCCCCTAAGAAAATGAAGTGAAAAACACAGTCTGGCACAGATCCAACACTTTCTCACAACATAGTAAGCACTTTTATGAACAAACAAACATTGATATAGACACTATCACAAACACAGACACGATATAAACCCGAGACACTCGATTTTCCGAAGCACAGACTGCGAATGGTACCTTAACGCTTAAGAACAGCAAAACAAATTAATCAAAACAGTTATCAAAAGAGTTATCAAAGCAAAATGAACTTTAACGTAATACAAATTAGAAGAAACAGTTAATTTTCCAACTAAAAGACTTGTTACGCTCGAGAACAGCAAACACAGTGATAGAGAAGTTATCAAAAGAGTTTACAGACGAAATTGAACTTTAGCAAAAGACAATACGGGAAAACAATTAATTTTCCGACTGAAAAACAAATTGTAAGAGAAACGACCTTGTGAAGTTGAAGCTGATTCATTGAAAGTGTTAACATATTCGTGTTTCACAGTTCACACAGCTGCCATTGTGATAATTGTAAAGAAACGAGAATGGCCGAATACAATCGACGTATTATATCTTAGATGTGTACAGATGACTACAACTTATTATCTTAATGACGTATTTGTATACACACGGAAATTAGACAACGTAAAGATAAGAAAAGCAGCTGTACTACCGTATGCTGTAACCGTTAATTTGAAAACTGATGTCAGTAGAATTTTACGCCGTTAAAACGAGCATGCGGTTAAAAAATAAGAAGGTATAAGTTACCGTTTTGGAAACTGTTCTTTGATAAAGTATTAAACACATTTACAACATGCAGAGACAGTTTCAGGATGTGGAAAAGATAACAAATAAATAGTAACAGTGAGTAAAATCGCAACTCATCATACCGTAGCACTTAGATATGTGACGGTAGTTAAAATTAAAGCATCAAAGTATGCACAGATGATAGAGTCAAAGAAAATAAAAAAGAAATCAATGATACTTCCCGTGAACCAAGGGCTGGCTTTTACCCTGGCCAGAGGTTAAACGCTGCCAGTCTTGGGCAAATTGCCGTAATTGACAGCAATGAGGAGCTATTTGGTGCCACTTATAGGCTTAGTTAGTCCATTTTATTGTTTTTTTTGTAGGTATATGTATATTTGGCAGTCTCATGTACTCATTTCCCAACAATGCTAGTATTTACGAGAACATCGAAAAGCTACTAAAATATCCTCTGACAGCAAAATACTTCGTTCAAAATTCTTTATCTGTCCTCCAGATAAGATCTACTGCAGTTGCATTTGACACTCTAAGCTCGGATTACTGAAGAAAAGTTACTAAGAACTTCGTCTGCAATAAAATAAACTAACTCGTCCTGCAAGTTTAAAACAATTTCCGAGCTAAGGCCAGCTTTATGACTTTCAGCGTCGTTATCCTTATTAGGGACCTCCTGTATATTATTTTTATTGAGTTCCCTTTTTCAATTACTTTATCGTACGATTCTGAGCTCTGTTAAATTGACCCCAGCTGTTTTTGTTGGACTTTATGGGTTGAAATAATTTTCTTAGTCCGTAGTAACAGTATTTTTGATGTTTTCATCAGTGTTGACATTATTAATTTTAGATAGTCCTTTGGCTCTTACTTTAACAATTCATCTGACATTTGTAGGCTTTTAGGCAATCGGCTATCTGGCTATATCGGTACAGCCTTAATTATAAATCATTACCACTTCTAAAAGCATAATCATCATCACTTCACTACCTCTAATCTTATTGATTTCGGCCAAAGGGCCTTGCAATGTCTCTATAAGTCAGCATTTCAGAAATCTATACAAACCATCCATCGCCTCTTTGTTGATGATGATGTCACTCACAACATCCTTCGAAGAACCATAATGATAATGAGAGAGACCTTTTCAAAAAACAAAAAACATGTTTTCTTGAACGATTGCTTTACCAACCAAGATGATACTCATAATACTTTTTCTACGAAACCAAGATACCATTAGCAGGAATCCATAGACGTATGGCGTATGTGCTAGAGCGGATTCCATTACTTCACATGTAACGTTTGTCCAGCTGCATTCTGCGACTTTAACCCATAAACCGTCGCCTTTCAAGTGTTAGAACACATAAAACTATTTCCCATGAGTCTAACCACTTTATGTTTTGTTTCTTTCGCACTTAGTAAGAGTGGGAAGGACGCAAGATTTAATGCAGTTAAGTGCTTCAAAAGACTTGTGGTTCTGTAGAGTGAAATATATTTTTGTTTTTACTTTCTGTATGTTTCAAAGATTTTTCAACGTGGTTTTCGTCCTACTTATTAATATTCGTTATTCAATGAGTGATTTGTGTCAGTTGCAACAATGGAATCATAAACATTGAGTAATAATTAGCTTGGTTATAACCTTGTGGTTTTAATAAGACGTGTCACAGTCTGCTCAACAAATAAAATGAAGACTGACATTATTAGTGAAACTTCACTTTGTAATACAGTACAAATGTACTATAGTAACAATACTCGTAGTGTAGGTACATCAAGCTATCAATTAAATATTATTGTTATGATTTTATTCATTTGCAAAATTGCAACACTTGTTTCTGTCATAAAACGTTTTTTTTTTTAATTCTGTTGCCGCCGCCCTTCGAATTCAAGAAAAATCACTAAATAGATACTAAAGAGGAGAATTCACATTTACCGCTCACAGAACCCTAAGAAACATGTAATTTGTTGCTCGGCGATGTAATATAACGTAGATCTATCTACGAGAGCGTGCAGTTTATATCAGACGCTCGTAATAGGAATGCCATGTGTAAATGGAAGTTGGCTGAGCAGATCAAGAAATATGTATCCACATTTATCAAGGAATCTTATTTTATGTTTCGATGAAAGATTGGAAAACAAGTCTTGAGATGGACCAGCGGAAATTATTAACACCTAAATGATCCCATTAATTAGCAAATAGAAGACTTTGATATGAATAAGGAAATAATTTAAGGGAGTCATAGAATTTCAATGAATGTCATTCCACGATGTCAAAAGGAATTAGACCAAACAAAAAGCCTCCTATATAAACCTCTGGCTAAAAGTTTTGAAAGAAGAGGTAAGAGAAAACAACAAAAGCAAAGCGTATTTATTATATGGACACAGAAACAAATAAAGACCGTTTTATACTGTAAAGAATAATAAAGAACGAAACAATTGCTCAACAAGCCTTAAAACAACACAAGGATTCCCCAAACCGTAGGCG
Source organism: Agrotis segetum (assembly GCA_036375495.1). Classification (NCBI taxonomy): domain Eukaryota; kingdom Metazoa; phylum Arthropoda; class Insecta; order Lepidoptera; family Noctuidae; genus Agrotis; species Agrotis segetum. The sequence continues at coordinate 583,098 of JAQSVV010000003.1, forward strand.
TTATTACTCAGACAAGCACATCTCATGCATATTGATGGTCATAAGTTCATAACACTAATGGAATCCGCCACCTGACCTGAAAACAGTCCATGAAACACGGACATAGCTTCGTCATTTAGGTCGCCAATTCAGGTATTCCAAGAATTCCAATAATCACGAAACTCAATATCGAGCAAGCAATGTCAAGGATGACTATTTGGATGATATCACTGCAGCAAATTACGTCACCTATGAAAATGTGAGAAGGAAAAACTGTGATCAGAAAAGTTGCAATTACAGGCAATAAATGTGGCGTTAAACATAATGGAGCATTGGAAACTGTTTCAGGTGTATTATTACAAGCTCATAATGCTAAGGAAGGCAATAATGAAAGCAATGAAATGAAAGGAAAAGTGAACAGAATCGTTGACGTAAGAGCAATTGGCGAACAGTTATGAATACAACACGAGTAACAGTTTTGTAGATACATTTGTTTCGGTGAAATGTTTGGAATTATTGCGGTGTCTGCCAAAGTATCTAGTGACATGAATAGAGGCTGCCAATGTTATGATGAACTGGCGAAATAAAAAATAATGTTATAGAAACATGATAAATTTTGAATACAGTGTATAGTATTTATTAAAAAAAATTAAATGTACTGTTTAAGAGAGTTTTTGACATTATGAATATTGATGACAAAAACTAAAATGATTTTGATATCTTTTTAATGCACTACAATATCATTCCCCAGTATCTCAGCCTCTATCATCGTTTCCCTTACATATTCTAAATCATCATTAAATTCAATTTAATTCTTGCACTAACAAAACAATAAATTCTAAACTTCACAACAGCCAGAAGGGGTTGGTACTGTGAATAAACAATGTCAAATTCACTCTGCAATATATTAGACTGCTTGACGGCAGTTCAACACCAGACTATGTGGGGAAGAGGGGAGGACTGGGTAGCTAGGGGAGATGGGAACTGTGTCCATATGAGATAAGACACGTCACGAGCAAACTTGTAACAGATAGGGACTTGATTTTAAACATGTCTGGGATTTTTAAAAGGATGTGAGGAACAGGAGGGGTATAAAAAAACTTACTTACCCATTTAACAAGTAACAGTGATTTATGGATCACAAAACAACTCTTAATTGGTAAGGTAACTAAAGAGACACAGATTGTTAAATTAACAATAACAGACGAAGCCGAAAACCTCAAGGAAGATATTTCGGGAAAGGCAACTGTGCCTTAAGATAAGGCTGCGAGAAAACCTGTCACAAATTGTGAATGATGGAGTTCGCGCTTTATGGGGGAAAGTTGGCAATATTGGATTAAGAGAAGCTTTTGTCTTGTTACTATCTTTAATAGAAAAGGTGGGCCTAAGAAGGGAAGAAAAAGGTTTCGTCGGAAAAGCGCTGGAGTTATAAAGATGTCTATTGAATTCTTAATTCATCACTAATGAAAGATGTATCCAAAGGTATTGTTTTATGTGAAACTATTACTCTTTGTGGATAAAATCAGGCCAAATTAGTAGAGCTGCAAGCCGAACAAGATTAAGAACTAATTTATAAGCATTCTAAATATAGAAACACAGTTGACAAAGCTGTTTCCCGTAGCCAACGGAGTAAATGCTGATTGCGAATTTGATAATACACAATGGACTGTATCAACATTGTAGCTACCTACAGACAAGAGTTACTATAGGTGGCTATAGCGTATACTGATCAAGATAGGCCGTAAAAATAATCAGTATATTTACTGCAGTAATAGCTAATGGTAGCCATATAATTATTTATGGACTGACGGTTTCTCATTGACCCGATAAATGTTACGTATATTCTGTAATTTGGCTTTTCAAAACAGTTTTACACATAACATTTCAGAGAAGGATCAGTGTTACTTCTATTTGATTCTTGACGTGTAAAATAAAATACCTTGTCACATCTCTTCAGTTTTATAAGAGAACATAATATTAGTTGTAAATATGTATCATAGCCAGGAAGGTCATGATTACAATAATACTCCTAACAGCTGTGCCAATAAAATAAATGTACGATATGAAACACGCAATACGCTGAATTTTCACAACTCGATTAGACGATAAGTTAATCATAAACCCGTTCGTAATGCGAAGGTTATTGAAATACTAGTGCACTCATATTCTAGTTTATATTAGTTATGTGTAACACTTGGGGAAAAAAACTTTTTCAAAAAAAATATAACCGCCTTCAAAAACAACCACAAAAAAGTGTAAAATAATCTACAAAATAACTTTTCTTCGGAAGTCGGTGCCTTTGTATTTTTTCTTTTCATTGTCTTTTTAGCCACCGACTTCCGAAAGAAAAGTTATTTTGTAGATTATTTTACACTTTTTTGTGGTTGTTTTTGAAGGCGGTTATATTTTTTTTGAAAAAGTTTTTATTTTACTCTTTTTAGTTTAAATATTCAACCCAAATTCATTATTCTCTTACATGTGCACTAGAATTTTATAATCCTTCGCACCAGTACTTACATCACTCATGTACACATTAAGCTAATAAAATTTCATATCTCAAAAATTACTGAACCGATTTTGATGAAACTTGCAGTATTCTCTTAGTTAAATGATACCTAGTACAACAAAAAAAGAATTACTTAAATCGGACTTGTAGTTCCGGAGATATAAATCAATCTATGCCTACTCCTTACTATTAAGGAGTTGTACCTTCCATCATCAGGTCATCCACCTGAGATGATGATTATCAGATGCAGATACTTGAACAGCTTTAGAAAATATATGAAAATGGTACTATGTGCCTATAAAATTTGAAGGTTGCCCTCAATTTCCCTAGGATCCCATCATCAGATCCTGACCTGGTGATCATGGGACCAATTGGAAAGTATACCCTTTCAAACAAAAGAAAAAAATTCCAAATCGGTCCAGGCGTCTTCGAGAAATCGGGGAACATACATTAAAAAAAAAAAAAAAAAAGATTCCGACGAATTGAGAACCTCCTCCTTTTTTTGAAGTCGGTTAAAAATAATAACATACTAATTCGTAATCAAGTAAGGCCCTCAGGATAGGTATGATCGACTGTTTGTCCGGAGTACATAAATAATACTCATTGGTAGACGCGTTATTTTTTCAACTTTTGAAGGATGCAACTTTCTTCATTATTAAACTTCTGAATTAGAAATAAAGCAACCACACGCTGACCCAATCCAAGATCAGGATCAGCACTGCTGTAACACTTACCCACTACTAGATCAACCATCCATCCACATTACCACTAAGACCTCCTCCGACGTAATCGACATCCGATTAATAGACAGGCCCAAGGTTGGGATCACCAATGAAATTAGAGATCGGAACGGTCACGCCAAACTGGCTCCATTAATACGATTTTCCCTGCGGAAAAACACAACGGAACTTAACACACTCCTACGCACATTTATTGGCGATTAGGAAACTTAATAGTCGGCAGTAAAAAGATTTGTTTGTTTTCTTTCGTAGACATCCTTATCAATCGGGGAAATCTATTCAGTTTGCAATCAAATGCTACTGGTGTTAATACCTTAAATGATATTATGAAGGATAATTTTATGCGGGACGATCTTGGCAGGATACCGTGGCTCTCGAATGCTAAAATCGGATGTGTCTGACTGGTTTACCCCCTGCAATCGTGCAAGGGGTAAAGGGTAAAGCAGTCAACCAGATAAATCGTTCATGAGAGAAGAAAGGAATGCTGTGATTTTGGGCCGATTAGATTATTTGACATCCTTGCCATGTTAGATGTCACAGTATTGTGGTCCCTGATCAATTTAGTTTTTTTTTTAAGGTTACAGTACCATGCTGAGACACATAGCCAATTGGAACCTTTTGGCTTCGCGAGAGACGTTATCATTATTTATTTATTTTTGTCTCTTTTTACTTTTCTTATAATTTTGTTTTCCTTCAAGATCTGTAACAGTTTTTTCCTGTGTGAGAGAGTAATAAATACTTTTTCTTGCTTTCTAGCAGTGCTTTTTTCTTTAAAGTCAAAGCTGTTGTATTTCTTTAATATGTCTTGCTCTACATTTCTATTGATATTTAAAGCCTCAATTTAGTCTTCCAAAGTTCTTCATACCGTCGAATAACTATTTATTCTTGAAACAACCTCGTTAGCAAGCAAATATTTCTGCGTGATTCGGCAGAACATTTTCTTTAGTCTCCAGTCAAGCGTTAAACTATCGAATTGCTTGATTAACTTCGCTCTTGTTAAGTCCTGTTACTAATTTTGATTTATTTTGGAACTATTGTTATATTTGTGGTGTGATTTTGCTGTCTGTTCTAAAGTCACTGTCTTCTTCACCGTCTGTCTGACCGCTAAATTATTTAACAAGTCTGCGGTTTTCGGTTTTCATGGGATTGTTTATTTGTAAGCTATAATGTCTTCTTTTTTACCATTCATAAAACAAATCTAGATGATCCGATTTCTCGTGCAGGTGAAATGAAAACCATTGCATCCACGAAACATGGTACTCCTGACATAATCTTCTAAAAAATATCACCATCCGAACCAAACCAGAGGCTGGTCGAAGCGATGATGATGATAACGATAACACTATAATTGAATTCGATGGCAATAGTCTTACCCCCCATTTATTGGGACTTAAACATAACTGGCAAAATGTGGGTATACAATTAAGTAAACCTCTGCCTAACCTATGGGAGAGTCCTTCGAGCCGGATTACTTCCTCCAATATTACGGCGCCTTTCCAAAATAGTACACGGCAAAGTGGATACAGCCACAATTCAATTAGGGTAAGCGCACACAATTACCGTGAGTGTTAATCCATTTAATAACGGTGCGCGCAGAGCTTAGTAACAAAACGGAACATCTATTTTTGTGACTGTCGTTTTTTCTGTTTAAATCACCTCTGCGAGTGTATTAGCTTTTGAAGAAGTTTGAAAACTCTACCATTATCTAAATATTTTCGTTTGATACTAAATTATTTTCAATATTTTCTGAAAGACAAGCTTTTGCTCGCGAGGAGCTCGAAAATTATTCTAAGAGGTATGTATATCCGTATATATATCTAAATCCAGCAGTGATCGCATGAAAAGTTACTAGACTGAAATTGACTGTCGCATTTATAATATTCAAGCTCAAATATTTAGACTTAGAAATACAGAAAATAATATTATGTCTACTACTTATGACAAAATCAATTAAAATCCTAAATTAATTACTAACAGCTTTCAATTAGAAGCACAACTCGCAGCAACCTCCAAGGACTCTTCAAATGTATGTCAACATACACATACTAATGTATTCGACTTATTAATCATTGTAATCAACGATCAACACCTACATGTTAGCTCACCCTCGATTAGTAACCAATACATAGTGTTATGATATCATGTGGTAAACAAACAGGATCGTAAATCTTGTGTGTTTGTTTGTATGCTTAACGTGTTTGACATGCTTCTTTTGAAGTGTTTATAAAAACCTCTTTTCATTTATTATTTCACATTATTATTATAATTAAATGTATAGAGGTTTTTATAAACTCTTTTTACGTCCACAAAAAGTTGACAATTCATCCCTTCATGAAACACTTCCTACGTTTTTTTTATACTATTCTACACTTGATGATTGCTGACCAAATGTTAAAGCACATGTGATTTCTGATGGAAGAACCAATAGCACTTTGTTCGATCTGGGAATCGAAACCAAGCCCTCTTTTAAGCTAGTACTACATAATAATAGTCGCAATCAAAACGTAAGCACTATTTGAACCTACATTTGGCACTAACTCTGCTTAAAAGAAGAATCTACAATTTGGCAACTTGAATCAAAGGCTGCGAGTTGCCAAATCACTGTAAAATGTACAACATTTGTAAGTCCTAAAGTTACTGGAATATGGTAAGATAAAGCTGAAATCAACTGAAAAAACTAGGATATTATTAGTTTGTTCATCTATGACCTAGAGTCGTGGTGGCAAGAAGGTTTAAAGGACCAGATTCTCAAGAACAGCAATCTGATTTAAAATCAAACGGTGTGACTAATTTTGTTTCTCTTGGCACTCATCACCATCATCATCATCATCACCATCATCACCAGCAGCCTATAATATTCCCACTGCTGGGACACAGTCCTCCTCTCTGTGAGAGGGAGTGGGCCATAATCCAACACGCGGGTCCAGTGCGGTTTGGTGGATGAGGCACCACAGTCTAGTAAAAGAATATTCCGTGACTATTCCGTTTTTCAGGCCTTTTATCCACAGATTTTCAGTTTGTTTCATACCTGACATTTCCAATACAGTAATTATCCTTTACTGGAACATGTTAACCGCAGAATTATAACTTCACCATAAAACCACTGGTCATAAAAGGCAACATCTTCGAAGTTTGAAACCTCAAGTTAGATACATGTAGGTATTATTCGACCAACATATCATGAAACGTGGCGAAATATGGAATGACGTTTGAAAAGTGTTGAATTTGTCATTTTTCTAAACAATCAGCGCCACCCTGATGTCTCAAGTTATGTTGGGCAAGAAATACAGGTACAAGACCTTTAGACCCTAGACCCGTATCAGAGCAAACAAATTGCGGTATCCCAGACCATTTCATTAATGCACTGAAGCTGTACTGGAACTATTATACAACCTCAAGAACTGGCAAAGATGAGATAACATAGATTAGAAGCAGACAGGACACTCGACACGATAATATTATGCCTAAGATGGCCGCAGTAAGTAGATGTTAATTAAGTTGTTGCTAGATTTATCTCTGTATCGTGTCTGATATTAAGATTAGTACATTAACACATCGTTATTTTCTAGTAAATGTTCAACTCAATTAGTTGGCAGTAATGCAATGAATATGTATTCATAGTTGTACACTAAAAATAAATATGTTGCAGAATAAGGATAACTTGTTCAATCTTTTTTCTAATATTGCTGGGGAAGAGACCTTTAGTTCTTTTTTATTTTGGCCACGCTGACCTGCTGCCAAGCAAAATCTTCCACAAATCTTTCCAGTAGCTCATATCCACCGTGTCAACTACCGTCTTGCAAAACAGGCATCGGCGGCTTCATTTTTGTTGTTGAAGAATAATTTTATCTCAACTCTCACTAGCTTATGTCTCCCAGTAATCCTAATGTCTGTACTATTCAACTAAACCACTGCATTGGTAACGTATTAAGCTGAATGTTTATGCTGTACAATGTTTTCTACTGATTTAATATTCAGAAAGGCGACGCCAACTTCAACTTCCAACTTAGAATTTTCTACTTACCGTTGCCACAACTCTAGGACCTAGTCTTTGTCCACACAGGAATGCGGCCGGACCTGACTCAAGAAAGGGACACAAACAACCGATTTGTCTTAACCTTTCTACTAACCACTTTAATATTGCTTTGCTACAGCATTTCCAGCTCTGCATATCTTTGAAAGTCTCTTGAAACGGTGGTTTGTTAATTTTTAAACGGTCGTTCCCTTTGTCATACTTTTTCTGTCGGTCGTTCTCCATTTTCATCATTTTCTGATCTGACCTATACCTGGGAATCTTCTAGTTTAAGAGATAATAATATGGAAGGTCAAACAAACGTTTGTTTTTTTTTTTAAATTGAATTGAATTACCTCAATGACTTCTGTATTATTCAACACATCCATTAGCACGTTTTGATCGCAGTTCATTGAGCCCTACTGTAAAACACACAAAAAAGTCTTTTCCTAGCAACAATTTTTGCGTCATTCTGGTTAACTTGTTCTACAAAATGTTTGGTTGGCGGCTTTGTGAAATGTCTGTTTAAACTTTGTTAAAAGCAGAAGGATAATAATAATATCCTTAACGGGCTTATTATAATTATGGTCACTTATGACTCCATACTTATCAACTAGCACATCTATTTAAAAATTCAGTTATGGACTACTGACGTCTCATCTATTGTTGATGATTTGGCTCTGCCCATAATTCATCTTGGTAGAGGGCATCCAATAGCAACCAAAATTAGCTGCCTTACCAGTGATGGGAGTGAGCTAGAATTTATTAAGCCAATATCATTCTATGACATCCCCCAACCCAAACCCGAACCCTCCATCTCCATTGAACCAGTCCTGTTGTCAGATGTAACTATGATAAATAATTGTGCCCGAGCATTTCAGTTACCTCATGGTGTTCTCGTTCACCGTTATAAGCATATTGTCGATGAAGTAAATTATGCAAAGTAAGGCACCTGCTTGGCCAAATCTCTATTTGCTAAAGCTTTATTTTATGTACGTGCCAATAGAATTAATCGAAATGGCGACAAACATCACTTAATGAAGTGCGTTGGCTCATCTGCCCACAACTAATCTATGCCCACACAGGAATGCAGCTCGGACCTGCCTCAAGGAAGAGACACGTAACGACCGATTTACGACGATACGCCACCTAGCGCAGTTTAATTTATTTATTACTGCACCGCCTGCCTTCCTACGGCCTTTCCGATCGAATATACGGTTATGCTCAAAACCTGAATAGCTTTTTGTTGCTTTTTTTGTGGAGAATGAAACATAATGCTTTTTTTTACCGCGGTAGTATCATCAAACCAGTCTTCCCGTCCTGGGTGGAGCGAAAGGGACTGTCAGGCTCGTACTGACTAAAATCTACGGTGTTTCTTCAATAGCTCTTAATGTTCTGGGGTTTAGGTTACCTATTTAAATAGTCCCGCAACCCTTTGAGGAGCTCCTGGAACACGTCGCGCCGTCGATTCGGGCATGGTATGTGATGCCCGAACAGCTCGCCCTTTTCACAAGAGACTTAATTGTGATTGGGGAAATGAGTACTAACAGGAACACGTCTGCCTCACTCTTCGGGGATTACATACGCAATATCATATTGTGAAACAATCGCCACGTGCTATCTTTAAACCCTCATTTCTTCCAATCCACGATCATCTTTTCAAACATGCACCTGACCTTCCCACAACAAAGACCACAGATTACGTGGAACAACGAGTGTATGACGGATGCGCACCACATGTCTGCCACACGTCACCGCACACGACAGGTGAGGCTACCTGCCAGCGCCACCGTAATCAAACGTTTCCTATTCATTATTGTAACAAGGTAAGGTTTTTTTGTGTCAGCATCTGGTTTTAACTTCGGCTTAGTATTTGCTCTTTCTTACGGGACGACTTGTTTCTTGGAGGGATGAGATTGTTCAGAATTGCTTTCGATTGTCACTATCAGCATTCATTCGCTCTCGATTTATTTGGAGCAGCATTTTTTCTACACTACTCTGGTACTCATCATCACGGCTCTAGCCATATCGCTCAGAGGCGCATGAAACAAATGAGCAAAAATTTAAGAACCCATGGCGAAGAGGTCGATACCAGGTTCTCCTAATGAAGTCTGGCCGACTCAAGCAAAGGATAGATCGATATGAAAAAGCAAGAGGGAAGCTTTTGCCCTACAGTGGGCAGCAATGTAGTTTAGCTATAATAGAAACTTGCTGGATATATGAGAATCACAGGGCCGCGCAACGTGGCGATGTTTGCGAAAGACCAATGAATGACCAGCACTTTGAAGTTAAATTATGATGGAGAACTTAAATTCCACTACCTTACATCCCTACTAAAGCAGTAATTAGAAAGAAAACAAACAAATTACAATAGAAATCCACTCAACATTTCCAGACCTCAGAAATCTCAATACCAATAATCAGGCAGGTTCGCAACGAGTGCATTCAAAACATAGTTCGTAACATAACCACTCGTTCTCCAGCCAGATGTGGTGGTTATTAAATGGCCTCACTATAATCACTGAGAGCAACTTGCAATTAACAGCGGTCCAGCATCGAAGATATGTGATTAAAATATTTCGATAGAACAGCTTTCATTTCTAGTGAATGCGACGGCAGGAATTTATTGTTGCTTCGATCTTTCTGCCTGATCACGGGACAATTCGTTGCAGCGAAACGAGATAAAGACTAAAATAAAATGAATGCATGTAATGTGTTTCTTTTCACTTGTTCAAAATGCAATCGGATTCGGATTCGCCATCCCACCGCGAGAATTTTTGCGAATTTCAGCGAATTGTTCCAATGCCAGGCTGTTGGGAATACTCTGGCGCTAATCAGTGGTCTGGAAAGCATTTATTTCTTAATGTTTCTTCCTTATAACAACACCAAATGTATGAAATGGTCCCTAGAATTAGCATTAAAATTAAAAAAACTGTATGTTCACTCTTCTCACTTTTAAAAATCGCTGAGACTTGCTAGCTCATAAATCATAAGATTTCGATATTAATTAAAACAGTCTGATAACTTTACGATAACTCAATAACTGCGACATTCTCTGTCCTCCTTTCATTCTAAGAACTAACTAATATCTGTAACTTAAGATAATTTTAATTACTTTCCTGCCCTCATAAATCAACGACTCTACGAGATGAGGTCTGTCTGTGGATGGATGACCATCCATTACATACCGAGAGCCCTCCTTAAGTCGGGAAGCCCATTAACCCTCAAACTGTTGGTATCGGCTGTCATTTGCAGGTCTCAGTTACGTGTGGTCTGAACCCTGAAAGACAGACAACCGGTCTTGCCCATTACTTATTTGTGATGGTCAAATAGGCAGTCGCTTCATGTACAATACATTGATTCAGCTTTACCTTCTTAGACTTTGCTGAGTTTCCTAATAGTGGAAAAAGGCTAGATAGATGATGAATATTTACCGCTACATTGATCAACGAGACTCTTTCTACTTTAAAAAAAAATGAGAACTCTTTCTACTTACTGACTCTTTCTAACTGCACAAAACCAAAGCAACTCACTTAAATCCGAAACGCCATTTCTTTCTAGCCACCAGTTGACGTAACCGCGGCATCTCAGCGTAATTTGTCAAGCCATTAGTTCCGTACGTAAGCGGTAGGGGTCTCGTGTCACCTGTCAACACATTCGTTGTGAGAAGCTGCGCGTATAATGCGCGTGCGCTCTTTGTCGTTAGCTCATTGTTTGTGGAGTAAGTTGTGAGCGGTAAACGTGTCTTTCGTGACGTAAATAGATCTTTTAATTCTTTTATTACGTCAAAGCTTTTCATGTTATAGCAACTTCTTCTTCACCAGTTTCTTTTGTTTTTTTTTTCAATTGTTAAGGGGAATATCTCAGTAGCATGCCGGAGGCATAAAGGTCTAATCGGTAATGGGACTGGTAAAACTATTTTTCAAGGGATTTAGAAACATGATTTCATAAACATACGCTAGTATTTTATGCTAAGTATACATATTTACTTACGCCACATGTGCCGCGCACATGTACGTAACTGAAACAGTTTTTTTCTTCATTATTCAAGGACATTCGTTACGTAAGTGTGAATTGAGCTCAACATTGTTTAGGACTACATTTTTAGATCGTTTGCATTGAGCCATCATTAGTTTCCTGGCTAAAAATTGAAACTTACCAAAATGACAAGTTTACTAATTACAAGAGCGTTGTGGCTCTAAATGCAACCATTACGGCCCATTTTTGACCTTGCTGCTGTAAGCGATTACTTAGCGCGGGACACCGAACGGTAATATAAAATGTACGGAAATATTTGAAATACACCACGAGGCGCTGCTAGTGACGAATTCGCGTACTTACAAAGTAGCTAGTAATGTCTTATTTGGGCCAGCCGTAGCTTAGACCAAAGTTAAATTGTGAACGGGCTTGTTACTAACAAAAAGTCTCGATTTATCGGCTTAAGAATTTTAATAACACTTAAATCCCTCCTATACAATACATAGTTTACATGCTTTAAACAGGTGATGAATAAATCGATCCGTTTTCTTATATAAACAAACAGTGCTACACGCAAGCAGGAGGTAATCGTGGATACATTTTTCATGTCTGCAATGACAATGAAATTATCGGATGATTGATAACTTTTGGCCATTCATTCGTGATTTCAGGCCATACATTATACACGTTCGTGTATCGATTATCATTGCTAACATTGAAATAAAAGTTATTCATTTTCATTATTGACTCCCTGAATAAACTTTGTTAAAACACCAGTGGCAAAATTAATGATAGGATAGTGTGATATAAGTTACAAATAATAAAAAAAACAATGTAAGGTAGTAATAAGTTAAGTAAATAGGTGGTTTACAACAATTTTGGGACAGAAAAACATAGCGTTTTTACGGTAACATTACATCCTTCAGTGACAGACTTCAGTGAACCAAGTTCCTTATCGCGCGTTGTGAAACCCCGGGGGCTAGACGGAAAAAATTCTTACGAAAAGTTGGCACGACACTTTTTTGCCTCGCCCCGCACCTCGCGCCTGTACCCCGCGGCCCGTACCCCTCACTCAACCCCCTTCCTCGTGACTCTTGTCGTATTAAGGCGTGCACATGTTTCTCTGTCTCTCTCTCTCTAATAGAAAGCAAGCCAGATATTCTCGTTTCGTCTTTCTATTTCGCATTGAACAGTGTGGTGTTGCGACGATTATTTTTGTTAACTTCGTTCCATCCGGGTGTCCCTTGACACCTCTCAAGTTTTAGCTCAGTCAGCTCCAAAAGTACGTCACGGTAATAGCAACTTTATTCGCCTTTACTAAGCCCTTAAATCAACTCTATACATTATTACACAAACCAGACTTTAACTTCTTACAAACGCCAAAGCGAAAAAATCATCACGTAAATACAAAATTCGCTTCGCTCATAAACTCACGGCTCGCCAGTACTAACAAGGGCCACCACGAATGACATAAAAGAATTACCTTCGGCCCTTAATGAGATTACACACCTTTCCCTCGACTTCGGCCCACAAGCCATGGTTAGCACTTTTATACTGTTTGCCCCTGCTTTCATATTTGCGGTAAAACTGGTAATGGTGTGTACTTGAAGTGGCGTTTCATGGTTTAGTACTTAAGCGGACGTCGTGACAAAGTTGGGTGTAGCGTTTCACCGGCTGGGAGGAATTCGGAAGAAAATTTTGCACCTGTTTGGTATGCGGTGGCAACGGTAACTAAGTTTATTCAGGGTATGTCAATACATGGCTTTTTGTGGTTTGGTGAGGTTTTCCGAAAGTATAGGAGTGTTAATGAAGATACGGATGCGGTACTATGGATTACGTAAGGGAAATTAATGCTATAGGAGAGGTTATTCAGTACTCTCAATAGATAAAATACTGCATACAAAAATTCATACTTTTTTTCTATGAAGATAGTCATATACTTCAGAACACCACCTGCTATGCCACCATACAAAAAGAGTATCTTTAGTTCTTACATACTCCTTCGCCTCATCAACTTTTTAGGCATACACGAACACCAGTTGCTAGTACTATTCACTTGACCTTTCTGAAGAACCATGAATCAAATAAATAAACCATAATATAATAAACAACAGATAATAAATATATTTGACAGACAAGGAGCTAGAAAACATTAGAATTGAGAGGATAACAGCCTAGAATACTTTCGATACAGATTGGATCTTCACAAGATCTTCATAATTTTGAAACAGGCGAGATTAGTCATATTAGGTCGGAAAGGGTAGACGTTGGTAACTCAATCCCACAAGGTAGTGTGCTCGGCTGTCTATTATTTTTAATTTACATCAACGACTTACCTAAAGTAATAGATGCCGTAAGTATTTTATTCGCTGACGACATATCAGTAGTATTTTCATATGAAATTAAACAAAATCTCCACAATAACATCAATAGAATATTATCAGAAATAACAGCTTGGCTCGAAGATCACAATCTACAAATCAACTTTACAAAAACTAAACTCATGCAATTTAGACCATATCAAAAACAAGCACTTAACATTAATTTCTCAATCAATAATACACACTTGGAATGTGTCGATTCTTTTAAACTACTGGGGCTAAATATAGATACCAATCTGAACTGGAAATCACATATTCAAACAGTTAGTGGAAAACTATCCCGATTTACATACGCGTTATACGAACTAAAAAAATCCACCGATCTTAAATCAGCTACCAATGCCTACTACGCTTACGCTCACTCCTGGCTTCGTTATGGTATTACACTATGGGGTAATAGTACCGACGCAGATATTCTCTTTAAACTGCAAAAAAAATGCGTGAGAATCCTCGCAAATATAGATGGCATGGAAAGTTGCAGACAACATTTTATCAATTACAAAATTCTAACTCTCACCTCTCTATATATTCTGGAAATCTGTCTTTTCGTCAAAAAGCACCACTACCTTTTCTCCCTTTCCCAAGACCATCACACCCAACCTCGTAATTTAAGGTATAAAAACAAACTAGCTCTACCCACCTCTAGTTTAACCCTGTTTCATTCTGGGCCCCATGCCATGTGTATTAAAATATATAACAAACTACCAGAACATATTAAAGAAACCAATAGTTTTAACATATTTAAAAACAAACTTTCCCGATATTTAATAGAAAAATGCTTTTACTAGAGTAAAACATTTTTTTTTCTGTATGATCTTTTAACTTAGTACCTGTACTCCACTTCTATAACTATTTACCAATCTTATAAATAAGATAAGATAGATTAGGTACCTACCCAACAAGCAAAGTCAAATCAAATCAAATCAAATATTTTATTCAAATAAACATAAGTAAAAATACAAATAAATCTAAAAATTACTGATAGTCCTAAAAAATTCGATGCCTGTACTAGGTACATTAAACCTGTATCACAGGCGTGTGTTCTAATAATATGTCTACGTGGACAATTTGATCTCCTAAAAAGAATCCTATAAAGAAAGATTTTAAGTCTATCACTACTAATAACGTTCTTATAAAGGCCTTGCGGTAGACTCCTTAACTTATAATAGTATTTGCCAAGCCTTAACATACTCAAACACATTAGTTTTTATATCTCGGTCTTATAGTTTGCTACAAGACTGACCTCTCAATCATTTATAGGACACATTATCTAGTAATAGCATTTCACAAGTACAGATATTCTCAAGAGTAATTGCCTTTATATCTAAGACTTACAGTTAACTACAAGATTATCTTTTAGGACACTTATAGGAATAAGTCTTCTATAATTGTTTGCAGTAAGACTAAATGATCCTGAATAATATTTTGATCCTATAGAAGGATTTTCGGAGAAAAAATGATATTATAACATACTTGGCTGAGACGACTATAAGTTTTTGTCGTCATAATCTTGCTCGAGACTTTTTTCAATCTAATAGTACTTGAAAAGAGCACTATAAGATCAAAAATGCTTATAAGTTAATAGATTAAACACTTTATTAGTAAACGTCAGCCATTTTATTGATATTCAATTATTCCCCTTCGTCTTGAAACTGCTATAAGTACTAATTTACCTACAATGGTTCTATAAAGTACTTAATGGAGGACAATTTTAAAACATGGCGAATATTCATTAGAATTAATGAAATAATTTATTTACAACAATATAATAATGTGCTATTTCGCGAAGGGCATCGTAAAACTTACTAAATTGCGGTACACATTTACAGTAAATATGACTTCCCCAAGAGTTCACACACTATATTTACAATATATTATTAGTTGTTTTACAATAGTATACAAAATAATAGTAATCTTACTTACGTTTTATTAAATATTTATCACAAAACAACCGGCACCACCAGCCGAAGCAACAACAAAGATAACCTTTACTAAAATATACTTATAACTCATAATTAAGTACATTATTAGTGCCATATAAACAAGAATGCTTTAGTAAGATACTTATGCCAGATACTAATAAGAGCGTTTGTACTTGTAATTGTGTAGTCTCATATCATTATAGAAACTATTGCGCTTCGTCAAGTACATTATAGGGCTTAGTAACATTTTATAAGTTGATTATAAGATAGTTATAAAAATAAACGCTCCTATAACTGCGCCCAAATCCAGCTTTGTAGCATTTTACAAGTTTCTTGTAAGTAAAAATAAAAGTAGTCTTAAAGATCGCTTTAAGCACTGATTTTGCTAGTTGGGTACTGATTGTAAATTGTAATAATTAAGTATGAAAACTAACAAATGTTTATGATTGTTATTTTGTATAATTATTCAATACTTGTATTTTATATTTTATACTTGTATTTTTCAATACTTGTATTTGCTGTGCCCTTGCAGGGTTCATGACAGGTTCTGGCAAAATTATTTTACATCTTGTAACACCACATGAATGCAATAAATGTTTGAGTTTGAGTTTGAGTTTGAAGATATCGCTTCAAAATAATTAAGTACCTATCAAACGAACAGTAATGTTTATTATTTATTGTTCTATCTATACAACATCGTATTGTTTGCAACAAAGAGGAGCAGGCCAATAGGTCAATGTTTTTCGTATTAGAACTTTATCTAACCTTATGTTATCTGTTCAAACAGCCGTTGGATTCAAAACTGTGGAACAGTCGCGAAATATGAGTGAATTCGGGATCGAATTTCTAGAAACACAATGATAAGGGAGGTTATCTAACACAACAGACATATTCTTTTACCGTTATTTTGTGGTTATGAAGAAGAATAATTTTATTGTTACATAGTAACATGATTACTTGCCACTAGTGGGACACAGGCCTTCTTGTGTGTTTAGGCTGATATTATGTAATTCATGGTCCAAAATTGCGGATGGCTTGATGACACATGTCTTCGAATGTTTGGTTCTTGGACTTGGATTCCGCGTTCGTTACGATGTTTTTCATCAATGTTATGAGAGCAGCAATCATTATTTCGAATTTCTTACTTATTTAATTTCAAAATTAAAACGTGTGGCTGTTTATGGTACATTTCCTGGCTGAATTTTACCCAATTTTGAAAGCACATGTGTTTTAGTCAAATTCGTTAAATATCCTAAAAATACATTGTCCATTACGCAAATAAGTTGTATTACTCAATGTAAAATCTATTTGTCAAACTGCAAAAGTACAATAAGGTATTGTGTCGTGTCATGGGCCATCGGATTTCCAAGGGCAGGTTCGAACCCAATATCCGTTTGTTCGGGTGAGAATTTTGTAAAGTGGTCACAAGGTTGGCCGGAAGTAGTATCGCCATGGCTTCGTCATCAAAAACCATTGAATCAACAGTGTTTACAAAACTGATACTAGACCTTAATGCTTTTATTTTTTGATTGCACGCGGTTATTTCTGGGACTACTCTCTAGGGTTGCATAGGTTTTATTTTAATCTATCGAAAAACTGGTAATGGAGTAAACCGCGTGTATAAACGTGTATAAATGCGTGTATAAACCGTGGGGTAGAAACAGCTCTTAAGGAATGAAAAACCAAATCGTTATCAAAGTTTTGTTCAAACACGACAGATTTTTAACATAGCAAGCCTAATCAATTTAACGATAAAGAAAACAGAGAGCCAGAAAATGAATCTAAAGTTGTCAAAATACTTGGTTTAACCAAAGATGATGCTGACGAAGAACTGTTCAATAACAAACATTAATTTAAAGATGATAATCCAAAAGCCATTGATTCAAAAACGAAAGCTATCAATTTCCCATGGGAGATACCTAACAAGAATTCCTAAGACTTGGCTAATCAATTTCATAACGTATATTACTGCCTACCATAAACTGGAGAGACTGGCACTTTCACTTATGGTTCCATATTTTATGGTCCCACCATGTAAGTTACCGTTATTGAGACGGTCATATATCCGTCAGTAATCGGTGTTGGTGCTCGTAAATGAGGATCTATTGGGGTTTTGTACTTTGGAATTAGTGTTGGCTACTGTTTTACGATGACTTTTGACTTTTTGAGATACTTTACAAAATGGTAGTTTTTAGGCTTCAAATTTTTATCTTTTCGAGATGAAGACTTGCAGAGAGTTCATGTTTCACTTGTTGTAGGGTCAGCAGCCATTCGTAGGGATCTAGTATAATATTATGCTCCCTTTAAAAACATGTTCAGAAGAGTCTGTCGACGTGAAAATTTTTAAAATATCTGTTCGGCTGCTAATTTCAGCCTCATGAATTCGATGGGTATTTCATAAGTATCTCTAGATTGGTCTAGATGTGTGAAAGTTACATAATTTTTTCGTCATATCAGTTTATTTTGGGGCTTCTATTCTAGAAGATACATTTCTATCAGCCTTTTCTCAAAGCTTACAAATCACCCATGATCATATTCATGTTTCGTTACATCCTCTTCTGCATCTCCGTACTTGAAACTATTTTCATCATATTTTTAAACTATGACAGCATACATTTCTCAAAACGCATCTTCAAATTTAATAACTTGCCCTCAAAACCTAAAAGCCATTTTTAAAATTAATCAAATTCTCGTAATTGAAAATTTGATGGGTCTTTTCCATTCTTAATTGGAGAAAGATGTAAGAAATGTGAATGTTAAAGAGTTATTGACTAATGAAATTGCTATAATAATCGACGTAGTGTCACCCTCAATACATGAATTAAAATGGCTGATTCGTTCCGTTTAGACGGAAGAGAGAATTACATGCAAATGGATACCAAGAATAAAATATTTTAATTTAACTGCCTGTCTTTTTACTATGAAAGTACATAAAAGCCCTTTTCGGGTCAGGTCTAAGCAGATTGGCTTAGCATCAGAATTTATTGCTGTCATTTGATATTCACAATTAAGTTACGTCTCGAAACAGACGTATAGTGCCAATCGATATGGTAGTAGACGTCTTTCGGCTGAAATGATTAGTCTGAGGATCAGACAATTGCGATATCTTGAGTCGTGAGACGACCTGATGAATGTTTTTTTTTATCAAATAAATGTTTCTTTCTAACGACAACCAAGCAATTCCCTACAGTACCTTAACCGCAGTACTACGACGTCATAACGGTACAGGGGCACGGCCGGGTCGCATCGGCGCACGCGCATCGTCGGTGTAATCGCATCGGAATCGGCGCAAGAGTCACGAGACATTCACGAGTTCCGCTCTACCGGTGTTGTTGTTGTACTTAGGTTTGATTTTAATGAAGTTAGATGTTATTATGTCGTTTGTCACAGATTGTAAACCCGACATATATGTGAGGTATTGAAAATTGAGATTTTTGCGCCACATTTTAAAATATGTTTTGCTCTGATACAGTGATGTAGCCTTTTATGAGCACGAGGATGCGGTGAAGCTTGCTTACCTATTCACTCTTGATTTGAAGACTTCAAGGTTGACGAGGAACCAAGACTTCGGAAGCAGTATATAGAATAGAGTATGTATCGTATTTTGAAGGAAACCAAAAAACTTCACTTAGAAAAACCTTCTTTTTAAGACGCATTCCACAAAAGCCAAATCTAATAATCTTATCAAAACACATGAACGAACAACAATCATTATAATGATTATACAATAGGAGTTATTAAGACGATTAGTCACCGGTGTTTATATCGGAATCCACTCGAGCCTTGAAGTTGAATACGGTGATCGGTGATTCATTATATGAATAGGTAACACGTGTTGATATAAGATCGTATAATTGTCTTACGAGTGAAACCGTGGTTTTATTATACTCTTATTCTAGTAGCGTATTTCACTTGATAAAGGGGTTTGCAACTTTTTGGCATCAATGTCTTTTTTTCTTTCGCCAGTAATGAAATTTTGGTCATTAGTAGACCATAACCTAAGAAGTTCGTAAAAAATAATAAAAAAATTCTAAACCGTAACTAACCAGAGATATTATGACGGTCTTTATTTTGTTCTAATCTGGAGTTATTTTTAGTAGGTGGTACAAAATACAAACCACCATATCTCTGGTTGGTTACGGTTTAGAAACTTATTTTTTTTTCTATGGACTTCTTAGGTAGCAGTCTAATTATGGCCAAAGTTTCATGACTGGCGAAAGAAAAAAAAAATGATGCCGAGGTCCGTACTAAAAGTTGCAAACCCATTTGACGACATTTAATTTTTTTATTGCGATAAAACATCAAATGAGTCCTCCATTGTTATTTCTTTAGGTTTGTTTGATTAATGCTATAATTTTCAATACACAGCTAGAGATAAGTAATCATTTGATGACCGTTTCTAGCAGCAGCGTCATTGCTTTCTTACATAATGATCCAATTTTAACATCATCACTTCACCTAACGATTTCAACACAAATAAAATTATCTTGTTTTACCAATAACAGGATATTTACAATAAAGTACGTCGTAATAAAACTAATATTACTGTCTATTATGATACTCTAGATAAATCACCCTGTTGCACACTATTAAACACTATAGAGTTTCTATCATAAAATTCTATAATGATTATGGTATGGCCAACATTGGCGGAAAATCCACATGCATGAAGATTTGAATGTAACAGCATATGGTCATACATTTGACAGGACAGCGAAGCTTAGGACGTCCACCTACAAGGTGGACAGACGATCTACCAGTCAGACCAGAGGATCGCGCTGGATTCAAGCCGCTTCCAACCGGTCCTATTGGAAATCTATGGGGGAGGCCTACGTTCAGCAGTGGACGTCCTATGGCTGATATGACAGGAGTAATGTCAAGCAAAAGAAATGTATACAAATATAACAATTTTGAGATTTTTTATATTAGGTCTTATAGCCTTTTACCAATTAAGAAGGGGACTCAAGTCTAATTAGATGCAGATGAATACTAGCACATTCAATGGAGCAGAAGTGCACCGAAATCTTCCGTCCTGGACCCGGTTTCACAGATCGAATGTAAGGTAAGTTTGGGGAAAGTTTGGCCAACGTGTGTGGGGCATATATGACAAACTTTTAGACCACGCACATTAGAATCATATGGCCAATTTTTGCGGCAATGCAAGGTGCAGTTTATCTATGTCCAACATTCGCCAACAATGTATAGTAGTAAGATACGATGTAATAATATTTAATGGAGTATAATTAAAACATAATTTACATTAACAACCAGTCCTGATTTGGCTTGATTGCATGTCTTTTGTAATGTATGGCATTTGTAATTACCGAAGCTTTTATGGTGTCTTTGCTGCATTTTTACAACAGCGGTAAACACTTCATTATGTGCAATATTAATTTCATTCGTAATCAATTGTAGACGTGGGCTGAATCTGAAACTCAATTGATGAAAACGCTCTGAATTGACATAGATAAAAATTCTAACTCATTCATTCAAAAAAAATGGTGACAAGCTCATCGGCTCGTTAGAAGAACTTACTGATTGGTCCAGCCATGTTTATGTTCAGAATTCTATATCAAAACCAGCCTTCAACATAATATTATTGTTAACACAGCCACCGTATTATTAAAAAATGTTATTACTTTTTACGATGTAATAACAGTATTGATTATCGTGGTTACGAGCATACCTCTCAACTGATTGTATGAAACAACGTCATTTCACTTCTTAACACGGTAAAATTACCATTGTGAAATAAAATGATATGCTGCGTTCACATTGGTAGAGTTTGAAGGCTAGTAACTAAAACTGGCTAACTTAGTAAGTCAAGTATATTACTGTAGTCTGATGATGATAAGATATATTATTGTGGCGCTATAACTTTTATTTACTGATAAAAATAAGAAATACAATAGTTGTATGCCATTCTGTATCAAAATAAATCTAGCTTAGAAATGTACAGACACCAGCTTATTAAACTACCTCGAACTGTGAAATCGATTTAATAGATTTTCAACCTTATTTATCTCAAAAGTGGAAGGTTAATATTGGTAAAATTTGACAGGTTCGGGTAGGTTGACCTGCTGACGTCTGTAAATTTTAATTACGTTCAAGATCTGTCAGTATTATCATTACTCTTGAATGTGGCACTGGTGTGGCTCTAGGTAAATTCTCAGATTTATAAGACACCAAAATTGATTGATTAACTAGGTCTATTGCTATTCTACAGAACACCAAAATATTAATCAGATTATTTATTACCGTAATCCTCTTGAAACTTCAATTTTAGTTGCATTAGACTCCACCAATGTAAACGCAGCATAATAAAAATCGAACATAAAAATATGATTAATAATATATTATAGCTTCGACATGAAAACCCTCATGTCTGTAGGTCAAAGAATAGGCACACGTTTACAAACTGTGAATGAAAGAAAATAACAGTGAAAGTTGTGAGAAAAAATGATTAATACGAAATTATATTTTAGTTGCGTGACGAAAGCGATTAGCGAGAATTGATATGAGAAAAATCGCGTAGGAAGTTGTTATGACGATGTATTTGAAGACTAGGATGGGATACGTTGTGATGGGTTTTCTACATAATGTTGCTACAGGTGTGCAGAAAAAAATATATGAATTATATTCTCTTTCAGCCATGGATTATCTTCTTACCGTGGCCACAATAACAGAAAATGACGTTGATTCTCGCGTTAATTGACGTTTATTCGAAAATACTAGTATCGCAAAAATCAACGGAAAATGCCGTTATTGTGAGCGGCTACTTATAAGACAAATCACGTTAGTTATTGGATAGCGTTCATGAATCAGCATGTTTTTCTGGAGTATTCTGGCTACTTGCTCTATCTGCTAGCAGGCCAAAGAAACAACGGATGAACGCAACATATTATTATAAGTCATTTCTAGAAAGGTATCTTTGCCAAAGGGTTTTTTTATTGTTTATTTTATACAATTTTAATATAGGTTTTTACATATATTTTGGACCATTAAACCAGAATTGGTTTGTATTGAGTAGGAAAGTCACTCAGTTTCAAGTTATATTGCTGTGACCTTTTCCACCTTCTATTCCCATTTTAGCACATTGTCTGTTTTGGTTGTTGCCTTCTTAACTAAACTAATCCCAAAGTCTCAACACAAACACAACAGAAGAACAACTTTAATCAGCACCAAGCTTGCATAAACGTGGATTAGTTAGTTGCTCTTTGTCCAAATCTACCTACTTTTTTATAAAGGACGAAGCTAGTAAGTCAAATCCGTCGATGTGGCTGAGTTCAACTCAAATCTAATTAAACTTAACTGACTGGAGAAAAAAACTTGAAATTGGCCGGAGAACTGCACAGAGGAAAGAGTGGAGTGGATTTTTCTAATTATGAACGTGATTAAGACGGGGCCCCCCATAGAGGGCCAAACGCCTGTTGGGGTCGCGCGACTGTCGTATCAGGTAAACGTGACCCTGAATCGTTAATAACAAAAAGGGTTATTGAAGGAAACCCGGGGATTACAGTCAGTACGAGTCTGACAGTCCCTCCCGCTCCGCCCAGGGAGAATCATTTGATGATTTTACCACGCTAAAAAAAGAACTCAGTTAAGAAATGCAGTACTAAGTTTAGTTCAACATTTAAACTAGGATCAATGATATTACCAGCGGAAGGTGAGAGGTATCGACAAGTCGTTCTTCAGAAGGATTTTTTTAAAACCAAAGGAAGTCAGTAGAGAGTTGAAAATAAAGCCAATGGCTCTTAAATAATAAGAATTATTTGTGAAAAATAAGGCTTGTTAGTAAATCAATAAACGTTTTTATATGAATATCAGCCAAGATAAGCAACGGACAGAGTAAAATAAATAATGATTTGTAAACATTTCAAAACATGCAATGAAATGAAAGTGAATTTCCTAACTTTAATATTAACAGTAAATGAGCGAAGATATTGAAAGAAAATTAACAGCAAACTGTATGCGTCATCACGTTTTAGTAGTCTATACTTTATTTAATGTTTATAACATCGTAAAACATAACACATCTTGTAGAATCACGATATTACCTACTTCATTGTAGGAGATTTCTTCAACTTCTAATAATATGATTTTCTCTGACAAGTATTTTTTAAACCGGCCTTATGTGATTTAACAAATACTTGTTCGAATTGAAAAGTATTTTTGTGTTGGATAGTCTATTTATCGACGACATCACGTTGCGACCAACAGCATCTAGGCCTGCAGTCTCGACATTAGACAGCGACAAAAATCGGTCGCTAAGTCGTATCCTTGTCAAATTCCGTTAGTAGCCTTTCAACTTTATTTCCAAAGTATAAGGTTGAAAATAGATTAAAGAAATTTGACATCAATTAGACTTAACGAGCGATTTTTGTATGTTTGTCGAGAGTTCGAGACTGCAGGGCTTGAGCAGCGATAAAACCGCAGGTGAAAATTAGTCATTAATATTTGAACGACCGCAAAATTTTCCACACTGCGTCTACGCAATACTGAATACGATTAAACAAACCACTATGAATACACTGCACCTACGTTCTTCACACAATAATTATCATATCCATACATTTCCCCACACTTTTACATAACAAAACAAAAAAAGCTGGCGGTTCCGCGCGCCTAGCTAGTCAATTGAAACTAGGAATTTTCTAACAGAAGTCCTGTTTCAATAAGTTTTAGACCTAAATGTTGAATTCATGATGTAATTTGGAGTGAGAACAAATCATATTGCGGATGTAGTAATGTGAATCGATTCCTAAGCATTTTCAATTTTTAAGAAAACTTGAATGCAGTTGACCCATAAAGTTTTAAAGAAAAACTTGAGAGGTGTCAAGGGACACCCGGATGGAACGAAGTTACTGTATACACTCAACAAAAATAGTCGTCGCGACTCCACTCCACTCCAATCTTTGAGCTCTAGCACCCTTTTGCAACGCGCGATAAGGAACTTCGTTCCAAAAAGTGTCGTGACAACTTTTCGTAAGATTTTTTTCCGTCTAGCCCCCTTTCATAACGCGCGTTAAGGAACTTCGTTCCAATAAGATTCCAAATTCATCGTAGAAGTGTTGAAATTACAAGTATTTAAAGGGCCCTCGTTTAGTAGAAGACAAAACAAAGGCACTGAAATAATTATGAAAAGTGATAAAAATTGTCAATAATAACTATTAGTTAATGGTTAACGAATTCAGAAAAAAAATTGAGCGTTTCCAATCACCTATTGGCCTTCTCACCTCACCTACTTCACGACAATCCACAACACCACATGCGCGTGAGTCGCGCGCGTTCACGTAACAAGTACGCATGCGTAACAGCGCGCCAATACGGGCGTCGCTAATAAACACGCTCCACGACAATTAAACAAGAAAATTGCGTAATTCCCCCGCGTCTGGCGCGATTGATACTTTATTAAGTACAAACTGGAACATTGGATGACTTGTTCAATTTGTGGAGTGGAATGTTTGAGTCATATGGACTTGTGAACTTGGGGACTGGTGAACGATGACCCAATGACTAACTGAAAATTATTTAAAACGGTTTTGGAAGTGGCATTTGTTAAAAACCTAAGTAGGTGACACAAGATCTTCCTTTTCAAGTTCTGCTCTAAAGTAATCAAGGTAGTACTAGTAGGTGAGAAAGTCCTGCTAAGATTTCCTGATTACATTAGGCAGCATTTAAATAGAGCAACATATCAGAGATGATATCAGTCGAAAAGTTGCTAACGGATGATTTCTTCCTATGAATAGCCAGTTCCGTCACTAAGGATAAGTCATAAGATGAACATTGGGTAAGGTTAGCCGATACAATACCTGAGCAGCACTAAAAGAAAAATGGCGACTGCTGAGTAGCTCAGACTAACACAGCTGTCAAAATGTTTCACTCTCGTCTGAACTCAGCATGGTTTCAGACGATAATTAAGTCAGCATAGGCTAAATGCTGTTCAGCATTTTCGATTTCTGTTCAGATTTTGTATCGCCTAACCGTTCCCATTGTGAGTTTCAACTCAGCCTATCGCAGTCGACTGCTGGATATAGGGCCTCTCCCAGGCTGCGCCACCGCACCGCCACATCACTCTGCCTTCCGCTATGACTAGGTACCAATTGTTAACTTACGACATTGATTTTTGTCTTTCTTATGAAAGCCCCTCAAACGTCCTTATGATCCATCGGTGGACATTTGAGGAGTTTGAGAGTTAATCTGTACAAAATAAAAAAAATATTTAACGAAAAACAAAAAACCCGACTGCGTTAAAAAAAACTAAAAAGAAAGAAACAAGCCCAGTAGATAAGAATTCACTCATTCACACTCACAGTCGGGGCCCATTTAAATTATACCAATCAAATCTTCCCAACGGGCCCCGACTGTGAGTGTGAATGAGTGAATTCTTATCTACTGGGCTTGTTTCTTTCTTTTTAGTTTTTTTTAACGCAGTCGGGTTTTTTGTTTTTCGTTAAATATTTTTTTTATTTCATACTTTTTAGTTACTGTTCAGAGAAGTTTTTTTTGCTAAACAACTTTAAATCGTTATATATCCTAAACTATTATTTAAATTGAAAAATGATAAAGGGAACCTAAAGATGATTTTAAAATACCTATTCAACGATACCCCACATGACATAGTTCATCGACATTTTTTTTTTTCATTTTGACAATATGGCGTCTGGTTGTCGCTGTGGTGAATTTTGATTACTGTCATGTCTTTAGTGACACTCGCAAGGTTAAGACGAATCGATTGACGTAAAAATTATCAAAATCGGCCTACGCATTTGGTCTCTAGAACGCCACATAGAAACAAACATACATACATACATACATACATACATACATAGACTGATAAACACATTACCCTCCTTTGCGTCGCGCAGTCGGGTAAAAAAACTGAAGAGTTTGTTTGTTTGGTTGAAAGCGCTCTCTGCGACGAATGGCAGGAATTGAAGAATTCTTTTTGTACTGGATAACCCATTTATAGGGGAAGGCTATAAGCTATAAAGCATCACGCTACGATCAAAAGGAACCGAGCAGTGAGGGTCTAGGAAAAGCTAGTCTTCTTCTTCCTGCCCTTATCCCATTCTACTTGGGGTCGGCGCAACACGTTATCGTCTTCCATTCTCCCGTATCAGACGTCACAGTATCATTTACTCCTTTTTCTTTCATATCATTCCTTAGGCAGTCCATCCATCTATTCTTTGGCCTTGGACTAGGAAAAGCTAGTATTCCATAATTATCAACAAACAAATCTGTTTGCATAGTAAATACTCATAATGACATAACACAAAACCCCAAACTTTCTACACTTAAGCAGTTTACACACTATTTAAGTACAAACACATAATATAAATAGTGTAAGTACTTTAGCAGCAGTCCATTTCATATGTTTTGTAAACAAGGAAGTTAAGTTTACATATAAATGGGTAAACAATTATGTTTTGGATATATTTCATAAATACAGTGTGTATCCATGCGTTTGTTGTAAACAAAGGAAATTGTGTAACAAGGGTTTGTGTAGCTAATGTATTACATCCGAGGTGATCTTTGAATAGAAGCTCTGTGCTGTGATTTATGGAATATGTCGAGATGTTGCAAAGTAGTAGCGTGGTTTTTAGTCCAGTCACTAAAGCCTAAACCCGAAAATAATTAGTAACACGCTGAAATTTTTAGGGGTTCTTAAGGAAGGTAAAATAACATACCGGGTGATTTTGCAGCGTTCTGGGGTGTACGGAAAGGGTTGAAAAGGGGTGAAAAGGGGTGAAAATGGTTTTTCGTTAATAACATTGCCAAGAAAATTAGTAACACGCTGCAAATTTGGAATTAGGTTGTTCTTACCGTTTTTTAACGTGTATTAAATTTGCAGCGCTTTGCGACATACGGAACATTGTTTTTTTAAAAAAAACAATGATTGCACTGTTTTTATTGTAAAAACAGGGGTAAGAAAATTAGTAACACGCTGCAAATTTGGAATTAGGTTGTTCTTACCGGTTTGTAACGTGTATCAAGTTTGCAGCGTTTTGCAACATACGGAACATTGTCTATTATTAAAAAAACAATGGAATTATTTAATCACACAGGTGAAAGAAATTTGTAACTCGCTGTAAATTTGTAATTAAGTTGTTTTTACCGTTTCGTAACGTATATCAAATTTGCAGCGTTTTACAACAAATTGAACATTGTTTATTATTAAAAAAACAGTGCGATTTGTTAGTAACAAGGGTAAAAAAGTAGGAACACGCTGCAATTTTAGAATTAGGTTGTTCTTACCGGTTTGTAACGTTTTGCAAAAAACTGAACTTTTTTCATTCATTACCATAAAAACAAATATTTCAGTTAGTAACAATAGTGAAAAAGTTAATGAAGAATTGCAATCTGGAGAAAATGTTGTCAAAACCTTTTTGAAACATTTTTCAAAGGACATCATTTTTTTTGGGCCATTTCTGAAAGTGCCAACGAAAAAAATTGGTACCTTTTGTATTATTGGTTGGTATAGGTAGTACTAGTCATTTGGAGCAATAGTTACTATGGCACAAAAGTTGTAGGATTGCTCTCGGCCAAGTTATACTAGTTCGAAGATTCGTAATTTTCATACATTTTTCAATTTTTGAAAGTGCCGATATTCACCAAATAATGATAAGAATTGCTAGAACTAGCGACCTCAAGTAATTTAACATAACGCCTGTAATCCCTGAGGGGTTGGGCAGAGGAGTACCGAATAAAAATGAATAATAATCTGTTTCTTTTTGTGAAAAGTAACAAAAACATTTTAAAATATACAAATCTGCTGGTAGGACCAGCATCGGGAACAGTATCGGGGTTGCCTGTGGTTAGGGGTCTTGGGAGAGGAATCTCCTAACAATACGAAACGTGATCAGCACTGCTGCTTGAATCAGCCCTTTTTAGGGGGAAATAAAATCATCAAATGAGTTATCTCGCTCTGGGCTGATCTGTAGAGTCTGTCAGACTCCTAGACGCCCTTTGCGTTCCAGATACTAAGATAGTCGACGAGCTGGTACCTACATTTCATTCATACATTTGTTGTTTTCTCAAAGAGCCTCATAGCTTTGGAACACGATACTTGTATGTTAGCGGTGAAACGGGTTTGCCTCACCGCCCGCCCAATCAACGAGACTCGACTGAAACTCGTCCTTGGAATCCCGTGGAACTTTAAGGAGCATTTCCGACGTTTGGATCAAAAACAGGATCGAGCCGGGGCTGCCATCAAGCTGTTACCCAACCTTGTAAGCAAACGCCGCTTTCTGAAGGCTCTACGAGGAAGTGGTACTGTTAAAGCCCCTCTACGGGAACCCTGTGTCTGTCGTTTCCATACGGAAGCAAACACACAAGCCAATCGCACCAGGGGATCATGGCTATTCGGGCGATCCACTCATACACAAAGATGCTGGAGGATCTGCTTCCAGATCACACGTTGGCAATCCGGAAAGGAGGTTGCCACTACTTCAGCAGCAGTAATGACAGCGAAGGAAGAGGCAGAACACGCGAAAGGACGCCCTCGAAATCTCAATCCAGTCGCGTACGGCAAGTAATGCGGAGCTAGGTGTCTTATCAAGGATCAGGCCCAGGATGACAGCATATCGTGTTCCACCCTCGTCTAAAGAACCCAAACGCCTACCGGCTTGCGGGACCATTTCAGCGGGAAAGGTACCGTAGCACAGTCGATGATGATGATTCCTGCGTTTGGCCCCAAGGCTGAACCGGGCATCAGCCGCCCTCAGGCGGCTCCTCAATATCGGCGGGCCAAACGCCACCTGCAGGAGGTTGCACGCGCACTGTCGTGCGCTCCATGGCCCTCTACGGGGCCCCCGTGTGTGCCTTGAGCATTCGAACTCGGCCGGCAAAGCTGGTCGCAAGCCAGAGGGTCATGGATATCAGAATGATCTGAGGATACCGCACGATTGCTGCGAATCGGCCAACGTTCTTGCCGGATCGCTGCCCTGGGATCTGAGTGCTACTACTACTACTGCCCTCCGGCGCGTCTATGAGTGGCGCGTAGAGGCGCAGCGTCGGGGTGTATCCCCGCTGCCTCGAGAAGTCGAGGCGCAGCGAGAAGAGCTCCGGCGCGATCTCAAGGCAGTTTGGAGAGAACGACTGTCGCAACCGAGGCACGGGCTAACCGCAATCGCGGCTGTCAGAGCCCTTTTTGAGGAGTGGCTGGATAGTTCCCACGGCGTCCTCAGCTATCGCATGACACAGGTCCTTAGCGGACATGGCTGCTGTGGCCGCCCGGAGGACACGGTGGAGCATACGGTGCAGGACTGCCCTGCTTGGGCGGAAAACCGCCGGGCGGTCACGGCGGCAATAGGCGGAGACCTCTCGCGCCCGGCATTGGTCGCGGCCATGCAGCGAGGCGAGACGGAGTGGGAAGCGGTCGCCTCCTTCTGCGAAGCAGTCATGCTCGCGAAGGAGGAGGTGGGCCGAGAGAGAGAGAGGACAGCGTCCTCCCTCCACCCCAACCGCAGTGGTAGGCGCCCGCGGCGTCGGACGTCAGCAGATGATCTCCCACGCGCGCCTCAAATAGCGTCAGCACACGGGGCCCCCTCTCAGAGGGCCAAAGGATTATTTCCTTACCGTGACCCCGGAACAGAAAGGGCTATTGAAGGACACCGTGGATTTTAGTCAGTAAAAGTCTGACAGTCCCTCCTGCCCTGCCCGGGGTCGGAGGACTCATTTGATGATTTTACCTAGTTAAAAAAAAAGGGTTAGGTAGAGGAGATTTGTGAGATTTCGAGGGCGTCCTCTCCTTCACGTGTTCTGTTTCCTACTTCGCTGTCATTGCTACTGCAAAAGAAGCGGCTGCCTCCTTACCGGATTGCCACGGTGTGATCTGGATACAGAAGCCCCCCAAGCGTATATGAGTGGATCACCCAAAAAGCCATGATTTCCTGGTGCGATCAGCTTATCCGGTCTCTTTCTTATGGAGACAACGGACACAGAGTTCCCATAGATGGACTTTAACCGCACCACTTCCACGTAGAGTCTCCAAAAAGAGGCGGTTGCCTTGCAATATTGGGTAACTAGCTTGAAGTCAGCCCCGGGACTGCTTCTTGAAGTTCCACGGGATTTCAAGGACGAGTATCAGTCGAGCTTCGTTGATTCGACGGCGATGCAAACTCGTCCCACCGATAATTGGGATCTGACAGTTCCGCGTACTGAAGGCTATGAGACTCTTTCAGAAAACAACAAATGTATGAATGAAATGTATCGGGTCGTCGACTATCTTAGATCTGGAACGCATATTGCAACCTAATGAAGGAGGTGGACTGTTAGTCAGCAGGAGTCTGACTTGACGATTTTATTACCCAAAAAACGGGTTGATTCAAAAAGCAATATTTTTGGTCACGATTCGTACTCTTAGGAGGTCGCTCTCCCAGGACCCCTAATACAGACAACTTCGATTCTGTTCTCGATTCTGGCCCCACCAGTAGATTTATACATTTTTATTTTTTATTTTTTTTATTTATTTATGTATATTTAAAAAAAAAACACAAAAATAATGTGATTAATTATTATTCATTTTTATTGGGTACACCTCTACCCAACCCTTCAGGAATAACAGGTGTAATGATATTTTATGTTAAATTGCTTGAAGTCGCTAGTTTTTATCATTATTTGCTTATTGGTACTTTCAGAAATTAAAAAATGTATGTAAATTACGAATCTTCGATCTTGTATAACTTGGCCGCGAGAGCAATCCTACAACTGTTGTGCTATAGTAACTATTTCTCCCAATGACTAGTACTACCCATAGGTGACAATTTTTTTCGTTCCTTTCAGAAAAGGCCCAAAAAAAAAAAATTATTCCACAACTATCACACAACGCCATCTAGTCCCAAGCCAAGCTAAGCAGAGCTTGTGATAGGGGTACTAGACAACTGATAAGCATACTTATATATTTCTAAATACATACATCAAAATATAATAGACAAATTACACCCAGACACAGAACAAATGAACGTGCTCTTCACACAAACATTTGTCCTGGGTGGGAATCGAACCCACGACCCCCGGCATAGCAGTCAGGGTCACTAACCACTAGACCAACAGGCCAGTCAAAATGTATGGAGCGTGAATGTTCTCCTTTGAAAAATGTTTCAAAAAGGTGTTGACAACATTTTCACCAGATTGAAACTATTCACTAACTTTTTCACCATTGTTACTAACTGAAATATTTGTTTATAATTATGGTAATCAATGAAAAAAGTTCAGTTTTTTGCAAAACGTTACAAACCGGTAAGAACCACCTAATTCTAAAATTGCAGCGTGTTCCTACTTTTTTACTCTTGTTACTAACAAATCGCACTGTTTTTACCGACTTCAAAAAAAAGGAGGTTATCAATTCGACCCGTATGTATGTAATATTATCAGAACTGCCCAGTTTTCGCATATGTTAGTCTATATCAGCGTCTGAACAAATGTACCAAATTTCATAAGTGTATGTATGCATGTATGTATATTTTTATGTTTGTGCACGCATATCTCCGGAACTACAAGTTTGATTTAAGTAATTCTTTTTTTGTTGTACTAGGTATTGTTCAACTTAGGGTACACTGTAAGTTTCATCAAAATCGGTTCAGTAGTTTTAGAGATATGGATTATTTTCGTTGTGACGGATTACAAGATTAGTGCACATCATGTAAGAAAACTTTGTATTTTACAAGAATTTGGGTTGAATATTTAATAAATAAACTAAAAGGGTAAAATAAAAACTTAAAAAAAAAGTACCGACTTCAAAATAAATACAAAAAAGTTTAAAATAACCTTTCTTTCGGAAGTCGGTGGCAATAGTCAATGAAATATTAAAAATCAAAGTCACCGACTTCCGAAAGAAAGGTTATTTTAAACTTTTTTGTATTTATTTTGAAGTCGGTACTTTTTTTTAAAAAGTTTTTTTTTTAATAATAAACAATGTTCAATTTGTTGTAAAACGCTGCAAATTTGATAAACGTTACGAAACGGTAAAACAAATTAATTACAAAATTTACAGCGAGTTACAATTTTTTTTCACCCGTGTGAATAAATAATTTCATTCTTTTTTTAATAGTAGACAATGTTCCGTTTGCTCCTTGAAGTTCCACGGGATGCCAAGGACGAGTTTCAGTCGAGTCTCGTTGATTGGGCGGGCGGTGAGGCAAACCCGTCTCACCGCTAACATACAAGTATCGTGTTCCAAAGCTATGAGGCTCTTTGAGAAAACAACAAATGTATGAATGAAATGTAGGTACCAGCTCGTCGACTATCTTAGTATCTGGAACGCAAAGGGCGTCTAGGAGTCTGACAGACTCTACAGATCAGCCCAGAGCGAGATAACTCATTTGATGATTTTATTTCCCCCTAAAAAGGGCTGATTCAAGCAGCAGTGCTGATCACGTTTCGTATTGTTAGGAGATTCCTCTCCCAAGACCCCTAACCACAGGCAACCCCGATACTGTTCCCGATGCTGGTCCTACCAGCAGATTTGTATATTTTAAAATGTTTTTGTTACTTTTCACAAAAAGAAACAGATTATTATTCATTTTTATTCGGTACTCCTCTGCCCAACCCCTCAGGGATTACAGGCGTTATGTTAAATTACTTGAGGTCGCTAGTTCTAGCAATTCTTATCATTATTTGGTGAATATCGGCACTTTCAAAAATTGAAAAATGTATGAAAATTACGAATCTTCGAACTAGTATAACTTGGCCGAGAGCAATCCTACAACTTTTGTGCCATAGTAACTATTGCTCCAAATGACTAGTACTACCTATACCAACCAATAATACAAAAGGTACCAATTTTTTTCGTTGGCACTTTCAGAAATGGCCCAAAAAAAATGATGTCCTTTGAAAAATGTTTCAAAAAGGTTTTGACAACATTTTCTCCAGATTGCAATTCTTCATTAACTTTTTCACTATTGTTACTAACTGAAATATTTGTTTTTATGGTAATGAATGAAAAAAGTTCAGTTTTTTGCAAAACGTTACAAACCGGTAAGAACAACCTAATTCTAAAATTGCAGCGTGTTCCTACTTTTTTACCCTTGTTACTAACAAATCGCACTGTTTTTTTAATAATAAACAATGTTCAATTTGTTGTAAAACGCTGCAAATTTGATATACGTTACGAAACGGTAAAAACAACTTAATTACAAATTTACCGCGAGTTACAAATTTCTTTCACCTGTGTGATTAAATAATTTCATTGTTCTTTTAATAATAGACAATGTTCCGTATGTTACAAAACGCTGCAAACTTGATACACGTTACAAACCGGTAAGAACAACCTAATTCCAAATTTGCAGCGTGTTACTAATTTTCTTACCCCTGTTTTTACAATAAAAACAGTGCAATCACTGTTTTTTTTAAAAAAAAACAATGTTCCGTATGTCGCAAAGCGCTGCAAATTTAATACACGTTAAAAAACGGTAAGAACAACCTAATTCCAAATTTGCAGCGTGTTACTAATTTTCTTGGCAATGTTATTAACGAAAAACCATTTTCACCCCTTTTCACCCCTTTTCAACCCTTTCCGTACACCCCAGAACGCTGCAAAATCACCCGGTATGTTATTTTACCTTCCTTAAAAACCCCTAAAAATTTCAGCGTGTTACTAATTATTTTCGGGTTCAGGCTTTAATGACTGGACTATTTCGCCAACTTCGAAAAAAAAAAAATGGAGGAGGAAATGAATTCGCCAGTCATCTTTTTGAATCCTGATAGAAAAGTGTTTTCCATTTTGAATATGCCACAAAAGAGCGCCCTCGTTTGGCAATTTAGAATTCATTTTAGAAAATCATTTTTTTTCCAAATTTTTTGGAACAAACATTGTTCAGTAGCATGGGCTGAGTTACCCCACGAGAGGTTTTGCGCTATTAACGTTACATGTTATTCCGGACTATCTTTCTGACAAATTCTTTCAAAGATCGATTCTGCTGTTGTCTGCTGACGTGATCGAGTAACAAACATGCAAACCTCCAAACTTTCTTATAATTTAGTTGGATAAGAAACAAAGAATCTCCTTATTAAATAGTTATTTTGAACAGGAAGCGAGTGATTTCAATGCTACCACAGATGCTACTGTGTATAATTTTCTTGTTAGAGGTTAAGGTGACTGTAAAGGTGACGGTCTAAAGGTTCAAAGAGGTACAGTTTTATGATCATAACTATAGGATGATTATAGATGAATAGTATAATTATCTTGTTTGACCTGTGGTTGTATGAAGAAAAAAAAAAACATACCTATACATAATTATGATTAAGTACAAATCGATTGCCATTTTTTCTGATAGAGCCTCAAAACGGGCGTAAACATTAAAGGATCGGCAACGCGCAGGTGATGCCTCCGGTCTTTCAGGCGTCAATAGGCACGATTACACTTTCCACCAGGCGGGCTGTATGCTGGTTTATTACCTTTGTGCTATAAAAGAGCAAACTTTGGAAAAAAAGGTTGCTAAAAATTGAATCCCACTTCGTTATACCCGTGGTTATACGGTCAAAATAAGTCCTTGGTCCTTCGCCAAGTATAATGCACTGCATATTACAATCAAACGAGTTTATCCTATAAAAATGTTAATCCTTTATATTCGAAAAAGAGTTCAATCTAAATAAATACCTACGTCTAATCTAAACTTAGAAACAGTGACAGATTATGCGTCAATCAACATAATTTAACTCGTAGTCCGCCAATTGGAGGCACCCCCAATCATACAATGATCCACGGTCGTTGCACCCGGCGGCGCTTGCGCCGATGTATCAACAATTTAGGCGTCTGTCTGTCGGTTGCGGATGGATGGAGATGCATTCAGAGGATGGGCTGGGCACGCGCTATTTTGAATAATTTATAGTGATATCATAAAAGTGAGTGAATATTTTTTAATAGTACATTACTGCCGCGGCCTATAATGGCTACTTTGCTGGTCGCACTGATGATGGCCGACAGCGCAGCCTAGCGCAGCTCCAGGCCGACACAGCGCGGTCAGCATGCACCACTTGATGGACGAGCAGAGATAAAGGCCGAGGCCGTAGGCCGAGGCCTTTACAGCAAGGACAGCAAGGGCTGCATGATGGCCAAGCTGTAAGGCCTAGAGCGTAGCTAGGCTAGCTGGAGGCAATCATAGCGTGACCAGCGAAGAGTCATAATGGGCCAAGGCTTGTATAGTGCTTTACTCAAAAATGCAAGTACCTAACCTAAATAAAACCAGCAAGTGATTTAAATAAAATACATATAGGTATTAACTAGAAAATTAATTAAAATAACAATATGAAAAGTACAGTTACTAAAATTCAACACCAGGTTTCCGGGTTTCATATTACTTGCTAATAGTTTGCGATAATTTTAATGCGGTGTTTGACTGTTAGGTATATTTTCTTCACTTACATAAAGCAAAAAAAAAAAGTCACTGAATAAAAATTAAAATTTCGCTGAACTGCGCTTTTGTTACTTCTTTGTGTTTTTTTTTTAATATGGAATACAATCTTTTTGTGCCTACCTCTTTATATACAAACAGCTGTGTTTTAAATAAAATCTTTTTGCATTTGTTTTTTTAAAACGTTGAAACGTCAAAACAGCGGCCGGCAATGTTTTGCCGACCTGTTAGAGCGGCCAGCAAAAACATTACTGGCCGCTCCTTGAAACACTCCGGCAAAGGCGACTTTGCTCAAACAAGGTTGTCAAAATAATGACCACATTACATGCATTTTTGAGTAAACATATGTATACTACTATGAAATGCATTGATCATCTTTCTTTGGAATAAATATGTAATACTTATTTAAAACATTGTTTCTCTCTATCAATGTGAAATTTTCCGATTGTATCCACCAGTGTAATTGTGGTTGCCCTAGACCCAAATAGATAGATTTTAAATTATTGAAAATTAATGCGTTAAATTGTAAGTAATTTGTAGCAATTCTCATTTTACGCTACTTTACAATTTAAAGCATCACGAGTTAGATTTGATTACGGAGTTTCGTAATAATAAACTAGTATAGCTCATATTATAACACCAATATGCCAAACGGGGTTGTCTATTCAGGGTCCACTGGATCCAAATTGAATTATCCTTGTATCGCTTATAGATGGGAAATTAACCTGTTATACCGATAACTTGGTTAAACTCTGATTAATCTCTAGCCACGAGGTCTCTGATATTATTCCTAGGTAATTATCCCTGGCTCTATCCACCTGGCAATTTAAACCGCGATTTGTTAAACGAAAAATTAAAACGACTATTTTCAAGAGAAATTTTCAAAAAGCTTTGTTTAATTTTAAGCAGACGTTTGACTCAGTACTTGGTTAATCATAATAAGGATTCCAATTTAGATAAGTTAAGCTGTAATAAGGCGCCTACTTATCTTAATATGGTGATTCATTTATTTAGATAGTAAGTGGAGCTTGGTGGATCTACAATAGAGTCTATTTTGCAATGGATTCTTTTCTGGCGCTTTTCTTATTTTTTTGCACTTTCCGGTGTGGGATTTTAAACCGTAAACACTGACATGCATAGTTGCATACTCTTTGAGGATTCCAAAAGCATTATTCTGAAGAAATATCTATTATTATATTTCAAAATTTGAAATAATTTATTTAAATTAATATCACTTTAAGCCTCATTTATGCGGAGCAAGAACTCGCATGCGAGTTTGAGTACATTGCGGTATTTGTTTGATCAAATTTAAGAAACAAAATTCCACTTTCATGTTCATTCAATGTGGAAACGTTTAGGGGTCGAACGCGGAAAAGGGTAGAAAATCTTAGGGGTTGAACGCGGAACAAACCATTCGTTTTACCTAGAAAGTCTGCAATGTAACGCAATTCGCGTGCGAGTTCTTGCATCGTCTTAAGCGCCATTTAGACGGAGCAAGAACTCGTATGCGAGTTTCACTACATTCCGGCAATTGTTTCATTAATTGAATTTGTTCTACCTATAAATTCCGCAATGTAACGCAACTCGCGTTCGAGTTCTTGCATCGTCTAAATGAGGCTTAAATGAGGCTGTATTCCATGATTGTAAAAATTCCGCGCGTACACGTATATCGAGGATCATCAACGATATGATTTGTCTCAAAAGCCGAACGTAATAATGAAGCCATCAAATTAACAAAACCATTTGATGATCGACCAAACACTTCAAATAAGAATGCGTGATCAAGTCATCAACATACACGATCATCACGACAAATATTCCGCGTCCCATAATAGTAGGTAATACACCTCATGTTTATATGGTAGTTCTGACAATTAGTATGCGAGGATCATCGCTGTTAGGTTCTAAAAGGGGCGTCGCTCATATGATCAAGAATGCGCGTACGCACGAGTAGCCTGCTGCATTTAATTTTTGTTCAGAAATAAATGGCGATGTACATACTAGGGTCAATCTTCATTCTTGGACTTCCGTTGAGGATAATGACGCCCGATACTTTTACTGCTAGTGCAACCATCCATTGACAAAAAACAAAAATATAAATTGTTTTAATTACGTTTAACTAAAATGAAATTAAAATACTTAATTTATATTTTTGTTTTTTGTCAATGGATCGTTGCACTAGCAGTAAAAGTATCGGGCGTCATTATCCTCTCAACGGAAGTCCAAAAATTGAAGATTGACCCACTAGATGGAGCTGCGGTACGGGCGAGATGAAGTCGCAGTTGACGACATGAGCATTGCTCTTATGGAAGCTGGATAAGTCATAATTTTTCGGTAAGCCATGGATAGATTTATAAAGTACTGAAAAATAATGAGTTAACCGGTAAATGGTTTGTTGCATTTATGTGCGACGCGCCTAAGAAGAATCGGCGCCCGCGCACGATTCCTGCACGATCCGCGATCGTGCGTGGCAGTGTCGCGATCGAGGGTTAATAAGTATTTATGTATCATTCTGGGACTGTCATTAGTTATGTATGCAATGAGCCGTTTAGATGTTGGGATGTTTAAAGATATATTTTTGTAATTTTCCACAAACTTTTAATATCTTGTTAAGTGCAAAGCTTTCGGGCATCTATAATTAGTTTAAGTTTTTTTTTATATAAAGAGTTTCTCTCTTTCTTTCTAACTTCTATCAAATGTTGATAAATAACGTCGTTATTTGCAATTTTTTCGTGAAACTTCTTTACATCAACCTCCCTAATAATTGTAACATACTAAACACGAACCATATTGAGACATTTTTTTTTTTTTTTTTTTTTAGGTGGTAAAATCATCAAATGAGTCCTCCTGCCCTGGGTGGGGCGGAAGGGACTGTCAGACTCTTACTGACTAAAATCCACCCGTGTTCCTTCCTATGCCCTTTACGTTCCGGGGCCACGGTAACCTGGGTTTAGAAAAAACCCGCGACCCCAGCAGGCATTTGGCGCGAAACACGACGCGCCACCGACCCGGGCTTGGTCTTTGGTCGGACGGCGAGCTACCCATCACTCACCGTCCGCAAGCCCGCTCCGCTGCTGTGCCCTCTGCTGATCAGAGGGACACGCGTTGGAGCATCCACACGACAGGCAATTCGCATACGGGCAAAGAGACCACTTAGGCACACAGTGCCTAAGGAAGAGTTTTTGCCCGCATCCCAGGGTGCACCGGCCCGAAAAACTGGTCTTCCCCCCGGACGTATCCGAGAGGGAACTCCAGTCCACGGGCGCACGTGGAGGTTTCCTGTCATAGCACCCCAACCATATTAGTACCAATTTACAAAAAGAACTTAAAAAACTAAATGTTGTGCACAAAGGTGGGCTTATCTCTATAAAGAGATCTCTTCCAGCCAACCTGTAAAACTGACTAAAGAAATGATAAATACGGGGACAAGACTGTACACACAAACAATTTAACTTCACTTAATTACACAAAGTGTGGTAGTATTTAACAAGTGAGAAGGAACTAAGAAAAAACAATACATACAATTATAAAATATGGATATACTTAACTTTAATACATATAATTATCAAGGAAGTTGCGATAAGAGGTGCTCTTTTAATTGATTTTTAAAAGACGATATAGACGAAGAGTTTTGTATTTTCTGTGGTAGATTGTTCCACAGTTGTGTAGCTCGAACAGTGAAGGAGTTCTTAAAGAATTTGGTGTTCGCTCTAGGACACTCAAGTACCTTGGTGTTACATGCGCGCCTAGGCCGGGGATTAGGAGGTAGTAAGCGGAAACGGGAGCGGAGATAGTCAGGAGTGGATGGGTCTTTGAGGATTTTGTAGAGGACAGAAAGGATATGCACATCACGACGAAGTCGGATTGGGAGCCATTTTAATTGAGCACGAAATTCAGAAATGTGGTCATATTTGCGTAGTCCGAAAATAAACCGAATGGCAAGATTTTGTAGGCGCTCTAGTTTATTTAGTAGCTCCTCAGTCACATCCAAGTAACACACATCAGCATAATCAAGAGTAGGAAGGAGAAGTGCTTGAGCAAGCATGATTTTAGTTTGCAAAGGGAGGAAGGACTGGAGTCGTTTGAGAGAATGGAAAGAATAATGCATGCGCCTGCTCACCTCGCTAATCTGCGCTGACCAGGATAAGTGGCTGTCAAATATAACTCCCAAATTCTTAGCCTTTTCCGAGAATGGTATACAGAAACCGTTATAATAAATTTTGTGGTTGTCAGTAATTACAAGCCTGCTTCTAAGTCGACTGCTTCCCATGATTATAGCTTGTGACTTTGTGGGATTCACCAACAACCCAAAGTTCTCTGCCCAAGTTTGTATGGCTGAAAGGTCCAAATTCATCATACTAATCGCTTCAGAAGACTCAGCCAATGAAAAATGTCTGTAAATTTGTAAATCATCTGCATACAAATGGAAGGGAGAAGAAATGACTCGAGAAATATTATTTATGAAGGTGGAAAAAAGTAAAGGAGAAAGAACGCCGCCTTGTGGAACACCAGCAGTGAGATTCACCCAGTCCGAAGTTGAGTCGTCGACTTTCACACACTGCTGGCGACCATGAAGATAA
This sequence comes from Agrotis segetum, assembly GCA_036375495.1. NCBI lineage: Eukaryota > Metazoa > Arthropoda > Insecta > Lepidoptera > Noctuidae > Agrotis > Agrotis segetum. Next base: position 623,550 of record JAQSVV010000003.1, read on the forward strand.
GATCGAAACCAATTGATCACAGAAGGAGCAATGTTAAGAGAGCTTAGGGTACCAAGGAGTATATCAAAGTCAACTGAGTTAAATGCGCTACTGAAGTCAAGCAGAGTCATAACAGTCAGCTTAGTGTTATCCATCGCATGGCGAATATCCTCTGTGACATTCAGCAGCGCACTAACCGTGCTATGAGAAGGACGGAAACCGGACTGGAAAGGACAGAGAAGGTTATTGGAAGTAAGATAGGAGTAGAGCTGTTTGTGGACAACACTTTCAAGTACTTTCGAAAGTACTGGAAGGATTGAGATGGGACGGTATTCAGAAAGGGAAGTTGGATTAGAGGTTTTGGGAAGAGGGATAACAAATGCCTTTTTCCAAGAAGTAGGAAAGACATTAGCCCACAATGAAAAATTTATAATGTGAGTGATAATAGGGCTAATGCTTCCTAAAACCGGAAGGAGCATTTCAAGACTCAAATCGTCACTGCCCACCGCCTTCGTAGAGATGGAAAGGATACTCTTCTTAACATCTTCTTCTGTGACTGGATGAAATGTAAATTGAGTGCAGTCAGGTGGATTAAGGCTAGAAAGAAAGGAAAGAGATGATTTTTTCCTAAATGCATCTAATGAAACAGGTGGGGTAGAGAAGTGTTTGTTCAAAGCATTAAGATCCATGGTACCGTTACCAGCATCCATGGCCTTGCCCACACCTAATGACTTTAAAAATTTCCAGGAAAGAGCCTGAGAAAGATTTTCTAATTTTGAATGAATATAACGACGTTTTGCATCCCTACACAATCTGTTGCAGATGTTACGCAATTTTTTATAAGCTGTTTTACTGTCTTCAGAAGGATCCTTCTTAAGTTTACATTTGGCTTTATCCCTTTTTGCCATAGCCTTCTTAATATTAGGAGTCAGCCAGGGAGCAGGAGCATGCTTCACACGAACAGGCCTAACTGGTGCATGAGCATCGAATAAATTGGTGATAATGGAATTAAAGGCAGCAACTTTGGCATCAACATCATCAGCTATCAATACCGGCGACCAATCGATGGCCTCTGCATCTTCTCTCAAACGGTCCAGGTCCATATTACGAAAATTTCGTTGGAAAATGACTTTACTCTTGACCTTAGGAGGTCGCACTTTATATGCTAGAAAGATTAAATCATGGTACGAGAAAGGGGCCATCATTTGTCCGTGCGTGATGACTGAATCCGGCTTGGAGACGATCATAACGTCGAGCAATGATGGCCTACAATTTGGAAGATGATGTGTTGCTGAAAGAGGGAGAACGTGTAAATTAAACGAAGTGGTTAAAGAAACTTTTCAGACCTGGAATCATCCTTCAAAATACAAGTATTTAAGTCACCCATGATTATGACATGTTCATAAAGAGTACCAAACTGTTCCAGAATGGACTCTAACGTGGGGAAGTAAACCACCTTATCATTTGGACTATATACGACACCAAGTAAAACTTTTTTGTGATTAAGGATGATTTCCAGAAAAAGATATTCCAGAGATCCTGAGTATTGTGAGGGAGAATTACTAATTAGTGTGGCGGGAATGTCACCGCGGAGGTAGATACCCACTCCACCGCCACCCGCACCAACACGATCATTACGAAAAAGACGAAAGCCTGGCAAACCAAAAGAAGTTGAAGGAAGAGAAGGCTTGAGCCATGTTTCAGAAATTAAAATTGCATCAACCACAGTGTTACTAAAGGATGTGAGAAGATCATTGTAATGAGCTGGAACGCTCTGTGCATTGATGTGCACTAAGGATAGGAATTTTGAGCTACATTGAAAAACTGAAGAAAGTTTATCCTCTAAAGGTTCTGAATCCGAAAGAGACGAGCTAGACTCACTGTGAGCACTAATATATTCATCATCAGATGATGAGCAAGAGAAATATTTATTACAGAACATAAATATACTTAAATAAATTAAATTAATATACCTACTATCAGATAAAATTTATAAAAAAAAAAGTATGATATAATATTAGACTTGTTTTTTGTCTAGTATTTACCAGTTACAAGTTGACTGAAATAGATAATTACAGAAATCACATAATACAAAACAACTTAAACAGTATAACAATATTAATGTACGCTACGTGCACCGAAACGTAAAAAAAGACAAAAGTATTCAAAGGCTGCATTCATTAAAAGAAAAAAAAAAAAAAACATGGATCGTTAAAGCCGTATCAAAATTTAAAAAAAAAATTGCTGTAAGTTTTCCAAAAAAAAAAAAAAAAAAGAGAAAATATAATAAAAGGCACATTGTTTATCTAACATAAAAGAGATAGATGAAATACCGCATAAATAAAAAGAGTTTGGAATTTTAGGCAGACAATGCTTCGTCCATGCTGCATATCTACGTCCATGACCACAAACAACTCAAATTCAACATCAATCTGTCAAACAAACCTATGTCAACGTGAACTGTCAAGTGTCAATCAGCAAAGAAAATAAACAATCAAAAATGTAAAACGTTCTACCCTGAATATTTATCACAATACATAACTTAAGATCCGAATTACAAGAACACGGCGCATAAAAACCATGTTGGATGGAAAAACGTGTAGTAAACATCAGTAATACAAGAGAACACTATTTTCACTTTGCAGTTTCCTTCGCAGACACGTATTTTTATGGATACTCCGTGATCAGCTGCTGAAGTTCTGATAACGTGACTAACTTCTTTCGTGACTTATCCGGGAGCAAAATGACTATGACGCCGTCTGACGACCAACAGTTCTTCATGCCAAAATGGTCTCTGGCCGCGGAGAAAACATCTTGCCGCGACTTTGTGAGGAACTCCGAAATGGACATTTTGGAGCCCTTCAGCTTCGTTTTGGCATTCCACACAGCTGATCGTTGCGTAGCAGTGGTGAAGCGAACCAGAATAGGACGGTTTTTTTCCTTTTTAACACCAAGACGATGGCTTACTTCAATCGCATTAGGAGTGAGAGATGACAACTTCATTTGGTCGCTAATTATGCTGTTAACCTTCTTTGAAAGGTCCTCAGTTTCTACCTCAGGAACCCCATGAATGAGCAAAACTTTTCTACGAGAGTGTGTTTCAAGACGATCCAGTCCATTTACCAATAACTCCAGCTGCGATCTCAACATAGCCAGTGTGGTTAGCACAATGGATTTGAAATTAAGATAGTCCGCAGAGAGTACCTTCACAGTTGGCGTACCTGCGGAACCTGCTGCCTGCTGGTTCTTTTCGAATTCCGACATCCGGGAATCCATCCACTCAGCGAGCTGGTCCACACTTTTCGCAAGTAGTGCAGTGTTGTCCATAGTGTAATGATGAGTGATGTTTCAGATGCGTAGATAACTTGTTAGGTTGTAGTAATTATTTAAATATAGTGGTGACAAGTCAACTTATAAACTTGGTAAGTTTTTAAGACATGAACATTAAGTTTTCTATTTTATTTTAATTTTATACAACAAGAGCTAAAAAATTTGCTGTTGCCACTTTCCTGTCTACCCGACTTTTTCTTGAGACATACCTAATTATTAAAGCAAGCCAAATAGCGACCCATTAAAAGCAAATTTACTTTCACGTTTTAATGTGCTAATGTGCTAATATTTGCAAAATATCACCAAAATGGTTTAATTGGTCGTTACCAAATGAGTACTATGCTGTTGATAGTAGACAGCACGTCTAAGGTAACATGCTACTTTTAGCGTGGAACGGAGTTTTAAGAGAAACAAGACAAGCTTAAATTGAGCCATTACAGTAAAAACTACCAATTTCGAACTTCATGCGGGTTAGTCAAAAGTACACACACGATTATATCCAAGGTCAAGTTCAAGGTTACGACATTCAAATCAATCTCATGCATAATGTAGCAACAGCCTACACATACTGACATGATTGATATTTGCATTCTATAAAGATAATATTTATTTTTAGGAATATGTAGTGCAGGGATTCTGGTTCCATGTCAAGCTAATTTTATTCGTTATAAAATAATTCTTTATCTGTCCTAAGCACTGAATGTGTAAGAAAGGGGGATATTTGAAACTGAACATTATTCAACACATTTAAAACCCGATCATAAGCTATCAACGTCAAGATTCCACTTAAAACGTTGACAGCCCTTGAACGCGTTTAATTGCGTTCTGTCCTAAGCACTGAATGTGTAAGAAAGGGGGATATTTGAAACTGAACATTATTCAACACATCTAAAACCCGATCATAAGCTATCAACGTCAAGATTCCACTTAAAACGTTGACAGCCCTTGAACGCATTTAATTGCGTTCAATTTCATCGGTGAAATATGACTAAGCTACTGCTTTATATGACTCCAAACACGTATGTAGTTAACGTCTACGATGACCTAAAGGTCAAGGTCAAAATTAGGCACAAATATGTCTGAAAGTCTTACGTATAAAATTTAAACAGCGCTTTATGAAAATATCAAGACAAAATCATTATCTGATGGTAAAATAGTGTTTTGTAGTTTGTATGGTAGCTGAAGGTCAAGGTCAAACTTACATGTTAGTAAAGCGAGCAGCGTGGCGACGCTTCTTGTCTTTCAAAGACTCAGTGAAGTCTCATCGATGCACTTCACTTTTTGCACTAGCTCTGTGAACAAAGAAAAATTCTGTTAGTTTTTATACATTGCACCAAAATATAGTATGGCTAGGGGATATCGAGGAGGCCTGCGTGATGGGTTTCTACCAAATTTCTCTTATATTCTAGAAATATTGTGAATTATAATATAGTAAAATATCATACTTGTTTAAATGCAACAACAGGACGAAAGGTGTTCAGGAATACAAGTCAATTTTTAATATTTTATTTAAAAATATTATTCCTTTAGTTCACACGCGCACACACGTCCGCTCGCTAGCTATGTTTCGTCGCGACTGACTTAAACGGACGACGCCGTCGGCGGATACAGTACTATTCGTGTTCTACCTTCCAGTTTTTCGTATCCTTCCTGATTTAATCGAAGGATCTACTTGTAAGTGTTTTTATAAAATAATTACATTATGGCTATCAATAATCAATAAAACGATGTTTCCTTTGTTTTCTTTCCTTATGGCTTCCTTCCACGATTCCCGGGGAAAGGATATTGAATAACGAGTTAATTATATTTTTTCTGTTGATAAAATACATGGAATATTTGAGAAATTACATCATTATGTTAGTAAGAAGTACATCTAAATTCTACTGTGTTTGACAATATTCAGAAATACAGCTACTTTGCGGAGGAGCAGGGTCCTAAGTCCTTCGAAAAAGGAGAAACCTCCGAGCAGAATTTGGCTTGTTTGGTGAGCCAGGTGGACTGACGGTAGGGCTTTTGAATTCTTATTAATCGTACAATTTAGTTTCATTATTGTGACGTATGTGATGGTGTAAATGTCGCCACAAGCATAATGTGTCAATACCAGATGAATGAAAAACAACTTTAATATTACAAAATATTGATGTCTTAAAATAAATTTAAATTTTACCCCGCTCAAAAAATTATGAAACTCCTGCCATTCTCTCTGCTACAATGTTAAGTAAACTTTTAAAATTAAAAGCCAGATGTAGACAAGCGACTTTTTTATAATTTTTGTCGAAAACTTGGTACAGGCCTGTAATATCCCAAGAGATACACGCCATCTTCAAATTTTTTTAGAACCTTCACGAATTTTCAACAAACTTCACAAAGAGCATTTTTCAGGTTTTCTTTTCGCAAAAAAATAATCCACAAGAAATTCAAGCATTATGTGCAAGAACAAGGGTTCTATTGTTCTGGGGGGATGAAAGTAGGGGAAGGGGGGCGTAAAACATTGTAATAACCCTACTGGCCTACATAACTTCAACAAAAGGGGGTGAACTAAGTTGACAAGGAATTATCTTTTGAGCTACGTGGATATTATTACAGAGGTGAAATATTAATTATGGTATAGTACTAGGTATAAATTATGTTTCGCCAATTCTTGACCAAATTAGGTTTTTGATCAAACAACAGATGATGTAAAAATAACAATATGATTTTACAATTTTCCTAAAAAAATCTAGTGTTTTGATTAAATCCCTAAAAGTGGTTTAGGGAAATGACAAAAATTTCAGGAAATGTCAGAACCTCTTGTAAGCAATGTTTAACAATGTTTGAAGAGATTATTTTACAATAGAACCTTATTAAGGTTCCAAACTAAAACATGATAAATGACGATCGAATTTCAACCATTACTCAATATTAATTACCGTTTGACTAAAGATTTATCAGTCACTTGTCAACTCGTCAGCGTCATCGGATCAATAGTCGAATAGCCGAACCTTCGCGGAGTAATCCTCAATGCCAGTGAAGACAAACCCAAAATACCTGCCTCCCTATCCCTTTACAAAGTTTGTTTAATAAAATTTCAGAAAGTTGTCATGACTGTCTTTGGTAAGACTCAGGTAAAGCCAGCAAATAAATGAGTTTGCCTAACTTTTTTTTTACTTGCGCTTGCGTCCACTAGACTACCAAGGCAGTTTGATATAGCATCTTTTTTTTTAACTTGGTAAAATCATCAAATGAGTCCGTGAGTGAGTGGGGTGGGACCACGGGCAGGGCGGGATCCAGGGACTGTCAGACTTGTACTGACTAAAATCCTTATGTTCAATTATGTTCCGGGGTCACGGTGATGGAATAAGTCCCGCGACCCCGTGATATAGCATCTTATCCCGTCTAATGGTTAACTCAGCGTAATTTTCTAGTTAATTACGCTGAGTTATCCATTAGACGGGACAATTTAAAAGCATTTAAGTCGGTAATGACAGTCGGGTAAGTTTCAGTTAATTTGGAGGCGCCTACATTTTCTCAAAGTAATGGCTGTTTTTGTTACCAGTTCGGGCCTAGCAATTATATACAAACAAAATTAGTGGAAAATGTCTTGCCTCTCAATCATAGCAAAAAAAAAAACCTCCTTTTTTTGGAAGTCAGTTAAAAAAAACTGCTATTTCCTATATTTCGATGATTGACATAAACGTGTGTGTGGGTGATTTTGATTTTGCGATTTCTATGTTGGTTGGCTAGGGTGAAAGTTACGAACCTAGAGAGGGTCCTTGGTCCGTTTATTTTTATTAAGATAATACGAGAAGCGTTAAGGTTGAAGTTCTTCTTTGTGATGAGCTACTTACGAATTTTAAGTGATTGATGTAGAATTTTCTTAATACGATTATGGCAAAGTGGCCGTTTTAATTCCGCTGGTCAGTGATAGGTAAGTTTAAAAAAAAACAGGTAACTTCATGATATTATATTCAAGTTCAATGATAATTAAAGTATAGTGGAGTCGTCCCCTTTCCTATAAGTCACATGTGTAATCTTAACCAGCTGCCCACTGCAGCTGCGATCACCAACTTATACAATCAGATATACAAAGTGACCTTTATTCTACGATATAATACATACATCTGGGTCCCTCAGCTCATCCCGCAAACAGGGCAAATCTTGACAATAGCTGTCCTTGGCCAACCCTCGCCTCAAAACCCATTCACGACGTACTTCAAAACTCACTCTCATAAAAACCAACTTTAAAACAAGAGGTTAAAGTCTAATTTTCTACGTACTGTGCGGCGGTTAGGTGGTTTCGCTACTAAAAAGGTAGAGGTTTTAATGATTAGGGGAAGCGGAATAGGCTTCGTTTGGAGAATTCCCGCGGTCATGACTATATCGTTGTATTATGTATAAACCTGTTTGATAAATGGACAAGAAGGGACGCTAAATGCTTTGAACTCAGGTGCGCCTTTTACATTTATGAGAAGATTTACAGATGTAGTCGTGTAGATAATTCTCTGTTACTTTTCAAGCTTGGGAATTATATTCTAGGATCTGTTAAGAGGAAACAGCACGGCCGTTTTTCCATACAAACGTAGTCCCCTGTTTTCTGCCTGGATAATGCCAGTAGAGCAATAATTTTTTTACAAAAAATCTATGACCACTATTTTGGCATGTCTCTATGTTTTCCTTTTTCCCATAATTTAATTATGAAAAGAGATATGAACATTCAAAATCCTAAAAAAATGGCCAGATTTTCTGCTGTGTTCAAATAATCAGTAAACAAATTTGACGAGATTATATAAAAAAAGGAAAACATAGGAACACGGCATTGGCCGTGTTCCTATGTTTCCTTGCCTTTCTTTATTTTTTAAAGGAAAAAGTAGAGAAATCGGTTAAGTTTTGGAGGAGTAATCAGGGGACTACGAATCGTTGATTTTGTGCCATTTTTAAGGTATTTTCGGTCCAAGCTGCAGTTGTCTCCTTCGCGCTCTGTAACTCTGTTGTGGGCACTGTGCGACAGCAATAAATTTTACAAATACCAATTTTTCAATTCTCCAGCCCTTGCTGTTTCCTCTTAAGGGGACCTGATTTACTGGTTTTAGTTTTCCATTGCCTTGAACATTAATTTATTTAGCGCCTATGCCACTAACATTACATAACGGGTATATTTTGTCAAGTTGAATGCTTTATGGAGAAATGGTGGATTTAATTAGTTTGTACAGAAAAAGAAATATCTTCAGCCCCATATCTACAACTTTTTCGAACCAGGACAAAACTTGATGGATGAAGAATTTGATATTTTAATGAAAGGGTCAAAGATGGGAAACCATAACACGGATTTCTTTACGTCAATTGAACTAATCGGGCCGAAGTAAGTCTAGGGTCTTTTTCTTATTAGACTTTGGTTATTATTAAAACCAAAGATTTAATATAAAATAAAAATATTCTATTTATTTTCATGTAGTAACTTGCGTCTAGTACTTGTTTGCCAGCAAACGGATAAACTCGCGACGAGGCCAAGAGTCGGCTAAGTCCGCTTCGACCGCAATCCTCTAAATTGTATTAGTGCAAGCGGCCGTGCCGGTTGCCATGGCATTACTGAGTAACTGAGGAACGGGTTTAGGCCGTCAGACCTCGAGGGGTGATGTGTAATCGTATGTGAATTGGCCTGGGGCGAAATAATTGACAAAGCAGACTTTTTGGCAGTGAGAGAAGGTTAATGAAGGGTGATTTTGCCAATACCAAACGACTGAGTTCTTTTCTCGGCGCAGTGTTCCCAAATCACTGCAACTCCTGAAAGCCAAACACAACAGTGGCATAGACACACAGAAAAACGCGAAGGCAATGACGCTTGACTACAGTTCTTCAGAATGAATTTAGCCGTCTTGGATCCCGCAGCAAAGTACTATGAGAAGAGCAGCCGGAAGAGTAAAGAAAAAACTGAAATTTCCACATAATACATGATAATACGTGTTCTTTTTCTTTTTATTGGGACAAATCCATCATACTTTTCCCAAACCAGTAACTCCTGAAAGCCAGAATCGTGGCAACCACTAGAAAAGCGCCGAGACATGAAGCTCGACGTGTCCCGGAGAATGAATTTACCTGTTTTGGATCCTGCAGAATAGTGGAGGAGTAGAACTAGGTTTCCACTTCCCTCCATGTCAAGCAGGAGACAGAATAAAACAAGGACAATAGGCACAAAAGGACATTACAACTGGGAGAAGCCCAGTTGAGTACATCTCAGTACAAATGGCCAGTTATCTTGACATAGCAAGAAATACGGATTTAGAACCCGTCCAGCTAATCTAAGATCAGTTACACAACACAGAACTCAGACCACGAGCAGACGGCCCAAAATATACGACCAAGAACTCATAACACCGAGCTTATCTTAAGCATAAGCCATTACAGGCTAAGCTTTCCTTGATTACAACTTAATTTACTGTCGTACATTTTACTTTGAGAGTCCGAACACTAGGTTGAAGTCGTACATAAATAAATGAAACTCCCACACCACCTTTACATCAAGCCCCTTCAAATAAATTCTCAAGGAAAGTGATAAAGAGTAACATACTATACCAAGGTTGGAAACCATAAATTTTGATAAAACCCTGCAGTTTCGTCTACGTGGATTTTGGTGATTTTCTCACGGGGTTTTACTATTAGGAATAACAAGTATGCTAGGTGTATGTGTAATGGAATATTATTATTTTATAATGCAGGTTTTGAACTAATTTGCATGCAACATTTTGAAGGTTTACGTGAAAGAGTAATCAATAATCATGGTCTCAATTATATTTCAGCAATTTTTGGTCGCGGTTTCGGTCGCCGCTCATCCTCGTCATATTTTATGTCCAAAGTTTTATTTTATGCAAGACAAGATCAAAATCTGTCGTTGTACCAAAATACAGATATAATATAATAATATTCCACAACTATCACACAACGCCATCTAGTCCCAAGCTAAGCAGAGCTTGTGTTATGGGTACTAGACAACTGATAAACATACATAATATGTTGAAGCGCGCGTAGGTGTTCGAGCAAGAAAACCACACGCACTCAAATCAATATTGTATTTCGTAATAATTAATCACAACATTGCACTGTACAAAATACGTTAACACGAAAGTAGGTGAAGAGACAGTTTCAGAGCGGTGTTGTCGCTTCGACAGTTCGTCTAAGACTGTTCGTCCCACACAGCGTCAAGCCCACTATGACTCTGTCCACGTGATCTAGTCACGTGCTTCACCAACCAACGTCACAATACAAATCAGCAACTTTTAATTTTAAAATCAACCGAATATCCGACACGGCCAGAACTGACTATCACACGTCCTCGTGTGGTGGTGGCATGGAACCTGTAAACAAGGAAAACACAACTTAAAGTAACTGTTGACTCGGCCTACCTGACCAAGATTCAGGTCACTATCAAATTATGAAAGACATCTGAATTTAAAGGTCCAATCGCATTAATTCAAAATAATTAATACTCGCGTCAAACAGTGCATAGTCAAATAAAGCAACAGTACACTAATCGCACACACACTTGCAACCCAGCTACCCTAGGCAGCAAATTCTAGTGACAATGTCACCCGGGGCTTACCAAGCCCAAACACATAAGTTTCCATGACTTTCGGCTACCCTAGGCAGCAAATTCTAGTGACACTGTCACCCGGGGCTTACCAAGCCCAAACACATAAGTCTCCATGACTTTCGGGTCACTCCAAGTCGACCAAACACAATAGTCTCTACGAGACCCGGGCCCCCGCCACAACGCCTGCCGCGCACTGCGCCCTGAACAGCCACGAGTGACTGCAGTCACAGCCGCGACCAGACGTGCAGCGCGGCCAAATAGTTACAAGTGTGCATACAATCAAACAATGGAGCCTTCATTAGTCTCTTCATCACTCTCGGCAATAGGATCAAGCTTTGGAGGAACTCTACTTTGAGGCATTTTCCGAATGCGGTCAAGAGCGAACTTGTACGTTCTATTTCTTGTCAGTGATTTTAAAATATAGCGATCGTTTCGAGCAACTCAACAACTTTGAAAGGACCTTTAAATTTGGGTTCTAATTTTGATTGGTTTCTCTCTTCGTTTTTGATTAATACCAAATCACCAACACTGAAATTAACTACTTTGGCCTTAGTTTGCGTTTGAAATTTCAAAATCAACATCATAAAAATCTATTGCGAGAGGTAATTCGAAACAACCTACATTTTAACTTTTCGAAATACGTAGGGTAGATTCAGTTTAATGTACCGCACAAACAAGTGTCAAAATATCGCGTCCGATCATAACATCGTATTTGATACAATCGTCAGGTAGTACGTAAAATAAAATTGACAGTTTGTTATTATTCACAACAACTTCGCTTAAAATTTGTTCTGTGGTTAAAAACATTCAAATTATTACCAATACCAAGTATTTGAACTTTTAAAAGTGTACGTTTGCCCGAGAATTTAGAAGCTACACTTTGTTTAACAAGAGAACATTCGGCGCCGGAATCAAAACAAAATGAATACGACTCACCGGATTGTTGTAGGTGCCCAAGGACTCCGCAAACTTCACAGCTGTCCACGCATCACTGCGGGATGGTGTTCGGGCCGGAACCGCTGGCTTCGTGAGCGCCTGCGGTTGTGCGGTTGTGTGAGGAGGTGACCTTTCTCGCCACATCGGAAGCAAGTGATGGGTTTCTTGAACGAAGAAGTCTTGTGGCGGCGCATCTTTGTAGCGCAGCTACCCTGTGACAGCGCATCTTCGTAGCGCAGCTACCCATCTCCATAGCACATCTTACTCGTACAGCTACATAGCGTAGCATCGCTGGAAAAGCAGCCTTAGACTGGCGGGCAAGGCGGCGATCGCATGGCCTTAATCAGCTGCAACATGGAGCGTTTTTGAGTTTCTAGCAAGCCTGCCATAACACTGCGTTCGGGCCTGGGAGTTGTCGTTGTGGTGCGGCGCGAGTAGATCCCAATTCTGATGTTGAAGCGCGCGTAGGTGTTCGAGCAAGAAAACCACACGCACTCAAATCAATATTGTATTTCGTAATAATTAATCACAACATTGCACTGTACAAAATACGTTAAAGCCTCCTGCAGACAGACGCGATTATCCGCGCGTGGCGACATCACTGATACCGCGCGCGTTTCCTTGCCGCATTGTTGTTCACATAAGAGCGCGCTACGCGGCGACACGACGGGACACGATTATAACATGACGCGGCGCGGCACTGCAGAGCCAAGCCCTGCCAAGAGAAGTGAACCCAATCGCAGTACATTTAGAGTGGAAATTACATTGGCAACCAGCGCCAGCGCGCGTGGAACGCGGCGTCTCCCGGGCGACAAATTGCCACAGAAATATAAACTCTAAATGTACTACAGTAAGGACACGACGCGGAACGGCCAGACTCGCTCGCCGCGCGGCACGCGGCGCGGCACCGCAGAGCCATCTCCTGCGAAGAGAAGTGAACCGAATCATAACACATTTAGAGTGGAAATTACATTGGCAACCAGGGTCAGCGCGCGCGGAACGCGGCGTCTCCCGCCGCGACAAATTGCCAAAGAAATATAAACTCTAAATGTATTACATTAAGGACACGACGACGCGGCGCGGCAAGGCGCGCGCGCCGCGCGACAAGACGAGCGCCGCGCGGCACCGCAGAGCCACGCCCTGCAAAGAGAAGTGAACCCAATTGTAGTACATTTAGAGTGGAAATTACATTGGCAACCAGCGCCAGCGCGCGCGGAACGCGGCGTCTCCCGCCGCGACAAATTGCCAAAGAAATATAAACTCTAAATGTATTACATTAAGGACACGACGCGGCACGGCAAGACAGACGCGCCGCGCGACAAGAGGCGCGCGCCGCGCGGCGCGCGGCGCGGCACCGCGGAGCCATGCCCTGCGAAGAGAAGTGAACCGAATCATAACACATTTAGAGTGGAAATAACATTGACAACCAGGGCCAGCGCGCGCGGAACGCGGCGTCTCCCGCCGCGACAAATTGCCAAAGAAATATAAACTCTAAATGTATTACATTAAGGACACGACGACGCGGCGCGGCAAGGTGCGCGCGCCGCGCGACAAGACGAGCGCCGCGCGGCACCGCAGAGCCATGCCCTGCAAAGAGAAGTGAACCCAATCGTAGTACATTTAGAGTGGAAATTACATTGGCAACCAGGGCCAGCGCGCGCGGAACGCGGCGTCTCCCGCCGCGACAAATTGCCAAAGAAATATAAACTCTAAATGTATTACATTAAGGACACGACGCGGCACGGCAAGACAGACGCGCCGCGCGACAAGAGGCGCGCGCCGCGCGGCGCGCGGCGCGAGCCGTCGCAATAATAATATTAGAAACGCGATACGCCGCGCCGCTTCAGTGTGAATAGATATGGGTGTTTTCATAGAAAATGGACTAAGTAGGTTTTTCCAACAATCGCCACGCGCGGATAATCGCGTCTGTCTGCAGGAGGCTTAACACGAAAGTAGGTGAAGAGACAGTTTCAGAGCGGTGTTGTCGCTTCGACAGTTCGTCTAAGACTGTTCGTCCCACACAGCGTCAAGCCCACTATGACTCTGTCCACGTGATCTAGTCACGTGCTTCACCAACCAACGTCACAATACAAATCAGCAACTTTTAATTTTAAAATCAACCGAATATCCGACACATATATATTTCTAAATACAAACATATTATAGATAGATTACACCCAGACACAGAACAAATGATCGTGCTCATCACACAAACATTTGTCCTGGGTGGGAATCGAACCCACGACCTCCGGCATAGCAGTCATGGTCTGACTCTGAAAGCTTATCAAATATACTTAATTTATTTTCTATTAATTAGAACTCTAAATTAAAGTGATAAAGAGTACCTACCATGCCATGCTAAGAGCCCATAAATTTTAATAAAGAATTCTTCACATAAAAGGCACTTTTCCGCTCGTTAAATAATGGCGGCGTTCCTAAATCAAAAAGCATGAATATAATTAATATGGGCGACTAACTGTTGCCGTTGCGTGTCGTAAAGCGATCAATACATGCAATGGAGAATTTGCTCTGCATTGTAAAAATGCTAATTAGCTCTAAATTAATTTCTGGAAAAACCTGTTTCAGTCCCCGAAAAAACGAGAGTATTTAGAAGAAATAAGGACTTTTTTTGGAGTCCATATCTACATTCAACTCTTTTAGTTCTCTCAAGATGTTTAACAGTCATTATTCGAGGATTACAAATATGTATATTTGCTCAAATACATGTATTATTATGAGTTATTTGATTATTGCATAAATAAGCCTTACAACCGTTGGACTAGCACTTTTGGTTAAAGAACACTCACCAACAAAACCGGCGCAGTGCGTAAAATCACGTTCGTTGAATAGAGCTCCCCGCACAAAAACACTTTAATATTAATTTTCTTGCTTTTTGATATTTGTTGCGTGAAATACATCATCGGAACAAATTCCAACAACTGTCTATCACGGTCCATGAAATACAGGCTGGTGACAGACGGACGGACAACGGAGTCCCATTAGTTTATAGGGTCCAGTAACAGTTACCGTCTTTGTAAGGAACCTTAATAAATAGAAGTATGACAAAACCCATGTTTTTCCACGACGTCTAGTCGTGATGTACTTTTAAAGTCAATTGAACTTTATCAGACATTCTGACATACTCCAAGTTATAATTTGCATAGATAATCTAGAAAATGATGACTGGCGTTCAACGGATGAAGACGTCGTTCATCATCATAGTGGCTTCGTTTGAGCAAATTGAGTAATTGACCTGTCTGAAGCCATATCTGCTGGAATATCTAGGTTATTGGGACAGGAAAACAGGGTTTTTTTTTTTTTTTTTAGCGTGGTAAAATCATCAAATGAGTCCTCCCACCCCGGGCAGGGCGGGAGGGACTGTCAGACTTGTACTGACTAAAATCCACGGTGTCCTTCAGTAGCCTGTTATGTTCCGGGGTCACGGTAAGGAAATAATCCCGCGACCCCGGCAGGCTTTGGCCCTCTGAGAGGGGGCCCCGTCATTATGCTGACGTTCTTTGAGGCGCGCGTGGGACACAACGCGCCGTCGACCCGGGCATGGTCCATGGTCGGGCTGCGAGTTACCCTTTACTCGCTGCCCGCATGTCCGCGCCTACGGTGGCCGGAGATCGTAGGAAAACAGGGTGCTATATTGTTGAGGTTTACGATGAAAGTGAATCCTAGGCTTATCCACCACCTGGACTAGCGTTCACTGGGTCCATAGGTGAGCTTAGTCTACTCTAAGAGGTAGGCGGCATCTATTCTAGCAGAGTACACGGTATTTGGAAATTCTGTGATCATTTTGTCTTCATGACGACAAGTTTTCACAATAAAAAATGTGATAAACTATAGCATTGAATTAGCTTCTTAAACACTTTTAGTTCTTATTTTAGGTCTTAAAATCTTCAAATAAATCTTCTCGCCGTGGTTGGAGCTGAAAGGACTGTCAGACTGGTCTTCGTAGTGGAGAACACTGTAGTCAGAGAGGTCGTGGTTGCGCTTACGAGGTACACGAAGGGAGATGTTCGGTAGGTCCGTGTCTTCAGTCCCTCGATCCACTATTACGTCTAGTATAACACCTAGATGTAACGAAATCATCATCATTATCATCAGCCTATTAATGTTCCCACTGCTAGGCACATGCCTCCTCTCTGTGAGAGGGAGTGGGCTATAATACAACACGCGGGCTCAGTGCGGATTGGTGGATGTCGCATGTCTTCAAATTTTTGGTCCTAGGACATGCCGGTTTCCTCACGATGTTTTCCTTCACCGTTTTGAAAGCAGTGGTGAATGTGAAAGAAATTCTATTCTAGAATTTTTATACCAGTTCCAGTTGCTATTAAATACGGAAGCAGTACAAACAATAAAACCGCCTTGAAAGATAACGGAGTTTTAGTTATAAGCAAAGTCCAAACAGTTAACAATCACCTTAGGTCACAGCGGGATGCCAGTATAGATGACCTCTGATTGAAAGTCCTTAGGATACAGCGCAAAAACGACAGCAACATTTACTTCCACATCCATTGCATGCATTCTTAATGAGGGAACTTGAAAAGCTGGTTTGGGGAAGGCAATGGAAGTAAAAATGTTCGAAGGTTGTATTTCGTCAGCGTGTTGGTCAAGCGCAATGTTTGAGCAAGCTTACAGAATGCTGGGAATTTGTTCTGTAGTTTACTTTTAGTGTGTTTTGTACTTTCTTGACTATGTCCAAGTCAGGGTTCATAATAGGAACAAGTACTATTGTTTGGGCTTATGGGAAACTGACTTTGTTACACTTTCATGTCTAATATTCCTGAACATTTATTGAATTTTGGTACAGATATACTTACATGGGATACTAGAAACGGTTATAGGCAAATTATTTTGTTTAAAAATAGTAGCTGGGAAGAACTGCATCTGGGGGCAAAGCCGCTGGGAAAAGCTAATAATGTGTATTAGTGAAACGCTGTTGTTAAAGATCGTGGACTCTGTATAACGGGTTCCAAACTTCCAACATAAACTTTTTTAAGGTAGTTCTTACGGGTCACTAAAATTAGCCAAACAATCTAATTAATTAAACAGTTATCTGGCCGGTAGCGTGCCGTGTTAAATCAACGATATCATGGTGTTTTAATAGAAAAATATGTCTACAAACGCCATTTACTTTTAGTATTATGATGATCATTCAAATTAACTAAATTCTCCTGTTTGACAGGAAAGTTATTTACCATTATTATTATGTTAATAGTCACCTTAGGATAATGTTGACAATTTAATCGCTAATGAGGCCGGGTTAATTAATAAACTTGTTTCTATAAAATTAATTACTAAATATTTCGATCAGAATTCAATTTACTTACGTAAGAAGCGGTTTGACTTTGTGCGAAAATTGTTTTAAAAGTAGCTGTGAACGGTTTGTTCTACAAAAGTTAGAAGAGATTTAGCATAATATTATGCATATCAAATGGAACACTTTATATCATGAAATATCTTTCTTTTCTAAAGTTTAACATTATGATCATCATTATTTAACATTATGCTTAACGATGTTTAATAACAGAGCAAAGGTATAAAGGGTATATTATGTAAGAGGTAAGGTTTTAGAAGAAAAAATATCTAAAACTACTTATAGCATGAGCAGTTTGCCAAAAAACTTTTACCGATGAAAAAGTTCGCCGTTCAAAATTATTTTTCTTTTACGGAAACTTAATCGTAGGCAGAAATAAGTCCCAGCCAAACATTTTTGCTAAACTTCGATTAAATTGATGTAATATTAAATAAATCACACTAATTACATACTAAACAAGATATATTTACAGTTCAATTTAGCACGCAATGTGCACAGCAATCACTTGAAGAGGATCGGCTGTACCTACTTCACAAAGTGAAGAAGTCCTTGTAGAAAGATAGACATTCCAATTTGCAGATTACGCTGCTAGTTCTGCCGTTTAGTAGTAGTATTTATAAGACAAGTATGACACATAACTTCTAGATAACGGTACTATAATATATTGTACGTACCAGACTACAAACATTCAATTAGTCCGTAAGCTAGATAATCACAGAGGGCCAAAGCCTGCCGGGGTCGCGGGATTATTTCCTTACAGTGACCCCGGAACATAAATGGCTGCTGAAAGACACCATGGATTTTAGTCAGTAAAAGCCTGACAGTCCCTCCCGCCCTGCCCGGGGTGGGAGGACTCATTTGATGATTTTACCACGTTAAAAAAAAAGCTAGATAATCAAAAATATTTGAATGACTTAAAATCTTCCAAAACTCTAAATTGACAGTCTTATTCAATTTACTGAATTTATAAACGGAAAAGATAGCCTGCCTTTTTTCGAGGAACTATCAAATGACTCCTGCTCTGGTGGTTGGTCTACAAAGACCGGTTTACGTAATGACGACACCTTGGCCTATCCTGCCGCAGTATCTGACATAGGAATCCTCCCTAAACAAACTTGTCCGGTGAGGACCTGCATGAAGGCCACTCCTTGAAGAAAAGCTGCGTGGTCAGGCCCTTTTTTCATCTTGTGAAAATCCTCATGGACTTCCTCCGTCCGGGGAAGACTGAGTTACATGTCAGAGTCTACTGACTAAAAACACACTGCTGCCTTCTGCCAGGGATACGGCAGGGGGTACATGCGTTATCACCTCTCCCAAGATCTACTTTTGCGTCCAGTAGTATTGTTAAATTTTATGACAATATCAACAATTCAACAGGCTATTAGGCTACAGGGAAAAAACTTTGTGTTTTTTATGTTTATCCGAATATCGTAATTGGGTATGAATATTACATCACTGGCCATGCTGGTCAAAAGAGCCCATTATCCTTTATCAAACTGAACAAGCTCGTAGTTATATTTTTTTGCTTTCATATTACATGTTAAAATATGTATATTTACAGAAAACAAACCGGATTTACGAAACAGTGGTCGAAAAAACTATAATAATAAAAAGGTCGACAAGGAGTCTTTGAAATCACTTTTGCCTTAACTAATAAGGGTTTATTTTCCGATGGCTTAAAGGGACAAGATAAAGGATGAGCCTCGCTACAGATTACACGGCTTTTAGAGACGAAACTGAGGGTTTTAGGACGAAATTAAATCTATCAAAGAAACTTTTATTATTCTGTGTATCGTTTCAGTTTCAATAAGAATATTGAATGACTGAATAATTCTGCGACAAAATTGGCTCGACGACGCATAAAAATGGTAACGAAGTGTACATATTTTTGTCCTGAAATCAAATTCTTGGCGATTGACGTCAAAAGAAATATGCTGAAAAGGAAATAAATATGTATTTTTTTTAGGTTATGTTCACTCGGATTCGCGAATTGTTTTCATCAAGCCAGTGTTTAAGGTGAACCTCCAACCAGCCCGTGAAATTCAAATTTTCTTACGTTTTTTGCAGTTTGCAGGCCAGTGACATGTTGTAACTTTATCAAAATATGAATTGCGGTAATAACAAGTAAATTTTAAATATAAAAATTATCAAAAAATTCGCTCCATCAGCTCTCACATAAAAAAGGTGCATATTGTTAAAATCTCCGAAATCTAAATGATGCACCTTTTCTATGTGAGTTACAACATACAAAAATCGTAAGAAAATTTGAATTTCGCGGGCTACATCGACGCAATCACGTTAACATAACTGAGTAGTTTTAAAATGGAGAAGATAAAACTTTAATTTGAAAATACAACTTTTTGCTACCATCAATGTTTTACAAGTAATGCTGAAACCTGATTGTACTGAAAAAAAGATTTCATTTTGCATCACGTTTTCCTGAATAATACAGATATGTAAGCACTGGTTTAAGTTAAATATTTTCACTAACATTTTCATTCCACATTCAGGAAATGCAAAAATATTTTTGGCATCTCGCCAAAAATGTGCGCTATGCCACACAATTTGCGGAATTACGACACCACCGCTACAGAAAAATTAACCGTACTTCAAAGCAGTTGTATTAAAGTCGACAAAGATACATTTTCTATGTGTATTTTTAAGTTAAAACTTCTTAATTGTCTACTTTCAAAGGTAATCTTGAAGATCAATTAGATAACAAAGCCGTGAATTAGGAGATTCATTTTGTTGACTCGACCTCAAGCGTCTTCGTTTCTTAAGAATCTTAAGCTAGGAACACATTTCGCTCACCTCAAGCCACTTTCCAAGCGCTCATGGTTGACATGCCTAGAGCACACTTTATCCGTGTGTTGGAAATCTACCCATGGCTTTACATTCGAAGCAAATGGAGGTAGTTTTTAGTAGTGGAATTGAAGAAATGAAATACCTACCCAAAACGTACCATACCATATTGTTTGAAAATGTTCAATGAATGGAAAAATGTGTCTGATAGTGAGTTCCTAAAGAAAAAATAAATAGGTTATGTGGCATTAGGATCACAATCTGGACAGAAATCGACAATGCTGAACAGCATTCAGCCTATGCTGACTAAATTATCGCCTGAAACCATGCTGAGTTCAGACGAGAGCGAAGGATTTGACAGCTGTGTCAGCCTATGCTACTTAGCATTCGCCATTTTTCTTTTAGTGCTGATCGGATATTGGATCGGCTAACCGTACCCTATGATGCATATGGACCGATAAATTCCAGTAATGGAAATGCTGTACGCTGATTAAGCGATGCTTGAACCCAAAGCACATATACATATTGTATGATTTTCTTTGAAACTCACACGGCAAGTCCAGCTGAGTCCGATCGAGGCATGTTTGTAAGAATTATTTGAGTTAAAATATAAACATTGACTCGATAGATCAATATTTTTCTTTAGCTTTCGAATACGGGTGAAATGAGCTTGAGGTATTCAAAGACATGGTAAAAGTTATTGGAGACAAATATTTGGGATCAAAGCGTTGTTTATACAATTTGTTAATTAGAAGTCCCGTCCGAGTAAAATATTTGACCTGACTATTCTATGAATTCTTATTTTCATTTCAGAGACTTTATTTTGCCCTTATCATGTTTTCAAGCTAAATAATTATGTGAATAAATATATCCTACCATTACAAACCTCCAAACCATTAAAAAAAAAAACAAGGAAAAACACTTTAGTTTTCCTTTTTACAAGTAATTTCTTCATCCTCCGACTCTCAAACCGAAACCTGGCCCAAAAAGTTACATCTCAATTCCCAGCAGTCACCAATTATTCAATTTACTTTAGTAAATCTCTTTCCTGTACCAACGCAACGGTAACGGAAAGCGAAACGCAACTAAAATAACATGTTTCAAGACTCGTAACCATTAAAATACCGTCGTCCCACGCATTCTGAGCCTACCACACATCAAACACGCCATAACTGTCTTTATAACTGAGAGGAATAGGTTCAAAATCTTTTAGCGTCTCTCGCAGCAGGTCCGCAATCGTGTCCATAACAGATATGCCAATAACTGGTATAATATCGATAAAGGAAGAAGTTTTTACGTTTTATTGATGTTCTGACGTTACTGAAGGGCCTTGAGTTTTGTAAGGAGGAGGTTATTGATTGTCGTATGACGGACTATACTTTATTTATTTTTCTTACTTTCCCGTCCATTTTAAGGGCCTCGATTGATTTATCATCTTTATAACAATGGAATTCGTATTAAGCCAATAAATGTATTTTTTCCTTACATTTATTTTTGTTTTGGCTGCTCTAAAGACCAATTTCAGGTATTTTTACTTTCTTTTACAGTTTTTTTTTTTCTGTTTTTGCTAAACGCAAAAACAGAAAAAAAAAACTGTTCCTTAGTTTTCTTTGAAGTTATTGTAAGAGCTACAGTATTTCTTTGTTTCTTTTTAAAACTACGGTGAATAAAAAACTGTAAATAAAATGAGTTGTCAAGCCGTTACAGCTACAACTATAAAACTATATTTTCTGCTCTTTCCGTAATGACAGCGAGTGCAGACACCATAACTGAGAAATGGAACGAGATTACTGCTAGGCTGAAATTGTCGCGCTGACTTGCAAACTAAGACTATGCTGGCCTAACGGTGGAGGTAGAAACTAGAAACCAGGCTAAGAAAGCCATGGGAGTACTTTGTCAAAGTTATTATAATAGCTGTAAAATATATTATATAAGTACTTCAAGTTAAACTTTCTCATGAAAATAACAAAACTCATACTCATGAATTACCATCTTTTGATCTATCAGCTCATGGAAAATTATTTATTTTAGATAATTAGAACTGTATTTCGTTTTTCCTTACAAGGAATAATTGATTTAGTTATCTAATAACTTTCATATTCAATAGGCACAGATTTTTCGCTACGATTTTTTATTTTTTCTTATTTATTCATCAAGGGTCAGGTTTTACCACTATCGTCCTGTTCGATGTACTCCAATTTGGACATGTTCCCCCTTAAATATTAATAAACGTGGACTAAAGTTACAACCAGGGTAATCCTCGGACCCACCATAATTTTTTTAAGGATTAACCTTGGCGTAACTTTAGTCCACGTTTATAAGGGGGGTTGGGTCTGATTGGGTGCATACAGGCTGTTAGTAAAAGACCATTTTTATTTCAATGGGGAAGGCAAGTGTCAAAGTGAAAATGACAGTTTGGTCCCCAAAGAACTGTAAAATCAAAGGAATTTTCAGAAAAAAAAAACATTTATTGATGTAAAATGACTAGATGTTGTGTAATAAGCTGTAAAAATGATGGAATACACTTTTCAAAATAATATCTACTTTTCTTTTGGAGGTTAAGTACCAGTATTGCATCGCTCGAAAATCGAAGAATTATCACCTGGAACGAGTTTTGTAATAGTTGTGGTGTTAAGAAATTAAATATAGTGTGATATTTCTCGAATCTAAATAGAAAAAAAGGTTAAAATTACTGACTTAAAACATTATGATATTTTATCAAAATAGAAAGTCAAAACCAGCATTATATTCTTGATAAAGGAGAGGACAGGTAAAACATACCTAAACTCAAAAATTGAAACCTCAACTACAAGTAATTGTGGATTTATTACGGTAAAATCAAATGTATAACCACTCAATTAAATCACTTTTTTCCTCTTGTAGATGCGCCGCGGCGTCTTAATTCTTCTTTTAGTATATAGTACTTGCATGGACGAATAATTTTCCATATTTGTTTTGTATTTATACTCAATTTTTATAACAAATAATCTTGTTTGTTTTTTTGTACAAGGTAGACGTGGGGACCAACTATCGCAGCGCCATCTACGATTAGCTTTGAGTTGCCATCCCCATTGATTTAACGATGACGAGATATTGTGACCGAGGCACGCCTAGAAAATTTTGGCGTGACGACTTGGATACGCTTTTTCAGGATTTGCCGAAAGCACAATTGCAAAATGCAGAGAGGAAAGAGTGGAAGGTGAAGTGTGAGACCTTTGCCCAGTAGTGAGACAATATTGGTTAACTTAATAATAATAACGATAGCTAACCATTTTTGTCCTTCTACAATGCAACCATAAAAATGCGGGCATGCATTATACTTACCGCTTAGCAGTTTCGTAATTGTTTTTAAAATTCAGCAATTATCATTGTTAACGATAACGAAACAGACAGCTAAGTAGGTTAGTGCATCGATAATAAATCTTTATCTACGCACTACTTACTTTTCTATTACAAGCGTTGATAGGCTACCAGTTTTGATGCTACTAAGTTTTATCTTTGTAATTTAAAACAATTGATTGTTGAAAGTTATATATGCTGACGAAACTAGACAGCAGAAAACTGTTGAATAACGATCGAAGTTTATAAAACTAAGAATTTTATCATAAATAGACTATTAACACGCGAGGAAGCACTAACACTGTCTTACATAATACAAAAGATGTTATAAAATGTAGAACAAAATATTCAAAAGAAAACTTTACTACATGCATCTAGGCCAAATTAAAATAAGTGGACTTCCACCACAAATTGGGCTGTTCCAATCTTGCCACTTGCCAGCTTCGCGCGTTCAAACCAAGGTGCGGCCACGGTTTGAATACTACCATAAAAATAATCACCGCGCACTCTCCCCCATTAGGTCGATACAAAGCAATCTATTTAATTAGAACTGAAGTTCCGAAAGTTTATTACTATGTAAATCATGGACTAAAGGATTCCGAGACCAAACCCAAAAGTTTTAATAGTTCCTAAACGACCAGTTTAGTTTCTGTCCTGTTTGTTGTATTTGAATTTATAATCAAAGTACTAAAACCAGATAAATTGTTTTTGGACAGTTTAATTCATAGTTTCCCACTCCGAAAGGGAACGGCATTTAATAATCCAGGAAACGAAACGTTGAATAAAACGGCGAATATCCAAACACAAGGTCTATTGCAGAAACTGGCGGGCGGACGGCAAACCGCGAACGGTCCAATTTCTAAGCGCTTCCGGAAATAGCCTGGGTGCCTGGTTGCAACATGGCGGGCGCTCGAGCGTGCTTCCACTATCATTAGTTATTCGACGGAGAATCACTGCAGTTTCGAAATTGAACAATTTCACCAAGGTCTGTACTCGTATGTAACGTTACCCACCGGAACAATGACCGCTGAAGAAGTGTTTGCATGACGTTACCTAATACGACAATGGCGTGCACAGTTTTGACAGCCACATGATTTGCACGATTAGATGGGTTGGCCCAGTTCTATCGAGAGTGGTTATGATAATCATGAGATTGCACGCCTGACAAAGTGCCAGTTGTGTAGGACATCAGATAAATGATCCCTGAACATTTTCGTGACGGAGTACACCAGCAACAGTCCAAATTAATTCGGTCTGTGTCGAATTAAACCTGTTAATTTGGCAAATATGCAAGGCCTCTTCGATAAAATGAATGGCCCGTAAGGAATGTGGCAATATTAAAATGGTGCTTCTATTCCAATAAATAATTTCGGAAGCGCAAAATATCCACGGCGAATTGAATAAAAAATTCCATCATACACGTAAAGACCAAGACTGCGTGGCCAATCGAAAAGGACTAATTGTATGTAATTGGACATTATTGGGCTTCTGGAATCCCCCAAAGGCAATCAACTATAACCAGTTTTGAAATTAGCGATGCAAAATGAGTCAGAGGCATTTTTTTATCACGTTTTAGCGTCTGTCTGTTTTGCGCTTGTAATACCAATTTGAGACAACTAAGTAATTAGGAAGTCTATTCCGAGCTGGCAGCAGAGTCGTTGACACATGCCCCGGCCATGATAAACGACTACTATGAAACTATTATGCCTTTAAGATCCAGTCCTAATTAATAAACCGTTTCAAAAGACCATCTCAATTTGAAAGTAAGATCGAAAATTCGAAACTACTCCTAGATGTTTTGAGAAAATGGATTTGGCACGAAAATTGCATTTTTAAAGAGGTTGCTCTAAAAATATTACGTTGAAATTGGGTCAGCCTTTTCGTTCAGATGAATATTCTTTTGTCTTGCCAGCAAAGTTGTTGGAGTTTTACAATTTTTCCAATTTACTGCACAGTGAATCTTGGTTAGTAGGTTTGGTAGTAGGTTTTAATGTTCTAAGACTTTGTCTTTGACAACTTGTTGGAACATTTTCTTGTTCCCGGTACATTCCTGTATTTTTACTGTTTCTGATTGCTTGTATCATCTGAGTTAAGTTGTTAATTAGATAACCATAAAAACTTCATTGTATTTAGCTAGGAATGTCTTCAAAGCATTCCTTAAAATGTCACAATGTAACACAACGGGAAGCGAAACAAAGGTGGAACGAGCTGGCAAACATTTTCGGCGATCGATTTTGTTATTCACTTTAGCAAAGTTCATCGTTCTTGAATCAAGGCCATTTCGCTTAAGCTAATACTTTGCCGTGCCCCTAAGGATGTCCCTAACTATTTGGAGCATTGACCTCAAGCAGTGGCACACATTTTGGACCCCTTAGGTGTGCCCAAATATGCCTTGTAGCCCTCGGCAAAACCATTATGACCGCCCCAGCTTTTTCCCTTTGGATTTGTTAGAGTAATAGTAGCAGTATACCGTAAAAACTTGGTTTTCCAGAGTTTTTATTTTTATGGCTGTTTCGTAAGTATGTACAATGGTATATTATGGGTGGAAAATATGGTGTGTAGAACATTTTTTAAAGGTTGGGAAAAAAAATCCGACTAGTGGTTTGATTAGAACAGCAAACTCCGAGTCACGTTGCAACAATTTGATATTTTTAACACCATTCATTTTTAAAGTTGCTTCGTCAAAAATACGTGACCGCTACATAGTTTCGTAAATTAAAAGCGACATGCATTAGCCACAAAATTACATTTTAATACTGCTTAAACCTCGAAGATAAAGATATTGTAGTGGCGTAAAAACTATGTCAAATATGTCCCCCAGTTGTCCTTGTGTGAGTCACTTAGTACTTAGCGACAGTAAGTAATAAAATCGCTACTGCAACAAAACTTCTGTTGCTCAACCTGTATTGAATACTTTGTATGTGTAAGCAAAAAGAAATAATGTACTTTAGCATTACGATTTTATGAGTTCATGAAGGTTTTTCGAGGCAATGTGGTTACTTTACCGCAATGGATGAACTGAACAGCTGATGTGGTCTTAAATGCGGTATATTTGCGGATTGTAATCTTTTGCCGTTGCCATTTTAAATTGCGGGTTTGATGAACCTTCATGGAACTTTTAAATGGTTTCTGCAGTTTTATAACCGAGTTCTTATAAAGGATTTAGAAAAACAGGTTTCAGATAGGAATGTGAAGAAAACTCGGCAGGCCGTTGTACCTGCACGTAACATGAGAAACGTGCCGCTTACGGATAGAGGAAATTATCGGACGCTTCCTAATCAACTTTGTATTTCTCAACGAGGCGGATCCTCTCAGTATAGCGTAGTTTGTGACTAATATTCAGCCTTGTTTTTGAACTTTACTGGTTGAGTCAAGTCATAAGTCCATCATCATTATTTCAGTCCAAAACCACATGGTATATATGCCGTACACGATTCTTCTGCTACACTTTCCTATTCAGTCATCCCGATGTTTCCCGCGTATTTTACGATATAATTAACACAATGACCTTTGGGATCCTCTGAGTCAATTCTTCAAGAACGATCCCTCGTCTTCTTTCAATAACCTTTGCAATATCAAGTGTTTACAACTTTGAGCAGGCAATTATTACAACAGCCGTATTTTTGTTCACTGTGTAAGCTAAATCGGCTACGTAAACGCGAGTGAACCGGTCTGGTGACAGGCGCAACGACCTTGCCGTGAGTCCGTTCAAACCAAATCGGCCCGTCGACTGTTATCCCAATCCCGAATTCCGTTGATGCCTTTAATCTGGGCCAGGCCGGATTACCGACTTAGCTGGCGATGGTTCACGATATGCTTGTTTGATACGAGTTTTTGCGAGGCCACTGGTCGTTGTTTTATGTCTTCATTTTCGGTGACAAATTCGATGTCTGACCGGTATTGTAAGGTTCAGATTATACAGTTGCTTGTAGATAATTTCACGGCTAATCTGGTGGGCAATTCTTTGGATAACAAGGCTTGATACAGGTTTCCACGCCTTTTTCAAGAGTAAAATATATGGTTCTTTCAGATTTTCTCTGTTTGGATGTTAGTTGCGCTTAGTTTTTAAAGTAATCATCACGTCAAAATGTCAGCGATAAACATAACGGCAGGTTTCTTTAGTAAGTAAAAAATTCTGTCAGTTTTTATCATAAATTCTTCATTTTTTGCAGTGTGTCCGTGTCAAAAGAGATTCCGCCTTAAATCTTCAAACATTTGCCGGATTTTAAAATGGACCAAGTACAAAGAATTTGGTCTTTTATCTAATAGTAGAATTCATTATGCGTAATATCTTAGTCAAACTGTGACAAACTTTAGGCCTACAAGATTATCGCTTAAACGCTTTAGGCATTTAATCCCAGAATCTTGAGTAAGCCTTTGATAACTAGGTACTTCATAATCTGATGGTTACATGTAGTTCAAGTTTGATGAAGGCTTTAATTAAATTGACTATGTTCATATAGGGATTAAATTTGAAATCTAGACTATGTTTGTGGTTCGAGGTAACATATGAGTAGTAACATAAGCTTCTAGGTAAAGTTCTGTACTTAATTACATTGGGTTGTAAGCGTGATTTTTCTACGTAAGATTTACGTATTGGTATTTCCATCTTTTGAGGTTCTATGCATATTTTTATGACGTAAATGCAGTGACGTATTTGCCCCGTTTCTGAGTAAAATGAAATAAGTGCTGGAAGATAATGGTGATTTTAAAAAATAATGTATGACCGTGATGTGGATATATACCAGGGCTGGAGACACAGGAGCTCCTGGAAGACAACATGGAGGCCTGTACCCAGCAGTAGAACTGGGGCTAATTAACAAAAAAAAAATCTGGTATCCAATAGCAAACTATCTTCAAAATAATTAGCATATAGCTCGTTTTTTCATAACTTTTTACACCATTTGGGGCGCATTCATTTATTTTTTTTGTATTTCTTTCCTTTATTTACCACGATGCGATGCTCGGTGACTGTAATCAAGGAACCAGCCATCCTACAAAAGATGCCTTTAAGGCTTATTTTGCAAGCACCAACATCCTGGATACGAAATAATTATGTAGTTTACGTAAATAATGAATACTATCTTTGAATATATTTACGGACAGGTTAAAAAAAACAAGTGATGCCCAATTTCACGTACCGTTATCATGGTCCGACCCAAATAGTACTGTTTTAATTACTATTTGATATTACTCACATGTAGAACGACTGGTATTTAAGTACTCTGTCGTTTTTTGTTACCAGTCCAGTTGAGAACGTGTTCGCGTGATTATTAGTGCAAACGAAATGAGATGAAATTAAAGTTTGTTCCGAAAATTATGATTCTAATCAGTTCTAATTTTGTTTGTGTTGTAAATTATGTTTGAGTTACTTATCTGCGATTTACGACGGAATTTCTTACGCCATATTCTTGCAAGTGATGAGAAAAAAATATACATTTGTATTATGTGACACAGTCGTAAAATAAACGACACATAAAAATAATTTTAAATGTCTTTATCAAAAAACTTAAACGGCCTTTTATTCACTGGATGTACGACACCAATTTTATTATAGTCGTAAAAAGTAACTTTTAAAAATTCATAAACTACCATTGTGAACAAACCTTAATTTTTTAAATAATTCATTTTAATAACATTGAGTGACCATAAATAAATGATGAGTCCTCAGCCTAAAAACAAAGTAGGTTTATGTAAAAAAATATAACATGATTTCTAAGATTATGATGGTAAACATGGCAGTTAGCCAAATAGGTGACCGCTTGGTTCAGTCGGCTGATACGATTGGCTAAAATTAACTACGTGTTAATGTCTTTAACAATCCATTCAGGAAATGAGATAAGTACATTAAAAATAGAGGGGAAATGAGGTGACTGATGAAACTGCTAAAAAGAGATTGTTGGAAGATAAAAAAATTGTAACAAGATAATTGCTGCAGAATTATGATATAGAAGTCGGACACAATCATGTTTTATTGATAAATATTTTTGAAAAGGAATAATTCCAATATGATTTTTTTTTGATGATGTCAAATAATTCAACTTTAATTCTCAATTGTATTTTTGTAAATAAATGATTAAAAATAAAAATCAAACCCTGGTGTTTGCTGTGAAGCAATAATTATGGGTATAACTACTATATTAGTATTGAGTAAGTATGCTTTCAGAAGTGTAAGGGAAATATCTGTTATGACGATAAAGCAAAAGTTATTATTAGGCCTACATACATTGTTTTCAATATTAATTAATTGAATAAGTTGACAGGATCGGTGGTAATTCCCCAATGACATATTTGATCAGTTATTTTATTACTCAGATACCTAACTGCAGGATAAAATACAGTCAACAGCAATTAGGTAGGATTTATATTGACGTATATGCACGTAGAAAGTAGGTAGGTATTGTTGCGGAGGAAATAGGCTCTTTAACAATCTTCAAGAATGTTTGCGGTGTGTCAATTCTACTGGTTTTGCGTTTCATATGCAAAATATGGATATATGTAAAAATTGGATGTTGAGTTTCAGACATCAGCCGATTATACAACACAATAGAAGTTCTACTAAGCTATAATTTTATTGAACTCCTTACATATTTATGTGGTTAATGTACAATAATTGCCAACTCCCACCAAAATATGCAAATTAAGATATTGTTATAAAAATAAATTAAATGAAATAGGGTGCTATCCTCATCTTTAGTTGTTGTATTTTATGGCAGATCAGAATATTTTATAAATTTTATCTAGACGCACCTACATAGTGCATGTGCTGTTTTACGTAGTGCAAGTTACGTATTACATATTCAAGCCAAAATGTACTTTGGACATAACATACAATCATAAAGTTGCAACCAATGCTAGAGTTACGGCCATTAAATAGGAAACAAATATGCTATTGGCAATTAGCTAGTACTGGCCTTGTACAAAGGTGCCATATGTCAGTGATGTCATGAAATAAATACTGTGGTTAAGTAACTTGTGATACTGGTATTTAAAAATGTGCACAAATATTGTTAGTAAATCAACGCAATCCACAAAGAATCTCTCAAGCTGGAGGAGGGTTTTACCCAAGAAGGATTACACACCAGTAACAAATAAATTTATATTTAAAAAAAAAGATTTTCTTTTCATAAATTAACTTTTACATATCGGCAGAACCCGCTCAGTGGTTATTTTATAGTGATATACAGATAAAACTTATAACTTAAACTGCATACATATTTGTTTATCACAATATACTATTTATAGATATGACATAATTTTTATTTGATTTAGTGGTGAGATAATAACATAATTGTGATAAACATAGATATTTTATTTATTACATGCATTTGTGTATAACAGGATATTGATTATAAAATTGAATTTATAATCAAGCTGAATAGATTATTTACTAAGGAAAATTGGAATGTATTTTATGATTTGTTGTTAATGTTTTTAATATTAATTTTACTCTTTTTTATCATAAAAATTTTTATATGTAAATAATAAATTAAGCCAACATTAAATCAATTTCTTAAGATACCTACTAAATTGAATATTTTAATAAAACTTAAGTAGAAAGACAAATACACTCGGTTCCAAAAATAACGGGTCAGTCACATAAACCCGAATATCTCCCGAACTATGTATGCCATCCTAATGATACGAAGACTGTTAAATTGAGAATTTAATTATACAGATAAAAAATAAAAAAAAACTTAGTTGCACCCACATTATCAATCTCTAAATTAAAAAAAAACGAAAGTAGTCATATTTTTCTTAAGATTACATTTTTTTATGATTGTTTTTTTGGTGTTTTTAATCACTTTCCTCATATTTTAATAATTTGTATTGCTTCCACGAGCTCTTCTGACAGCTTCCAGGCGATTAGGCATGCTGTACACCAAATTTCGGAGCCGGTGCTGAGGAATATCTTCCCATTCCTTGTTTGAGCTCGGGAAGCGTGATTGGTGGGGGGTTTCGACCTTTCACGCATCTCTGAAGCTCGTCCCAGGCGTGCTCGATGGGGTTTAAGTCCGGGCTTCGCGCTGGCCACTGCATGAGTTCTATACCGACCTCTTCAAGGTAGTCATGTACAATTCTGGCGGTATGGGGACGCGCATTATCATGCATTAATATGCCAAGCCGGTCCATCCTGGCCATAAAAGGACCTACATGTTAATTGAGGATCTCTTCCACGTACCTCTCTGCATTTAGAGTTCCATTTTGAATGAGTACCAGCTCGGTGCGGGCCTCAGCAGAAATCCCAGCCCAAACTTGTACGGAGCCTCCACCGTACGCCACTTTTTCCTCCACACACGCTTGATGGAAGCGCTCCCCAGGTCTTCTGTACACCAACTGCTTACCATCTTGCTTATAAAGCATGAATTTAGACTCGTCCGTGAACATTACCCTACCAATCGTCTAGTGTCCAGTTTAGGTGCTGGCGCACGTATCTCTGTCTTGCAATTCGATGTCCCCGTTCCAGTTTGAGCCCATTTGCGGGCCTCAATGGTTTAAAATTTGCTTCAGCAAGACGTCTTCTTACTGTTTCAGCGCTTAAATTGCCACCTCTAAAGGGAATAAAGTGAGTTTTTAGACCAACAGCAGTTTGAAAACGATTTCGGAGCATTGTAGCCACCAATTGTCTATCTTCCCTACAGCATGCCTAATCGCCTGGAAGCTGTCAGAAGAGCTCGTGGAGGCAATGCAAAGTATTAAATGAAGAAAGTGATGAAAAAAAGCAAAAAAACAATCATAAAAAAAAATGTAATCTTAAGAAAAATATGACTACTTTAGTTTTTTTTAATTTAGAGATTGATATTGTGGGTGCAACTAAGTTTTATTTTATTTTTTATCTGTATAATTAAATTCTCAATTAAACAGTCTTCGTTTCATTAGGATGGCATACGTAGTTCGGGAGATATTCGGGTTTGTGTGACTGACCCGTTATTTTTGGAACCGAGTGTATAATATTGCTAAGACTGAATGTTCACTCATTCAGTCAACTTTATGACAATCATTATTATATCCAATGGTATTTTTGACCGTGGGAAAATTGTCTAAAAGGAAATGTTTATTATTACATTAGGTCAAGAACACACAAGAAGAAAATTTTAGTGGCCATCAGATAAAAAAAAACAGTGTCAATGATAGACATTAAAATTGTTTACATTCGAGTTCTAATGACTTGAGAATAAGGAAAGTGTGGAAGTACATATAGAACATTTATGGATGTATCAGTTTTTAAATTATAGTGAGTTTTTTTATAAGTAAACTACGGAATTTAGAGAGAAAAGTTTGGTGTGAATTTCAAAAATAGTTTCTAACCTTAGTTTTTATTATAAGAAAATACTTATCACCTTTCCATTAAGTTTGTGGTGCAGAACAAAGTGAAATATGTTGCACGAAACTGTCTAATGGGTACATAAATACCTCTCACTGCGATTTCTCAATTTATATCAAACTTTTCAGTGGGAAATAGAGCATAAAGCATGTTCAATTCAGTGTTTGTTACATTCAAACAAGTTTTTACAAACACTTGTCGCTATAAGAACGTAAGACAGGTTTTATGGTGTGTACTCAGGCCTTAGCAGAGTCGTGGAGGAAAGAATCTTATCAGAATCTTTGCAATCTACTGTAATCTTCCGTTATCTCGGTGGCGCTTGGCTGTCGCATATCACGCGTACAGCCTTCGTGGCATTAAAAAACCGACACAAGAGACTTAAACTACACATGTAATAAGTTCATGAAGTAGCGCGATTTACCTTTAGTCCACAACAATTAAATAAACAGCAAACCGTAATCCAATATTTTATTATCCCGTGATCCTGTTACAGCGAGGGCACAACAAACATTCTTTACCGAACAACACTTACAATTTAGTCACTAATAAACACACAATACCACAAAATGTTAATAGAAAATTTAATATTCACATAAAAACACCGAATTATGAGAAACTAGATTTATTTCAACACTAAAATTCGGCAACGGTCGTTAGCATCCCGTTCAAGTTGAAACATCGGCCATCACTAAAAATGTTGCCACAGTATGAAAGTCACGTTATTCCCACTTCTTGACTCACGTGTATTTTTATTACCGCTTCAAAATATTAAATGTCCCTGAAAAACATTACTAAAGATTGAGTTTATTTCAATTTATAAAATAACACAGTGACGGTTGGTACTAGCTAAACACTTATATGAAAATAACAGCTTAATAATTATGTCTCTGAGGTGCAAAACGAGTGGTCGCTGGACTCATTTAACAGGGAACCCGGGTGGCCCTGGAACGTAATGGGTTATTTATGGAACACGGTGGATTTTAGGCAATACGAGTCTGAGAGTTCTTTCGGGACGGAAGAACTCATTTGATGATTTTCCTCCAAAAAAGAGTGAAACAACTTGAATTTATGGACTCACTTCACTTTTAACTGACTGATAATACCTAATTTTGTTATTTTTGTGCAAATGTTTAGTATGATGATATAGATAGGAGCTTATTTTTTTTTTTTTTAATATGGGGTATGTAATTAAGAAACAATATTATATATATTTTTTATAATGTTATAAATATAGTGCAACAATATTTCATTTAACTCCACATTATGAAACATATTTTTACCTGAACATAATTCTGATTGTAGATTAAATTTTGACTTCATTATAATAGCAAAAAAAGAACACAATAATATTAATCTTCATTAGCCCTCCCTTACTTTTAACTTTAAATAATTTACAATTTCAAAGTAGTAAAACACAATTCCACAAAACTTTTAAGACCGGATTTTAATAAAACAAAAGAACTTAATAAACTTATTCACGTCACATCCAAAAAATCAACTTATCCATACATTTTGAACGTGTTAAAGTTTTAAAAAGCGTTGAAAAACTTTAGGCTGGGAAGTAGGAAGGCGTCTATTGACTACCAGATCGAATATCGATGCCTTATATACCCTTCAAACATGCATTTTTGATTGTACCGACAACCGTCATGAGTGAAACTATTAACATTTTGAAAATTTAGAGTTTAATTTTTCACCATTAAATGGGGTAATCTTTATAATGCTGACAACACTGACTTTGATTAATCAAATTCTACGTTCGTTTACACGCATTGGAAAAATAGCGTCAATTATTTTATTTGCATGACGTCAATGGGTCAATCTTCAATTTTTGAACTTCCGTTGAGGATAATGACACCCGATACTTTTACTGCTAGTGCAACCATCCATTGACAAAAAACAAAAATATATATTATTTTAATTACGTTTAACTAAAATGAAATTAAAATAATTTGTATTTTTGTTTTTTGTCAATGGATGGTTGCGCTAGCAGTAAAAATATCGGGCGTCATTGTCCTCAACGGAAGTCCAAAAATTGAAGATTGGCCCCAATAATTTTTAAATCTTAGACTTAGAGCAATGATAATTTATTAGAGTAAATAAATAAAATTGATTACGTGGTTTTCGACGCAATTACTGAGCGACTGACTGCTGCGCTGCGTTTTGCGGGTTTGAGTCCAGTACGAATCAGAAAAAAAGAAAGTACCTAGTTGTTCCGAATTTGTGTAGATAAGTTAGTTTCTGTTTCTAAACGCACCCACGACCGCTACTTTCTGGAGCTGAAGCTAAAGCCTACACACTCACCACGGTTTTTAAACGCGCCGGTGCAGCGTGTTTGACGATACGCACGCAAGTCAGACGCAGCCTAAGAGTGCTTGTACACGGCGCATGTAACCCGCGCAAGTGCCTCAACAAGCACCCCGCGGGTTGATCAAGTAGCTTGCGCATGTTACTCGCGCGGGTTAGATGCGCCGTGTACAAGCACCCTAAAACAAACAACACTCTGATGAAAACGCGCCGTCGACGCACGTTTCTAAAACGCGCTGCACTAGCGCGTTTAAAAAAGCGTGGGTGCTCTTAGCCAAATACAAATGAGTCTATGGCTCTATTTTACATAGTGCAGTGTCCAGTGTGATCCTGATCTTACCTTTCCATAGAAATAGGTGTAGGTTCCGAACTAGGGAGATACGAGATAGGTACTGAATAATTACTGTACTGCCTTTTAGACTTTCACAACCCTGTTAGTAGGTACTGGGTACTAGGATATCCTTTTGATAATTCTGATCATCACGAATTTCGGGCCATTGACTATAAAGCCTCATTTAGACGATGCAAGAAATTGCGTGTGATTTGTGTTACATTACGGACTATTGATGAACAATGAATTCCGCTGATCAAACAAATACCGCAATGTAGTCAAACTTGTACTGTCTAAAAGGGGCTTTGGGGACAGCCGAAATCAACGGCCTTTATGTGATGGTCACCCATCGTCCACTAGTGGGACGAACGGGAATTCGTTATTTATTTTCCCGATGGTCCCACTAAATTTTTTGAGTGGACGAATGGGAATAATTTATTAATTCTTTTTTGTAGTTCTATTGGTCCCATTAAATAATATAAGACCGGTGGTTTTAATAGGTAAAAAAAAACAAATTTGGAATAAAAATCCGTCATTTCAATCACAGTAAAAATCACAGAATCAACTTTGTTATTTATAAAAATAAATTTATAAGAAAAAATTGTATAGCGCTTGTCGAGAACGAAGTGGAGTAAAGGACAAGCAAACTACGAAACAACGAATGAAGATATTTCTGCACTAATCTTTTTAGTGGGACGAATGGCACTAATCGAAGAACATATTCCCGTTCGTCCCCTCTTGAATTAGGAGTGGGACGATCGGGAACAAATTAAATATTATTTTTGTAAATTCCCGTTCGTCCCACGTGGGACGAAGTCGAGTGGACGAACGGGAATACACCTGTTCAAGGGTCGATTCACATAAAGCTGCGACGCTGCACGCTTTTTCAATAGAACAACTCGAAATCTAATTTTATTTATTATTCGACAAGATACACATTCCCTACCCATCGCCGCGTCGCGTCTTAGTGTGAACTAACCCTAACATAGAAGGTAGGGGTCGCTGGACTAACGAGCTAACGTGACCCGTAACGTAAAGGGCTAATGAAGGACACTGTGGATTTAAGTCGGTAGAAGTCTGACAGTCCTTCCTGCCCTGGGTGGGAGGACTAATTTGATGATTTTACCACGCTAAAAAAAACTTAAAGTTTAGTAATTAAAACCACCAGCTATAGAATATTGAATTTAATTTTAACAATTCCTTTGTAACTAAATAAATCGCAACAACGTTATGGTACATTCTCAATAGTCGTATTGCTCGACACAAAACTAATGGAGAAACAGCATACTTTGGACAGAGTACCGATACCAATCAACACTTTACAAAAACATTTTTGATTTAAAATGACATTTAGTAACTTCACTATGGAAAATATAACGCCCTCTACTAATAAATAAATACAATCGCGAGCAAAAGTATGGAATCACTTACTAGCAATTGATACCGGATAACTTCTTAAATAATGGCGTGATTTGAAGTTAAACCTTTAAAATGGTACCGTTTTTATTATTCTTAACTAGTTATTAAGTACTCAAGCTCGGAATCGGAGTAAATGAGTCCATACATAATTATGCTCGCGAGTGTAAAAAACGACGGCCATACTTTAGGAGGGTTTAGTCACAGTATAAATATTAACTTTTACTATAGGATCAGAAGCCTTACTACGAGCTCTTAACGCGATCTAGTTTAGGCTGTGGGAAAGAGACAGAGCTATACGAGTCGTCTAGAGCCATCTCTTTCCCACAGCCTAAAGACTCACGCTTTTAAGAGTTCATGGCAGGCCACCAGTAGTGCTATTCAGTAACGTTCTCGAACTGATTTCATACAAGTGAGCACAATCGAACTTTTCTGTTTTAGGTACAGTAAATCATCACAGATTATGAAAGAAATTCTAAAAACATCACGATTGAAATTCGAACGGAGTCTCATTGAAAATCCGTGATGAACTTTGTGCGAATGTGCGCTCACTCCGATGAAGCATCAACGTTACGGAATAGTACTACAGCCTCCTGCGTGGTTTAGATTCGGGAAGTCATAGCCATTATGACTTATTTTTATTTACTCATAAAAGACTTATCGAATCGAGTCTGCTCCATACATTTATTTTCGAATAACTTGAACAAATGGCTGTTTAATATGCCAAATATTTCAGAATATTCATTGTCAAGAGTAGTACACTTCGTTAAAGTATGTCCTTCATTTAACCAGCCGTGGTGTTTATGGTATGATTCACACCAACCGGCCAAGAAAGAACATTGAAATCTATCAACAGTAAATACAGTTCATATTTTTGCTTGCAAAATTATCTCCGTTGGCATTCCGAGACACGTAGCAACGTGTCCCGTAAGTTGCATGCAAATATGAACTGCATTTACTGTTGATAGATTTCAATGTTCTTTACCGCATTGTAAAATGCCGCCGAGTCCGGCCGGTTGGTGGGAATCTTACCTAAGGCGCCTCTATGATTTTAGTCTTATTGCTTTTTAAATTTCCAATCCCCATAACTAAATGTCATTAGTAGAATCGTATACAGAACCATAGACAGACAAACATAGGATTTGTTTCTTAAAAGTTACATAGATTAAATAGATGAGAGTATAAAAAGGCAGCAACGACCATAAAGCGAATATATTATGTACCTAATTATTACAGGCACGAGTTTTTTTATCCTAACACTGAGTAAAAGAGATAAATGTATTTATATATAAGATACATAGAGCTACCCCGAATTGTAATACATTGCATTTTAACAAGTGATATAAAAGTCGCTGTGTGGTGGTAATTTTGTGGTAAATTGAAACAGCCGCATATTTTAATCAGTTCAAAATCAAAATCTTGACAAAATGTAGGCAAAGGAAAGCAAACGAACATTCTTTGGTATTTCTTCAACAGCAACACATTTTTTCTCTCACTCAAAAGTCGAACTGGAATTGGCTGATTGTGGGCATGTCCACAATTTGTCGGTATACCAAAATATTACCGCCATTCAGCGAAACTATCATTTAAGACAAACGCAACACGACTTTAGTAGACATTGCACTGCGAACCGATTTCAACTTGGCTAACAATCTAGAGGACATGTAAATACCTAAATACTATCAAAAGTTTACTTCTAAAAATTTTGTCACTGAACTTTTGAAAGATTGATATATAAGATATTTTATTTAATATAGGTCTTAAGACGTTGTTAGAAGGATTTTAATATTGAGACTAGTATGTCAACAAGAATACTTTAAAGATGGTAGAACTTATCTCAAGAGCTATAGCCGAAATTGTTCCCATTCAAAAGTACAGATATTGAAATCCCCCTAACAGCGCTTATACACAGCTTATACAAATGGAATTCTCACAATGAAAATACTATCAATAAACAGTAAAAAGATCTGAAAAAATAGCTACATTACGTCACCTCATAAAATTATGTACAATACATTAAAATTACACAAATAAAAATGATCACTTCATTAAAAAAAATATAAAACCTTTTATTTACAACCTCATTTTAAAATCATAATGCACAAGCATAGACAAAGTTCTTTGGTCGATAGTTTGACAGATATGTTAGATATTTGACAATGGTCTTCTTGAATGCACGGGAAAAGATGGAAGACCAAATGATTTTTTTTTTAAACCAAAGAGCAAAATCTATAGTTGTACATTCAAAAATACAGTCTGCGCTTTTGGCACCGAAATAATATTGAACGATTACATTTTACATAATATAGTTTATGATACGATAATGTACATCAAAAGCCTCTTAGTGCTTGGTAAACATTTTAATTATACAAAAGCAGCCCCGTCGATTCAATAACCTTTTCTTATAATTCTTTCAAAGCCTTCTTCCTACCTAGGAATCATTTCCTTGTGATGTGATCACATTTGTAAGGTATTTTTTTATTTACACATAATTATATGTATGTACCTAAATAGTCTTCCTAAGACACGTGGTCCAGTGGTGCCACTTTTCACGAAGCCACTAACCAAGAATTCTGTACATCAACTAAGTAACTCTGCGCGAAAATGATTATTGTGAAATCTAAGCTTCTATTGTGTATTTAAAAATAGTAATTAAATATTAGTATCAACCATCAATTTCCATACTGAGGTAATGTTTCAGAATTTTCTCATATTTTAAAATTTAACATTAAATATTTTCAAATTCTTACTTTCCCATTTAAAGGGAATTTATATGATACTGGATTGGGGCTGTAGTTTATATAAGCTAAAAATATATAGTATATAGCCAATTTAATTGTGATTATTACACTTTTTACAGTAATATACCATACATATCATATTTGGAGATATAAAATACTTAGGGTAACAGCTAAAAATAAGGCTTTTGCTCATGAAAATAATAAAAATACGATATTCAGCCATATTTGTACGCTTTACATAATTACAGCTTTATTTCATTACAAATTTGGCTTTATTTTATTAATTTCACGTAATATGAAGTTTGCAAAACCTAGTCTACACTATGTAACAATTTAAGTAATAAGCAGCCAAACCTTACAATTTCTAGTCATTCCGTAATATATACCCACCTTTATAATATCCGTTAAGTTTGTAAGATCACTTTTATCAATTCATTTTAATAAAAGACAAATAGAAATAAAGATTGAATATAGTGATTTGACATATTATTGTGAATTTTGAATGTGGCGTATTTGGTTTAAGTACAAAACAAAAAATGCAGTTCAATTAATTGTAATAATCTGACGGATTAATAAGATTTATAAGAGGTTATGCTACTTCGTTCGATTCCATCTAAAAATTTCATATGACAAGTAAGAATTATAATGAGACTGCTGCATCTGTGAAATCAAACCGTTGTAAATGCTAAAATAATAAGTGTTTAAAAATTGTTACATAGTGTTTATTTCTTGTCCTAATAAAAATACCTCTAGTGTTTCTATCACTTTCAGAATCTACAGAATATGAATATTTTGTCTTTCCTTTTCAATAATTCACTTTAAATATATTTGTCGGTCATTCTCTCCCGTGTTTATAAACCTGTACTTACTTGGTACAAGTTATGGTTGTTTTTTTTATTCACAGTAATTTTTCCGATTAAAATTTTAACGGTACAGTCACTGATTAGGTCACAAAATCTTCCATGTTAACTATACTTTATTTGGTAAATGTACTTACAAGAAATCTTTATATTGTTGTGTTTTTTTGACGCGACGCTGAGGTTCATTCTATGTCATTACATCAAATTGCATAAAAAAATGTAGTACATAATATCGAATTTTCATTAATGGTGTCGCGGGCTCTATGATGTTCTTCTGATACAAGCCTTGGCTAAATGTCATTTTTCTTTCGACTTCACAAGAGGCACATACATATAATACAGGTTGTGGTTATTTTCCCTTTTGACTTTATTCGGCACATATTCAGTGGTCTATAGTCACATTGGCTGATCTTTTGACTACTTAAATCTTCTATACTCGCTAAAACTCGAGAGCGGTTGGCAAATTTTGGTTTGGAATTATTTTTGGAAGTCCAGGGAAGGTTTAAAAGGTGAGTCAATATTGATTCTGAGGCGCTACTAAGTTTGCCGGGTCAGCTATTTATCTCATATAGACCATTTTCCTTCCGATCTCAGTCCGTACTTGAGGTACATACATATTATACAGGGTGTAGTTATCTCGATACATCTACAGCTTGACATAAAAATGTGGAAAACCGGAAGTCGCCACTGTCTTGGCGCTACCAGCACTTTTAATGTTTTTTTTTTTTTCACTTATTACGTTAGTTTTATTACAGAATAATAAATCTAACAAACCTGCGGTCTTTGTTTCCATCAAATATCAAAGATTTTAATACGCTGTCAGAAAGAAAAATTTTAGTTCCGTTTCAATCCGTTCTGGCCAAGCTGCACATCATCATCTACTATGTTACACGTGTCCACATATCGTTGCCAGCTGGTGCATGTGACCAGGCGTGTTGTCTACGTCTGCTGGTGTCCGCAGCACGCGGTACAGTCGAGGCAGCCCTGCGGGGGACCGCCTCGCGACCGCTATCTCTTGCCGCGACAGCCTCCCGATACTTGCTCCTGGGAAGTGGAATGTTACATTGTTTACCAAGGGAGCAAACAACACTCGCTACGCTCAGGATTAAAAAAAAACTCTCCTTAAAAATAGGAGAGTGGTTTTTTTTTAATCCTGAGCGTAGCGAGTGACGCGAAAGGACGACAGTTGGAAAAAAAAATCGTAAACCTTCCTTTGGAGTTCGCCGTAATAGGATAAGATGATAAGATCACATAATTTTATAAGAAAGTTTTTTTGCACAAAAAATAGCAAACATTCAAAATCATTGTACGGATTGTTTATTAAGAACCAGTACTATAAGACTCGCGGACAGCAAGGTAGTAACGTTTAAACTGATAACATTTTTCAATAGATACGAAAAGTTCTATCTTGCAATATCGGTAATTTGTATGGTGTGCATATTAGTATTCTACCTGTTTTATTCTTCTTTTTTTACTCCACACTAGGAATTTCTTCCTGTACCGTGGGTGCGTTTACAAACATAAAAACTCACATACACACGCACCCAAACCCGAAATAACTACTTGTAGATAATACAGATATTTGTTCCTTGCGGGGATCGACCCCGCAACACTTTTCGCAGCAGTCGATTGCTCAGCTACTGCGCGAACCGTGCCGACACTCTATTTAAGATATTTTTTAGATATTTTTGCGGTTTTAAGCAATATTGTTCATATTACCTGTAATATACGCATGGCTTCTAAAAGCTCTTGCTTATCAGCCAGTAAGCTCGCTGCTTCTTGTTGCGCTGCGTGTACGCACTGTCGTAACACTGATGCCTCTTCTACTTTCCTGTAATTTTAGGTTATAGTTTTCATTTTAAAGGCCTGTGAGGTTCCTAGAGGCGGATAATGGGAGGTTTCACGCAAAGCTCGGCTCAGATGGCGCTACCAGCGCATGTTGTCATTTACTGTGTTCTTAGTGCGAGTTTATTTACGTTGACGCGATAGTAACGTTTAACCGCGTTTGGCGCTCCTATTGGCCCGCTGCAAGGTCGTGAGAACTCTCAACCAATGAGAGCGCCAAACGCGGTTAAACGTTACTATCGTGTCAACGTAAAAAAACTCGCACTAAGCACACTGTATGGTTAACTTGACATACACTACACCACAGATAAATAACTACACACTCGAAGCTACAATTGAACGTTGTTTACTTTATGCGCTTGTAGCGCCACTCACGGCTAAAATTCGCAGTGAAATCTTCTATCAAAACCAAAAGATAGCCAAAGTGATAAGAGAGAAGAAGATCCATTTAAATGAAAACTGTCGTCGATGTATTAAAGATTCCTAAGATAGCAGTTTATTGCAATTCAACTAAGAGAGTTACTAATGCCATATTGTGATGTCGTGCATCCCTTTTCAATAAATAATTATCATATAAAATCATACATAATAGAATAATAAGCGAGTGGAGCGGAATCCCGGGACTGTCAGACTTACTAGGTTACTTTTTGTGTTTCAGGGCCACAGTACTATGCTTAGACAGTCCTGCGACTCATTTTATTTGATCTCGAGATACAAAATTAAATAAAAAGCAATAAATAACAAATAACTCACGCTCTCAACTCCCGATTATCCTCAGCAATCCTTGCTAACGTGACCAGTCGTTTCCTTAACTCCTCATTTTCTCTATTGAGCCTATCAATTTTATCCCTGGCTTCATCTAACTCGGGCTGTGGCTGTGGCGTGGCGGGGGAGGCCACAGTGGAGGGGGTGGACACCGGGGGACCCAGTCGAACCACCCCCGCGAGGTCGCGCGTCATGCGCAGGGTTGTGAGGTCTATGTCTAGAGGTTGTGGCGGGGGGGAGGAGATTGAGCGCGTTGGACGGTCTTCTATTAGGTGGAGTTTTACGTTTTCTATTAGTACCTGGAAGTAGTAAAAAATGATTAAAAGTTTTTAATGTTTGTTTGACCACGATAAGAACGT
Organism: Agrotis segetum; assembly: GCA_036375495.1. NCBI lineage: Eukaryota > Metazoa > Arthropoda > Insecta > Lepidoptera > Noctuidae > Agrotis > Agrotis segetum. Next base: position 666,775 of record JAQSVV010000003.1, read on the forward strand.
ATTTTTTTATCTCTAATAATTTCTCCTGTACCGTGAGTGTGTTTACAAACAATTAAACTAAATAAATACCTAGATCCAAAACAACTATTTGTAGGTCATATAAATTTGGTTTCATAAGGGAATCGAACCCACGATACTTAGCGCAGCAGTCAATGGCTTTGCGCCAGTCGTACTGAAAAATTGTAGCACTATATTGTTAGGAGGTTCCTGTCTTTGGAACACTAACCACCGGTAGCTTGGACCCTGCTCCCGCACCGGCGGACTAGTATTTTTATATTTTTAAATGGTTTTTTTTTATGGATTTGTTTTTTAAAATATTAAAAATAGTAATAATATATATAGTAAATAAATGAATATACGTCACGATAATAGTTAGCTGAAGAAAGGTATATGTCAATCATAAAAGAAACAGGAAACGCTTGTAAAATGTTAGCTAAAATATATTAATTTATAATTTAAAATGGTAGTCTTACTTCAAGCGGCATTGGCGGCACGACCACTTCATCTTCAATCAGCTCAGCGAGGGCTAAAGCTGTACTCATGTTCAGGGCTATGCTTAGGTCACGGATCCGGGCCTCTAGAAGCTCCTCAAATGGTGCTAGACCCTGGAAGACATAGAGAAAATAAACAGGGTAAAACTAGGTAATATGCCCTAGTTGATAAAACGCCTCATCATTCTAGCATTCCAACTTTTTGGCCCACGGCCTCGGTTATGTCATTCGCTAACAGTAGCGTGTTACCTTGTTTTCGCTAGGAATAATTATTTCCTAAATAAATTTGCTATAACGAATTTGCAGCTTTTATCACATTACTAGGATTTTTCTCTTAAGCTTTGTTCAATTTTATTTGTTCTTGACAATCATTTTATGAATTTTCTTTTAAATTGTTTCGTTTGACATTCAATTCAAATCCGTGTTATTATGGCAGCAAATATCTCAATCAATATTTAAATTAGACTCTGAATATTATTGTTTTTGGGATAAATAAGAAAAACGTAGTTTCTCAATTACCATCGAAAAAGACGGATCCTCCGATAAGACGGGTGTTACGAGTACATCTGGAGGATTATTGACGACTTTTTCTATAAATTCTTAACTTTTTCTCACTCATGCAAGGACCACACTACGGGAAATGCCGGTGATAATCGAGTTGGAGGACGTTTATACAACCACTATTATCGCGGAAATCAACGCAAAATGCCGTTAGTATGGCCCGGCTATTACTCACTAACTCTTGACTCTAGTCTCGGTACAACTTCTTCTACACGACCGCCTGACAGACGTGACCTTGGTCCGGTGGGTGTGAAAATCTACCGTATAGACGTTGTCGTTGGTCGGGCGAAAAAATGTGGGCGGTATCAATCGACCTTTGGATGACCTTGGTCGGGAGCGCATCCGTCCCGACAGGCTGCGTCCGCGGTCGGACCGGACCGTCAGCCGACAGCGTTCCAGACGGTTGGGTACTGTTGACGCGACCAAGGTCACCTTTGCGGCGGTCAGGTCTGATCGATGAGAAGGGGTTTACAGGCGACAGTCGATGATACTCGTATAACTCATGCATACTTGTTTTTGTACCAAGTTGCTACATGGTAATAGCTAATCATAGTTCAATATATCAACATACCTTAGTCTCAGGCTCCCTTGGCATCTGCGTCCTAACCAGCCTCGCCGCCACAAGAGGCACAGATCTCGGTTCCAAGTCATCACACTCCGATGCGGGAGGCTCCGTCCACGCGCGCGCCCGCATCGAGAACTTGTTCTGTGTTCAGAGGATACGTTACGGGAGGGAGGGAGGGCGATGACAAGTAAATTAGACAAGGGGAAAAGCTGATAATTTTGAACGCTTGCAACTTTGTTAAATGTGGTCCTGTTAAAACCTTTTTGGTCATCAAGACATCAGGTTTTTTCGTCGAATATTTTATAAAGTGACCAGTATTTGGTTTTGAGTTATATCTGGCATAGTTTGACAAGGGTATAAGTACTTTTTCAAATGTGGAAAAAAGCAAATCTCTTCAGATATTTGAGTTAAATGAAGGTAGTTAATGTAGTTGTAGGTAGATGTCGCGTTTAAAAGTATCAGCAGACAATCAGACATATTAAAACTCGTCACAATAAGCGGATATTACGTCACAATCACGTTTACAATACTATGTGTGGATGGAGATGAAAGGATTGTGCGGGACATGCAACATTTAGTTAAACACACATTAAAAAGTATTGCACCACACAAGAACTTCAATAAGGGAAGAAAGAGGAAGGTTCCCAACAAATGTGACGGTAGTCGTCATTATTAACTCATAACAAGTACAATCGACAAAGTTGAATTATGACCCACCTTATTTTCTAACAGACATTCAAATACAATTACGGGTATCCCTTTTCGTCACCTAAAACTGTTTGTCCGAAAATCATTATCCATAACACGTTTGCTATAAAATTCAGAAACCATAATGATCAAAAGTTCTAAATATTGTTTTACATAATTATCTTCACTTCTAACGCTGTTCTGGCATAATATCGAATATCATAATAATTGAATCTCCTAATCATTGTATTACATAATGTGTATTATTCCGAATGTTCAATTAGGTATAGTAAAACTGATATTTCATTAAATTGTTTAGAAACCGAAGATCTTGGGATCCAAGAGCGAGCGAAGCGAGCTCGGTACTTGTGGGCACCCCGACACGGACAGGTTAGGTTACTTTAAACCTTGCACGCAGAAAATATTCCTTATTGGGTGGTAATCAGTAACAAAACAAACTTTAGGACTTATGTATTTTATGGCAATCGGTATTATGTATTTTGTATATTATTGATTGTTATATTTATGACAAACGAATTTAGGACATACAGTATTTAGGTTTCAATGTTATGGAAATTATGTGGTATTAAGTTCGGGCAAGTTTTCATTCGGACAAATGGTGATTAGAACAAAAAATATTATGTCACATTAGATTATGTATAAAAAAGTTAGGTAACACAATAGAGAACCACAATTAGGTCCACATTCGCGTAAACATACATATCCATGGTAACGACTTTGATCTTTGATCATTTGACGGAATCGATAGATTTTTTCCCAAAATGGGTCATGATTCAACTTTTTCGATTGTACAGTCGACAAAGTGGAATCATGACCCATTTTGACAATAAATCGTTTGAATCTGTCAAATTGACAAAGATCAAAGTTGTTACCATGGATATGTATGTTTACGCGAATGTGGACCTAATTGTATTTGAATGTCTCTGGGAAAATAAGCTTATAGTGGGTCATAAATCCGCTTGGTCGATTGTACATACCGTTATGCCAGAAAATGTTTACGCTGCTGCGGAAATTTTCGCGTTGTCCTTACAGATGCAAAGATTTTTTAGTTTGAAACTGTTTTAGAATATTTTTTTATTTATTATTCATTTATCTTTTAAAACTTTCAATACATCACGCTTTGGTATAATTTTACTGTTGTTCTGACGTCAATCCTCAATTTTAACGCATTTTATATCTCTGTCATCATTCATCAATTAAAAAAAAAAACAATAAATACGTGTCCGTGGTGCAAACCTTTTTTTCTAACATAATTTAAATGTTACATGCAGAAGCTTAGAAGAGTTTATAGTATACCTTCGTCAGTATAAAAAAGTGTTTTGAAATACACCTTTACCATTAAATTTATTTAGGATACAAGGGTCCAATTGAATTTTTTTCACTTCTAAAATATAATGTTATCTCACTCAACAATTTATTTTTCAGGAACATTGGTCTAACAAAAAATGCTGTTATTAAAATACGAAATAATAATCATGCATTTATAATATGGATAATTTTGGATAACAGTAGATGTTCCTTTTTCTTGGGACATCATGGCACAGGATAATAATATAGGCTGCGAAATGCATCCTACCTTAGCCCTCAGATGGCGCTGGCGAAGCTAAAATGGCGGACATGTAACAGATAGCAATGAAGCATTTGTAAAGATGTTTCTGGTCGATTAACTTAGATAAAAGATCGATGATTGTGTTTGGTTTGAAAATATAAGTTTCTTTTTTAACTTTGCGTGAATCAATTTTGTTTTAGACTCAAAAGTGATATTTTTTCTATCATTTTTTCTGTAATTAATTTAGAATTTTCGACCAAACACAATCATAATGAAACAAAGTTAACAAAAAAAGAAGAGAGACAGAAACATCTTTCGTCTCACTCACTCATACACAGACAAACCCCCTTGGCTACGACACATAACCTCTACATCTATGGGCACTCAACATAATGATACCACTACATCGTGTCAAATGATCTATAGATCGTGATCCATAGATCGTTAAATACCTTGAGACGGTTCTTTCGGTTCACGATAGCCGAGCGGGCGGGAATTGCCATAGAGGAAAAAACACACATAGACACATATAGTTAGAGATAAAATGGATGCATTCCAGTTTTAGGACGGGTATAGGAGCGAGCGATGGACGGGCCACTGTTCGTCATCTGCTGCCTTTAATTTCTCACCTTAGGAACACAAGGTCCCTCTCTGCAAGTAGGCCATTATCTCCCACGAGGGCCCATTGTAAATAAAATTATTTTTGATATGAAAGAATGCAATGAACATGGCCCACCTAAATTATACCTTTTTTAAAGAAATGTTTAAGAATTGAAACGTAACAATATTTGAGGCAATATTTAATTTAAAAATGTGGCATATTATTTCAACTTTTTTGGGGCTAACAAAACATTAGCTCGATAATCGCTCGCCCCTAAACCCGAAGCCTTATCAACATAGTTAGTATTACAGCGATACACCTTACTGGGTACGAAATACAATGATTGTGATGATACGGTCATGCACATCTGATGAGGCAGCGTCATTGGCAAAAAAAAAAAAATACTTGGAAAGATTCATAATAAAAATGCACGCGGGTTAGAGTTGCCAACCATGCAACTTTTTCAGGCCCTTTATGACGGTGTGAAGTAATTATAAAGAAATGTTGTACCGACAGTTAATGAGTACAATATTTTTTATTAGCTAGCCGTAATTAATGACATCTACGATGTAGGCACATAACGTTATGCTTCACCTATATAGAGCAATGGTGTTGGGTTCGAATCCATGACCAAGTGTCGTCAATGGCTTTTCAACTTTATGCGCTTGGATATTAAGTTGAAAATATGTTAGGAACTACTGTACTGACTGTTTACGTTTATCGCATGCTTCTTGTCTACAGGGCCAGTTAGGTGTGTACCGAAAAGAGTATCCGTAGTACCACAAAAACTTTTAAACGACTGTTGAACACTTGTATAAAAAAAATGTCAGATTATGACATTGAAATAAGGTCCGTTTTGCAGTCACACTTTTTTTAGACAAGTGTTCAACAGATGTTTAATTTTTTGACTTATATTGAAAGTGTTTTATCACAGACCAATGACACTGCCTCTGCCTATGAAGACTATCAAGATGTAAGGTCAGAAAATAAAAGTTAATGCGGACTCTTAAATATCGACGCATGCTGTTAAATATTATTTAAAGTAACTCCGCCTTGTCACCATAATATTGTGTTCAGTAAAAATTGTTCTATTACTTTGAATCTTTGAAATACGATTTGAAAATAGAAAATATTTTTGAAAGGTTTTATGTGGGTAAGTTTTTTTTTTTTAATATTGAAATAAGAACTTTTTCAAATACAGGTGTGGAAAAAATATAAAACCAGTGAATGTGTATGATGTATTGGAAATCGAAAGTGTACTAAAAATTACCATTGTTTTTGTATTTGTAGGCTATGATAAAAAATGTAACGTTTGGATATTTTTAGTACAATTTGTTGAATATGCACATAGAGTTGTTTGTCTGAAACTGTTTGGAGTTGGCTATTACTATTATTGCAAAGAAAAGGTTTATATTTTGAAAACTGAGTACATACGGAGCTTATTGGTCAATCTGTGTTGAAAGGTAACCGAAATCTGACTTTGTATTTTTTTTTAGACGCAGGTTCAAACCCTGCTCGCATCTCAATTTTTCGTTCGTTAAAATATCTTTGGCTTCGTATTTGTGTTCTACTTTAAACTTAAAAAAAATACGAAAACGGTGCGATTTGCTAATAAGATTTATGTCAGGCCTATTGGCCCAGTCTCCCTTGGATCTAACTGTCCATAGCAGATTTCGTCTCACTTTGAATTTGGGGTCGCCAATCACAACTCTACAAAACGAACTGTATCAAAATCCGAAAATTCGTTTCGCCAGGAGAACGTATCGAAGACCTTTTTTTTTTAAAGGTGGCCCCGCACTACAATTTTCTCCTGTGTCGTGGAGCGACTAAACTCACATACACAAATACCTATACAACGTGTAATGTTAATAGCGTAAAACCTCTCGTGGGGTAACTCAGCCCATGTTACTGAACAATGTTTGTTCCAAGACATTTGGAAATTAAACAAAAAATTTTGCTTTTTCATACAAGATGCGAAATTGATCGGGCCCATCAGTATGGAACATCAATTTATTTTGCGAATTTCCAAAAGTTTTAGAACAAACATTGATCAGTAACATGGACTGAGTTACCTCACGAGACATTTTGCGCTATTAACGTTACACGTTGTATAAGAGATTTTGTTTTGTATATGTAGGCAATTAGTACATTACACACTGTAAGTTCTACAACAGCCAATTACAAACAGTTCCAACAAATCACCAGGTGACCTAGCATGACGTTTTAACGCGAGTGTTGTTCCGCTGAGAGAAAGAGACAGAGCTATACAAGTCGGATAGCGCCATCTCTTTCTCTCAGCGGAACAACTTTCGCTATAAAACGTCATGGCCCCCAGTTCCCGTCTCCCCACTTGACAGTAGCCACATCAAACTCACCTGGAACTCATCCCAGGGTATAGCGTTGCACTCGTCGCTCTTCAAGTCATCGGCGGCCAGACGGAGAGTAGTCCTACCACCACCGCTTTGGTGTACTATGTGGATGTTGTTCAGTCGCCAAGTGCTGGTTGAAATCTTTGAAAAGGTAGAAATATATTAAAATGGAAGAAAAAAAAGGTGTTTTGCAATTTTTAAGCTTTTTAAGCGGCATAAGTTAATTAAGTAGCCATTGCATTGGCTTAAATAATAAAAGAGAATATTGCTAACGCCCGAAATTAATAATATTCTATCTCAGAGTATCACCCTTTTTTTAATTTTTGGATTGGTTACAAACGGAGATTAGGATTAAGATTGCAATCTTATTAATTTCCACCGTAATTGTATTCACATCATACAATAGTACCACTAAAAGTACGCAATTCGGTAATGTTCGTCTATTTAATTACACACGCATTCAAAAAAAAAAAAACGTTTTTGCATGCGTGTATTTTACGTGGCTGTTTATGATATTAAGATATTCCATACTTTAATAAGCGATACAAAATTCTAAAACAGAAGGTCATACAAACGCTTTCAAAATTTGGTAGTGTAAGGACTTCACACACAGCAGCCATAATGTAAAGATGTACATTATAGCACGATACATCTCATTATATCATTCCATAGAAATCGTCAGGAGAGCACACACGACAGCTATAATGTATATTTTTACATCTTCGATTCTCTATGGAAAGATGTAATGAGATGTATTGTGCTATAATGTACATCTTTACATTATAGCCGCTGTGTGTGAAGCCCTTAAAGTGAGTAGAGCTGACAGCATCATAATCTACGTCTTAAAAAGAATGATGAAATGACATACGACATCTCTCCTCCTACAGGAGCTGGTGACGGAATGATCGCTGGGTGACGAGGATCTCTCCACGACCTCGGCTGCTACCTCCACGCCACTCACGCCGCTTGAAGCACGCCCGTGTTCGAACTCTCTGTTGAAAAAGGAATGGAGATTAATCTGCTGTTACGGGAATTTTACTCTATAGTCTAAAGAAGCAGTTGAATGTACTGGAGTTATTGTTGTGGAATGTGAGTTATACTATAAATATCGTGGGAGCTACTGGTCTTAGAACTGAAGAAATTTCTATTGATAAAAAGCTGTACACCTTTTGGACGTCCACGCACCCAGCCACAATCTATTGACACAAGTAGAGCTCCTTGCGTTATGAGTTGAGCTACAGGGTAACTGACACATGTCTGCACTGACTGGACAGGTGCACTCAAATCTGTGTGGTTCTTTCTTCAAAAGACTACCTCAGACACCTGCATAGTTCTCATATATTTGATCAATAAAAATTGTCTGGACTTTAAAAGAGACTGTGACCTCTGAGTTTGTTTCGGATGTTTCTTCTCAGAGTAGTTAGGTACGAAACACCGGCCTCATCTTGTGTCTTTTGACGGGTAAAAGAGTTTGCCAAAACCAATTTACTGAATAAATATCATTTATCAAGAGATGGCGAGAGGGTCTGGTCATATAGCAATATTCCAAATTATTCTTCTTACCTTCGGCCTCTCTTCTTCGCAACGAGCCTCAAGGTTAATAAATATGTGATCGCAAAGGAATACTACTTTACGTTTTTATGCCAGCATAATGACTCTAGTTAAAAGAGTGTTAGAGTGTGTGTAGAGCAGTGGTGGCCCAGTGGTATCGGCCCCGACTTACGAGTTGTAGGTCGTGGGTTCGAATCCCGGCAGGCGCATTACTTTGTGTAATTTATTTCATCACCACTGCTCTCAAAACGGTGAAGGAAAACATCGTGAGGAAACCGGCATGTCCTAGAACCAAAAATTCGAAGACATGTGACATCCACCAATCCGCACTGGGCCCGCGTGGTGGATTATGGCCCACCCCCTCTCACTGAGAGGAGGCCTGTGTCCCAGCAGTGGGAACATTAATAGGCTGATGATGATGATGATGAAAAGAGTGTTACATACCTGAATGCCATATCAGCGTTATCAGGTGACTCTGCCGCCAAGCCGACCACGATATATCGGTCACTGTCGGAGCTTGCAGTGGAGGCTGCGTCACTTCGCGTGCCTATACTAGTTAAAGGATAATGACTCTAGTTACAAGTATGATACGAACCTAAATGCCATATCAGCGTCATCAGGTGACTCTGCCGCCAAGCCGACCACGATATATCGGTCACTATCGGAGCTTGCAGTGGAGGCTGCGTCACTTCTCGTGTCTTTACTATTTAAAGGATAATGACTCTAGTTACAAGTATGTTACGAACCTAAATGCCATATCAGCGTCATCAGGCGACTCTGCCGCCAAGCCGACTACGATATATCGATCACTGTCGGAGCTTGCAGTGGAGGCTGCGTCACTTCTCGTGTCTTTACTAGTTAAAGGATAATGACTCTAGTTACGAGAGTGTTACATACCTAAATGCCATATCAGCGTCATCAGGCGACTCTGCCGCCAAGCCGACCACGATATATCTGTCACTGTCGGAGCTTGCAGTGGAGGCTGCGTCACTTCTCGTGTCTTTACTAGTTAAAGGATAATGACTCTAGTTACAAGTATGTTACGAACCTAAATGCCATATCAGCGTCATCAGGCGACTCTGCCGCCAAGCCGACTACGATATATCGATCACTGTCGGAGCTTGCAGTGGAGGCTGCGTCACTTCTCGTGTCTTTACTAGTTAAAGGATAATGACTCTAGTTACGAGAGTGTTACATACCTAAATGCCATATCAGCGTCATCAGGCGACTCTGCCGCCAAGCCGACCACGATATATCTGTCAATGTCGGAGCTCGCAGTGGAGGCTGCGTCACTTCTCGTGTCTACACTAGTTAAAGGATAATGACTCTAGTTACAAGCGTGTTACATACCTAAATGCCATATCAGCGTCATCAGGCGACTCTGCCGCCAAGCCGACCACGATATATCGGTCACTGTCGGAGCTTGCAGTGGAGGCTGCGTCACTTCGCGTGTCTACACTAGTTAAAGGATAATGCCTCTAGTAACAAGTATGTTACGAACCTAAATGCCATATCAGCGTCATCAGGTGACTCTGCCGCCAAGCCGACCACGATATATCGGTCACTGTCGGAGCTTGCAGTGGAGGCTGCGTCTCTTCTCGTGTCTTGACTAGTTAAAGGATAATGACTCTAGTTATAAGTATGTTACGAACCTAAATGCCATATCAGCGTCATCAGGCGACTCTGCCGCCAAGCCGACCACGATATATCGGTCACTGTCGGAGCTCGCAGTGGAGGCTGCGTCACTTCGCGTGTCGTCTCGAGTTAGGGCACTGTCTATTGATGTTACTAAAGACGTGAATCCGCGTCGCATTGACGTGAAACCTGTCAGTAGAAATTCAATAAAATGCCTACGTAACTTTACATTGTAATGCATTAAAAGGTGATGCAAAAGTGTTGGACTACGGTTATTCGAAGTTCCCTACGAGAAATAATTCTATGTGTACAATCGACAAAGTGGAATCATACATGACCCATTTTGACAGTAAATCGTTTGAATCTATCAGATTGACAAAGATCAAAGTCGTTACTATGGATATTTATGTTTACGCGAATGTGGACCTAATTGTATTTGAATGTCTGTAGTAAAATAAGCTTACGGTGGGTCACAATTCCATTTAGAATTATTTCTAGAGCCGTTGGAATATTAACAACACTCTCCTGTATCTCAGTTTTTGACATGTCCGTTTGTACGTACGGATCGTCGAAATGTGTACTACAAGTCTTAAAGTAAAATCAAAGGTTTGTTACTTAGAGATTTATATTTATCTAGTTTAACCATGAGGGCTGGTTCGAATATGCACAGCATAAGAGCTTTTGGAAGATAATGGGGGAGGCCTTTGCCCAGCAGTGGGACAGCAAAGACTAATAAAAAATTCTGCGATTTAAGCGTGAAAGCATTTTTTTAAGCGCGGCTAAATCATCAAATGAGTCCTCCCACCCAGGGCAGGGCAGGGCAGGAGGGACTGTCAGATTCGTACTGACTAAAATCCACGGTGTCCTTCAATAGCCCTTTACGTTCCAGGGGTTACCGTAATTCGTGAGTCCCGTGACCCTGGCAGGCCTGGCCCTCTAAAGGCCCCCGTCATAATGCTGACACTAACACTTTTGGAGGCGCGCGTGGAACAATGCGCCGACCCGAGCATGGTCCATGGTCGGACAAGTCGCCCAAAAGCTGCCCCCTTCAAATGTCCATAGCTACATACCTCCAAAGCTCATCCCTGGACTGGGCGGCGGCGGTTCCTCAATGACGATAGGCTGGTACACGTCCACCGACGTGGTGGCCAACACTCCACTGTCGCGATCCATCATCGACGGAGCCATCGTCGCTTCAGAACCTACTGAGAATTACATACGTTAGTATTGAGAGCTTTTCAAAAGATATTGGTTAGACCAGTGTTTTTCAATCTTTTTGATATCGCGGTCCCTTTACGGGTTGATAAATTTTGGCGACCCTCTTGTGCTATAAACAACCAAAGAAATAATTTATTTAAAAGGCTACGTTAATGATTTTTCGATGTACTTTGGATGAAAAGAAGACAAAAATATCCAGAGCTGGCAAGCGCAGCTCTAAAATTATGATTGCCATTCGCCACTTCATATTTATGAGAACAGTGTAATGGTGGACATCAAAACAAAAAAAGAGAAATAAACTTCAATTAGAAGCTGGTTTGATAGTTTTTATTTCAAAATTAGGATCATAATTTGAAATACTTTTGAAAAATAAACAAGCTTATCCTTCTCATTAAAATTGTGTTTTTATGCTAGTGTAGAACTTTGCCTTTTCCTTTTTGCTGGCAACCCGCCGAGTAAGGCTTCGCGAACCCCCTGTGGAAAACACTGGGTAGGACTATCTATTTCAGGTTTTAAAGGTCTACGCTAGAGAGCTGAGCACGAACTGAGCACGAGACGTGCCGCTCTACACGCGGTGTCAAATTTGATAAGACAGCGAGCCCACAACAATCACTCTCCTCGAACGCAAATCGCTTTCCATTTTATTACAAACCGTGGTTTTGCGATAAACCATGGTCTTGTCATTGTGTTGTTATTTTCACTCAAAAAGGGTTTAAACGTGGTAGATTTTATTTTAATTAGAAATAGTGCGTTTAATTGTACCTTAGACAATGGTTTAAATGACGGTACGAAGGTCCATATTTGATCTAAGTTTTGTATTACGGAGAAATTTAAACCATTTTTCTGCAGATGAGCTTGGACTTGATAGTCTAGGTTTAAAACAAAGTTTACTTAGCTTTTTGTAATAAGCCCGTTTGTGTTCGTCAAAATACTGACAATAGACGGAGCGCGCTCGTTCGAGACTTGTAAAGTTGTAAGACAGTATAGTAAGCCACACTATTTGTGCAATTAGTTATTAAATAAAATATCCTAGTTTTAAAATTGGTGCATATAAGTTACTTGAAGAACATCCTAACTATGTGTCATGAAATCATGATTTTTGTCAGAAAAAAGATAAAGTGGTTATGTGCAGAAAAATAAAGAAAAAGTAAAACAAAAGTACAGGCACACAGAAAACTGTTATTACGTAAGCATGGGTACACAAAAAATATTTATGTGACATTGAAAATCTTGATACAAAAAGCACAAAATGCTTTGCGTTTATTTTGTTAGATTTTATAATAAACATATGTGTTAGTAATTAAGTGCTGTTAAACGCATAGGCTGAAACCACACTGAATTGGCAGATCAGTTTTCATAACAAGACATTAAACTTTATGTTCAAGCGTTCTTCGTACATTCTATCAAGCGTTTACACAACATTAGTTTTATTATATGCGAATCTCGATACACGTGTAATTTTTTTTTAAAGAATTTATTTATAAATTGTCAAAACAGTATCATGAAAAATCACAAAGTTCAAAAACATAATTATGATCACTTCGCACCGCAGCATGGTACCCCCGCGCTACTTCTCAAGTGGCGTACATTCATTGATAATGGGGAAAGCCGGTCAAAGCTAATTGTAGATGGCGCCACCATAGCAAACTCCTAATCCGACCAATGAGGTAGTACATTTTTAAAATACCTATGAGATTTGAACCAATGATGATGCTTAGAACAAGCTAAACTCACTAGCGCCATTAGTTTCCCAGTTGCTATCCCCATTGTTTGGCAATAGATGCCTAAACGTACGGGTATTATAAAATACTATAATTTACTGGTGATAAAACTTAATTAAAGTTTTTTTTTTTTTGAGACAGTTCAACATGATGTAGATATTATTGCAATCAATTCAGTTACTGATTCTGAGCAAATTATTTTAAGTTTCGCATAATATACTAAAAACAATTATCTTGTAACATTGTACGTAAAATTTATAATGTGTTGTGATTAAAACTGATCGTCGTGTCGCTAACAATTCAGTGTGGTTTGAGTTTCATAAAGACAATGCACAATCATCAGTTAAAGATGCGTAAACCCAAAACTTACTGCAGTTTTCCTCAAGCGGAGTAGACGCGCCTAGCGTAGAGACAGTTTGGTGCTCTGCCCACGGATAGACGTGGAAAAAGTACAGGAACAAATAAGAAATAAAGTAATTTTAAAGAATAAATAACAGAATGTTTATAGAGAGAAAGAGGCGAGAGGTCAATGGTTTGTGTGTGTGTGTTGAAGAATTTTCTCTTGGTTTCTCAAAGGCTATTATATAACTTCATCTTTTGTCATAATCAGACCATTTCATGCAGTCTAGCAATGAGAACGTTATAGATTTTTTATAATGAACTCAAAAGACACCAGACCCAAAAGTAATGGTCAACAGCTTTTGACAGCAGCGTACGCTCCGCGTTTTAGAATTCGTTGTATGTGATCATTTGCTGTCATTATCCGAATTATGCTGATGACGTCATAATGTTAGGAATGCGACGGTGAATATAATTATGTGCGACCACCTTTACACATCACAGAAATAAACACATTACCCTCCTTTGCGTCGCGCAGTCCGGTAATGATGGGTGATGCGTCCCTCACAGTTCACCAGCGTTTAAGAAACCAAGAGTAACATTATTAATCTCTTTAGTCGTTTTTGTTGTTTATTTTATGTTTAACTATTTAATGTAGTTTAAAATGGTAAGAAAGCTCACTCACCCAGCTTCAAGTCCTGCAAACTGGATGAGTCCAGTGGCACGCTGTCCAAATCTCTGGAAGACTCCTGCCCGGGGCAGTTGGATGGAAGTACGAAGGTCAATTCCACTGCCGGTACCACTACGCCTATCACTATTGTTCTAGAAGGTAAAGAAAAATTAATTAAGAATTAGGACAAGTTACCAATACAGATCTTTTTTAATCGACTTCAAAATAAGGAAGAGGTTATTCTGTATTGTGTTCTTCTATAATTTTATTTGTTGTTTTTAGTAAAGAACGGCAGGCGTTATATATTTAATATTGAACTAGTGTTTGCCCGCGGCTTCGCTTGCGTTATTTTAGAATTTGAGAAACAATACGGATCGTGTGGTGCCATCTGGAATATGAACGTAATTGTTTTCTCGGAAACAGCTCTCTTCTATTATTCGGGATGTAAATATCCGTGTCTATACTCCTGACAACCTATATGCTAAATTTTGGGACGATCGATTCAGTACAGTAATGCGTGAAAAGGTAAAAAACAAACATACTTGCATTTTTATTATTAGTTTAGATCAATAATGTTATAATATCTAGGTACAGTCGCGGAATGAAAAGGTTCGTCGATTTTCAAATTGATTCGTTTAACGTATCGCGAGCACATATAACCTTTTGAATCTTTGTTACAGAAGAGACTCGAGTTACAGAAAATAATGTATAAATGTTCGTCAATAAAGTTCAAAATTATTCAGCTCAAAGTTGTTTGACCATTTATCTTGTCAACAAGATCTCTGAAGAGGTCAATGTTTGATGAACCAAAACCTTCTTGTTGGTTCAACCTGCCATTATTATTAATTCAAATAAAACTATTGTCAATCTGTCAAAGCCATCATTGTAAAATTATGATGTTTGTCCAAGAGTGATAAGAAATGCATTACATTCAATGGGATTACATTATAGACGACACGTAAAAAAAGTTGGTCTGACAACGGCTCATAAAGAAGCATGCTTAAGATTTGCGCAGACTTATTTGAACTTCGATTGGAGTACCACTATATTTACCGACGAAAAATGTTTTAAGTCAAGCCAACATGGGAGGCTTATTTGTGGAGTTATAATAGTACGAGACATACAGAAGACCATGTAGTGCCCAATTTCAGTTCTGGACGAATCTCAGCCAATATATGGGGGTGGATGTCAGCGGATGGAGTAGGCGAGCTCGTTCTTCTTCCTTCAAGAGCAAACGCAACACACTATCTGTCTGTTTTAGAAGACAGTATGCTACCAAGTGTCCGTACTGTGTATCCAGCTGATGAGCTACTTGAGGTCAGCTATGTCCAGGACAATGCTCGCACGCACACTGCTCGTATTGTGAATGAATGGTTCAACCGGCATAGAGATATAGTGGTGATACCCTGGCCAGCAAGATCTGCAGATTTAAATCCGATAGAAAACTTATGGAGTTTAGTGGTACAGCGATGGGAAAATAGAAAGGAAAGGACCAAAGAGGCTATAGAAAACCACTACCGAATTATTTGGGAAGATATTAGAGGCACGGATCTATGCTTTCGTCTTGTGTGTTCCATGAGAAATAGGTTACAGTGTGTGATCGAAGCTAATGGTGGTTATACCCGTTATTAAAAATAAATGCTACTATGCTTCCCTAATCGTAGTTTTAATTAACTTTTACTTGTTATTTTATAGTTGTCATTTTACTGTTGTTTTATTACATTTTGCAAAACCTTATTCAAGCAAAACCTTATTCGATAGGAAACGTCATTTTTATTCAAATGTTAGCAGCACTGTTTCTTACGCTGGTATGTTGGCACTATTCTTGCAGTACTAGTGCAAGCGAAAACCGACTCTAAGGTGACGAACCTTTTCATTCCGTGACTGTACATAATTTGCATAGGAAACGTCCTTATTTGAGCGACATTAATTTCAAAGAACCGTGTTTATTTTAAACATTAAACTATCATTTTTGGGTCGATTTACAGTATCGCTGCAAATTGAACGTACGATAGCATTGCTCTTCTCCCTTTAGCATACCGCGTGATACCTAAAAAATAACTAATTATCTGACTCGATGAGTATAACTTGTCGTCGTTTAAAACAGAATCTATGCACTGGTTTGAGCACCAATTCAAAACATAAATAAACACAAATTATAGAAACCCTGTTTTTTTTCTAATCTTTAAAATTCCACACCTCCAAACAATTACAATTAAAAAAAATATCAAACTTACTACCTACAATTTAAATCGGTGTAGATTTATATCCTAGAGAAGTATTGAAAAAAAAAAAATTAAAATCGCGAATAATATTGAAAAAAAAGTATGCACATTTTTTTTATTTATTTAAAACTAACAAAAACTCAAAAAGAGAACAAAAAAACTGCAAGATTTGATCCAGAGACCCCTTGCACGAAAGTCAAGCAGGTTACCGACCGGACTGGCTAGTACGCTGACAGTGCTTTTCAAATAGCGTTTCTTGTACAAATGTCAACAATGACTGAAAATCAACATATTATAAAATTGCTAATCCCCCAAGGGGAATAGCGTAATTATACATATCCTATTAATTGAAGAGCAGTTTAAGGGATATTTGAGGAAAAATTGACTAAATAATATCCAATGGTTTAGCTTCCAACTATCAACAAACATCTAAAAACAACAAAATTCATAATTGCTTATCTCCCAGGAAAAATAGCGTAATAATACATAGCATATTAACAGAAGCATATTATTAGGAATATTTGAGGAAAATTTGATCGACAACTTTACAGTAATTTCGGAGATAGATCAAATCAAAAAAACATAAAAAATTTCGAAAAAAAATAAAAGTTGATCTGGCATCAGAATCGATCCCTTATCTCGAAAAAAATACAAAAAGAAAAAAATATTCAATGTACAGGAATGACATCTCTACGATTTTATTATATGTAAAGATAAAGATAAAGAAGATTGTGTTGGAATTTAAAATTGCATTGGAAAATTTGCGTTTACTTAAATTAACTTTAACTTGGCCAAATTTTATATTACGCCGCCGTCCATCCGCGTAATTTTCGTATTGTTATGAGATCGGAGTCTAGTAGACATAATGACAACATCAACAAATTGCAGATCTAATTAGACCACGACTGGGAGTTTTTAAAATCACGTTTTTTTTAAATCCTTGATTATTTATAAAACATCAGAAACTTGAGTTTGGGTTTGGTTGGTTTGAGTTTGGGTTCGTTACGTCACCAACTTTTAAAAATAATACCTAAGAGTGATGGTCCGTTTAAAATCGTCGTATCTCCATAAATTTTTTCAATATAATTTAAAAAAAAAGATTCAAAGCTTTTTTTTATATAATTAATGGACTTTTAACAATTTTTTAGCTTTTCTGCCTAATAGTTGCCAAATTGGAGGCTGGAAAA
Organism: Agrotis segetum; assembly: GCA_036375495.1. Taxonomy (NCBI): domain Eukaryota; kingdom Metazoa; phylum Arthropoda; class Insecta; order Lepidoptera; family Noctuidae; genus Agrotis; species Agrotis segetum. Next base: position 684,165 of record JAQSVV010000003.1, read on the forward strand.
CTATCCGTAGAAGGTATTTCATAGATCTTACCCATCTTCAGCGTCAGGCTGCCGCTCGGCGTCGTGCGCCAGCCAGGCCGCCATCTCCGAGATCCTCTCGAGCTGCCTCATGAGGAACAGCATCTGGTAGTGGTTCAGCTGAAGACCTGCCAGTCCACAGGTGCGAGCCACTATCCATATACGGGAGAAGTTGTCGTCGAAACATATCTGTGGGGAAATAAGAGTAATAATAATAATATTCCACGACTATCACACAACGCCATCTAGTCCCAAGCTAAGCAGAGCTTGTGTTATGGGTACTAGACAACTGATAAACATCCTTAAATATTTCTAAATACATACATATTATAGATAAATTACACCCAGACACAGAACAAATGATCGTGCTCATCACAAAGTTTTCAAAATACTTCGATTCAATTTTGTCCAGTATTTCAACCATAGACATAGAGCATGGACTTAGTCTTTCTTAGCCAAATCTATACATATTATAAAATCGGAGTGTCTGTAATGGAACTAAAATGGCTGGGCCGAATTTGACGGCATTATTGGCACGTAGCTGATGTAATAAAGAGTAACATTAGGCTACTTTTTAGATAATTTATGTCAAATAAAGTTGATGTATACTCTCTAGAAAGAGAGAAAAACAAATGCGGGACAATATCTAAACGATAAACGAAAGAGATAGATTATGGCGGTATGGAGGGTGCGAATGTCGCAACCGAAATTCAGGCATTCGTTCTATCGTGATTTCAAAGAGCTTGTGAATGCGATTTACAGCTGAACTGATTTTTTGGCAACGAGAGATAGTGATTCTTCCTCGTACTCTGTCGCTTGTGAGATTTTATTTATTTATTTGCGTACATAGAGCAAACAATACTTCCACTTGAGCAAAATTTACCGCATCTCCCATGATTTGAACGCAAAGGCCAGGCTTTCCAAATATCTAAGATTGGTGCAACAAAATAGAAATAGACGTATCAGTGCATCTCAAACAATTGAGGTTTTTGTAACGTCAATTTGTTATAGCACTGATAAAAAATGTAAAGACACAGATTTTTGGAATTTGATCAAAGAAAGTTCATGGTGATGAAGTGCCTATTTTAATGAAGGTATAGTCAACTTGGCGAAGGCCGTCTAAGCAATAAACAGTCTGAATAACCACAGCAATAATGTAAAAATGGTTCATTTAAACTGTTAAAACTTAATTTTTTGTAGTTCGGCTTGTCTTGCTGTGGTTATTCAGACGTTGTTGTATGTTGACCGTATTACTTTTTTTTAATTCAAACTCCAGTAACTCACCCAAGCTGTAAGAGGCGTGGCATCTAACAAAGGCGCCGGCTTATTATTAGTAGCTCTAGCTCCACAGAAGTCAGCCCACAGTGGCTCCACTCTCGCGCACCACACCGCTCTGTTTTCGCGCCACAACATTTCGGGACTGATCGCTGTACCGCGGTCTATATCGTCCAAATCTGCAGCAAAAAATAATATTTTAAAACACGATGTGCAGGTTAACTAGAAAAGTTATGCACTTCGGTAACCTTAATTTTTAGGGTTAAAACGGGTACTTAGGTCCGTATTACAGAACGAAATTCAAGCACTGATGATCTCTATTTAAATCTAGATTTCAACCAATCAAATGCCTTGAATCTAGTTTTAAGTAATAATTGAGTATTGAGTGACGTTCTGTAATACGGGCCCTCAGGGTCAGCTCAGACCGAGACGTGACGCTGCGAGCACATTTCAATAGAGTTATTCAAAATGTAACTCTATTTTTTACGCAGTGCGGCGCCGCGCTGCGTTTTAATAGCGATTCGAAATCTGACTTTATTTACTACAAGAAAAGATACAAAGGAGGTGTTAATTTGTTCCCTACATTTAAGGCCAAGCCGTGTACCTCAAGGACAAAAATACGAAATTATAGGAAAAAAATCGTAGATTTTGAAAAAAAATATGTTGTATTTATTTGGGCATTTGTACCATATGAAATTGTCGATCCAAAATGTTAAAACTTGCAACCCAAGAATTGATTTTCAATCTAGCAATGTCATACGTCTCCGACATGATGCGTTTCGTTACTTCATTTATAAACGTGTGAAAACCCAAAAATGTACTTTACAGAATTTATTTATGTATTTCAAATAAGTTATAATTACTAGTACACATATTTTGTGAATAATCATGGGAATAAAAACTTAAAAAAATGCATTTATTTCACATTTCGTATTATTTTTTGCGTTTGGTTATCTGCCGGCCAAAAGCCAGGGTTCCCGACCTAGTTCGATAGTTTTTTTCTATTGTTGTTGATATTCATTACTGTCAAAAAGCTGTCAAATAATGAAACATCGATGTCATATTTTGACGTGATTTTGACAGATGAAACAGATTGAAGCTGTCATAAACGTTTCTTTGAACGCAGTTCCGTTGCGAAGTAGTGTTTTTTCATATACTTTTATTTCTTTTTCTATCTAGTATTGAAGGATTTTAAATACTGCTAAAAATACTAATTATTGGAAGGGATTTTAATAATAATTTGTACCTCGGTACATGGTTGGGCCGAAAAATTAACACCTCCTTTGAAGTATCGTTGCGTCACGTCGCGTCTCGGTGTGCACTGACCGTAAGACTGCTGTCCGTCTGTCACCAGGATGTATCTCATGAACTGTGACAGTTAGACCGTTGAAATTTTCAGAGATGATGTATTTTTGTTTAACAGCAAAAATTTTATTAAACAAAAAAAATGTCTCTCATAAAACAGTCATGATTTATTCCCGTTTTTACGGAACCCGTCGTGCGTGAGTTCGACTTGCACTTGGAAGGTTTTTCCGGAGAATACCTGAATTCCGGAGCAAATTCCTGTTGGATTTGTTGTAAAAAATGTTTGTATAATACTCACTATCAGCATGTAATATAAACTGCTCATGTATAGGGTCCATATCGTCGTGTGCACACGGGAACTGGCCAGTAGGCGGCGCGGCACGACGCAAGGCAGACAGGATGGACGCTAGGTCCGCGCGGGTGCCCGCTGAGTCTGCAACAAACATGGCCTATAGCCTATCGATATTTAGACTGGAATTTTTATTTTAATTGTAAGGAGAAGGAAAGAAGATATGGAGCTGTTGAAAAAAGTCAACTAATGGGGATGGCAACTAGGAAACGAATGGCGCTAGTATAGCTTGTTCCAAGCATAGTCATTGGTTCAAATCATTTTTAACGCGCCGGAGCAGCGCGTTTTAGAAACGCGCGTCGACGTCGCGTTTTCATCAGAGCAGTTTGTTGTCGTTTGTTTTAGGCTGCGTCTGACTTGCGTGCGTATCGCGTCAAACGTGCTGCACCGGCGCGTTTAAAAAACGTGGTGTACATAGGGCTCTTAACGTGGGCCGATTTAAATGAGATAGATTTATCTCCTACAGCACGCGTAGCATGGCGCTTCTATTTCTATTCTACCAAGAAAAGACAAAGTTATTTCATGGTTATTCCTATACAAATCGACTGTTTTTTTGCACAACTACGACACGATTAATACACCACTAAAGAATAGAAACATATCTCTCCTATATTTTAAACATTGCTGTTTAAATCGATCGGGCACGCCGCAATTGCGGCGGTAAGACCCCTCTTTGAGGAGTGGTTGGAGAGAAGTCATGGCGTCCTTACCTTCCGCCTGACGTAGGTCCTCACCGGGCACGGGTGCTTCGGGAGGTACCTGTGTCTAATGCGGAAGGAGGATACGTCTGGGTGTCATCACTGCGAAGATCGCCCGGAGGACACGGTGGAGCATACGGTGCAGGACTGCCCAGCTTGGGCGGAGCACCGACGTGTCCTCACGGCTGCGATAGGCGGAGACCTCTCGCGCCCGGCATTGGTTTCGGCCATGCTGCGGGGCGAGACGGAGTGGGAAGCGGTCGCCTCCTTCTGCGAAGCAGTAATGCTCGCGAAGGAGGAGGTGCGCCGCGAGCGAGAGAGGACAGAGTCCTCCCTCCGCCCCAACCGCGGTGTAGGACGCCCACGGCGACGGACGTCGCGCGACGATCTCCGGCCACCGTAGGCGCGGGCATGCGGGCAGCGAGTGAAGGGCAACTCGCTGCCCGACCAAGGACCATGCCCGGGTCGACGGCGCGTTGTGTCCCACGCGCGCCTCAAAGAGCGTCAGCATAATGACGGGGCCCCCCTCTCAGAGGGCCAAAGCCTGCCGGGGTAGCGGGATTATTCCCTTACCGTAACCCCGGAACGTAACAGGCTATGAAGGACACCGTGGATTTTAGTCAGTAGAAGTCTGACAGTCCCTCCCGCCCTGCCCGGGGTTGGAGGACTCATTTGATGATTTTACCACGCTAAAAAAAAAAAAAAAAAAAATGTTTAAATCGATAAAAATCTTTTACGTTCATTCATTTTGTCTATTCTCGCGTCGACAAAACCCCTTTCTACGGCGCCATGCTACGCGTGCAGGAATGATAATATAATAGTATTAAAGTAGAGAAGAGTTTTACGAATAGTATTAAACTAACTGGCTCTAGGAGACTCCCGCACGTTGGTGAGGGTAGCTCTGGCGGTACATATCTGCAGCTCTTTGGGACGGTCGCGTTGTTGGGAGACGTGCTCAGAACCTGCTTCTAATACGATCTGTAGGCAAAACGAACGAAAGATTTTATTAACGACATTTTTCAGAAACATCCCACCTACTATTTCATCATCAGCCTATTAATGTTCCCGCTGCTAGGACACAGGCCTCCTCTCTGTGAGAGGGCAAAGTCCACCACGCGGGCCCTGTAAGAATTGGTGGATGTTACATGTCTTCGAACTTTTGGTTCTAGGACACGCCGGTTTCCTCACGATGTTTTCCTTCACCGTTTTGAGAGCAGTGGTGATAAAATTAATAACACAAAGTAATGCGCCTGCCGGGATTCGAACCCACGACCTACAACTCGTAAGTCGGGGCCGATGCCACTGGGTCACCACTGCTCTCTATTTAGTTCTTAAAAACTGTTGAACACAAGCAAAAATCATCATTATCATATTCAGATTATCTCAAACTTAGACCATTTATTTACAAGCCGATGCCCGTGGCTTCATTCGACCTCTCCCCTCCCTATACAACGTGTCAGGTTTCGGTCTGTACAAACATAAAGGGGAGGTAGCTTGCCCAATTCTTTCAATAAAATTATTCTACATATGGGTCGGAACCCAACTCTCCCTGAATGGATTGTGTTTTGACCACTTTTTATGAAGCGTGCAAACTAAAATTACTGTAACTTGGAATGAAAAGCATAGCGTTCGTAAAAAAACGTGACTGGCTCCAAATAAACATGTTGCCAGTCTCACGCATCCCACATCATTCAAAAAACTTTTGCCTTGTATTTCTAAGAATTCCAGGCCCTATAGCCAAATGGCAAGCGACATTCGCTAACGTTCAGCAGTCCCTAATACATTTTCAACTTTATGCCCCATTGCATAAAGTTGAAAATCTATCAAAGATTACAGATCGTTTTCATTTGTTTCGTTCGCTATCGCTCAGTAGTCTTTACTAGATTTTCAACTTTATGCGATGGGGTATACAGTTGAAAATGTATTAGCGACTGCTGAACGTTAACGATTGTCGCTTGCCGTTTGGCTACAGGCTCAGGTTTTTGGACGTCCCCGGTTACGCCCAGTTCTTTGAGGAGAAACGGGGAATCCTGCTATAAAAAAAATGTCATAAAAAGACTATCCTTCTTTCTGTTGGGTTTCCTTCCTTCCCCATATTTTCAATCTACTTCACACACACCTTGGGCATGATAGCTTCCATCCTGACGTCCATGTACGCGGGCGGCGCGTCCTCCAAGTCCTCTCCGCGCGGCACCACGTGCGGCAGGAAGGCTCCCAGCCAAACCACGCTGTTCACGTCCACTGACACCTGGACCGGACTCAGCTGGACGTATAGCTTTGGAGCTGGTACTGGGGGCAAAAAAAATGGGATAACCCGGTTCATTGAAGAAAGGATTCTCGAATATCGTGTTCTCTCGCTCGCACACTAGTGTGACCGTCTTTACTCACTACCGCGAGTAGCGTTAGCAGAAAAAAAAATAGTCTTGATGTCTTGACGCGCTCAGTGATCTTTTTTGAAAAATATTTACTATTATAGTTTTCTGTTATTTTTCCGTTGTTTCCTGTTGATTATTGTTGTTTTAATTTTGTTTTATTGTTAGGTTAAGTTTGAGAAATTATTGTGATACAGCCTTGTTTTTATTATTACCCGACTATGACAAAGCCAAAAGGAGGGTTATGATTTTGACCGTTATGTTTTTAAATTTGAAAAAAAAAAACTTTAATTTGAATTCTTATAAGCTGACTGTACTATCAGTCAACGGAAGTACAAGCCGTCATTTTAGAATCCTTTCTGCAACGCACCGGCTTATATCAGAAGTACCTGTTCTCAGTAGTTTTACTCCCGCTGCTTGGCTTCTATTGGTCGTAGCATGATATTTTATAGCCTATAGTTTTCCTAGATAAATCGTCTATCCATCTCAATAGTACATTACTGCCGCGGCCTATAATGGCTACTTTGCTGGTCGCGCTGATGATGGCCGACAGCGCAGCCTAGCGCAGCTCCAGGCCGACACAGCGCGGTCAGCATGCACCACTTGATGGACGAGCTGAGATAAAGGCCGAGGCCGGAGGCCGAGGCCTTTACAGTGAGGACAGCAAGGGCTGCATGATGGCCAAGCTGGAAGGCCTAGAGCGTAGCTAGGCTAGCTCGAGGCAATCATAGCGTGACCAGCGAAGAGTCATAATGGGCCAAGGCTTGTATAGTGCTTTACTCAAAAATGCAAGTACCTAACCTAAATAAAACCAGCAAGTGATTTAAATAAAATACATATAGGTATTAACTAGAAAATTAATTAAAATAACAATATGAAAAGTACAGTTACTAAAATTCAACACCGGGTTTCCGGGTTTCATATTACTTACTAATAGTTTGCGATAATTTTAATGCGGTGTTTGACTGTTAGGTATATTTTCTTCACTTACTTAAAGCAAAAAAAAAGTCACTAAATAAAAATTAAAATTTCGCTGAACCGAGCTTTTGTAACTTCTTTGTATTTTTTTTTTAAATATGGAATACAATCTTTTTGTGCCTACCTCTTTATATACAAACAGCTGTGTTTTAAATAAAATCTTTTTGCATTTGTTTTTTTAAAACGTTGAAACGTCAAAATAGCGGCCGGCAATGTTTTGCCGACCTGTTAGAGCGGCCAGCAAAAGCATTGCTGGCCGCTCCTTGAAACACTCCGGCAAAGGCGACTTTGCTCAAACAAGGTTGTCAAAATAATGACCACATTACATGCATTTTTGAGTAAAAGTATTTTATCAATTCTAACCAGTAGTTCCTGAGATTAACGCGTTCAGCTTTATAATATCAAGTATAGATTTTGTAAGCCAATTTTTACACTAATGTGGATGGCAACTGGGGAACTAATGGCGCTAGTATGGCTTGTTCCAAGCGTCGTCATTGGTTCAAATCAGTTCAAATCTTAAAGGTACTTCAAAATAGTACTACGTCATTGGTCGGATTAGGACTTGTCTATGGTGGCGCCATCTACAATTAGCTTTGACTTGCGTTCCCCATTGCAGTTTACCAATGAAGAAATCCAAATTTTCTCAATTTTGTATCCTGCTCAAAACTTCTTAATGCCTAATTTTAAGTATGCACTTACCAGGGAAGCAGACGTCTCCAGGATAATAGAAAAAAGTCAGTTCAGCGTGCAGTAAACCGGCATCGCCTGGAAGTGTTGCCTTCTCCGCACTCACTAGAGGACGAGGCGCCTCGCGGGTTCGAGACCCTGTTGACACCTGGAACAACCATTATTGCACATAGACTGCGAGAATTCAATCTTATTTCAATTAGTTAAAACTCATTTTTCTGGAACAACATGAAATTAGCCTTCGTGTCCCACGTGATGAAGCGCTGCCATGATACGTCGCGTAACCGCTATTTGTGTTAGAATAACAAGAGCTAATTTCATTGCAATAAGTTTGAAAATCATTGTCCACGAAAGTAACCCAGGCCGCTCCGTTCCATGCCGCCGGTGGCCGCTGGTTCTGAAAGATCAGGTGCGTAGTACTACCAGGTATGATACCAATGGGATTAATGGGAAAAAGTCGTAAGATTATTCCCCAAACATCTAGTTCTAGCAAAAGTGTACGCTTGAATATCTTCGTCTTTTTGTCAGAAACGCGAAGATTTCCGAAGTTCATACACTTTCCGGATCTCCTTTAATGCGGGGCTCTAAGTTTAGATCTTGGGTCGACACGCTTGGTTATACTCGGGATTCTGCTCTAGGATCTTTCGCTGCGCTCGGGGTTCAAAAAACGCTCTCACCTTAAAAATAGTTGTTTGTTCGTTGCTTCCTTAGTAAACAATCTACTATTTAATCGCTATTTCTATGATAGAGAGTGAAATGATGTTGTTTACCTTATAAACAGTGAAGTCGTCTATCCTTAGTACTAGACACGTAGTCATCAGTTTGCCGAGTTGTTGCAGGATGCGCGTTCGAGTCGGCGACGCTGCGAAATAAAAGCAGGCAAGGTTTTAAGTAAATCATTACCAACTGAGGGCATGGCCCCATGTCTCCGGCGCGGCGCCGTGCTGATCTACGGCGCCGCCGCCGGCGAGCGGCACCGTGGCTCGGCACGGCGCCGCGCCGGAGACATGGGGCCATGCCTTTAGGCGGGATCAGCCAGTGCTGGATAAAGGCCAGTAAGTAAATCATCATCACTGATGAACATAGGCCTCCCTTTTTGATCTCCACACATACCGGTTGGAAGCGACCTGCATCCAGCGTCTTCCGGCCACCTTTATAAGGTCGTCTGTCTACCTTGCTGGTGGACGTCCTACGCTGCGCTTGCTAGTCCGTGGTCTCCAGTAAGTAAATACAAAATAATAATTGCTTCAAAACAGATGACTTGTCTCCAAATTCGACACAGAAACTTTCCGAAACACCCGTATCTGGTCAGGCGGATAGCCGCTATGTTAGATGATTAACTATCCAATAGACCAATAAAGGCAAGGGTGGTTAAATCTGGAAGATCGGTTTGCGTGTCCATAATTATTTAGCCACGAGCTATTGCAAAACAACTAGGTACTTCATAAAATAACCTGCAGAAATAATACAGCACGCGTAGCATGGCGCCGTAGAAATGGGTTTTGTCGACGCGAGAATAGACAAAATGACAGAACATAAAAGATTTAAGCATAGCAATGTTTAAAATATAGAAGAGATATGTTTCTATTCTTTAATGGTGTACGAATCGTGTCATACTTGTGCAAAAAAAGAGTCGATTTGTATAGGAAATAACTTTGTCTTTTCTTCGTAGGAAAGAGATAGAATCGCCATGCTACGCGTGCAGAAAGACGTTTTTAATAAAACATTCTGATAAACAACTAAGTTACTTTGCGGAAACGTTTCCTGTATGTGCATATGCATGAGAGCGGGGGTGTGACTACATCCAAGCCTGGTTTTTTGTCGCGGAATTGAAAAGTCTTGGCCTCAGTTACAAATAAATGGGAGGCAAATGAAGGGTGTAGGTAGACAAATAAGTGATTACCTTGTGAGGTAGTAGTGTTAGTGGACGGAGTATTGGAAGCACTCTGTTGTGTGGCCGCTTGTTTGTGTTTGATGCCGTTTGAGACCGGCTCTTCAGGCTTCTCCGGTTGACTCGTCTGTAATATTGGAAAATACACACTTTACATCAACTTCCATACCAATGGGAGGTTTAACGCAAAGCTCGGCTCAGATGGCGCTATTAGCGCATCATCATCATCAGCCTATTAATGTTCCTACTGCTGGGACTCAGGCCTCCTCTCTGTGAGAGGGGGTGGGCCATAATCCACCACGCGGGCCCAGTGCGGATTGGTGGATGTCACATGTCTTCGAATTTTTGGTTCTAGGACATGCCGGTTTCCTCACGATGTTTTCCTTCACCGCTTTGAGAGCAGTGGTGATGAAATAAATTACACAAAGTAATGCGCCTGCCGGGATTCGAACCCACGACAACAACTCGTAAGTCGGGGCCGATACCACTGGGCCACCACTGCTCTCATCACGCATGATGCATGATGTCATTTAAATGTATGATTAAGGCCTTATACACACGGTGAAACGCAACTGCAACTTCTAGTTACTTTAGAGTTTCATTTTCATTGAGTGAGCGCACATGACACAACCGTTTTAAAACGGTTTCATCGGTTGCGTCATGTGCGCTCACTCATAAGAGTCTATGGCAGAAACTCAAATGAAACTCTAAAGTAACTAGAAGTTGCGGTTTCGTTGCAGTTGCGTTTCACCGTGTGTTTAGGGCTTTAATCATACACCACAGATAATATAAGTACACACTCGAAGCTACACTTGAGCGTTGTTTATATTATGCGCTTGTAGCGCCACTGACTGCTAAAACTGGCAGTGAAACCTCCTATTGACGAAGTGAATGCCAGCATTTGTTTTTGCCACATGGATATTAACAACGACAAAATATGTTTGGCAAAAGTTGTAGTAGCTCGTGCAAATTGGTTTTTAAAATATATTTATTTTCAATGTTATTTTCATTTGATTGTTGTTTTATGGCATAAAAACATGTAAGATGGACGATGGTCTTTATAAGGGCGTAATATTTTTTTTTTCTATGTATTCCTCGTGTCTTCGATTAGATACTTGTCTGTAACCAAAAAACAATCGAATTTGTCTATCCCGTAATCTTTAAAATGTTCCAATCAGAAGTAGCCGTAAAAAACAAAAGAATGGGATTTGGATTGAGATTGAATGTTAATTTCGGGAGTTGGGGAAGTCCCTAACTCCCGAAATTAACATTCAATCTCAATCCAAATCTCGTTCTTTTGTAAAATGGGTAAAGTTACCCATGGCGCGATGCGACGCGACGCAATTCGTGCGATATCGAGTCGATTGCCAATTAAGTCACACGTATTTACTAATGGAGTGATGTGATGCTATTCGACCGTGCACTTCAAAAACACTGCTGGAAACCAAAGACAAAAGATGTCGCACGTGACGAGTAGTTGCGCAATCGAATGTTGAACAGAGAATGATGCGCATTGTTATTAGGACGTACATGCACTTTGATATCGAGGCGATCTGTGAGCGATATCGTCAATCCGTGCGACTCTATTAGCAAACACTAGCGATTGTCCATAAATTTTCTTCTGCCGGACGCTTGTGTGATATCTGACCGATATCGTCAATCGATGCAATTTGATATCGGATCGCGCCATGAGTAAAAAATCTCTCATTGTTTACCTTAGTACTTGGCGTGAGTGGCCTCGGGTCGAGGTTCTCAAGTAGTGTGGTACAAAATGATGACAGCGCCTGCGACAGCCATTGACTGTGTGGAGTTGCTGCTTCTCTGTGAAATTATTTCAAAGGACAAATAAATAATGAAAAGAAGATCTAAAACGGTCACAATATTCCGAATGATTCACTTTACAACGCCATTGGCTATTCTTCTATTATATATTCTAAACCTATGAAACAGAGAAGAGAGGTGAAAGGAAATATGAAATGTAGTACCGTTTTCTAAACACGTAGAGCCGCGACAGCACCGAGGATACGGCTTGTCTTTAGTGAATTTTTAACTGTATGTTATGGGGCATGAAGTTGAAACTATGTTATATGTACGACTTTAAGGTCATTGTAGTCTTTGCTCCACACTTAGACCCGAATCTAAAAAGAGAACTTAGTCTAAGCTTGATCACACTTTATCCGAATGTGAACCTTACTTACCAACGATAAATGTTTTTCAGTATGATAATAAATATGTTGCTTTACGACAGTCATTTGTAGAAAAATGCATCTCAACTTCATACCAATAACGTATATTTTCGAATAAAGCATAACTCAGTAAACTAGAGAGGCAAGAGACAGTTCTAATAACTCCTAGATCTGAATGATATGCTCACCTATATCCTCGCCAGTGTCTCCTATCATCGGACGCCTTGTGGTAAGGGAACAGGTCTGCCTGCATGCTGACCAGGGTCACCTGGAGAGCACCGCCGTTTGCTAGAGTTGGCTTTTCTGATCGGCCCACTGTAGATAAAGAATATGGGTAATAGGATATGAAAATATGATGACTATTATTATTTTTATTTCATCCTGCCTGGAAGTGAGGATCCCGACTATCCAGGTGTTGAGACTGGTACCCAACGGTTGTTAAAGGCTTCTCGAAAACTTAGAATACGCAATACAAAAAATTAATTGATCTCAGTTTCAATGATGACACCGCAAGACATTTAAGCCCGTTTTCCACTGCAAGTGTTGTGAGTTGAGCTCCTTGTGTTCTGAGTCGAGCTACACAATAAACGACAAATGATTGCACTGACTGGACAGGTCCACTCAAATCTGTGTGGTTCTTTCCTCAAAAGACCATCCCAGACACCCGCATGGTCCTCGTATGACCTGAACAAAACAATGTCTGGACTTTAAAAGAGACTGTGATCTCTGAGTTTGTTTCGGATGTTTCTTCTCATAGTAGTCAGGTACGAAACACCGGCCTCATCTAGCTTTAAAAAATATTGGTTGTGACGTGTAAGTGTTTTTGAGTATCTAACCAACTTACAAAATAAATATCATTTATTATTAAGTGTAGCAGAGCCATTAATGACTTATTTTACAGTTTAGTTTATATGTGTTTCCATCAACAAAGATTCGTGTGCAATAAACGGGCGTAAAGAGGAAAATTTTCTCGCTCTGGGAATCGTGGAAATATAAGAAATCCGTAGAAACCAGGCGTTATTCCTAGTTCAACTTACATCCTGGATCATCACACAGATGCAGGTCTATTCTGGGCGCGAGAAGGTGGTACGAAGTCTCTCTCACGTCATGTTTGGCAAACATTCGCGCTAGTATATCGCGTTCACCTGTTGCTGATCTACTTGATATCTGCTCCCGAGGTTCTTCAATCTGGAATAGGACGAGCAAGGTATTTCGCAGATATCTTTACGCAAAACTTCTCGTGGGGTAACTCAGCCCATGTTATTGAACAAACAAAAAATCGAAGACTTTTGGAAATTCACAAAAAAAAAAGAGTTTTCATACTGATGGGTCCGATCAATTTCTCAATTTGTATGAAAAACCATTTTTTTTTTCTGCGAATTTCCGAAAGTCTTACAACAAACATTGTTCAGTAACATGGGCTGAGTTACCCCACGAGAAGTTTTGCGCATTTAACGTTACACGTTGTATACGTCAATTTTTTAATGGGGAGTGCATTGCCATCAACCAGGCACGAATCTGTTTCCATGTTCCCATAACAAATTATGGGAAAACCCTGATGTATACGCCCAAAAATACTTTCGTTTAGACCCAGATATCCAATTTGCTGAATGTTGCTGGGGGTTACCCCGAGGTTTGGTTAGGTTAGGTTTATTTATTTAACTGTTTATGTACACACAAAATACAGCACAGGATAATTACAATATAGAATTCAGTACAAGGGTACTGCTTATTTCTATTGAAATTTCTGCCAGCAGACCCGCGAAAGGAGAAATGAAAAAGTAATGTAGACTTATAGTGTGTGAGAGGAGGAATAGAAATCGTCAAAAAGTGGATGCTAACTTAATCTAACCTAACCTATAACATATGAATGCATACATACCTAATAATAAATAAATATTAATACATAAACGTACAGTTATATAAATAAATACCTAATGCAATATATATAATTATATATACATATATTACATATCAATAAGTTACAATTGTGATGATAAATAATGCTCTTTTAATCTGGTTTTAAAAAGTGAAATATTAGTTATGTCACGGATGCTAGGCGGAAGTGAGTTCCACAACTTTACAGCATGGGCGGAGAAGGAATATGAATAATAACTGGATTTATGAGGAGGGGATTTAAGTAGGGATCTGAGGTGCGACCTGCAAGGTGCGTCGCTAGGACGAGCGTAACTAAATCTTTCTCGCAGATAAGAGGGATAGGAAGGGTTGTGAAGGATGTTGAAAAGGAGACAAAGGATACGAGTGTTCCTGCGAAGGCGGATTGGGAGCCACTTGAGTTCCTTGCGAAAGTGGGAGACGTGATCATATTTACGGAGACCGAAAACAAATCGAATGCATAAATTTTGCAAGCGCTCAAGTTTATTTAACAGCTCCTCAGTAGCATCCAAATAGCAGGCATCGGCATAGTCTATGATCGGCTGAATAAGAGTTTGAGCTAAACAAATTTTAGTCTTCAAAGGCAAGACACTCTGGAGACGTTTCAGCGAATGCAAAGAAAAGTGTACCTTACGACTGACTCCGTTGACCTGAGCCCGCCATGAGAGATTGGAGTCAATGATTACACCCAAATCTTTGGCAGTGTCTGTGTAGTCGATACACACACCGTCGAGGTATAAAGGCGGCAAAGATGCAACAAGTCCCGCACCACGGACAAAACGGCTGCCTATGATCATGGCCTGCGATTTAGATGGGTTAATTCGCAGGCCAAATGACTTAGCCCAGTCATTGATGTTGGCCAGGTCTAGATTCATGGCACCAATGGCAGACACCGCATCTGCTGTAGTAAAATGACGATAAAGCTGCAGATCATCCGCATAAAGATGGAAACTAGAAGAGATTACTTTCGTAACCATATTTATAAAAATTGAGAAAAGATGAGGAGAGAGAACGCCACCCTGAGGAACGCCCTCAGTAAGGCTACACCAATCAGAGAAATTCTCTTCTAGGCGAACACACTGAGAACGTCCCCGAAGATAAGAATCAAACCAAGCTAAAGCGGTAGAAGAGAAATTTATAGATTTAAGGATACCAAGCAAAATATCGAAATCCACCGAGTTGAAGGCACTACTAAAGTCAAGCAACACGAGAACAGTAAGTGACCTATTCTCCATTGCCCAGCGGATATCGTCAGTTACCTTTAAAAGTGCAGTTACTGTGCTGTGACCTGAACGGAAACCAGATTGAAACGGGGAAATTAAGGAGTTTGACGTCAAGAAAAATGTTAATTGTTTATGGACTAAGTGCTCAAACACTTTAGAAAGAAATGGGAGAATCGAGATGGGTCTAAAATCAGATAGAGAGGATGGATTATTGGTTTTGGGTAAAGGTATAACGTGTGCCTGCTTCCAAGCTGAAGGAAAAGAACTACAAGAGAAGGAATGATTAAATAAGTAAGTGAGAATAGGAAGTAAGCTGGGAAGGATGAGAGTAATCATTCTAGAACTCAACTTATCGTTACCGACTGCTGACGAAGTGATAGCAAGAACAGATTTCTTGACGTCAACTTCAGAAACATTGCTTAGAGTGAAAGGAGAACATGGTGGGAGCGACAGATTAGATAAACTATCCAGAGTCATAGCTTTAACACGAGGATCAAGAGAAAAGGGAAGGGAAGAAAAATGTTTATTGAGGTCGTTGAGTTCCACATCCTTGCACTGATTGGTAGAAGTTTTGCCAATGCCTACCGACTTCAGGAATTTCCAAACATCGGAAGAACTGCGGTTGTCGAGTTGGTCGTGGAAATAGCGTCTCTTAGCATCTTTACACAGATGATTGCAGCGGTTACGCAGC
Organism: Agrotis segetum; assembly: GCA_036375495.1. Taxonomy (NCBI): domain Eukaryota; kingdom Metazoa; phylum Arthropoda; class Insecta; order Lepidoptera; family Noctuidae; genus Agrotis; species Agrotis segetum. The sequence goes on from JAQSVV010000003.1 coordinate 699,734, forward strand.
GATTTATAATAACAGAGATTCAGCTCTGATGGTCTGCGCTTATATCTACTGTTAGCCTTATCCCTGCGAGCCATTAGTTCTTTAATTTGCGATGTAATCCATGGTGCAGGGTTATATTTCACCTTAACGCGCCGAATGGGAGCATGCCGGTCGAACAAGTTGAGGATTGATGAGTTAAAATAACCCACTTTCTCATCAATACAATCCTTCTCCAATAACGGTGACCAGTCAAGAGAGTTGGCATCACGCTGCAATGCCTCCAAATCTATGCCTTTGAAGTTGCGGAGATATAAAATCTGGGGCTTACGCTTCGGAATACGAATGCGATAAGATAAATAAATAAGATCGTGGTATGAAAAAGAAGCACTTAGTTGGCCATGAAAAGAAACATTATTGGGGGAAGAGATTCAAACCTTGCAATCAGAAATAGGAACCCTGCCTAGCGGGGCTCCGTCGAACTGAACATTTTGTGAATTGGACATACTACGCCAAAAAGAACAGTTTGCTACCCGAAAATAGTATTTGTATTAGTAGTTTTAAGCTCAGAATTCGCGTCAGCCACCACCAGACGATAGTCTTTATTTCCTGATAGCTACAATCTTGGGGTTCTTTAAGTCAAGAGCGAACAGGCTACTTTTAGGCAAGCGTGCTTCATCGTCAACCACATCATTGCTTACTATCAGACGAGATAGTGTTCAAACGCAAAACTATCGTTAAATAGAAAAAAGAGATCAAAGGCGACCTCTGTCACTGCGTTATCGCTCGGGAAAGGTAGTTATTCAGGTTCATTGACCGCAAACATTGATGTTTATGTGGATATTCCACGGGATCGCGACTCGTAATGTTGCCACATTATGGCAGCAAAAAGAAAAAATAGCGGGGTGTTTTTTTCGCTAGACTGACGCACCTGTTTTGTCTCTTTCTGCGCCATTAGAATTCAATTTTTTACCTACAGTAATTTGTTGTCTCACTCCAAATCCCGGGACTCGAGGAATATCCATATCATTCTTACCTATGGCAAGAACATAAAACTGCTCTACTTATTTCGATCTATGGTAATCATACATATTCAAGTCAGGAATAAAGGGGTATCTATCTTTGTGCAAACCTTACCTTCCTCAAAGCCTTGATCCTGGTAGCAGCAGCGGTGGCTCTCTGGACTGGTTTGGAGAGAGCCAGAGCACACGCCAGCATGGCGCGCAACTGACCGTCTGTCAGAGCCCAAGCGAGGGGCTCCGGGCATATCGCGAGGCGAGACCCTACTACTGCACAGTCTGGAAGAAAAAAAGGTCTTTGGACGTAGGTACATGACTTCTACAAAAATATTCTTCTGCAATACTTTTCCCAGCAAAATTTAAGTAGATTTCCATTCTACCAGAACCAAACTCAGCCTGGACATGGACCCTGTCCTCTCCCTTCCGTAGAGGACAGTGTGATTTGGCACAGACAGATTGGATGCAGAAATCCGGTCTGTCCCAGCCACCTTCTCAGGGTCATCGCTTGCGGATCCATGGTGTATACTCCAGGACTGTGCTCCACCAGCCATCGTTCTTTCAACAAACATGGCCAAGCTTGTCGAGGGTCCGATGGCCGTTCCTGATTTTATCTTTTAAAGAAACTTCAAGCATAACCAGATTAACCAGGCCTGGCGCACTCCGCGGTGCTCTGCTCAAGCAAAATTTTTACATTTCGTTTGTTTTTGGGAAGTGACACTTCTGTACGTAATACTATTAAGTATTCTGTGGCATTACCCCGCTCCATGAATGAATACCAATGTTTTATATTGTGGGTGTAGCTTCAAAATATACAACTATTTTGCAACCAGCAGTTTATTACGATATTTTTTTCTCCAAGCAACTTATTATTTCCTTCGAATTTCCTTCGCTTGCATCTGAACCATGTCACAAAAATCGTTTATTCTAAAATCAATCTTAATTCAAAAAAGAGATAAAAACTACTATACTAGCACGTACCTGACAATCTCTTCTTGATAACAATTCGACAGTGTGTATTCCCTAATAGCAGTCGCAAAGGTGGAAGATTGGCGTTGGCTGCACCGTGTGCTCTGGCTTCTATTCGGGCGCTTTGCCATTCTAACTCCTGTGAGAAAAGAATAAGGTTTATTATTGTGTGACACGAAACAACTTATCTAGCAGAAAATAAGCAATTTTATCCCTTAAGTGCACAGTGCAGTAACGGAATTATGAAAATTAATCTTCAAATAAGTAGCGATAGTGTAGAGGTAGGATCTTTGGAAACTAAACCTTACAGCGAGCAAATTAAAGTTGAATTTAATATTTACCTTAAAAATAAGCAGTTGTCCCGTATCAGGAGATTTGATTCTAGTCAGTCTTAGATCTCCCTTGCGTCCGTCTGGCGTTCGTGACTCCACTGTTACTCTTGAGATCTGAAAATGAACATAAATAAAACCTCTATTATAATTATTTTGAAAACCTCACCAACATTTTGTCAGTTATAGTGCACTAGTGAGTCGCCCCGTCTTCGCACGGGTAGTAGAGCATATTATGTGAACATAGTTTGTTCTATCTCAAAAGAAATTTCATCTTTGATGTAAGCCTACAAGCAACTTGACTTTTTCCGACATTTCTAGCTATTAGTATCTTCATATTTCAACCAATTTACACAAAACATTAACAAACAATACATATAAACCTTCCTAATGAATCACTCTATCTATTAGTGAAATCCGCATAAAAATCCGTTCACTAGTTTTTGAGTTTATCGCGAACAGACATACGCCATTTTTTTTTTTTAGCGTGGTAAAATCATCAAATGAGTCCTCCAACCCCGGGCAGGGCGGGAGGGACTGTCAGACTTCTACTGACTAAAATCCACGGTGTCCTTCATAGCCTGTTATGTTCCAGGGTTACGGTAAGGGAATAATCCCGCGACCCCGGCAGGCTTTGGCCCTCTGAGAGGGGGGCCCCGTCATTATGCTGACGCTCTTTGAGGCGCGCGTGGGACACAACGCGCCGTCGACCCGGCCATGGTCCTTGGTCGGGCAGCGAGTTGCCCTTTACTCGCTGCCCGCATGCCCGCGCCTACGGTGGCCGGAGATCGTCTCGCGACGTCCGTCGCCGTGGGCGTCCTACACCGCGGTTGGGGCGGAGGGAGGACTCTGTCCTCTCTCGCTCGCGGCGCGCCTCCTCCTTCGCGAGCATTACTGCTTCGCAGAAGGAGGCGACCGCTTCCCAATCCGTCTCGCCCCGCAGCATGGCCGCAACCAATGCCGGGCGCGAGAGGTCTCCGCCTATCGCAGCCGTGAGGACACGTCGGTGCACTGCCCAAGCTGGGCAGTCTTGCACCGTATGCTCCACCGTGTCCTCCGGGCGATCTTCGCAGTGGTGACACCCAGGCGTCTCCTCCTTTCGCATCAGACACAGGTACCTCCCGAAACTTCCGTGTCCGGTGAGGACCTGCGTCAAGCGGTAGGTCAGGACGCCATGACTTCTCTCCAGCCACTCCTCAAAGAGGGGTCTTACCGCCGCAATTGCGGCGTGCCCGGGCCCATGGGGCTTCTAAAATAATGTAACTAGAACATTCTAGAACCTTGAATTTGAAGACATATATCATCCACTAACTCTCTCTGGGACTGCACGATTTATTAGAGTCAAGGTGCCATAAGTCCCAGCAGTCTGTGGCCACATTAAAGGTTGTTTATGGAAGCTACAAAATTCTTTAATTTATGCCTTGAATACACAGTATTTCGTAGTTATTATGAGACTCACCTGAACACTGCTGGTGAATGCTTCACAATTAAAGTCTATTTGCACGTGATTCACAGCCACTGAGATTCCATCTATCACCTGCAACAAGAAATAATACAATGAGGTCTGAGTTTTTAGATGTTTTAAGTAACATCATTTTAGTTATTTCTTGGAAAAGGAAATATAGTAGCCCTGCTACTGACTTTTGCATTGATTTATCTTAATAAGCCAATGTACTACACCTCTATGTGCCACAGCGCATAAGACCACCAATAACCATCGTAACACACACGCGGCCAACAAATACGGCATTTTGTATGAAATATATCAGTGAACTTCGAGAGGGAAGCCAGCAGAAGGATTCAGTTCAGGCAGCATTAAAACCCCATCAGGTCTTCATTCCACAGTGACTAAAGACAAAACTCTTCAATGCGTGTGTCTTAGCAGTAAGAACTTACAGTGCCGAAACATGGATGCCTGGGAGAGGCCTATGTTCAGCAGTGGACGAATACAGGCTGATGATGATTATTATGATAGCAGCGTGCGCGCACTTGTCACAGCGTCCTCACGATTTTATTTTCATTCAAGTGATTCTCTGAATTTGGTTGCCCGACGTGGCCGCAAAAGAATACATAGTGCGTGCTTTGGTCGCCCAATGCCTTTTTTATCCTGTTAACTCTTTAGAGACCCTCACGCAGAAAGGACTGTCAGACTCGTACTGACTAAAATCCACGGTGATCCTTCAATAGCCTTTTACGTTCCAGGGTCATAGTTACAATGAGACAATCCCGCAACCCATACGCAGAGAAATGTCTGGCTACCTATACGAGAACTTCTGGTTGCAACCGTGACAGCAAGAGTCATTAGTTGACTTTACAACATTTCTAGTAATAAATATTAAGTAAGTAGTAGGGATAACAGGGACTTATTACTAGAAATGTTGTAAAGTCAACCAGTGAGTCTTGCTGTCACGGTTGCAACCAGAAGTTCTCGTATACATTTCTCTGAGTGCAGGCAGGCGTTTGACCCTCTATAGGGGGCTCCCATCAGATTGCTGACAGCTCATTGAGGCTCTCTTGGAACACGCACCATCGACCCGGGCATGGTCCACCCATTACTTGCAGTCCGTATTGCCGCTAAAAGCCTGGGCCACTAAACATCGTATCCTGTATATGAATTTATTTACCTTGTGTATATAGCTGTACTTCCCCGGCGCTGGTATGGCTCCGCCTGCACCCGGATTCATCACGCGGGGCTCCTGACATACTTCCAGAGCTATGTGCACTTCGTCCAGGTTCTGTGGACAAGAGATATTACATTAAAATCAAATTTAAATAAATACACACACAGTCGGACAACCACTTTTGATAGGTGATAGCCGTGAAACTTGATAAGAAGGTTTACTTATTTATGTTAGAGTTATGTAAAGTGTAAAATGTCAGAATTGTAAAGTAGAAGAAGTGTAAAGTTTGTCAGGATGTCTGAAAGAGTATTTCACGTAAAAACTTTTGAACGGAGTTTGATGAAATATTATACCTACACAGATAGTTTATAATCTGGATTAACACATAGGACTATCTTTATCTCGGAGTTATGTAGTCATGGGATACTTTTCGTGTTAAACTCGGGCGACGCAGCTAGCAACAGATAAGGATAAATAAATGCATTGGTGTTACAGATGATTCATTATTTCCCGTCTATCTTTATTGTACACCACACATGTGTATAAGTATATATATATATATATATATATATATATATATTCTTTATTGTGTACAAAAATAACCACTTAAAATTAAGCATTATCTAATATCTTTAAACGAGCAATTCTTGTATATTTATATACATATAATCTGGATTTCGGAAACGGCTCCAAGGATTTTCATAAAAGTTACAGATTAGGGGTTTTTTGGCCCATGGAATCGATTTATCAAGGTCAAGGTTCGAGAAAAGCTCGGTTCCCAAAATATAGACATTTTAAAAACCGAGCAAAGCTCGGTCAACCAGATATTTATCATTATTTAAGAACACTTGTCAAATTTATTTAATGAGAACATGATAAAGATACAGACAATCGTTGATTGGTAATATCAGAGCCTGTAGCCAAACGGCAAGCGACAATCGCTAACGTTCAGCAGTCGCTAATACATTTTCAACTTTATACCCCATTGCATAAAGTTGAAAATCTATCAAAGATAACAGATCGTTTTCGTTTGTTTCATTCGCTATCGCTCTCTTTACTAGATTGTCAACTTTATGCAATGGGGTATAAAGTTGAAAATGTATTAGCGACTGCTGAACGTTAGCGAATGTCGCTTGCCGCTTGGCTACAGGCTCAGAAGTCAAATCGCAAAATGAAAACACATTCAAGAAATTATAACCGGGGATTTCCCCAATACTGTCATTTCGAAGACTACACATTTGCACGTTTCTTATATCTCAGTGACGTAAATTCTTAAATAGAACGTATGTAAGACAGTAGTCATAAACACAGCAAAATGTATGTATGTGTGTTATTAATATCTTTCTAGGAATCTGAGCAGAATAAATATGCGATACAAATGCGATTGAGATGTTGTGGTTTTATGGAAGTATGGGGTTCTAGGTATATCTAACTAATATCTTCAAACGAGCAATTCATGTATATTTATTTATATATCATCAGGATCTCGGAAACGACTCCAAGTATTTTCATGAAAGTTACAGATTAGGGGTTTTTCGCCTCAAGGAATCTATTTATCAAGGTCCCAGGTTCGAGAAAAGCTCGGTTCCCAAGATACAGACATTTTAAAAACCGAGCGAAGCTCGGCCAACCAGATATTCATTCTTAATACATTGCCAGGTGAACCGTGGCCAGAAAAGGGATCGATTACTCATGGCATACAAAAATTACTCTACGAGCAGTCCTGTTTTTTTTATTGTGGTGAAATCATCAATGGAGTCTTCCCACTTAGAGCCCGATGGAAGGAACTGTCAGACTTGTATTTACTAAAAATCCATGGTGTCCTTCAATAGCCCTATACGTTCTGGGGTCACGGTTACCTGGAGAGACAGTCATGCGACCCCGGCAGGCTTTGGCCGTCTAAGAGGGGCCAGTCAGATTCCTGTCTAAGGTGCGAAATGACAACAGACAGCCACACCGTTTTTGTTTAAAATAACGTAGGTTACACAATGTTTTACATAAAAACACCTGTATTTAATCAATTATCAAATTGGTTTTTCCAATCCGTGGCTAAATAGGTACTTTATACCTACAAAACACATTTTATTCCTGAGAAAGAAACGTTTTCCTCGATTCAGTAATATTCAAAGCGCTAAATATACGAGAAAACGCCGCGGGAGACGCCGGCGGCGAGTAATGGGTGACTTGCCGTCATATCATAGACCAGGCCCTTAGAGGGCCTAAGCCTGCCGGGGTCGCGGGACTGTCTTATCAGGTAACCGCTGACCCAGGAACGTAAAGGCTATTGCAATCTATGGTGTCTACCGTGGATTTTATTCAGTACTTATTTGATGATTTTGCCAAAAAAGGGCATACGAGAAAGCGAGAATCTTATTAGTCTTCGTTCTACCATAAAGTAGGTTAGTGTATAGGTTCCCAGTTACCATTAGAGGAAATGGGACACTTTTCCTCCAGGAAACTCAGAGTGCGCGAACGGAACTGCGGGCATAGCTAGTTTGAATCTTTAATCCTACTACTATTACAAATGTGAAAGTGTTGTGAGGATAGATGGATATATGGATGGATTCAAAGATATTTGGTACACAGATATTTGGCTAACAGTGCTGCATTTTATATGCAGACTACTTTCTGACCTGCCGGGGTTGCGAGTCGTTTTTTCAGGTAACCGTGACCTGGGACGTAAAAGGCCTTTGAAGGAACAGCGTGGATTTAGTCAGTATGAGTCTGACTGACCCTTCCGCCGCTCCACCCAGCGTGGAAGAACTCATTTGATGATTTTACCACGTTTAAAGACATTACCGACAGAATTTTAACTATTTTCGTTCTTTTTTACATAATATGTATAAAGTCACCAAAACTGCATGCATGCTATATAGCATATGCTATGCAAAAGCATATGCTTTTGTACGCACTTTAAGGCTGTATGCTACATGTGTAACAAAAGAGATTGTTATGCAAACACATTGGAAATTATAACACAACATTGGAAAACCGTTCCCTGACTGTACATATGAATAAATGCAAAAGCCTCAACACATTACATAAAAGAAAAAATATGTCTTGAACTTATCCCGGGAGAATACCTAAGCAAACGTATCTTTCAGGGATACCCTTTCTTTACCTATAACTTACAATAAGGCAAAGTAACATTTCCAGGATACAAATGTAACATAATTTTCCCAAAAATGGAGCTAGATAGAGATGTAGTACGACAGACAATGATATATTATATATAAACCTCATTGACGACAGAGTCCCATTAATGGGAAGCGAACGTGTAACATACTAGCTGTTGCCAGCGGCTTCCCTTGCTACAACTCGAAAATTATTGTCACGGGAACATAAAATCGGGATAGACTATCCTATATCCTATGACTGTCTGTGTGCCAAACATAATGATGAAGCCGGTCAGCAGTTTCTGTGTGAGAGAGTAACCAGACATCCAAACATCCTCACAAAATATCGTTAAGAAGAGATGTAGCTGCTCGTAGAACTGATAACCGATGTGGAAGAGAAGTTCACGAGTGGCGACCATCAAACAGTTAGCGTAGCTAGACAACCTACCATATGGAAGGAAAACCAGTGTTATTTCCCGACCTGGAAATCAAAGCTAGCCTCAGGAGTCGAGTTACTATTCGTCCGGAAATGTCTGGCTTTTTAGCTCAACCTCCAGTCTTGAACTTTGTCCGAAATGTTAAAGGATTCCCGTTATACACGACGACCATACAGGACTTTATGGTCGTCAGACAATCATCATTATCTTTCTACCCTTATCTCATTCTAAGTACTTCGGTTCGGCACGACACGTTTTCTCCTATTTTGTTCTTATTAGTCAATAGTCAAATAACTAATTCTAAAAGTCTTTGTAGACGTTTCTGAAACACCTGAAAAACTATTAAAATTAACTAACAACAAGCCAAGGCAGCTGCAGGATATGAGCAAAGAAAAAAACCACGTAACGATTGGTCGTAAGATCAAGGTTACTAAGTCCAGCCAAGCGGCGCGACTCCAATGCATTATTCATCGTCATTATTGTTTATTTGGGCTCCGTGGCTTTTGATACAAATGTTTTTTTCTTTTTATTTTTTATATTGAAGTAGAAGTAATTGATTGTTGTATTTGTTTTGAGGAGAATCTATTAAAGAGGAACGAGAATAAGTGTTTTGTGAATTCTACTCGTACGAGTATGTTTGTTTGTTTAATTGTATGTTACGTTTTGACGTCAAAATGGCCGATCTAATGTTGATGAATTTAGGTACAGAGAAATATATCATGAGGAGGATTACGGGCTATTTAGAAAGATGAGGGTGGAGTCCAGCGAAGCCGTAGGCAAAACTAGAAATGCATAACTATAACGTGTTCAGTGAACTGGACCAAAGGCTGCAGTAAATCACTGCTTTGGTACATTTTCTCCTGCTCAGAATTAATAATTATAAAGAACATAATTATCTTCTTCTTGCATATTTATTTGAAAGTCATTCCATCATTTACCAAATGGAAGGTTGAACTCATGCAGGCGGTCAATCATAAATGGCTAAATTGGATTTGGGTTCAAACTGTTCGAGCAGGCGACTGACTTGATTGACTGGCCTGTTGGTCTAGCTAGTGGTTAGTGACCCTGACTGTTACTATGCCGGAGGTTGTGGGTTCGATTCCCACCCAGGACAAATGTTTGTGTGATGAGCATGATCATTTGATCTGTGTCTGAGTGTTATTTATCTATAATATGTATGTATTTAGAAATATTTAAGTATGTTTATCAGTTGTCTAGTACCCATAACACAAGCTCTGCTTAGCTTGGGAACTAGACTAGATGGCGTTGTGTGATAGTTGTGGAATATTATTATTATTACTGACTGTTTCAAGTACACGGTGCTGCCGTCGTAAAACGCCACGCCAGAAGACTAAAATGTAACCCAGACTTATAGTATACAGAACCTAAACAGTACATAATAAAATGTACGTGTAACTAGTAATAGTTTGAACATTGCATTATCATGCAACATAGCGTTCTCAGTTCTTACGTAGTTACTAGGTACATGTGTTTAGGTAGCATTGTTCTAATAACTCGCCGGCATTGACACGTACTGCTAATAATTTAAAGATTATAGTGTCGGAAGATCCTGTTTAGTTAACTTTACAAAATAAGGAAGACAATGGGTTTTATCAATTGATTTATGATTTACTAGCTTCTCCACCCGGATTCGCATCCGAGCAAAGTTATACTTCCAGGCGATAATTTTTGGAGATCATCATCAGTCTATAATGTTCCCACTGCTGGGACACAGGCCTCCTCTCTTGTGAGAGGGAGTGGGCCATAATCCACCACGCGGGCCCAGTGAGGGTTGCCAGATGTCACATGTCTTCGAATTTTTGGTTCTAGGACATGCCGGTTTCCTCACGATGTTTCCCTTCACCGTTTTGAGAGCAGTAGTGATGAGATAAATTACCTACACAAAGTAATGCGCCTGGCGGGGTTCGAACTTCGAACCCACGACCTACAACTCGTAAGTCGGGACCGATACCACCGGGCCACCACTACTCCAGTTTTGGAGATATCTTCAGCGATTACCATCATATTTCAGACAATATAATTTTTTTTGTTATTGTTGAGTTACCGCAAAAAACAACTTAATATATAAAACACCATAAAACCTTAATTAAACACATAAACCTTCCTCATGAATAGGGTGATTGCGCCGGTTAGCGACCAGTTAGCTGGGTTGCCCACTTTAGATGACGAAAAAAAAATGTTGTTTACACGCAAGATAGTATATGTTACTGTGAATTTGTCCCAAATATAATGTAGTTTAGATACAAAACATAAAATAAAATACTTTCATACAAAAATATTTATAAAATGCGGAAAAAGTGAAAATATAGCGAAAACGTCGGTTTGCGACCATTTTTATCAGTTTACGACCACCAGTGAGCTGGTTTGCGACCGCTATAATAAATATGAAAAATATGCCAATAAAACAATTATAATCGCTCTAAAAAATATTTTAATTTTTGCTATTTAATAAAAACAATAATGGTAATCATTTGGTGTAATGTTTTCATAAAATTAAAGATAACAATCTCACATTTTGTAGAGAATTAGTCATAGCTGTAATAGAATCAACAATCATTGGTCAAACAATATCCATAATATGTAGTAAGTACATTTAAAAATAATCAACAACATTTCCGAGGGCAAAACGCCTGGAGCACGGAGCAGGGGTGAGGTGGTGCTGTTCTTCACAAAAAGTTGATAACAGCCTATTGAAGAACTACAGACACATCACGCTTCTGAGTCATGTTTATAAGCTGTTTCAAGGGTAATCTTGAACCCTCTCGAACACAGACTTGATGACTGCCAGCCTCCCGAACAAGCCGGTTTCCGAAGAGGCTATAGCACCATAGACCACATCCATACGTTGCGGTAATTATACTTGTACAGAAGACCGAAGAGTATAACTTGCCATTATGCTTAGCGTTTGTGAAATCTAAGAAAGTCTTCGATTGGGTGGAAGCATGGGCGGTACTTAAGTCACTCCAGCGATGCAGCGATAACGCCACCATGCGTCGCGTCGGTCCGAGTACAGGAGCAGAGCACAAAGGCGATTCCATTGAGAAGAGGTGTAAGCAAGGGGACTTTCTCCCCGAAACTGTTTACTGCCGCAATGGAAGACGCCTTCAAGCTCCTGGAATGGCAAGTCCTTGCCATTCCAGGCATCAACATCAACGGCGAATACACCACTCTCCTTCGGTTTGCCGACGACATCGTAGTCATGGCAAAGTCGATGGAGGAACTCAGCATGATGCTCGATGGCCTCGACCGAGTTCCACAACGGGTGGGCTTGAAAATGAACATGGACAAGACGAAAATTATGTCAAATGACAATTTTGTGCCCACCCCAGTCTCTGTTGGAAACTCGGTACTCGAAGTTGTTGACTCATATATTATCTACTTAGGACAATTAGTCGAATTAGGTACGTCCAACTTCGAGAAAGAGGACAACCGCCGAATCCAACTCGGTTGGGTAGCGTTCGGGAAACTACGCAATGTCTTTTCGTTCAACTAACCTCAGTGCCTCAAGACGAAAGTCTTCTACCAATGTCTGTTAGCAGTGATGACTTATTGCACCGAAATGTGGTCTTTCACAATCGGCGTCATCTCAAAGCTCAAAGTTGCTCAACGAGCTATGGAGACGGCTATGCTCGGTGTTTCTCTGCGTGATCGAATCCAAAATGGGGAGATCCGTAGACGAACTGAAGTCACCGATATAGCCCACCGGATTAGAAAGCTGAAGTGGCAATGGGCAGGCCATATTATTCGCAGAGCAGATTGCCGATGGGGTCGAAAAGTGCTAGAGTGGAGACCACAGACTAGCAAGCGCAGCGTAGGACGTCCACCAACAAGATGGACAGACGCCGGAAGACGCTGGATGCAGCTCGCTTCCATATGTGGATAATGTGAAGATCTATATAAAGGGGAGGCCTATGGCTACGTTCAGTAGTGAACGTCCTATGGCCGAGATGATGAGGTACCTACAACAAATAATTATGAAACGGACATTTAAATAATTAAGAAAAACAAAAAATCAGACGTGGTCGCATACTCAATGAACTTTCATACTTATTTTTGTTAGCGGCCGTTATTTCTCTCATACTAAATTATGGTGGCCGGAAACCAATGTCTTTATTTCGCTTACTTTGGTTTACGACCACCTGTTTAGCATCCAATTTTGTAGATAAATTAAATAAACTTCTTACAAAGAAACTGGTGGTCGCTTACCAAAGGACTACAAAGAAAGAATTTTACAATACTACATTCAAAATTATAACAGTTCTGTATGAAGCATAAGGATCATTTATTGATCAAAACAAAATAATGCTGATCTCGTCGGTTTGCGACCATGTGGTCGCTATCTAACGTTTTTGATAAATAAGCATTTCGGTTACCGACCACTTGATTTTATCATAATAATAAGTTTTAAAAAAGCAAAATACAACAAAATTATAATCCATACTTATCGATTATACAATTTAACATGTAACTGTTGTGAAAAACATGAAATAAGTATTAAAACTTACCTTTGAGCGCCGCGCGCCGTGTTAGTTTTTTTACAACTCGTGGTACCTCCACTCAACACGGAATCAAGACGCGCATTGAACAATATTTTTTCGGCTCTGGGTTAAACCTTTTGGTTCAAACTTTATAAATTCTTATTTCATAATTAATTAGAAAGCACGTCATATTTATTTTTTATGTATATTACCTCTACAAATACTATTTTCTTGATTTAAAGAAACTTAGTCCGTCAAATGGTCGCCTACTGAAGGTGGTCGCGAAACCGGCGAAACGACCCTACCTCCGTTTATTCCCGAAAATCACATGAAAGTTAGTTGAGCAGTTTTTGAGTTTATCGTGTTCACAGTTTTATGTTTGTTACAACATTGGCCATGACGAGATGACCATGTCTGTTCCAACTTTGCAATCGGGCAGACCACAAAAACAGAGGACTTTATTAGGTACTCGTATGTCATTGTCAATACCAGATCGAAATATCTTGAAATCAGAAGCTTTTTCGAGTATTTCACGCGGCCCTTTTGAAAATTAATATTAAGAAAGACGACAACGTATGGATCAGGCATCGTTAGCAAATACAAATGAACCAAAATATTTTTTTTTGGACTGGACAAAACAGTCTCAGTCGACCCTTATTGACAAGTGACTCTTTGAGTCGGAATTTAGGAGAAAATCAGCGTCACTGGTTTTATAGGACATTTAAACCACCTAGCTAAGTATTTCTACCTTAATTTTCGAGCAGAACATCTTCAGACTAAGCTAAACGTTCAGTGGAGTGAATAAGGTTAACAGAATTAAGGCGAAGGCGAGACGCTGCGCAATTAGAACGGATTAGTTACCTTAGTACCTACTTATTTAAGACTAAGTATCACCTGAGCACTTCGTTAGAGACTCATTCGGCTTTATTACAAAACGTGGTTTAACTTAGACCAAGTTTTAAATCAAAAATGAATTTTTGAATTTCGAACTTTATTTCTACTGTCGTACAGTTATTAATACAAAAACCGAGTTTAGATCCCGGTCTAAGTTGTCAATGTGCATTTTAGAATTTTATAGCAGTTGGAATAAAGTTCGAAATTCAAAAATTGATTTTTGATTTAAGGGCGCTATGACATACTGAAAGAACACAATTCCTGTCAATTTGACATCGTGATGCCTTCCGCATAAAAACAAAACACTAACGAAACAGCTATGCCTCGTATACCAGAAAGCAAACAACATGAGCTTTTGCCACTCTTGTTTCGAATAAACAAAGTAAGATCCCGGTCTTCTAGACACTACTTATTTTCATAAACGAATGGATAATATGATAGATATATACCTATCAAAATAAAATAAGGGCCACTCAATAAATAACACTTTAAACCGCACATTGTGTCACACTGCGAATTGGATATGTTTGTAATTTACAAAGTGTGCATTATAGAGATTATTCAATTTCATTCTTAACAAGATAATTTACTCGTATTATACGGGTAAATTATCTTGTTATGACATCTTTCAGGTGTTGATTTTGTTTCTAGTGACTAATTGGAATTCATAACTTTTTAATTAGATTTTTGAAATTATTTAGAATTTACGATTTGGTGTTTAAAATTTTTCAAACTTTTTCTTTGACTTTTACATCAAACAGTCATTTATGCCATCTAGAGACATAATAAATTATGGACACAAAACCAGCCACTTGGGGTGATTAAGGTGACATAGATAAGGAGATATAACCAGAAATGGTCGGTTTAATGCTCGAATATTTCCAACCAGTGGTTCAAAATATTTGAAACTAGTGTCATTTAAGAGACGGGTAATATCACCAAACGCCGTGATCCAGGAAGAAAGTGAGCAAGGCCAGAGAAGACGTTAAACCGCGCAAAGAGAACGATAATCTACTACGCAGATCATACAAAGTCCATTGCGACCAGCAACAAGCTCCCATAGAATTGACAAGACAATTTCGAATTGACACCATGAAGATTAAAAATATTCGAGAAGATTCTTGGTTCCCCTGCAGTTAACTGTGAGCGGATGGGACGGAAAGGAGAATATTTATTGAACTGTTTTGACTGGGCTTCAGTGCTTCTTATACTGGGTTACAGCTGGGTTATTTTTTTAATAAAGACACATCTATTAGAGTGTAGAGAAGATCTAAACAACAGGGTTTCAGATCATTTAACTCTTGAAACAGAATGTTTCGGTGAGCTCTAAATTATAATCTCTATCTCGCAAAACTGAGCTTTTACTTCCTAACGAAGTTACGTAACTGCTCAAAATTGCGTAGAAAAGGTGGTTCAACTCCACATTATTCCATTCGCACAGCAAGTAGTACCTGAGTTCATCTTCGATCAATCGCGACTACCAGTGCATAGATTCGTTTATGCTCGAATTACGATGCTACAATTGGTCACTCAGGCTTTTTACCTAATTTCTATTGAAACGGTATAGAAAATGTTCGTTATTTAATAGATAACATTTCACCTTTAGTAAAATAACACAGGGTTTAAGAGAAAAAAGAACATTATTTTTTCGATTTCATTATTTTATATGAAACTTGACACATTCCTGTAATTTCTCACTTTTCATTCAATTTCGCTTATTTTTACGATTTATTGGAATGCTAACTTATTTTTTTGTATGTTCTATTCTGAGTAGTATCTCATCATCATCATCATCATCATTAGCCGGAGGACGTCCACTGCTGAACATAGGCCTCCCCCTTAGACCGCCACGCCGAACGACAATTCGCCACTTGCATCCATCGGCTGCCCTCGACCCTCAATATGTCGTCGGTCCACCTGGTGGGAGGCCTGCCTACGCTGCGTTTTCCGGTCCGTGGTCGCCACTCGAGAACTTTTCTTCCCCATCGGTTGTCAGTTCTACGAGCGCTGTGGCCTGCCCATTACCAGTTCAACTTGCAAATTTTATGAGCTATGTCGGTGACTCTGGTTCTTTGCCGAATATCCATGTTCCGGATTTTATCCCGCAAAGATACTCCGAGCATAGCTCTTTCCATTGCTCGTTGAGTGACTCTTAGTCTCTCTAAAAGGCCAGCAGTCAATGACCACGTTTCGGAGCCATATATCATCACTGGCAACATACACTGGTCAAACACCCTTGTCTTGAGACACTGTGGGATTCTCGATGAGAAAATATCACGTAGCTTCCCAAACGCTGCCCATCCGAGTTGGATTCTTCGGGCGACCTCTTTCTCGAAGTTGGACCTACCTAACTGAACAATCTGTCCAAGGTAAGTATAATGGTCTACAACTTCGAGAGTATCGCTCCCAACAACAACCGGTAAGGGTGTCACATGGACATTCGACATGACTTTCGTCTTGTCCATGTTCATTTTAAGGCCATCCCGTTGGGAAACGATACTGAGGTCGCTGAGCATAGCATTGAGGTGCTCCAACGATTCTGCCATGATGACTATATCATCGGCAAAATGAAGGTGAGTGATGTATTCACCATTGACGTTGATGCCGAATCCGTTCCATTCCAAGAGCTTGAAAATGTCCTCCAACGCGTTCGTGAACAGTTTCGGAGAAATAACGTCTCCCTGTCTCACGCCTTTTATTGGATTGGTTTCGTGCTCTCTTCTTGCACGCATAGCATGGCGTTATTTCATCGTTATTTCTACACAAATCGACTGTTTTTTTTGCACAAATGTGACACCATTTGAACACTATTGAAGAAAAGGACGTTTATTTTCTATATTTTTCACATTACCATGCTTAAAACGATAAAAATATTTCTACGTTCTGTTATTTTGTCTATTCTTCCGTCGACAAAACCCCTTTCTACGGCGCCATGCTACGCCTGCTGAAATCACTTCAACACTTCGATATACCTATAGTCGTGATATCGTTGGAGGGACTGCAATACTGCCCAGGTTTCGATTGAATCGAAGGCTTTTTCATAGTCCACAAACGCTAAACACAATGGCCGATTATAGTCCTCTGTCTTCTGTATAATCTGGCAGAGCGTGTGTATGTGGTTTATAGTACTAAAACCTTTTCGGAAACCGGCTTGTTCGGGAGGCTGGAAGTCATCAAACCTGCGTTCGAGACGGTTCGTAATGACTCTTGAGAACAGCTTGTATACATGGCTCAGAAGTGAGATTGGCCTGTAGTTCTTCAACAAGGTGTTGTCACCTTTTTTGAAGAAAAGAACAACCACACTCCTGTGCCATGCTTCTGGCGTAGAACCTTTGAGTATGACGGAATTAAATAACTTCTGGAGGACTAGAGTAGTACCGGTTTTCCACCCGCTCTCAGAAGTTCTGTTGAGATTCCGTCCTCACCCGGCGACTTGTTATTCTTGAGCTGTTGAGCCATTCTAATCTCGTACAGGCTGGTGTCTGGGATATCCTCAGTGTAGTGTCAAGTCAGTTTAGCTCTTGCGTCTCAAGATGTACCGACACTGAGTTGTCGTATTTATGTATATAACTGTCCGTAAAACCTCTCAAGCTCCCTTAGGTTCTCTGGTTTAGTCGAAATGATGCTGCCGTCGTTAATCTTCAGCTTTGTCATTTGGCTCTGCCCAATAGACGAATTCTTTGCGAACACTTTTGAGCCCCGGTTCCGCTCGTTCCGCAAAAAGGAGCCAATCCGACTCGGTTCTATCTTTCTGAGGTGTAACCGTAAAAATGACAGGCTATCTTGACCTTTTTGGGGTGCCGTTGACATTGACCCACAATATTAGTCCTCTTATTGAGTTGGCTGCAAAAAAGTTAGGTACATGAAGTGGTACAGGTTTGCCAAATCCCAACTCGATGCACTTGAGTCAATTTAATAGCACCCGGCATTGATCGAGGCCACGATCTGCGGGGCAAGACGGAATAGGAAGTAGTCACCTCGAATCCTTATGCAAAGCAGTCATGCTAGCGAAGTAGGAGGTGGAACACGTGAGGGAGAACAGCCGCGTGACCTACGAGGCCGAGAAGCGATTTCTATTTGAGAGTAGGAGCATGCCTTGGTCACTGGACTGTCTTATCAGGTAACGGTGACCCTGGAACGTAAAGGGCTATTTAAGGATCACCATGGATATTAGTCAGTACTAGAGTCTGGTAATAAATCCCGTCCCGCTCGGGAGGACACATTTGATGATTTGACCAAAAAAAAAAATACATTGCAGCTGCCACAACGGAATACCGCAATTGACTGGATGCCGAACCTGATACAAGACTTCAACTCTCTTCGATCAAACCTAATAAAAATACATTGATGAAAAAAAAAAACTTTTTGAAAAAAAGTACCGACATCAAAAACGAATACAAAAAGTTTAAAACAAAACTTTTCTCTGGTAAACCGCTACCTCAAAACGATCAGATCAATTTTTTACGGATTTTCGGGGCGCACGTTAGAGAGCCAAATCCTGCCGGGCGTCGCGGAATTGTCTTATCGGGTATCCATAGCCTCGGATCGCAATGGGTTATTGAAGGACACCGTAGATTTTAGTCATTACAAGTTTGTATGTCCCTCCTGTCCTTCCCTGGATGGAAGGGCTGATCTGATGATTTTACCACGTAATAAAAAACCATACCACCAGGGGCATGACCGGTGGTATGGTGGGTCCCGCAGCGAGCTATATTATCCAAACGAACTGGAATGTTTGGGAAGTTAGCAAGTCTGAAATTACATATAATTACCAATTCAGAAAAAAAAGGTATCAGAATTATTTAAATTGTTTTTTTTTGTATTATTTACATTATTTTTTTTTACAATTATATCCACATTCGAATATAGTCGAAAAATTCAATCAAATTAATTCAAAATATTAGCTTGTATCAAGAAAGGTAGGTTATACTGTATTCTTGGCGACTGGGAAAATTACTGGCCACCACTCATGACCTGCGGAAAATTCGAGGTACTACATTTTTCACATGGAATTTGATGTCATGACAAAGACACTGGCGCCGCGTGTAAAGGTCATGAATGGTGGCGTGTATTTTAAATTTTAATAATTACGCAACTAATGTCAAAATGGTTGCGAGCGATACGTCCTCCCTCAGAAGGCGCCCCGCGCCGTCTAAATCAAAGAACAAACCGTTCTTGGTTTTATATTGAATTTTGTCATTGCATATTATAATTGTTTAATACTATTATTTTACTTTTAAATGAGCTAATTATTTTTTTAATGCAAGCTAACATAGTAACCTTAGTTATTCAATACTTTTTGATTGAATATTCAGTAAATCTTGATAGATAAAAAATATAATTTCGGACGAAAAAATGTCAAATTCTTCCTGTTTTGAAACATTATTTTTGGTTTATTTCTGAATGAAAAATAAAAAAGTGATTAATGCAGTCCAAATATAATCTTTCAGATGTACCATGAACATTTTCAAATATTATTTTACTATTATACCTTCTATGTAATTCGGTACTAAAGTTTGACAAGAAGAAGAATTTTATGAAACATCCTTAGCAGAGACAAGGTTTTTACTTATGTATGTAAACAAATCTAAAAATGTGTTTAAAGCACTCCACGCAGAAAGAATCAAACTTTCTCGAGTATATGTACTTTTTTTATTTGTGGCAATGTCATACCCAGAATCAGGTTCCAAAAGTCGCACAAAAACAACGAACCGTGTGAAAGCACTCTTAAGCCTGGGTTTATAGTTAGACCTCGTTTTGTAATAAGACGGATTAAGATTGCACTGGAATGGTTCTGCAAACTTAAATAAATGAATGTTGGTAGGAAAGAGACAACGCTCTACACAGCCTTACTTTTTTTTAGCGTGGTGTAATCATCAAATGAGTCCTCCCACCCCGGGCAGGGCGGGAGGGACTGTCAGCTTTCTACTGACTAAAATCCACGGTGTCCTTCAATAGCCCTTTATGTTCCGGGGTCACGGTAAGGAAATAATCCCGCGACCCCGGCAGGCTTTGGCCCTCTGAGAGGCCCCGTCATTACGCTGACGCTCTTTGAGGCGCACGTGGGACACAACGCGCCATCGACCCGGGCATGGTCCATGGTCGGTCTCGCGTCTCGCCCCTCAGCATGGCCGCGACCAATGCTGGGCGCGAGAGGTCTCCGCCTATCGCAGCCGTGAGGGCACGTCGGTGCTCTGCCCAAGCGGGGCAGTCTTGCACCGTATGCTTCACCGTGTCCTCCAGGCGATCTTCGCAGTACAATGCCTTACTTGACTTACCGATTAAATATCTCAATGTACAGTCGTAGACGCCCTGCATTCCCGTTCGTCCACTCGACTTCGTCCCACTAGTGGGACGAACGGGAATTCGTTATTTATTTTCCCGATGGTCCCACTAAATTTTTTGAGTGGACGAATGGGAATAATTTATTAATTCTTTTTTGTAGTTCCTTTGGTCCCACTAAATAATATAAGACCGGTGGTTTTAATAGGTAAAAAAAACAAATTTGGAATAAAAATCCGTCATTTCAAATTTTCAATCACAGTAAAAATCACAGAATCAACTTTGTGATTTATAAAAATAAATTTATAAGAAAAAATGTATAGCGTTTGTCGAGAACGAAGTGGAGTAAAGGACAAGCAAACTACGAAACAACGAATAAAGATATTTCTGCACAAATCTTTTTAGTGGGACGAATGGCACTAATCAAAGAACATATTCCCGTTCGTCCCCTCTTGAATTAGGAGTGGGACCATCGGGAACAAATTAAATATTATTTTTGTAAATTCCCGTTCGTCCCACTAGTGGGACGAAGTCGAGTGGACGAACGGGAATACACCGTAGACGCCGCGCCAGCACATCAACCTACTGCAATCTGTCTTTCTTTAAAAGATTCTCAACCTTATTACAATAGTAGAAGGTTTATGTTCGATTGGTAAAATTGGGGTAGATTGAACTGTGGGGGTATTACAATGTCTTAAAACCAGGCTTGTTCCAGTGAGTGAACGAGATGGCGCTAGACTACTTGTATAGCTCTGTCACTTTCACTCGCCGGAAAAAGCCTGGTTCTCTGATGGAGTCTTTACAATACCTAATTATTTACCGGCGATACCTCTACATTCGATATACCGCCTGACCATGAATCATTATGCTAACCCAAACAAGTGAGTAGACATTGATAAAACAGTTGAATCAATATGTTATCATCGATATGTTATCAGTATTGACTCGCATAAATTAAGTACTTGTAGATTGCCAAATTATCATACAGTTAATAAAGGGGTCCTTTGGCATAATCAACTGATAATGTTTCCTCTGTTGGGACACAGGCCACCTCTGTCATAGAGCCTGGGTAGTTATCACTGGCCTGCATGGGCACAGCCTGGGCTTGCATGGTGTGCAAGCAAGCCCTGTTTGGATGTTGGTGGAAGTCCAGTGGTCTCAAACCTGAAATAGTTTCAGTATCTACACGTAAAATCGACATTAATGGGAATAAAGATTTTCTTTGGAAAGGAAAAATTCGATCCGCGGGCAGGATTCGAACCCACGACCTTCGGATTCAGTACATCATAAAAAAAAATATATTAATGGGAATAATTTAATTTCTCATTATTAAATCAAGGAAAATTCATCTTTCGGTATTTAGGTAGAAGCGGGATCATACCGATAGACGAAACATCGGAAGGATCAAAACTAGTGTGGATAACACACAATATTCGTATTTTAGAACTTAGGAAATGCCGATTTTCCTATTATATTAGTTGAGACAGTAACAACACAGTATTAAGTTATTTATTTAAACTTCATGCAACACAGAGTTCCATTGGCGGACTTAATGCCTGAGGCATTCTCTACCAGTCAACCAAGTTAAGCTACCACCTATGATTTTTTAGTAGGGGCCAAAACCATTGTTCCACCACGAGTGTCAAGGGTTCTTTTCATAATGGCCCGAGAGCTATGTGCATAATGCAGACCTGACCTGTCATTCACGTCTATCACTGAGGTCTGCATATCTGTTTAATGGCGGCTTTACATTAGTGCGTGTAGTAATTCGCGGCGTGAATTCTCGGCGTAAATTCTCGGCTCAATACCGACACTGATCGGGGAACAGGCATTAACGCGCGTGAACCCCGCGAAATCCATCCACATTCTCGCGCCTGTACACGAGGGTTCACGGCACTAATGTGGAGCCGACATAAGGATAAATAATTGAAGAAGTATTGCACAAGTTTTCAGCGTGGCTGAAACACTGTCCCAAAAATTACGCATAGCTCTCCACTTAGAATGACAAATACATCTAATTGGCGAGAGAAAAGGTACCCGTACACGCCACTGCCCGCGCACTGTCCTGTAGTTTTCCGAAGCGACAATTTGTAGCGTATGGCGGCCACAGTCGTTAACCATGTGCGGCGAGCCCATATAAAATGCAAGCATAGCAAAAATGCCGGTGGCGTCATTTGGCCGGTAGCCCGTGTGTGGCGAGCCTAACAGTATTACTTACTATAACATTACTTACTATCTTTATATAGTTAATCATATTATCATGGATTAGTTCAGTGTAAATACGGTTTGCATACCTAATCTAATTAGTAAAAAATATGTAAGGTGACGCTTTTTGAGCGATATTTGCTGCTATAATTAATTTTTGTACTAAACTATTTTCCCCGTATTAATAAAACTAGAATTAAAATTACGCCAAGGTGAGTCCGAAGATTATCCTGGTTGTAACTTTAGTCCACGTTTATTATTAAGAGTATAACTATACTTAAACCGGTATAGTGTAGTCAGGGATGTGATAAATCATATTGTATGCACGTTATGCAAATTACTGGCGATGTGAATTATTAATTTATTTTCCTCAAAGATCAAATACTAGTTTATTGATTTACCTAGAAGCAGCTATGTGCACATTTTTTATGCAACCCAAATGATTCATCTAAACTTCTAAACGAATACTATAAAGTGCAAAGATTTATTTTATATAGGTAATGGATATTCTCAAAAAGGCCTTTCATTTATTGTCTACGGGTTTTATTTTAATTTTATTGGTACTCATTTGGAGTACCATAGATCTGTGACCATAGTCTAAATATTTTCAGGTAACATAGTCCATATTATTTTGAAATTCGCGTGGACGGACTCAATGATATTTTGTAGATACAATTAACAATGATACACATACAATGTCGTTTATACATACACACACAGTGTATAAATACACTTCCGTAGTATATTTATACAATGTCCAAATATTGCATACATTCCCCGTATAAACATGTTTATCACTCTTATCAGCTATGGTTTTGTTGATAGCTGGATTATTTTTATAACATCAGGAAACAATAGTGAACTTCAAAATAATACTGCGTTTTAATTAGACCAAATATATCTTTTTTACCTTTTCTGTCAAATTTTATTTGTTCTATTCTATTTTTAAGCTATGGTACGTCACAAACGAAATAACTCTCAAGGATTCATATCCTAAAGAAACAGTCATAAAGGAAATCATAGCTGTTATAACATACTCTACTTTTTTTTTACGTGGTAAAATCATCAAATGAGGCCTCCCACCCAGGGCAGGGCGGGAGGGACTGTCAGACTCGTACTGACTAAAATCCACGATGTCCTTCAATAGCCCTTTACGTTCTAAGGTCACGGTAATTTGATAAGTCCTGCGATCCCGGCTGGCTTTCAGGCGCCTCTAGAGGGGGATTTCATACCCTACTAGTTAAAAGTTCACCGATATCAATGGGCAATGAAATTAATGTTAAACCGATTGGATTATCTATCTAATATCTTTAAACGAGCAATTCTTGTATATTTATATAGAATCAGGATCTCGGAAACGGCTCCAAGGATTTTCATGAAAGTTACAGATTAGGGGTTTTCGACTCAAGGAATCGATTTATCAAGGTCCCAGGTTCGAGAAAAGCTCGGTTCCTAAGATATAGACATTTTAAAAGCCGAGCGAAGCTCGGTCAACCAGATATTATCACTATAATAGGAAATCATCAAATTAGTTCGCTCTGGGTTGAGCTGAAGGGAACGTCCGATGCTTACTGCCTATAAAACCCATCCAGTTGTCTAGGCTCTTTATTCTGTATTTTATATCCTGAAATTTCAGAGAATCTTGAGTATCAGAGGATAATAATTTATAAAACCAAAATTGGCTCACGAAGCCTATATCAAGCTAGAATTTATTAGAAAACACAAGTCTTTTCGAAAATATATCTCTCAGCTTGAATACGAGTCTATATCTTAAGTAGGTACTTCATTTTTCATAAAAATACTTCATTGAGCGCCACTGGTAAAATAAATTTTTTGCGCCGTCTTCAAAATAGAATCAGCAACCTTGTTCTATCCAAACTAAACTCATATTAACACAACAAGTTTCTACAGATTACCTATATAATTTAAAGCCCTTTTCTCAAGGGGCTCCTTCCGCGTCGTACACATCCATTCATACATCATGTATGTACACATCTAGCTATGCGTACCTAGTCTAAGCTGACATTTTATTGTACGGAAAGATCATACAAAGCCAGGCCAAGATAAACCGGATATTCAAAGCTTGATGTGTAGCCGAGTACTACGCACTTGTTTTTTTTTTACGGATTAGAGCGTGTACACTGAACGACATTAAATACAAACCCGAAGTTATTTTTTTTCGGAATGACTGATTTGATTGAAACTTCATGCTCGCATGTAGGAAAAGTTATTATATGACATTTAAAATAAAAATATTAAAAAAGATAGAATAAAGATTTTCCGTTTCCTTGGAAAGTTTGAAAACGTAATGTTTAAATCATCATGACAGCTGCAGGACGCATACTATAAGCCAGCCGGACTATAAGCCTTGTCTATAGATTTCCAATAAGACCGGTTGGAAGTTAATGGCATCCAGCGTGATCCTGTTGTCTTCATCAGATCGCCTGTCCACCTTGTAGGTGAATTTAATTATTTTCAAAAAACTTTGTAACATCTAATGGTATTCAGCTGTAACACTATTTTCAAAAATATTCTCTTTTCTATTTAGATCTGTGTCCAGCGTGTGCGTGCGAGGATTTATTTAAAAAAAAAAGGTTGCCCTATCAATGAATTTAAAAAAAAGAGTTGCGCCAACCACAAGTAAAATGGAATAAGGGCAGGAAGATGATGATGACGGTTACCATTTCGATAAATTAGGTCTTGAAAGTTTGTATGAAAATAATGCCGTTCGGCGTACGCACTCCGATTAAAAAAAAGCTCCGGAAACACGTTTGATATCAAAGTAAATACGGATAACGATCTCATAAGCCTCCAGGGAATGAAACGTAATCCTGTTCCAACAAAGGTACGAAGTAACAACATTTTGATACAGGAATTCTGGATGTAAACGTTATATTTTAATGGAAATTCTGTTTGTGTAACGAATTAGCAAGAGCAAAACAAAATGACGGATTTATGAAAGCATTTGAATTTCGAATTGGATTTTATGATTCTAAAAGTAGTGTGTGCAGCGCAAATGTTCACTCTAGTGGACTCACTAAAAATGTAAACTTGGATAATTTTGTGCGCACGCATTGTTAGACTTAGTTCAGTGAAAATGTAATGCAGCACATTAGTTCTCGAACATTTTCACTGAACTAAGTTATTTTAAAAACAGTTTGCGCAGTCTTACCGTTTTGGATAAAGGCTAAATGCGATACCGGCTAACCTATCATAACAGCACTGTTGAAGTGTGCGAACAAATGTTCCGCACACTATGCCAGTGTTAGTGGTGTTATGTTTGACATTGTGGGGTAAAAAATAATAATTGTATATGACAATTGACATCACCAATCAATGGACATACTTTTAATAAGGTGTCAAAATTCGATTCCCCTATGAATTTTTATGACAATAGCAACCTGTAACGAACGGCACTAATTTTCTAATTAAACTAGTTATATTTATTGATGACAAATTACAAAACAATTGAAATAATTAACAGTTTATTGAACATAAGGGCTTTTAGGGGCGAAAATTGATTAGACAGGAAAGCAAGATATAAACAAATATGCGTTTCTACATAACCACTAACTTTACGGTAAATTGAAAATTTACAACCAGCAATTTTTTGACTATAGGTAAATCGGATTGTGATTGTATTTAAAACTTCCCATCATTGGGAAACAGCAGAGAGCAAAGTTATGAATTCAACGATAGAGCAAAAGTTTATCGATGCATCCGATGGTAAAGTTGGAGTAAGTGAAATGTTTACAAACTACTATGTATGCGACGACGATAAGGACACAAGTAACTGTGATGTCGCCATATTGAGACACATGCTTTGCTAAGACTTGCACGCTCTTCATCATCAGCAGTCTATAATGTTTCTACTGTTGGGACACAGGCCTTCTCTCTGTGAGAGAGAGTGGGCCATAATCCACCACGCAGGCCCAGTGCGGTTGGTTGATGTGAAGTATCTTCGATTTTTTGGTTCTCGGACATGTCCGGTTTCCTCACGATGTTTTCCTTCACCGTTTTGAGAGCAGCGGTGATGAAATGAATTACACAAAGTAATACGCCTGGCGGGGTTCGAACCCACGACCTACAACTCATAAGTCGGAACCGATACCACTGGGCCACCACTGCTCTTAAATAAAAAAATAATCATTTGAAAATAATTTTTACAAGATAATAAATACTGTTGAAAAATGCACTGTGTGTACTTTCTTTGCTAAACGAAATTTTATTGATTGGCGTAGTG
The DNA here is from genome assembly GCA_036375495.1 of Agrotis segetum. Taxonomy (NCBI): domain Eukaryota; kingdom Metazoa; phylum Arthropoda; class Insecta; order Lepidoptera; family Noctuidae; genus Agrotis; species Agrotis segetum. The sequence goes on from JAQSVV010000003.1 coordinate 726,321, forward strand.
GCTGAGTGCATTTCCGAACGGAAAAAATATTTGTATGAACTACAAGTACATAGTTGTTCCGGGTCCGGGTGGGTGTTTCGGAGTTTCTGTCTGTAAAGGCATCAAGTTACAGAAGAAATTCTTGGGTTGCCCCCACTGGTATTTTTTTTTCTGTACCGTGAGTGCATTCGTTTTAAAAAGAGAAAGAAAGAATTTGAGTTTATTTTTGCTAACATAATATTCAAGAGAATAGAGCAGTGGTGGCTTAGTGGTATCGGTTCCGACTTACGCTTTGTAGGTCTTGGGTTCGAACCCCGCCAGGCGCATTACTTTGTGTAAATTATTTTATCACCACTGCTCTCAAAACGGTGAAGGAAAAAATCGTGGGGAAACCGGCATGTCCTAATAAAAAAATTCGAAGACATGTGACATCTACCAACCTGCACTGGGCCCGCGTGGTGGATTATAGCGCACTCCCTCTCACAGAGAGGAGGCCTGTGTCCCAGCAGTGGGAACATTATAGGCTGATGAAGATGAATGTTCAAGAGACATTTTGATACATGGCGTTCTAATAGCTCATGAATATGTATGTTGTGATATACATAATACTATCTAAGGTAGGTACCTAATATTTGGATAGTGCAAGTCAATTTAACTGACTATAAATGAGAGTTGACAAAGTGGATCATGTACACATAGCGTCTTTGATATGTGATTGCTTATTTGATGAGTTTAATAATAATTCATGTTTAATAATGAACATTAATGAGATGCTTCACCTGAAGCTTGAAATTAGAGACACGAGGAGTGTTTATCTCACGTCAAGATCTACAATCATTTCTTAGACTTAGATAGTTCTCCCTGTGTCGAGGGTTTATTCTTAAAGTTTACCGCGGTTCTGGAGAGCAAAGGATAATTAAAGGAACAGTGATATCAACCGCGTTTTGCGCTCTTATTCGCCCGCTCGCTCTAAGGTGGTATGAACTCTCAACCAATGAGAGCGCCAAACGCTGTCGATGTGTATGATTGAGTATCGTAATGACAACTCATGGTACAGCCAACAGAAATATTTAAAATATCTATGGTACAGGCTCTGGTTGGTTTTGAGTCAGTATAGTCTAACAGTTACGTCACGTCTACCTAGCACGGGAGGACTGTTTTAAAGGGTTTTCAACCCCAAAACAAGGCACATCTTCGTCTGCTGAGCCTGATAGAACATACGCCAGGAATATTAATTAAAGGTGTACTTAAAGTACGTTCTGTTATCATTTTCTCTCCTCTCCTATCGTAGCGTGATGTTATAATGGCCTAAAATTATGTTTCCTCTATAAATGGACTATTCAACACAAAAAGAAATTTCAATTTGGACCCGTATTTCCTGAGATTAGCACGGTCAACCAAACAAATTTTTTAACCGACTTCAATAAAAAGTAGGTTCTCAGTTCGACCTGTATGTATGTTTTTATTTTTCAACTTTATAATACACTCTATAGATGTTACCTATTTCAGTTTGGTGCAACACGTCTTCCACTGTACTAGTTTTACTGAGCGGATAGTCACAGTTTTTTAGGGTTCCGTAGTCAACCAGGAACCCTTATAGTTTCGCCATGTCCGTCCGTCCGTCTGTCCGCAGTTTAGCACAGAGACGCACAGTACTAGAGAGCTGTAATTTGGTGTAAATATACGGATTTGTTGTGCCGAAAAAGTGGTAAAATAAAATCTCGTAAAATATTTTTTTTAGGGTACCTCCAGTACTTACACGTAAAGTGAGGATTTTTTTTTTCTCGCGTACCCCTTAGTGTGGGGTATCATTAAATAGGCCTTTAGAAAATAATGATAGTTTCCATTAACAATTTTTTGATAAAAAAAAACCGGCCAAGTGCGTGTCGGGCCACGCACAGTGTAGGGTTCCGTAGTTGCCCATCAAAATACTGTTACGTCGGTCGGATTGCGAGACCAATCTATAAGGTTCTCGAAGTTTCCACAAGGTTCTCGACTATTCGAGTGAAGATTGGTCTTGAAGTTTCTAGAAAGTTCTACCCTGTTCTAGATGTTTCGAGATGGTTCTAGAATGTTCCAGAAGGTATGGGAACATGTCGAAGTCTATGGATGTTTCCAGAACATTCGACCACCTTCTAGAAACATCTAGTGGGTCCGGCCGGGGTATAAAAAGGGCGCCGAGTAGCGAGCTCAGTCAGTCTAGTTTTGACTACGATCGAGGTGACTCGAAGTGAAATACAAGCGATATCTAAGTGAGTTCTACGTGTGATTAAGAGTGCGTATAAGTGTTAAAGTGTTGAGTAGTGTTTTGTGATTGTTTTAATTTGTGATTTGTCTGTGAATAAAGTTGTATTTGGTTTTAATTGGTGTTAATTAATTTATCCCAATACCCAGCTCGTAACATTTGGTGTCAGAAGTGAGGGATAAAATGCCGATTTTACCAAAGGATGACACGGACTGTATTCGTACCAGGAGTCAGCGCCAGCAAGACATGGACCAGAGGCGGATTGTAGGTTCCCCGATACAGATGACGGAACCAGTCGCTGGTCCATCTGCGGTGTCTTCAGCACCAGTGGGTCCAGACCTGTCTGAGCTTATGGCGCTGCTGCAGGAGCAGGCTCGCCGCCAGGAGGAGCAGGCCCGCCGCCAGGAGGAGCAGGCTCGCCGCCAGGAGGATCGGGTTCGACGCCTGGCAGAACAGCTACAAAAGGATAAGGAGGAGCAGGCCCGCCGCCAGGAGGAGCAGGCTCGCCGCCAGGAGGATCAGGCTCGACGCCGGGCAGAACAGCTACAAAAGGATAAGGAGGAGCAGGCCCGCCGCCAGGAAGAGCAGGCTCGCCGCCAGGAGGATCAGGCTCGACGCCTGGCAGAACAGCTACAAAAGGATAAAGAGGAGCAGGCCCGCCGCCAGGAGGAGCAGGCTCGCCGCCCGGAGGATCAGGCTCGACGCCTGGCAGAACAGCTACAAAAGGATAAGGAGGAGCAGGCCCGCCGCCTGGAGGAGCAGGCTCGCCGCCAGGAGGAGCAGTCTCGCCGCCTGGAAGAACAGCTACAAAAGGATAAGGAGGAGCAGGCCCGTCGCCAAGAGGAGCAGATGTACCTGATCAAGGATCTGCACTCAACATTTGCTAAGGAGTTCAAGATGATGAAAGAACGAGTTCACCAGCTAGAGAGTCGTATCTCAGAAGCTGAAGTTCAGATTGCTGAGATGAAGAAGACTTTGGGTGAACTTAAGACTGGAGACGGGGTTGTGTGTCCAGTGGTTGCGGTACCTTCAGCACGAGGATTTAAGGTGCCACCATTCGACGGAACATCATCATGGTCGGCTTACAGGATGCAGTTTGAGGCCGTTATGAAGGCGAATGGGTGGACCAAGGAGCAAGTTACGACCGCGCTCATCTTGGCTCTGCGAGACCAGGCTCTAACGGTACTAGAGGTTCTTGGCAACGATGTGACATATGAGCAGCTGCTGGAAGCGTTGGAGTCCAGGTACGGCGACGCGCACCTGGAGTACGTATATCGCGCTAAGCTGAAAGATCGTGCTCAACGCAGTACCGAGAGCCTGCAACAGTGGGCCCTAGAAATTGAAAAGATGGTCCGGAAAGCATATCGGTCCGTCCCGGCTCTCATCGATTGCAATCTGGTACAGGCTTTCATCGACGGGATACGTGACTTGGAAGTTAGAGCAGCTGTAAGACTTGGGCATCACGAGACTTTGAAAGGCGCCTTGGCCCATGCTTTGGAAGTGGAGGCAGCAAGGCAAGACCATCGAACTCAGCGTAGCAGGGCGGTTGTGCCATCTTTAGTACGCGACAGTTCGAGAGGATACAGCCCTAGGTGCTATACCTGCGAAGAAAGGGGTCACCTTCAGTCAAGCTGTCCAAAGCGAAGGTCAGCCGGTATGACTGCCCAGCATCGCAGTTGGAGATCGCAAGGTGATTCTCATACACTGTCTAGAAGACCTTGTCCTGAAGACAGTAAGCACAGCATCAAGGAAGAGCCTAAGGAAGAAGTGCTCGTGAGGATGCTAAAAGGAAGCACGGATATCGCTAATGAACAGAAGGAAACCCTACGGCCTGCGCAGGAAAATGACCTGGACAACTGTGTGAAAAGACCCCAGACAAACGGTAGTGGTTTTGACGTAGCGTCACTTGTTGTGCATAAACCAGTGCGCCGTACACGGAAGTCCCGTAAATCGGAAGTTAAACGGGATGGACTATGCCGAGTTGCGACCAGGAGCAGTGATGTTCCTTACCGCATACAGAGTGGTCAAGGTGGTGCGCCTAAGTTTGACCACGTTAAATGGTTGGCGCGATACAACGACGACTACGACGGACTGTGCATGCTCGGGAGTGATCGGGATTAACGATGCTCGGGACGAGCATGTCTAAGGAGGGGGCAGTGTTACGTCGGTCGGATTGCGAGACCAATCTATAAGGTTCTCGAAGTTTCCACAAGGTTCTCGACTATTCGAGTGAAGATTGGTCTTGAAGTTTCTAGAAAGTTCTACCCTGTTCTAGATGTTTCGAGATGGTTCTAGAATGTTCCAGAAGGTATGGGAACATGTCGAAGTCTATGGATGTTTCCAGAACATTCGACCACCTTCTAGAAACATCTAGTGGGTCCGGCCGGGGTATAAAAAGGGCGCCGAGTAGCGAGCTCAGTCAGTCTAGTTTTGACTACGATCGAGGTGACTCGAAGTGAAATACAAGCGATATCTAAGTGAGTTCTACGTGTGATTAAGAGTGCGTATAAGTGTTAAAGTGTTGAGTAGTGTTTTGTGATTGTTTTAATTTGTGATTTGTCTGTGAATAAAGTTGTATTTGGTTTTAATTGGTGTTAATTAATTTATCCCAATACCCAGCTCGTAACAATACTTATGCGAACTAACTAAACTGATTCGCTGAATTTAATGAAGAATAAAATGAAGAATTTTCAAAATCGGTCCAGGAGTCTTTGAGAAATCGGGGAAAATACATAAAAAAAAAGATTACAACGAATTTTGAACCTCCTCCTTTTTTTGAATTTAGTTAAAATATTTGACGATAAAAACCTATCCCCAAAAAACATACCTATAAAAGCTGTAAAAATAAAGTTGACAAACTTACATTTGCAGTTGTCTACGATACATTTTGTTTAAGAAAATATGATATCCAAGTACATTTTATAAGTTGGTCGACTATTACTCGTAAAGTTGTAAAGCCTACTTAGTCATGATAATTTTCTTTTAAACTTCGTTATATATACTACTATTGTGAATTTTTTCGCACCCCCAAACATAACCGTTTAGCTGGTAGAGGGGGGGGGGGACACTCGAATCGAGAAAAATTTAGCACTTTAAAGCTTAATATTTCACAAACGAATTTTTTTATCAAAAAATTGTTAATGGAAACTATCATTATTTTTGAAAGGCCTATTTAATGATACCCCACACTAAGGTGTACGCGAGAAAAAAAAAATTCTCACTTTACGTGTAAGTACTGGAGGTACCCTAAAAAAAAATATTTTACGAGATTTTATTTTACCACTTTTTCGGCACAACAAATCCGTATATTTACAACAAATTACAGCTCTCTAGTACGGTGCGTCTCTGAGCTAAACTGCGGACAGACGGACGGACGGACGGACGGACGGACGGACGGACATGGCGAAACTATAAGGGTTCCTTGTTGACTACGGAACCCTAAAAAATCGTTTGTGAAATATTAAGCTTTAAAGTTCTAAATTTTGCTCGATTCGAGTGTCCCCCCCCTCTACCAGCTAAACGGTTATGTTTGGGGGTGAGAAAAAATTCACAATAGTAGTTACATATAACGAAGTTTAAAAGAAAATTATCATGACTAAGTAGGCTTTACAACTTTACGAGTAATAGTCGACCAACTTATAAAATGTACTTGATATCATATTTTCTTAAACAAAATGTATCGGAGACAACTGCAAATATAAGTTTGTCAACTTTATTTTTACAGCTTTTATAGGTATGTTTTTTGGGGATAGGTAGGTTTTTAACTATTTTTAACTAAATTCAAAAAAAGGAGGAGGTTCTGAATTCGTTGTTATCTTTTTTCTTATGTATTTTCCCCGATTTCTCAAAGACTCCTGGACCGATTTTGAAAATTCTTCTTTTTAAAATTAAATTCAGCGAATCAGTTTAGTTAGTTCGCATAAGAATTTTGATGGGCAACTACGGAACCCTACACTGTGCGTGGCCCGACACGCACTTGCCCGTTTTTTTTAGATTTATTATTCTCCAGACACTTTATCCAGCTTTAGAGCCATTTACATTAATTTCAGTCTAAGTATATTATACTAAAGCCTCGGAGAGCATTAAAATTCAAACACCTTTATTCAAAAACTTGGAAATAAGTAGGTTTACTCTGAAAACGATCTCATACTTATTTATCAAGAACAAAAAGAACCTTTTCATAAAGATGTTTAATTTTATGGAAATTAAAATAATCCTTTTCTCATCTTTCTGTGACAAGTACAATCTAAAACGGTTTAAAAAAGTAGTCGTTAAAAATGAGACTGAGTCATTTCAGAATCTAGGTATAAGAAAAAACATTACTGTAGAAAATTGTATTATGCCGACACTAAACCTATTGAAGCTAGTAATTATGTGTTAAAACGTGTTAGTTGTCTAATGAAGATAATTAGGATTCCGCGAAGGTGTATTCTGTATTATACATACACTGTTATAATGTTTACATTGTGCATAATATATGTATTCTACATGTAGGTATAATGATGAAGGGAGGGACTGTCAGACTTGTACTGACTTAAAATCCACGGTGATTTTTCGATAGCTCTCCCCGTTCCAGGCTCACGGTTACCTGATGAGACTTCCCGGACCTGTGTCCTCCCAGATGGAGTATCATTTGAGTAAGAGTCGACCAATATGGCCGATTGTTTTTAGTTTTTATTTTTAGTAATTTTCAGGACACTTTTTTTTCTTCCTCTTGCCGTGGACTACATCCATAACATTCGGTGAATTGTACAGAAGACTATAGTATGCAACCAGCCGCAGCGTACAGCATTTTTGGTTAACGAGAAAGCCCGAGTCCATTGAAATATAGGCAGTTCTGGTCTTGCCGAGATTAATCCATATTGATGGGTCGTATCTCGAAGTTCTGACGAATAAATGTTTACCTTACTTGGTCTACTAAGTCACTCAGCTCGGTAGACAGTAGACACAACGTTAGACAGCGTTTGGAACACGATATAATTTCTAATATGATCCCTTAATAAATTCGGGAAATACCGTTCGTCTTAGCTTGAAATGTAACCGACCAAAACATGAAATAGTAATATTTTCGGGTTTTTAATCAGCATCAGCAAGTACTACCCAATAAAATATGCCAACCCGAAAAGTCCCCTAGCACTCTTGACGCATTAAATTCTGATGGAATTCTAGAATTTGTACTTACCAGGACAATAGGAACTGTCTTCAGCTTGGTCCATTGTATCCTGAAGGAAGCACGGTTGCACTTAGCAGACGTGAGTCTGACCCATCCAGGCAGTTCCAGGAGGTCAGTCAGAAGCTCCTCATCCAAGGTCAAGTCTTGCAGCTCACCGGACCCTCGCAGCGCTGAGAGGGAGATCTGTTCTGGTGACAGATTCTTTGTGAACCTGGCAAAGGAGAAGTTTTATTGCAATTTTTAATTAGCTTTCGGAAAATTAATATTTATTCTTAAAAGACGTAGATGGTGGGTGATCTCACTGGTCTGTTAGATGTTGATTTTAATATTCTGTTAAATTAGATTCTATTAGCCGTAAATATCAAAGTAAATGAGACTTCGAATTTGAGGAATGAAAGCAGAAGTGACTCTTATGCCCAGCAGTGCGCCATATTTAATTTTAGCGCAAAAGTTACCTTTGAGATTAAAAATTGTTATTTGCAGAAATGTGTTTTTTAGATCAGAAAAACTAAATCTGTTTCCATCTCATTAAAATCTCCATCTACAAGTCTTATTTCTTCCACATAATTTAAACATGGATTTCTGGATATTAAAATTCAATGTTCTTTGAAGTTTCTAACTTTATTTATGAATAATTCAACTTAATATACTTCATCGTCTCCCATGGTTTATTATTCGTACAGTTTATAATGAGAAACTAGAGTACCTATTCTGTATAGCAGGTTACCTGTTTATTTCATAACAAGAGGCAACTGTTTAATTTTTATTTTTAATTTCTTACTTATGGTCGCGGGACTTATCGAATTATCATGGCCCTGGAACATAAAGGGCTATTGAAGGACACTGTGAATTTTAGTAAGTACGAGACGTCACAGTCCCTGCTGCCCTGCCCTGGGAAGGAGGATTCATTTTATGATGTTACCAAGTAAAAAAAAAAACTACTTCTTCTTACAACAGTTTTTACAAGACTATCTGGTAGAAATTGGGTAGCCGCGTCTCAAAATCGGCAGAAGTGGAAAGATTGATGAAGAGAGCTTGTAGCTTAGTAATGCACATTTAAGGTTTTTATCTGTTCTTATGATATAGACGAGGTTTTGCCAAACAAGGCTTTCAGGTAAGCGCAGACTGATAAGTTTGAAAAACAGAAATTATGGCTTACATTCAGCCTTTATGGCTGCTTAAAGGCAAGGATGTGGACTATAATCTATATTGCACCATGTTTATTTCTGTCTAGTTTTACCTGACCAAAATCAACTGTTTAAAAAAATGTTGGAAAAGTATTTAAAGACCTCTTTCCATAACTATCTACTAAAAAATCATTAAGCTTAGTTAAACCATTTGATAGGACTGCAAACATAATAAAAACCATGACATAATTTTTTTTTAAATTATGTTTTAGGACAAAAACCTCCCTGAAGAAATGTAACTTAAAACTGGGTACCATTTTATTTTATTTTTTTCTAACTGTTTATAAGTAGAATAAAATAATAATGAATACACGATATGTGATAATAAACTGAGCTATATTATGTTAACAAAATGTGTATGAAATGAATTATTGGTATTGTAAATAAAGTTGAAAATTAACAACTTTCTGTACTTTGTTCCGGTTAATTCTCTTAAACTACTGTAAACTTGTTTGATATTATGGTATTAATAATCTTGTCTGATATTATGGTATAATTTATCATTAACAAAAGGTTTGTTTCTTTTTTGTTTAAACTTGTTTGTATTAAACTTGTTTGCATTGGATATAATAAATACATAGTTTACTAGTTTTGACAATGTCTGGCTGTCAATTATTTTATCAATGCCTGGTTGTTGTATTTTGTATGTAATTGTATCAATATTTCAAATTAAACATTTATGTTGTATTTTATTTAAACTGTTTCACATGAGGAGTTGGGGAAGGGTACCAACACATAGTTAATTCATAAAATAAATCATCATACAAATGTAGGAAGTTAAAAATAAAAAACAAATAGGTATTACTGACGAAGAGACCTTTGCGAAGCGAGAAATAAATACTTGTTGATATAGAAAGATTTAAAAAGAGCTATAGGTATGTGTACCAAATTTGTTGTAAAAGAAAGATTGTATCTATGTAAACATTATAATAATTATCTTTCATTAATGGTTTTTAAATGAGTTTCATGAATAGTTCTTTTATTTATTTTCAAGTGTTTCTTCTTCTTATCTAAAATAAAAACTGATGAACAGGGTGTCTAAAAATGCCACTTTATTATACTTGATACTTAGGGATAAAATTTATAAAAAAACTGAACATCCTATTCTATCATTCAAGCATTCGAGAAGATATTAGATTGAGCCAGTCTCGCCTTTTAAAACCCAAGCGGCCACCTTTTTTTTTTTAAAAAACTTATTTGTCCCACTGCTGTGCAAAAGGTCTCCTTCATGACAATCTGCACTTTCTTTGTGTGACTTGCTCTGGCCAAAGTCGCAAAAAAGACACGCCACATAAAAGAGACCAGTTTATATTTTAAAACATTGAAGTGACCATTTACAAAAACAATTGTCCCTAAATTGTATCACGCCTTAACAAAATTATTGCTGCAATAAAAAAAATGTTTTGAGTAACCATTAAAAGAAAAATAAAATAATAAACAGTGTAAAAAAATAATAGACAATAAAAATAAACATGAACCACACAATACAGAACAGTTTACACAAGATAATTCATGAATTTTTCAAGGTCTTACGTTCCCCTTGAGACCAATACCTAATTTACAGTTCATCAACATGTGTATACATATAATATGCTCAGCACTAACGAATTTGACAGACTGATAACTTTACACGTCAGTTTGTGGAGTGTTTATGACTTGAGACTCTTACAAAGTAAATAATTACTTACATTGAAAATATTCATTATCACTAATTTATTCTTTTCATTACAGGGAGTGTCCAATATTTTTTATACTACAAACTATATGCAGATGCTAATAGAACCACTTAATTAGCTGAGAAGTTTGAACTTTTGATATTTACGGCTAGAACAAAACATTGTCGAATACATAGGTAGGTATGATAACAATACATAAATAAATTAAACAAAGGACGACATGTGTGCCAAGTTGATTACGTTGGTTTCATAAATCTAAATCATATCGATATTGCGTACATGTTAAACCAAAGGCCTGTAAGCTCTAATCACTGAAAATTAATTAAATTAATATCACTGTAATAAATCTATAGAACAAGAGACTTATTCTACAAAACTCAAGGGCGTACTTACCTCGAAAGGTGTTTTAGTAATTGGTTCTTTATTATAGTCACCATTTTAAATGATAAATTTGTTATAATCTAACTAAACAACACGGAATTTATCAAAAAATCATTATCGCACACACGAATTCCCACATCCAAAGGTACTTTTCATGTGAATGAGTGAGTGAATGATTCACACAAAATGTCAACATCGACCGAAAAATAGATGATATTCTCGACATGGCGAAATTATAGATAACCATCAATACATTAATTGTTTTATTTTATTATTAATTCGTCATTATTATACATAGCATTTTGAAAGAGATTGTTAAAAGGTTTAACGAGGGTTTAACAATAACTTAGGTACAGCAGCAAGTGCAGAAAAGCACCTGCGTACACGGGAACCGTTCCTTAGAAACGGAACGCAAACTGAACTACCGAACCGCGCGACATTTGTTTAGCTGTTGCTAGGCATCATCGATTTTTAGATAGTTTTGATTAATTTATTATTATTATTTCTCGAAACAAAGGTAAATGCATTATAGTGTTTTCAGTGAAAGAAAAGAGGACGAGATACTGGCAGTATATGGTCTTCGACACGACATTTGTAAGATTCTAAAAACAAGATAATTTGACGCAAATTGTTTTGTTGTTGTTTTCAGAGCTTCATTTTAATTTACAAAACTAATTTATTTCGTATAGTGCTTCACTGGGAAGAATTTTTAAGTATTTATTTAAGTAATAATAGAGATTCGTTGGTAAAATTGACTTTCTAATGATAAAGAGCAGTAACTAGTAGATAAACGAATGCTATAAGTTTATTAGTAGGCGCTTTAGCTGAGTCTTGGTGTGTAATTTATTAACTGATTTGTTTTTCACGCGTGGTATGTAACGTTCTACTAGTATTTTTAACAATAACACCACCTGTACAATGTATAGTAAAAGAAAACTGTTACTACATTATCTACTTAAAAGAATACCTATAATCATTCTACTTATTTTCGTTTTCAAACATACCTATTATTATTTTTATTGACCTATTTCTTGTTTTTGGTATTTTCCCCTTTAACACCTATAGGTGACTATTATTTAACTGCAGTAACTTTCATATTTACTTCTCCCATAAACCTCCAGACAGTGCCAAAATAAATTGACAGTACAACATGGCACACGGAACAACACGTGAATATATAAACTTACTCTGCAGACTACATACAACGGAAGCTATCTAGTTCCTGCGGTCTTATGTCCCTATGACGACCCACTGACCATCTGCAAAACATTACCGCGAAAATAATTATTTACGTCTTGTCTAGGGTCCGTCAAGGTTTATTCAGTAATTAGTACCATTAGAAATTGAGGCACACTATTTTGACCTAAGTACTAGCTATGTAAACAAGCACCTGTAGGTAAGCTAATTCCTTTTTTTAGCAGCCCACAGTACTTGCACGCTTCCACAATGGCACAACGAGAGAAAAACGTTAAAATGAACTATATCGACACCGAATTTTCCTCCGGGGATTGTAAACAGATGAAATCGAAACGCTACAAGGAGGAGAATAACAACGAAGTGGATGAACTCTCGAAGGACCTGTCCGAAATGGGCTGTATAGTCGACGGAGTGAAAAGACCGAACATTTGCGTTGATACCTGCGTCTACGAAGGTTCCGAGTCCGAGCATGAGGTTTCTGAAGTTTACAATGAGGAGGAAGGGTATTCCGACGAATTTGAGGAAGATAAAAGTGAGGATGAAGAAGATGAAGGAAAGAGTAGTGAAGAAGAAGAATCTATTGAATGTGTTAAGTCTTTACCGAAGTCGACTGATACGAGTCGAGAGCCCACTGCGAGGTCTTCCGTTAAGCTGACCAAAAGTCAAATTTCTGTTACTAGTAAACCGCCTTTTTCTACGTCTGGGAGATCTACCAGTTTTGGGTAAGTTGTCCACTATTCTTTTGTTTTTGTTAATACAAGATACTGTATCTTAGATACAAACACACTATTGGCTCACTTAAATTCTACATCCGTCATTTTCAAATTCCAGATCAGTCTCCGGCCCCAAATCCAAGCGAATCAACATGTCTTTCACGAATGAACGTCTTCGGGAGATCGAGAGGCACAACCATATCCTGCTGTCGAAGATTTTGAGTGCTAGGAATGTTAGGAAGAGTTCCATTCCGCCAAGAGGACAGGAGCCTCCTCGGCGGCCTGTGCCCTCTGCTGCCGTGTGCCGCAAGAACCAACAGAGGAAGATAGATCATGAGAATATGGTAAGAGCTGACTTAATTTCTGAATACAGGTTGTTCCTATTTTTTTTTACCAAAAGTTATGCTTCGGGAATTTAGTTTGATTTTTTGATTTTCCCCTGAGTTAGGCCTGCGGTTAGCATTCTGATATACATTCCGTTCAAAAGTAAAATAGTCCGGTCAATTTAGACATTCGAGGTTACATAAAGTCCCAGCAAGCTGAATTTCTGTGAAGTTGTTCAAAACATAATTATAAACAATGTCTAAAAGTTCCCCATCATTCCCCTGTAAGGAAAAAAAAATATTCAAGGTCAAAGGTAAAAAAAATGAGTTTTTCGCGATTTTCAGCAAAACGGTAAGTTTTATCATACAAGTACCTTAGACAAAAATTGTAGATCATAAAATTATCTATAAAAATGTGTTAATACTTTTTTCTTGCGAGCCACCGTTTCAGAGATATAACGATTCAAAAAATAATAAAACTTGTTATCGTCTTATGCATCTAATAAGGTAGTGTACTTAGCGGTTTTTTTTTAACGTGGTTTCCCCAGTAGGCCTACTCCACGGGTCAGTTGTGATCCTGTTTACTGTAAAACTATTGCAAAATAACGGAAATTTTCAAAGATTGGGAAAGATAAAAGCGTGCCTGTCCCTGTGTTCAATTTACTTGCATCCAAAATGAAGATGATGAAGAAGCAGGAGAAGAAGATCGAGAAGAAGAACAAGAATTTGAAACTTACGAATGAGACGAATAAACTTCAACACTTTTTTTTCATTTACATCGCTTTTATCTTTCCCAATTTTTGAACATTTCCGTCATTTTGCAATAGTTTTACAATAAACAGGATCACAACTGACCCGTGGAGTAGGCCTACTGGGGAAACCACGTTAAAAAAAACGCGCTAAGTACACTACCTCATTAGATGCATATGACGATAACAACTTTTATAACTTTTTGAATCGTTATATCTCTGAAACGGTGGCTCGCAAGAAAAAAGTATTAACACATTTTTATAGATAATTTTATGATCTACAATTTTTGTCTGAGGTACTTGTATGATAAAACTTACCGTTTTGCTGAAAATCGCGAAAAACTCATTTTTTTTACCTTTGACCTTGAATTTTTTTTTTCCTTACAGGGGAATGATAGGGAACTTTTAGACATTGTTTATAATTATGTTTTGAACAACTTCACAGAAATTCAGCTTGCTGGGACTTTATGTAATTTCACTCACATTTTTTTGTCTAAATTGACCGGACTAAAATTGGCTGAAGTCGCTGTAGAAAATTGCAACATACCATATTTTTGCCAATCTTCACATACAATACGGGAAGCTTTAATCTTCCCATCTCTATTTTCAGAAAAGGCAGAGCACTAAGCGTTACTGACGCGTAGCTTCATTCCTCATCTATATGTACAGTATGTGATGCTGTTAAATGCATTTTTTCACAAAATTGCATGCTGCTGTCACTTATCGCTCGTAGCTTTTATAAATCTAGTTTATCTAAGAAATCCAGATTACTAGGCCCAAGGTGGGGAAACTTTTTGTGTTTGATAAAATTGATCTAGAAATTCAAGATCATTCTAGAAGAATCAGGAACTCTTTAACTATTTTAGGAGCTCTTAATACAGACAAGTTTAACTTGCAGAATTTTTTTATGATTTCGTTCCGAATTAGGTATGCCAAAAGCCAGAGATCGGGGCGAAAGTGCAGGATTTGATAATAACATAAATAGAGGAGAAACAAAAAACGCGATGTAGCTTCAAGATGCAATTTGTTGAAATTAATGTTATCGGTCAGTTTCCGCACTTCTTTCCTCTCCAGTTTAGTGCAGTCTGGTTTCTAAGTTAGTGGTATTCGGGTCTGCTACGTAATTGCTTCAGGACACATCTAGATTGTCCTGCAGGTAGTCTAAGGCCCGGTATCCAAAGCGGAGAGAAGAGGAAATCTGTTTGAATAACCAATCAGATGTCCACATCTCCTCTCCGCTAAGTTTCAGTTGACATCTGTTGACATCTGATTGGTAATTCCAACACATCTCCTCTCCTCTCCGCTTTGGTGGACACCAGGCCTAAGGGACCTCACTAGACGCTATTGCACGTTTCCAGTTACTAACAGGATCTCTCTTCTCTTTCCAGATCCTTCTAAAAAAGATCCAGCGCGTGAAATCGACAGCGTGTAGCACGCGTCGTTGATACAGAAGAGGCGTCCGATGCGCGGGCGCATGTTTATGCCAATGTTGTTCAATTTCAATGTTATACTTAACGCTACGAGTGATGTTATCGTTCTTAAATTTATTATACGAGTTTATACTGAATTTCGGTTTCATTTCGTTCCTTCTCAAGTTATAGTGACTGGGTTGTGGGTACTTTTTTTTTTAGCCTGGCTTTCCTCTGGAAATGTGCAAGTTTTGCGCCGAGTCATACCTACCGGGACTCCTTTCAGGTCTAGTTTTCTACACGGTCTCCTCCGGAGTCAGCCCTCGTCCGAGGGGGTGTATATCTAAGTCTCTACGTACACGTAACGCGACGCAAGTCTCTGTCATAGTCGTAAGGTACCGCCGTAACGGTTATAAGGGATTTTAGGGATAAATATAACTATGGTATTATTCAATTAATAAAATTGAGTAGTTGTTGGTAACCTATGAAATCAATATCAATATTAAAATCCTTGTTAAAGTTTTTTCCCTATTCACCCCTGCTTCCCTTTCTCGACCCGGCCTTTTTTTGCCAAACGCCTAGAGACCCGGACCAACTTCTCATAGATCACACATCCCTCTTTTAGTCCAAGAGCTACTGAACCCTGCGACTAACGGTCTTCCTGTAAGGTGAGAAATTTGTACACGTAATATTTATAGCATGCTAAGAGCAATAGCGACGACCTGGCAGGCGTCAGCGGTGTACATCATTAGACAATTTAATGTCAAATGACCCCGTTTGACGGGTATCCGTTTCGACCACAGTTTCGACCGCGCGGCCATAACGTTTTTTTTTAATAAAAACCATCTCAAGTTTTTGTAAAAAAATGTAAAAGTCGATTCCCAAAAACCATAAATTTGTCAAAGCAATGGTTAAAAAGTTATAAGGGTTTGAACGTGGCCGCGCCATCGGCACATTCCGAACCGCGCGGCCATGGAGATCTTTAAAACTAAGAGTCGCAGAGACCTGAAATTTTGGGAAATAGTAGATTGAATTTGTAAACCAAATGTAAAAATACAGAAAAATATCCTGTGTTTATATTTTAGGAGCTGCAAGGCTAAAACCTCATGGCCGCGCCATTGAAACGGTGACGAACACGTTATCGCTGATATCTCGCTGAAAAAACATCTCAGACGTTTGAAGTTCTTTGTAAAATATAGATTTAAATTTGTCGAAACATGTAAAAATACAACAAAAAATCCTAGGATTATATTTTAGGAGCTATAAGACTAAAACCCCATGGCCGCGCCATCGAAACGTTGAAAATTTAGTTTTTCACCAATATCTCGCTGAAAAAGCATCGCAGAGGTCTGAATTTTTTTGTAAAACCTAGATTTGAATATGTCGAAACTACCAAAAATACAAAAAAAATCCTAGGTTTATGTTTCAGGAGCTGTTGAACAAAATCTCTAATACATCTTTAATATCTCGATTAGGGTGACCACGGATTATTATTTACAGAGAACTTTCCACCTATTTTTATATTAGAAATGATATTATCTCAAGGACTTATGTGATTTTTAAAGAAATGTATGTCCTAGTGTAAGCCAACAATCTGTGACTTATGTGATTTTTAAAGAAATGTATGTCCTAGTGTAAGCCAACAATCTGTGATTTTTAAAGAAATAACATTATTTTTTTACGTACCTTATTGTTTCATTTAAATTCGAATCCTTGAGATAATATCATTTCTAATATAAAAATAGGTGGATAGTTCTCTGTAAATAATAATCCGTGGTCACCCTAATCGAGATATTAAAGATGTATTAGAGATTTTGTTCAACAGCTCCTGAAACATAAACCTAGGATTTTTTTTTTGTATTTTTGGTAGTTTCGACATATTCAAATCTAGGTTTTACAAAAAAATTCAGACCTCTGCGATGCTTTATCAGCGAGATATTGGTGAAAAACTAAATTTTCAACGTTTCGATGGCGCGGCCATGGGGTTTTAGTCTTATAGCTCCTAAAATATAATCCTAGGATTTTTTGTTGTATTTTTACATGTTTCGACAAATTAAAATCTATATTTTACAAAGAACTTCAAACGTCTGAGATGTTTTTTCAGCGAGATATCGGCGATAACGTGTTCGTCACCGTTTCAATGGCGCGGCCATGAGGTTTTAGCCTTGCAGCTCCTAAAATATAAACACAGGATTTTTTTCTATATTTTTACATTTGGTTTACAAATTCAATCTACTATTTCCCAAAATTTCAGGTCTCTGCGACTCTTAGTTTTAAAGATCTCCATGGCCGCGCGGTTCGGAAAGTTTCGATGGCGCGGCCACGTTCAAACCCTTATAACTTTTTAACCATTGCTTTGACAAATTTATGGTTTTTGGGAATCGACTTTTACATTTTTTTACAAAAACTTGGGATGGTTTTTATTTTTAAAAAAAACGTCGTGGCCGCGCGGTCGAAACGGACACGTTTGACGGTATGGAGACTTGCTCGTTGTGTACGAAGGGGCTTATGAAAAGTTTACAGGATGACTAAAATCAATGTCGACAATCCGAGGGCACTACCTTGAATCTCTCGTGAACAAATATAGCGGAATTTTCCTATCATACGTTAGTATAATTATAATTAGTGTATCGACCGTGGGTAACAAGATAATTAACATTAAAGGTGGCGTCAATGAATAGTATTACACACGCTACTGAGTTAGGCCTCTGTAGATTTGACGGAAGACTGAGTATCGCTGCCGCTGGTCAACATTAGTCACGTATAGCTTATGCCCGAGGCTTCGTTTGTAGTCCCACGGGATGGCACTCCTGAAATAAAAAAAAAATACAACTGCAAACTGCTGCAACTTTTATTTATTAAGGTATTTAGTTCGGTAAAAGCTATTCTCACAAAACTGCAAACATTATTGGCCTCCAACTCCATGCATCAGCAAACAAGTTTTCAAAGTTTAATCTGGGATTAGTCTTCCTTCACGAGTTGCGGGACTTTCTGAACATCAGGTAACTTAAAGGGAATTTCAAGGAATACCGTGGATTTTAGTCAGTACGAATTTGACAGTCCCTTCCGCTCCACACAGGGAGAAAGGTCTTAAGATATTTGATGGTAAAACCACCTAAAAATATTAAGTCTTGACGAGCGCTTCGAGCATCGTCAGCATAATACGCGGTATATTGACGGTGGAACGTGCTATACAGTGACAAAATGACACATAGGAACAGCTTCTGATTTCTAGAGCGATTGTATTTTGTTTTTCTTTTTTTCAAAGTTGCCTCACACCAAGATTTTATCCCGTATCGTGGGTGCGTTTACAAACAGGAAAACAATACAGAAACACCCAGACCCGGAACATCTTCTCGTAGGTCACACTTCCATCTTTGTTCCGTGCGGCGATCGAACCCGCGACACTCAGCTTAGCAGTCAATGGCTCAGCCATTGCGCAAACCGTTCCGATTATTATTGGAAAGCTAACCTACACATAAGTAGTTAATCACCTGGTTTAAGTCCCGAATCAGTAAACGAAAACCACGACATCGCTAACCGTCTACAGTGGGACATAAGTTACCCATTAAAAGGAGAGGTACAGAAAAGTTGAAAGGTATATTTGTACAGGTGCATTTCCTTGAAAAACATCCAATTCTTGAAAAACAAATGTCTGCAATTGATGAGATAATAACCATAATTATGTAGGGTGAAGACGGTAACAGAGGCACACTTCGTTTTGTAGAAATGAAGAGAGTTTCCGCATATCAAGCTGTTTATTTTTGGAAAATACACGAAGAAAATAATCATCATCGTCATCCTTTAATTTTCCCACTGCTGGGACACAGGCCTCCTCTCTGTGAGTCAGAGTTCACCATAATCCACTAGGCGGTCCCTAAAATTTATAAATGTGCATGTCATCTGCTAACCTGCACTAGTTCGAATTTTTGCAGTGTAACCGAATATCAGAAAATTACATGGAGTTGCTTTATGACTGCTTACTGACCTTCACAAAAAGTTACTTGGTGATACTACGATACCCTTGGCAAGACATGGTCGTCAGACTTTCGAGCTTCAGATCTAGTAACGACGACTGTGCAAGATCTATAAATGACAACTAGGTTCTATGGCATACCGTGCTTTACTCAGCTTAAAAATTACATCCCCATCTGCGGCCCTTTCTGGAAGGGCTCTTTTTCGATAAAAGGGCTTAGAGCATTTGCCCGAACTTTGACAATGGAAAAAATGTCCTTTGAGCGGTATCATAATGCCAACTATGGTCACTGTTACCACCTCTACCCGCTAAAAACTCTAGGTTTATAATTTCTTGATACAAATCAATGCACGATTTGTATCACTGATATATAAACCAGAGGGAAAAATATCTGGTCAGTCGTACGTTACACCTAGTTCTCAACCATGGCACCAATGAAGGTAATAATTATACTCTTACTTATTATTGATGAAGTATACTGTCAGTTTCATTGCCGATCTGATGAAGTCCACAGGATCGCGATGGATGCTAACCGCTTTTAACCGGTCCTATTGGAAATTTATAGTGGAGGCTATGTCCAGCCATTGGACGTCTTTCAGTTGAAATTATGTGATAATGAAGTGTTATTAGTTTTTTTCCATTTGGTATTTTTACTGGCTCTTAACTCCAAATCCCTCATTTTTTTGTAACAGCCTAGGTATTTATATTTTTCCAACGCTGCCAAGTTTTCATGTCAAACAACAGAGCAAAACTTCGCAGACTTTAGGATCACTGAGGCCCTAATGTAGGTGTCATCTTAGCCATGAACCAGCTTGTGTAACTATATGCCTTTCTTTTGTTCTGCCGGTAAATAACTGGCCGGTTCCGTGTGTTTCTAGTCCAGAGAGCCTTATCGTTTTCCATATTTTGGGCCTTCAGAGATATTCGTGACATTAACGATAGTTACGATTTAATCTTTCATCCAGCGTTTCTTTGGAACGTCCAGGGTGCCTGTAGTAACTTAGTGAGTCTAACTTAATTAAAAAATTAACAACAAATTACTGTTTTCAGACATTATTAATATTCGTCGTGTTGCTGGCCATGTTCGCTGGGGCTCTCGCACAGTTTGGTCGCGGGAACCAAGGAATGGGAGGAATGGTCGGACGTGGCGGAATGAACCGAGGAATGGGCGGACGTGGCGGAATAAATCGAGGAATGGGCGGTGGTGGAATGAATCGGGGAGGAATGGGCGGCGGTGGGATGAACCGAGGAGGAATGGGCGGGATGCAAGGAGGAGGATTCTGGCGCTAAACAGACATCTATTTTGAAAAAAAAATAAGGACTGGATTTTATACACTGTTTACACTTCGAAAATGTGAAAAATATGTCCACCAGTTTTATTATTAAAAGTAGTCTGCCATGTAAAATGTAGTAGGTACCTACCTATCAATTAAATTTCGTTAGGGACTTGTATATAATGTATGTAACTATGTATGACGCAATTATTCTATTTGAACTTATTTTGTGCGTAAAATAATTAATATACGTATTTTTTCTTAAAATGACTGTAAATGTTATTATTACCTATTCCCCAATTTTATTATTATTCCGGATAAGTGGAAGGCCTCCCAGCCAGCTCCCACACAGGGCGGGACGAACTGTAAAACTTGTACTGACTAAAATCCACGGTGTCCTTATAGCCCTTTACGTTCCGGGGTCGCGGTTTTAACCTTCTAAGGGGGCCCGTCATTTCACTGACAGCTCTTTGTGCGCTCACGTTGACCACGACGCGACGCGCCGACGTTCCGGGCATGGTCCATAATCGGAAAGTGATTCGCCGATTACTCGCCTTCCGCGCTTACGGTGGCCGGAAATCTTCCTGCGACGTCCGTTGCCGTGGGCGTCTTCCGAGGCGGCTGGGTCGTGAGGTGGACGCTGTCCTCTACCTCACGCGTCCGGCCTCCTCCTTCGCTAGAATAGAATAGAATATTTCTTTATTTGCACAGAAAGTAGGTACAGGTTTCAGATGTTAAGTTTAAAATTATCCATATACTAACTACCTTAAATAAGGCATGCAGACAGTTTTAAAACTAAAGTAGAAAAGACTGGCTCAATAAATATATAATACTAACACATTAAATCCAGTCAATACACTAGCATGACTGCTTCGCAGAAGGAGGCGACAGCTTCCCATTCCGTCTCGCCCCGCAGCATGGCCTCAACCAATGCCGGGCGCGAAAGGTCGCCGCTATTGCACTTAAGACAACCTGAAACACAACTGGGTATATTAAGAGATGTTGAGGAGATAACTCTTCTCAATATTTTCTTAAATAAATGTAGGTCACATACGTACTCGTACTATACAAGTACTTAATTGTGGAATGGGGCGAAATATCATAAGCGTGGGGCCAAGCAAACTGCCCTGTGGGACACCAAAGTTGATAGAAGATTGTTCACTTAAAACGGAGCTTAGGTGCACACAGTTCTGTTCATTTACCTTTAAAACATTCGAGTTAGATTTCTGTAATATCGTTGCCTTCAAGTTTCTTATGGAGTAGAGCTGTTCGCAGTTGACACAGTGTCAAATGCTTTTGCAAGATCGAGAAACTTGGCAATATAATTTCTTAATGTGTGAGGAGACACAGTGTATTGATGGAAGTTGTGCTGTATTCCCGTTCTTAGTGCTGTTTATAAAAATATCTCATTTTCATTTCATAGATAAGACTCATTCCGCTAATCGTCTGCGGTGAGACAGAGGATTTACGAGGAAAAATGCACATCATTGTGCTCTCGAAAAGTCAAAAAGTAAGTTTGTACAGATATATTTCCAAGAATTACATACCCATTTCTTTAAAAATATTTAATAAGACAATAGCCCATGTATAGAACATTCTACAACTGTCGCAGATATATAAACCACAAAGGAAACACATTTTGGCAGTCATAAGTTAAACTTAGTTCGCGATCATGGCATCATTTAAGGTATTTTTTGTTTATATTTGGAAGGCTAAACAAATTACTAACAATATAACAACAATAATTTTAACTAACTTGCTAATTAGAAGCCCCACGTTCGTGGGGCTTTTTTTTTGTGACACATTTCCTCAGTTAGTCTAACTTAGATCCTATTTTTTTAATTAAATTATTAATCAATTTTGTGGGGGCAAGTGTCAAACAAAATATTTATCAAAAACCCTGTACGGGTGTCGTATAAATCAGATCTAATGTAATTCTGTGCCTCTAGTGAAAAAGGGTATAAGTCCGATTAAATCAAATCGGACTTATACCCTTTTTCACTAGAGGCACAGAATTTATGTCAGACTAGGTGTTCTCCTTAATGGTACCACCCCCGCTGCTCGACTGCTATTGAGTGTAACTTGATGTTTATTAGTTCATAGCCTTCCTCAATATGTGTGAAGAATTTAAAATTTTATTTAGTAGTTCCTTATATAAGCGCGTTCAGCCAAACATACTCTTAGCTTTATAAAATTAGTATCGATACGTGCGCACAGCAGGAGAACTTATAAGGACCAATTTAGTAATTTTATTTATTTAAAGTAATTCAACAATTAATTGATTTCAGTTGCTGTTAGTCTTTGGAATGTTGCTGGCCATATTCGCTGTGGCCCAAGGAAGCGCATTTGGTGGTGGCAGGAACCAAAGAGGTTTTGGCGGCGGTGGCCCAGGGGGACGGGGAGGATTCGGTGGAGGATTCGGCGGTAATCAGGGAGGATTTGGCCGTAACCAAGGAGGATTTGGTGGTCCGGGAGGATTTGGTGGTCCAGGAGGATTCGGCGGTGGCCCAGGAGGATTTGGCCCTGGATTCGGTCGCTAACAAAAGATATCTAAGAATCGGATCGTTTGCTCTGAACTAAATTGGTACTTGAATGATATTTTCCTTTTTAAGCCATCAATATTGTACTCTATTTCTGAATTATTGGGTTGGTAACGTATTACCTAGCTGTGTATATAACTATACAGGCAAGTTTCCTATTGTAATTTATTTAGTCTTATAGTTTCACAACTAATTGAATAAAAAATAAGCATTATACCTATGTACTAAATTAATTTCTATGAAAATAAATCATGAGTTTATGTACCTTTTATTGTTACCTATTATAATTGTTCAATGTCAAAAAAGGGTTATTAATAACTTATTTTATTTGTAAAGTCCTCCATAAAAAATAATAGTATTTCTTGATTGTCGGGTCTGAGTAAGTTGAATTTTGTAATGGTTCGTATAAATTAAATAAAAAGTTTCTTTTCACAGATATATATAGCTGCTTATGTTATTATTGTTATTTACTTAGCTATTGTATACATTACCGATCGATATTGTCACTAAACTGACTTGTAGGTACCTATGTAAAATAATGTAACCTATATTTGTCCTACTCGTAAATGCTTTTGTTATCAAAATTTGTAGCGTAAATACATTATTTTTTGTTGCTGAAAAATAAAATATTTAATATCGTTTTAATTAAATATTTTATTCCTTTAATTTAGACAACGAGCAATGGAGCCCTATGCTTGGTTTCGACGGATCATGTTCAAACCTCAAAACTATGTTCCAAAGTAAAATATAGGAAACTGATTTGGCTCAGTATGCTATACACGTGAGGCTCGTGAGCATTTTGTTATTGCTGTTCTCGGCTCCTACCTTATCAAGCTTGCCTAAGGCTGGTATCCAAAAAAATGGAGAGGAGAGGAGATGTGTTTGAATAACCAATTAGATGTCCACATCTCCTCTCCGCTTAGCTGCAGTGGACATCTGATTGGTTAGGTATTCAAACACATGTCCTCTCGTTTCCGCTTTGGTGGAGTCCGGGCCGGCTTACAATTCTGACTTGAATGCTATACCAAAACCCCACTTGTATCGAAATGGACTATTTCTGATAAAATTGAAATTATTATATTATTTTTTTGTAAAAATTTGGGTAGGTACAGTGTGCGTTACAAGCATTTAAATTCATGTCCAAAAATACCCAGACCCGAAACAATTAATTCAAGTAGATCTGAATACAAATAATGTTCTCTTCCGTAGAATCGAAACCGCGATACTCAGCACAGCAGACCATCGTCAACGACGTTAATTAGCTACTGCTCCAACCGTGCTGTCAATTTTTTAAATTTTTCTCTTGATTTGAGTCCAAAAAGTAAAGGCCGATTCAAAGATAAATAGAACTGTAATACTCTTTCACACTACTCCCTTAAGGACTAGTCGGCTCTTTTTTGCCGACTACCTACTCGCCTACCATTGGTCTGGCGTATTAGCCACATCTCTATAAAAAAATCATCAGTAAAGAGTGTAAGCACTTATGTGTAGTATTTAGGTATCTATAGCTACTGTTTATTCACATAATTAAATACATCTTTTATACACGACTGCTCAAAAAAGGGTTCCTCTGAGAATCTAAAATGTAGCCGTGCGTGATCCCGCCCTCGGCCCTGGGAGGACTTATTTGATGATTTTATCAGTTTACCACGATAAAAAAGGGTTTAAAACGGCAACTTTAATAAATATTCTAATGATTCACTTCGTTACGCCATTGGACATATTTTTTCTTCTATTTATTCACGAAGCGAATCATTAGGAATATTGTTCGGTGACGGTTTTAGAGCCGCTGCTGGACGGCGGGCTACTTAACACGGAGTAGGAATAGTGGAGGAATTGTTGGCAAATGGGTGGACCTGAATACTTCAGGAAAATAGTTTTATAGTAAAATTGGCCTTTATTAAGTACATTAAATGAAAAAAGAACCTAGCAAAGCAACCTATTGTTTACTTTATTACTTAATATCTGGATGACCGAGCGTCGCTCGGTTTTTAAAATGTCTATATTTTGGGAACCGAGCTTTTCTCGAACCTGGGACCATGATAAATCGATTCCTTGAGCCGAAAAACCCCTAATCTGTAACTTTCATGAAAATCCTTGGAGCCGTTTCCGAGATCCTGATTATATAAATATACAAGAATTGCCCGTTTAAAGATATTATATAAAATGTTTGTGTTCGTATTACTAATACTCGTAATTACGTTCAAATCATTTCCGATCATCAATTCCAATCACCAATCATTCAATATAAATCATCATTATTGTTTTATATAGAATCAGTAATGGTTTATCAATTTTTAGGGTTCCGTAGTCCATACCTCCCTTGGGTACGGACTAAGACCCTAAAAATTAATTGTAAAACGGGACACTCATACTCTCCGTGTAAAGTGGGCCACGGACCAAAGGCCAGTAACCTAAACCTAACCTAACCCCAAAAAAAGAAGTTTTCCTATGGGGCTACAGAACGTTATACTCCTATCACCTATAACACCCTGGCTATACAAGCATGGCGGTGCGGTTGCGAGAACTATCTGAAGGTTAAATTGCCACTTTAGTAGTAGGCATGACTGTTGTTCAAGACTAAATGTAATGGATAAATAGATATTGAATGATTTAATCGCAATATACTTGTCTATAGAAGTGGACTTTCTGGACCCTCAAAACGGCAGGTAGGGTATCTCCTCCCGGAGCGTTGCCACTCACTTTATCGTCTGCCCAGCCTTTTCCCAACAATGTCGGGCTCGTGAGGCTGATTATGATAATTGACTTCAAGCTCCTCCATCAAAATGTATGTATACCAAATACAGAATCCTTTTCTTCCGGAAGTAGACGGGTTTTTCAGACTCCAATCATGATGACATTACTTACATAAGTACAAGGGTATTTCCCCTTGCCCCAGAAGGCTCTCATTGCCCGATATTGTCGCAAATATAGCACCAGAACGTGTATTTCCTAGAAAAACATCATATTGTTGAGATGCGTATGTAAACACACAACATCCATTTGATAATACAATTAGCATACGTACAGAAAAACTCTTGATTGCTTTGGATCGCGGATATATAAACCAAATGGAAAACATATCTTGGCAGTCTTACGTTAAACTTAGTTCGCGACAATGACATCATCTAAGGTAATAAACGCATTTATTATTAAGTTTTTCTGTAGTTATGAGTACATACAATCTCACAAGTAGTGTTCTCCTCCTCTTTATTTGCATCATCATCACCAACCACATCATCATTTGCAGCCTTGTTCCTACCACTAATACAGGGGTTTCGTTTTTGCGTGGGTGAAATGTCCCTTACGCCTTACCCCTCACAGATAACTGCCTGGTGTGTTGAAAAACGCTCCTGTTCACCATTTTATTTATTTGCCTCATTCCAATAACCTTTCTTTGTGAAAAATCTACCAGAAAGCAGAGAATTGTCTCATTGCACTCTCTTGCAATCTTCAAACCAGACTCAAGTGTTCCGATTTGCTGAAATTTTCTAATAAGAATAAGTGTCATTTGATATCGACAAGCTCAAAAAGTTTGGGAACGCAGGAGGCTACCTCCTTCTCCAAATACAAATGAAGGAGCTCTTTACTGACAGAGAACTCCAGAGGACCAACTGCTGCACTCAGTTGCGGTTAGACTGGGTGACTCCAATGTACATACTGTATCGTCGATTATAGGAAGACATGAGGACAGGAGACCTTTGATAATCAGTGAGGTAAGGAGGTTAGTGGTATCAGTTTAAAAAGCCAATCTCCTGTCCAATACCAACTCACTTGGGGTCCCTGCATCATGTCTTCTTCTTCCATACTTCTCTATTATTCGTTCTCTCAAAAGTCACGCCTCATATCTAGCCAAATCATCTTTCATATACTATACTAGCAAACCCGGCGAACTCCGTTTCGCCACCAGATGTTTTTCTTTGCTATAAACCTCACGGAGCCCGAGACTTTTCCAACGAATGCAAAACCGTGGAAATCGGTACGTGCTTTCTGGAGTTATAGCGTCAGGAAGGAAAACCCGACTTATTACGATTCATACAACATTTTTCAAAAAATAAGTGTATCAGAATGTGTTCAAATCGACACTCCCTAAGTACAACTAAGTAACTGCAAAAAGCAAATTTTACAGGAGAGCGATTTAAAGATTTCAATTTTTTTAAATCGCCATAACTAAGCCCCTAGATGGAATTGAAGTATAATATTTGGTGAGCGGGTTTAAAATTAAGTGAAATTTATAATTAAGAGTATATTTTGTTTCTTAGCCTTCAAGTTTTTGTTTTATCACACATGCATACTTATACTTCATTGTAAAAAACAAACGAAATATCCTAACTGGCACATACACATTTCTTCATTGGAATATTCAGGCGTTTTGTTGCTTTAACTGCCAGATACGTTCTTATATTTGGTAAAGTCAATTGAAATATCCTGTGTAACTGAATTCCAAACTTGTAAAAATCATCATGTGTTTTGGTATTTTGAAATAAAAGCAGTGGTTATATATTTTGAATTATCTAATGTTTATTTTCAAAACACAAAAATATAAATTACAAACGTTTCACGTATCATAAAGTAACGTATATTGTTATTCTCTTCATTATCACTTTTTTACATATTGTTTTACAGTTTTAAATTATTTTTTTAAGAAAAAATGTAACAACATTTAAAAAATTTAAAAATAGTGGCCGACCAGCATAGGGAGCAGGGTCCAAGGTGCCGGTGGTTATATTAGGGCTCTAGAGGGAGGAACTTCCTCACAATGCGCCTCGTGTCCAAGAGAACTGCTTTCTGCATCAGGACATTGAGCCAGCTGCACAATGACAGCCTCTTAAGGTGTTCGCAATTAATCCATTGACCGCAACGACTATCGGTACAATGACTGCTGGGTTCATGTCCCAAATGTCGACAATCTCGTGTGCCTAATCAAGATACTTGATTTTCTTATAATTTTCAGCTTCTACGAGATTCTCGCCATGAGGGATAGTTATATCAACAATCATTGCACGGCGCTTTCGGCGATCTACCACTACTATATCAGGCAGTCCTGTCAGTGATGATAGATTGATCCCAATGCAATATGGCATGACCGTTTTCAAGAACTGGTTGTATTCCAGGGCAAGTTGCTGGTCCTAGCTACTAGATTGTGTCTGTGCAAGTACTCGCTGTTAGCAAGACGACGAACAATGAGTCTGGTCGACTCACTGGTTCGGTAGCATGCCCGACAAATATCAACCGTACCGTCCTTGACAAGTATAATTATTTCCGGTAATTGTCGTCATGATAACTTCATCCATAATCGCACAGTTAAAACCTTCGGTTTCCCCAAAGAGGTAACTAAAACTTAGCCAGGCTATAGACGTAAAAAGGTCTACATCAGGCCCGTGAAGGGCCCGCTAAAACCGTCTGTGTAGCTCCTTGCTCTGCCATACCTCCCTGGGATCATTAGTATCCAATATCATAAGTTTGCGCTAGTTCCCGTTACCTAAAGAGAGCGGGGTAAGGTCTTTATCCACAGAGACTACATCTTGATGTATCCCCATGTCGACTTCAAGGAAGTATTCCCGGAGACTGCGTACCTCGCAGTTGTGCAAGGTCTTAGCATTGAGGAAGCCACGGCCTTAACACACTTCCGTGGTATGTACAGTCTCATCACAGATGACCGTGGGTGATTCCGGATGTATCACCCACGCAGTCACCCACTTGCAGTCAGCAGTGTGCGGACTTTTCTATCCAGGGCGTCATGTTCTGTCTGAGTCCATTGGAGTATGCCAAAGCGGGCTCAAACGGACACCCTAGAATGTTTCTCGCTCAATCCTAACCGGTTCATCGTTCCCAAGAATCTGCCGTAAGGAACATATCCTGGATAGAGATGTTCCTTCTCGTCTTCTCCATTGCCGCATACAGGACAACAAGAAGGTGCGAAGTGTTGCATTTATTTATATAAATCCAGCACACTCATGAGCCACGCATGTGGCACAGAGTCATAGGGTCTGAGTGGCAGACATAACTTAATTGCTATTAATATGATATGATGCAATTTTTGCTCTCAGAATGGATGTTAGAACTTTATAGACCGTCTGTAAACACGTAATTGTTCTGTAGTTTTTTGGGTCCGTGGTACTACCTGATTTATAGAGCAGGTGGGTAACTCCTGTGGTAAAAAACATTGGTAGCGACCATGTCTCTAAAGATGACTGAAACTGTGAAGCTAAGCTAGCGTGCGACCTTTGTAGCTATTTTAACCAGAAATTATGCAGTCCGTCCGGCCCTGGAATCAAACCACAATAAAACATTAAATTTTCTACGATAAAATCAACATCATTTCATATAAGGAAAACTATGTAAGTATACAGATAGACAACAATAATCAAGTTAAAATCCAACGTAAAACAATGTATGTGTTAGTTAGCTGATTTAAATTTAAATAAATTTCTTAGAATAAGTATGTAAGTGCCTAGATAAATTTTTAAATCCACCTAATTTCCGGCGTAAAAACGTGTAACTGCGTAGTTACATACTTAAGTATCGGGAATTAATAAATTGCAGTAATATCGTCATGACGATAGATTTTCATTCTAAGACGTGTTCAAATATTTACAGTATAGGTAGAAATTTCAATTTATGAGTGCACATAAAATATATAATTTAATAATTATAAAATATTTACTTAAAATTACTTACCTTGCCTTGATGGCGAGATTATCAGGTCTGATGTTGCGCATAATATTTAGTCCACAGCATTTTTTGGTCTTTAAATTGCATCTTCCCCTTCTGTAGTTTAAAATTTATAACGTTCACTCGACTTGGTATTAAACAACGCAACACTCTTGCGCACAACTCGCTGCCCGCCGAATAACTAAGTGACAGGCAGTTACCCGCACCGCGCACTCTTTTCCTCCCACGTAGAAGTATGTAACTGGAACTTAAATGGTTGTACGCTGGGCTTATTAGTCAGATTATGCAGATACACAATTATACGTTTGAGAAAAAACTATGTTCCGTTGATAGAAAAAATCTAAAAAAAATATATGTGGTAAAGTTATGTATATAGATGCCAAAAATGCAATAAAAACCATTTCGTGTATCTGGCAGATACATACGTCTACTTAGCGGGTGTCGAAATGATGTAATTCATGGTATTATAATGCTAATTGTTGAAATAAACTGTTTACCAAAAGTATGTTACCTATATATAGGTACGTAATAGGAAGATTCGTTTCGCAAACGAAATGGAAAAGTAACAAAATTGTATTGTTCTCAGACATTGTTCATCTTTGGAGTGTTGCTGGCCATTTTGGCTGTGGCCTTCGCACAATTTGGAGGAGGTAGGGGCCAGGGAGGGTTTGGAGGCGGAGGTAGAAACCAAGGCGGCTTTGGTGGACGCCCGGGAGGATTTGGTGGTGGCAGAGGGCAGGGCGGTTTTGGTCAAGGAGGTTTTGGCCAAGGAGGTTTTGGCCAAGGAGGCAGAGGCCAAGGCGGTTTTGGCCAAGGTGGAAGAGGTTTTGGTCAAGGAGGATTCGGAAACCAAGGAGGTTTCGGAAATCAAGGCGGTTTTGGCGGTAACCAAGGAGGCTTCGGACGTCCAGGAGGATTTGGTGGTTTCGGAGGTGCTCAACCACGAGGCTAAACTATAAACTGTTGCGAAATAGGAATCAAACTGTTAACATTGCCCTGAACTAAGTAAATGTTTTTTTATCACAGATAGACAAAAATAGTGCAATGCAAAAATACATGTATGTAAGATACATTGCTTTACGGCATGCAAAAATATTTTTATAATATTAGTTTAGATAGAACCAATCTATTTATAGACACACATGCGAAACCAAGAGTCAATGTAAACAAAGTCACAGCAATTGCGGTTTTACCAAAATGGACTTGTACACTTGACTTGTGAAGTATGTAAATGTGGTCTTCAGTGACGAAAATAAAATGTTGTTGTTGAATTTTTTCCACTTTTTTTACCTACCTACCTGTTTCTACCGCCTCACATAGGTATGATATAATGGTTTCGTACCCATCCATGCCAACGGGTACAATGGGTCCCTATTACTAAGACTTCGACTTCCACTTGTCTGGCTGTCTGTCTGTCACGAGGCTGTACCTTCCGAACTGTAATAATTAGATAGGTAGTTAAAATTTTCACAGATGCTGCATTTCTGTTCGCTATAATAACAAATACTAAAAATAAAACAAAATACATTAAACATTTAAGGAGCTCTCATACCACAAATGGCAAAAAAAAAAAGATAACGGAACGGAGCAAGCTCACCGGGGTCGCGGGCCGCGGGATTGTCTCATCAGGTAACCGTGCGTGACCCTGGAACATACAAAGACTTAGAGAAGAATCACCGTAGATTTTAGTCCGATTAAGTCTGACAGTATGGGTAAAAAGATTCGTTTGATGATTTTACGACGAAAAAAAAGTAATTCGGAACCCTTCGCGTACGTGGCTGGTTAACATAATTTTTAAACAATGCACCCCTTTTTTAAAGCAGGTACGCGCACTGCCTTACATACATAAAGTTAACATGAAAAAACAGTGAAGAAAGCCAATATGTTTTTCAAATTCCACTAGTCTAGTTGGCCTAGACTGCGCGCCACCTCTCATGAGCTACGGAAAATTCGTGGTAGGTACCTTCTACATTTTAGTACAATTTGATGTTATGCATAGACACTAGCGCCGCGTCAAACAGAAGTAAAGTCGCTGAAACTTCGCTCGTGAAAATCGATGAAACTCCACACATGAAAAACGATGTCATAAGTTCTAACATGATAGCATAGATGGCGTTACATTATATAAGGTTGCTTGAAAATTGAAGTGCCTGAAAAGGAAACCAGAAAATACAAAAGTTCTTGGGCTGACGTATAGATGGCGCTACCAATACTAAATTCTCGTTTATTAGTGATTTTTTTCCTAGAATTCTATCATCAAATTCTGAGTGGTTCCATTTGGAAAATATACAGTAGTCTTTGAAAACTCGGATAACACATATAAAATCTTTAAAAAAGATTCCGACGAATTGAAAACCTCCCTGGCTGGGAATAAAGGATTACGAGTTTATCAGTACATTATGGCTAGCAAGACATACTAAAGCGGACTGGGCCTGTATCACCACTGCTGGACACTGGGACTGTTTTAACGTGGAGAAAAAGACGGATGGTGCTCGGTCGAAGAATCGATTTTTAATAATGCCAAAATAGAACAAAAACTATCAAATAAAAATAGCATTCGAAATATAAAAAAACACTGTTTAAAATATACTAAAAGAATAAAACTGTAAAAAGGTGCGTCGCATACACATACATACATTGGTATATTGCGTGATCAGTCCTATAATTATGTTCCAACACCATTACAGCCACGTAGTAAGTTAGTTTTTAAATAAGCTCATTAGAGATTGACTCATTTCATTCAGGAGTTTCACAGAACAATTCACATGTTCATTGTTCTGATGATTCACAAATTCATGGTAGAGTAAGTGCTACAATAATCCTTATGTGTTTTAAACAAACATTGACAAATTACGTTTCTTACAACAATCTTTATTACTTATGCAAACAGATTAAATCTACAAATTATAGAAATTAGCTAAAGGATGTCATTTTCTTTTCAAAGAAACTATTTGTTGTTGTGTAATGTCGAGATGTTATGGCGAAATCTTTCTTCTTCCAAAAGTTATGAGATCTTTTGGAAACTGTTTAGTAGTTTTCTAAATATTAGGATTTGCAAGTCATGATTGGAGATAACTCTATGTTGATATAGAAATATATTATGTGTAAAAGTAAACGGACAAATAAATAATACGTAACAGAAAATTGAAATGAAATGATCAAAATGCCAAAATCACCAGTAACATTCGTCGCAATCGTTTAAAAAATACTTACGATAGACTAAGTACTCGTCAAGGCGACTCTAACGAGTCTAACTCGATGGGTTTGGGCATTTCATTACAGAGTTCCTTTGACCGTATAGCTCCATCATCAGATCAGCTTCATGTCATCATAATATTGCATTGTCACCAGATATCCATGCACGTGCAAAATTTCAGCTCAATCGGAATCCGGAAAGTGGATCAAAAACATGCAAGATTTGGCTACAGTAGGTACCCTTAGCACGAGTTTTCAGTATTTGAGACGTAAACTGGAACTTTGACAATTTCAAATTTACACTTTTCAAGGAAAAAATTAGTTCCTTCTTCGCACACCAGAGGCGCTGTTCCAATTTTTTATACAAGAAACGCTGTAAATACTGAAAAGACGCTGTAAAGTAAAAGAGTGAAAATTCGTACTAAGGGAAGGGACAACCAGACAGGTGAAAGTAAATAAAAACCTGTAAAAAAATAAATATTTTTTTAGCTCTGTAGGTACCTATAACATATAACCTTATCTATAGGTTATCAATAAAGGAATATAAGTAGGTACGTAACATAACTGTATCATCACAATAATACAATAACATAATGCTCGTAAATTAAGTGGCAATATTAACTAGTTATCAGGCTGACTTTGTTTGTGCAGTGTGACCTTTGCATGTTTGTCCCCCGCGAGCATTAGGCTTGTTTATACGATACGATGCTAATGCAATACGAATGCCATATTTTTGTTAGAAGTATTGCGTCACCCTTCTTCTTCAATTTTAAGTCATCGAATTCTGAGTGGTGTAGGCCACTTCTAAATCTTTTCACTTCTGGCGGCTTTGTGTCATGGCTTCATATTTTCTGTCGGTCATTTTAACAAGATCGTATGTCCATCTGGTCGTCTGTGTCCGTACATTCCTCTTTTTCTTTCGTGATCTCCACTCCAACATTTTCCTGCCCCATTTTCCATCTAGTTTACGGATTATTATGCTATGTGGCATGCCCACTTCTATTTTCTTTTTAGTTTCATGCTATACTTGTAAAGAATAAAGAGTCTAGGTTTCTACAAAGAGATTTCCAACTGATCAAAAACGCACCGGAACATGAAATTATTCCTAGTGTATTTTTGTAATGTTTAAAAAAAAACAGGAAACTTCTTGGTGCCGATCGATAAAAATGGTCGTAGCACACGATACGATTCGTCGTATTGGTTCAAAATCGGTCAGCATAAACATCATTAACACTCCATAGGAACTCGTATTATTGTTCATCTGCCTTATTATTTATTATTCCGTCCCTTCGTCTCATTGTTTATTCCTCATACATAAATAACATATTAAATAAATACATAATCTACGTTTTGCCACATCTCTCTTGTATCGACTTATTTTCTTTCATTGGTAATGAAATCATTATTCTGTTTACGTTTAATTCAGAAAACTTTCGTAATATAGGTTAGTGTGTCGATCGGCAGTAAAAAACAAGTGTTTGTTGTTGTATTGAAGAAGTAAAAAGATATTTCTGTGCTTAGTTTTACGTAAGATTAGCTAACTAATACTCTTATTTTGATTTTCACCTTGTTTTATTTTGACTGTTTATTGATTGTAGGTAGAACTTTCGTAGAATCATCTTCTTCCTGTCGTCATTTCACTTTATTTGATGTCGGCGCAACATGTTTTTTTTTTCATTATGCCTTGTCAGACGTCACGGCATCATTTACTCCTTATTTCATAATTATTATCATTCCTCCCATAACCCATTCATATTTCCGTTAGCCGCTATCTCTTTCTCTCCATCCATCAACTTTAGAAAAACTAGAACTTTCGTAGCATCATCATTTTTCTGCCCCGATTCTACGTCTTGAGATCGGCGCAACAACGTTTTCTTTTTCGTCTACGTCACAGTATTATTTACTCCTTTTTTTATATCATTCCTCCCACAATCGATTCATCTTTTTTTTGCCTTCCTCTTCTGTTCCATGTTTTTTTAAGTACCTACCATATTTTTAAACGTGGTCAATGTTTGTGTATGCTTCGAATGTAAATGATTTGTCGTAATAACCTGGAAGAATGTATTGGCATCTCTAGTCTTACATTTTCTGATAACTTAAGATATCTATTATGTGTGTCATATAGGGTATTAATTACCCTCTATATGTATAGACAAGACACATAACATACTATACTAACATTATACAATAACATCCTGTTAAATACTAAAGGAAGTAAATAATGAAGTCCTACGCACGTACTTCATTCATTATTTCAATTAGTGGTTGACGTAATTAAACAAATAATGATTCAAGCACGCTAGACCATTCATAATCAAGTACCTGATACACCCATTTTAATTATGGAAATGCGACATCAAACATCCATATTTGCAGACTAAAAATATAACTTCCGTTATGATAAGGAATTTAAGAATTTTCCGTTTTCTGTTTGCATGGTTTTGTCACGATGCAGAAGTGATAACACGTACGGTAGGTTCTATCAAGGCTTCTGCTTACATGACCTTGCTGATATTCTATTATTTTATATGTTATTCGCATATATGAGAAAATATTCATTCATACTGATCAACTAGTGATCTAGCACTAGCACGTAAAGCCATTGGTCCCGGCTGTCATTTAAAGATCTTTCACAGTCGTTATTGTTAAATCAGAAGTACTGAAGTTTGACAATTATTTCGACCAAAAAGAGCCCCGTAAGCATTACCCAGTTACTTTGTTGTATAGGTCAGATGGGCAATAGACTGCCCACCTATTACGTGGTACCCTGTTAACCTCCGATATATCCGACAGAGAATATTCACGATTTTTGTTGTTTTGTTTGATTTTATATTGCATCTATTCTATATCTCTCTGTTAATGTAGATAGATAGAAATAATCATTTTTATTGTACACCATAATATTTTACAATCAGAGCGTAGGTAGGAGGAGCAGGATAGACAGGAACTTATATTTCACCGATTCGTAGCCTGGCGCTGGGGGCAGAATTGATATGAAGTCTGGCGGTTAAAAGATAAACATGGACACATTATTATCACCGTGACATGGTTATCGAAATGTACTAGTAAAGCTTTCATAAACCTGTGTTACATTTTGAAAATAGGAGAATGGTAAATAGAATTGGGTCACGTAAGTATGGAGTATCTTTTCTTCTCCATACAAAACTCTTGCGAAGGGGTGTAGAAAAAACCCCATTCCCTTTACTTTTTGTAATTTAATTGACGTTTAATAGTGCCTCTTTCAAGGGATAATTGTAACAGATGGTTTGACTTTGACTTTTAGCGCCCGACATCACAAACGGCCGCCTGCCTCACCACCTTAGTAGCAAAATGATGACTGAAATACTCAGAAACGACAATCAGAAACCATACAGGTGTCACTATCATCATCATCTGCCTAGCCTTTTCCCAACTATATTGGGGTCGGCTTCCAGTCGAACCAGATGCAGCTGAATATCAGTATCTTACGTGGAGCGACTGCCTATCGGACCTCCACAACCCAGTAACTGGGTAATACGATACTCCATGGTAAGGTGTACGTGTACTAAAACCAACTGTATAATAACTTACTTCACCAGATCAGTGCAGTTTCAATAATAAAACACGTTACCTAATATTTTTCCAAGAACAAAGTTGTTTGTCAAGCAGAAGATTGCTTCATTTGGCCTCTATATTATGTTTGTGAAGTAAAACCGGTTTAGGCGCATAAACCTTTATCATTAGACAAACAACCGTCTGTGCAATTGTTTTTCATGATTCATCGGTGAGGCTTATTGTTTACGAGGATATCTGTATACTATATATGTGAATTAAACATGAGTTTATTCAAATTCATATGTCTAGTTGATGATTCTTTCATTTAATGGAAAATCAACTTTACAGGGTGTCGAGTCTGCTAATGATTAGTCAGAATGGCGCCACAATGGCGTTTCAATTTTCGAACCATTTTTTACTCAGCAGTAAAAAATGGTTCGAATAAGCACTACAATTGAAACGCCATTGTGGCGCCATTCTGACTAATAATTAGCCGACTCGACACCCTGATTCCAGACTTTTGCTGGCTAGTATATTGGTCGACGACACAAGTTGTATTTCATCGTTATGAGCAAGAAACGAAAAAGGTAGGGTAGTAAGTTTCACCAGCTATTTTAAGGGCATTGACGTGGGGTGCTGTGACAGGAAACCTCCACGTGCACCCGTGGACTGGAGTGGGTCTCGGATACGTCCGAGGAGGAAGACCAGTTTTCGGGCCGCTGCACCCTGGGATGATGGGTGAGTGATGGGTAGCTCGCCGTCCGACCAAGGACCAAGCACGGGTCGGTGGCGCGTCGTGTTACCGTGGCCCCGGAACGTAAAGGGCATAGGAAGGAACACGGGTGGATTTTAGTCAGTAAGAGTCTTACAGTCCCTTCAGCCCCACCCAGGGCGGGGGGACTCATCTGATGATTTTACCACCTTAAAAAAAAAGGCATTGACGTTGTCCTACCGGATTCTACGAAAATTGTTTCACAACTGAAACAATTTCCATACAACTCGATGACTCGTTTCAACGTCATTAGCTCATTCATGCATTTATGCACTAATTGGAGTTCCCATTCATAACAGCAGACACTTTGATGTATTTTTCCATTTTAGCAACGATGTTTGTCGGAAATTAACCCGGGAGTACAGAAATGTATGTACGAGTATAATCACTTAATCAGCCTTTAATGTTTCCACTGCTGAATCACAGGCCTCTACTCTATAAAAGGGCAGGGGAATAAAATCATCAATCATCAGTGTAGATTGGTAGATGTCAAATGTCTTCGATTTTTTTTGGTTCGAGGACATTTTTACAGTTTCTTCAGGATGTTACCTTATCACCGTTTTGAGAACAGTAGTCATCATCTGCCTAGCCTTTTCCCAGCTATATTGGGGTCGGCTTCCAATCGAACAAGATGCAGCTGGATATCAGTATTTTACATGGAGCGATTGCCTGTCGGACCTCCACAACCTAGTAACTGGGCAATACAATACCTCATGGTAAGACTGGTTGTCATTTACAGATTTTGACCAGTAACTACTGTCAAAGATCTACAAATGACAGCCGGGACCAAGCCTCTATGTAATTGTAATTACGATAATCGTCCGGATAACAAAGTCGTAAGGTATCAGAGAGTTGCATCAAGTTATATACGAAGGGGCTCTAGTCTCGGATAGGCAAATTCGGTTGTTGATTGGTTACAGAAAAAGATCGGGTCCAAGATTGTAACCGAGATAACATTACTTATTATTATGTGGACCGTGAGGGTCGCGGGCAACCGAGTGCAAGTGGCGAATTGTCGTTCGGCGTGGCGGTCTAAGGGGGAGGCCTATGTTCAGCAGTGGACGTCTTCCGGCCGATGATTATTATGTTACTAAGTACAGGTCAATCAAAATGAGCTCTGTCATGATTCAGGATGAAGGATGTTGAAGTGTTTTGTTTGTATCGTATTATCCCTGTTATCTTTCATTACTTTTCCCTCACTCATAAACAACAGGTTTTATTAATGACTAGACGAATTTTATTATCTCCAGTTAGCAACAAGCACTATCTACTGACGTTATATTTAGAATATCGGGTGGATTGGTACCCAGTATAACATAACAGTAGGATTTAGAGTAGACTATAATTTTGTAGACTTAATATGTAGTTAGGCTTTTCCCCCCATCCATTTTCCCCTTCTCTCTAAGATAAAGACTCATGTTCTCCCCAAGATACAGACTCATGTCTAGTTTGGGGATCACCGTTTAACCAGATGTGTGTAAGCGTACTTGATAATCAATAAATTAATTATTATTTAAGACAGTCAAAGTCAAATCATTTCATTTAATTAGGTCATCAAAGAGGTACTTTTGAACTTCGAATATTAAAATGAAAGGAAATGGGATGCGATGGGATTGATTCATCATTTTCCTCTCCTATCGCACTTTACTTTTAGCCGGTGCAACACGTTTTCTTCTTCCATTCTCCCCTTCCGATTCCACGCTTGCAAATGGATTCGCTAACTTCTTCCACCCCCGACAAACAATTTGGCTATATTACCTGAAGAATTACTTTAGGGACAAAAAGGCAATATCATACAGCATAACTAAAGAAAAACTACTCTTCTTAGTCATCATCTATTCTTGTAAAAAGAATCATGTCGGCGTTTACAACTCTACAAAAAATCTTAACAAATTGATAATCCTAAAAAAACATATGACTAACAAGTAACTAAAAATAACATTGTAAACCAGTTTGCGAAGAGATAAGAGATAAAATTAAACCCTTATCTATATTATTAGAGGCGTATGTTATCAGTAGCATTGGTTATCAACATCTAACCTGTTTGCATGTCCTCTAAGTGCTTCACACATCCGTAGCATGGCCTGAAGTGCAATAATTTGTACTGATTAGTAATAAATTATTAACTAAGGGGGATGAACCAGTGCCTTATGTAACGGGCATATTGAATCCCGAAAACAAAGTATCCGAGGTCGCGAGACTTTCTTAACAGATATCTGTGACCCTGGAACATAAACAGCTATTGAAGGAACACCGTGCATTTTAGTCAGTACGAGTCTAATAGTCCGTTCCGTTCCAGGGTTCAGGCCTCATTCGATGATTTCACCAAGTTGAAAAGGGGTCACTAAGTATAAACTGATGGTGCACTCCCGAGCATACGAGGGGGTTCAAAAATTAAAACCTGAGCGGTAGCGATGGAGTAAACTGTTAATAGAAAAAACTGTCAAATGAAATTCTGCACAATATTACTGCCACGCTATGAACCTAAGGCAGTAATGAGTTGCTTTACTATAGAGGCTTAGACACCATTTGACAGAACAGTTATTGTAAAAGTAATAGAGACTAGGGGATGAGACTATTGACATCAGCCGGTTACAGATATGTACTTTAATTTCAGGCTGTTACTGAGAAATTCCTTGAAAATGTTAATAACACAAACAATAAACCCAACACATAAACTGAAGTTTTACCATGATTGCACTCATACGTGCGCAGCATAGTCTTGGTGTGGTGCATGCATTCTCTGTGAATACATACATACATTTTAGGGTTAGGCAGAAACTAGAGCGCCACATGCCATGATCCTTACATACTTACACTTTTCACCTCTATTCCACTTTCTTTGTCAATATTCAATCATGGTACACTCGTCATTCTAATTACAGGTGTCATAATTATGCAATACTTTTGTTATGATAAGGTGACTTCTATTTAAAATACACCAGCTGTCGTTTGAAGTGAGTAATTCTAGTGTTTGTTGAAGATTCGCAGAAAACTGCTAATGTCTGAATCATTGTCTGCATTATGTTTGTGTCATTAAACGTGTGTCTGACAAACATATATGAGAACTTTGACAGGGGAGGAGAGTCCAGCCACAAATGGCTTCAAACTGCTTTTCCACTAGAGATGCGCTATGTAGCGCTGTGCTGCGAGTATGTAAAAGCTGGGGTACGAAACAGTGTGACCGTTACCATCGATGCTATGCTATGTGAGGTAGTTGCGCTATGAAGATGCGCTGTCAAAAGGTAGCTGCGCTATGAAGATGCGCCTCCACAAAGTCGCTACGAAGATGCGTAGCTGCGCTGCGAAGATGCGCAGCTTGAGCTATGCGATGTATCGATTTTAGGGAAAACGACCCATAGTACGAATTCACAGCACGCAGCCACAGCATGCATATTTTCATATAAAAACACATCTTAGTTGAATCCGTTTCCACCAGTGCTTTCTGCCCTTCTCCCACATTTTTTTTTCTGCCGCACATTCACAAAGTTTCCTAATACGCAGTTCAGAGCAAATATCACAGATGATTGCGTGAACAATTAAGATAATAATAATAATAAATAAATAAATTCATTTATTTTCTCACCACAATATTTAAGAGATTACATCATGGAAATATTGTTTAGTAATGATGTTAATTACAAAAATACTCCAATATTGTGGGAGACTGGTGCCTAAGCTAGGCTAATAGCCTGTGTTATAGGACACCAGGTCCCCACCCCTAGTAACAATGTCAGGTCGTACTAAAGCAATACACCTAATTGCAAGTTAAGTTCAGTGTTGTGGGAGGTACTTAAGCCTAAGTAATATAAGGGTGTGTGTGAGGTGTAAGAGAAGTGTGTGTGTATGTATGTATGTGTGTGTGTGTGTGTGTGTGCGTTTGTTTGTGTGACGCTAGATTGTCGTACGCATAGATAATGGTGTTATAAAGAATGGTTGTAAGAGGTATAATTGAATATTAAGGGACTATGAGTTAACTATAAGGACACGTTCGGTACTATCGTAAGATAGGTCCTGAAGCCAATTGGTGAGTTTAGTCTTCAATGTACTTCTGGTGAGAGGGTATATATGGAGAAGACGATGGATTTTATTATAAATTCTTATACTAAGTACGCCGAAGTGGTGGCCCGCGAATGAAGTACGATGTTGGGTAGGATCGCAGACTGGATGACCTTTGCGTTTCCTTAAAATTTTATCGTCAAGAGGAAGCAAAGAGTGACGGCGTATAACAGCACGCAGTATGAACAGTTGGCGCACTGTTAGGACCCTTGACTCGGAATAGAGCAGAGCGGTTGGATAATCTCTGCGTTTGAACTGCATAACTTTTAGGACTGCTCTTTGGGCTCGCTCAACCTGAATTAGGTGAGTTTGATAAAACTTAATGACAACATCACACGGCATAGCGACGTTGAATGACGAGTTGGAACGTAGTTACAAACAGATAGTGGCGCCTGCGCTTATGCGTGGACGTTATTTGCTATCGCGTGACCGCTACGCGATATCGTGGTGGTGTGACGGGGTTACCACAAAAATGCGGAACAGAAAATCCATTTGTAGTCATTTTTTGAGGGTCGGTCTTAAAGAAGATGCACTTTTAAAGTCGAATTTTAGAAAATATAGGGATGGGAGCAGTGGTGGCCCAGTGGTATCGGCCCCGACTTACGAGTGGGTTCGAATCCCGGCAGGCGCATTACTTTGTGTAATTTATTTCATTTTCATCACCACTGCTCTCAAAATGGTGAAGGAAAACATCGTGAGGAAACAGGCATGTTCTAGGACCAAAAATTCGAAGACATGTGACATCCACCAATCCGCACTAGGCCCGCGTGGTGGATTATGGCCCACCCCCTCTCACAGAGAGGAGGCCTGTGTCCCAGCAGTAGGAACATTAATAGGCTGATGATGATGATGATGTGGGATGGGATTGACTCAAATTACGTTTAAAGTAAATACTCATTTCGATTATTTCGTGTAAGTAATTATTAGAAGTGTTGATTAGAATATTATGCCATTGTTGTTTTGTCTAGTAATGCACAAGAAGTTCCACTACAGATCTATTTATTGTTGAAAACTTGATGACTGTTTCATACCTAGAAGAGATGTCTTAGATTCAGAAACGCATTTTAAGTCGTCGAGTTTCACCACGTAGCTGTAAGCTCAATTTTTTTGATGCAATAAGTATAATTTCTTCATAAGGAGCTTGAGTAGGAACGGCTGTAATTCTAAAGGTTCTGTTTCTCGAAGCAGCTTTCCTCACGATGTTTTCCTTCACCATTTTCAGGGCAGTGGTGATGAAATTAATTACCCACACAAGGCAATGCGTCTGACTGCCCTTCTGTTACGAGTATTTTTGTTTGGTATAACGAACGGTGTAGAACTGTAGACTCACTGATAAGTTGGGCTGTTACGTATTTAAATTATGTTAACAGGTCTTAATAGTGTTTTTATGGAAAAGTTTTTGGAAAGAGTACACTTTGATGTTTAATTCTTGTCAGGCTTTTTCTACCAAATCACATTACTATTAGAAGGCCATACATAAAAACAGTTAGTTTTTGCTAAGTAACAATAAAAGTTCGCCTTTAATGTTGATTTACGTCATCATGTCGTTTATCTTACTTTTGTAAACATCACCTGTACAAATAAAGTGCACTTCGAAATTGTTACAAATTACATACTTAATAATTCTTGATTTAGATAGACCTGTGGGGTCTACAGGGTTATTGGCAAAAACCAGGGCCGAACTCGGGAAGGGCCCGGGCCCTCGAATGTCCGTTTCATTACCGTAACGAAATAAAAACTAGTGTCGGGGATGTCTGCTCAAGTTTAAACTTTATCCGATTTTTTCTAATTAATTTCTCCTTTCCAACGCCAGAGACGCGCAAGAGTAGGGACCTGTGTACATAATAATACATATTTAGTGTCCATATGTAATAAAAGAAAAAAAAACATTAAGAAGGCTCTATGGTTAAAAGACCTTTGCCTCTTCACTGGTAAACATTTGAACAAAATCAATAACATGGATTTTATTATTAAAAATAATGTTCGAATCTGCCTAATTACTTCAACACATAGAAAAAATAGCGCAAAACATGATTTATCTATTAGATCATGATAGTTTATTTGTAGCGCATATTATTTTTAAAAATCATCTTTCCGTACCAGTTTACAAAAATAACGTTTATGTCAAACAAAGTTCTATTTGGGTTCGTCTATGTAAATGCAAATACAATTAATGTTTTGTTGAAATACCTCATTATTTCCGCTATCTATCATGACTTGATCTTATATCCAGTGTAAAAATATTAAAATAAATAAACGTCTAAATCCGGCATAAAATCCGCATACTTAAATTTACTGATAAATTATTTTCTTGTTTTGTACAATGAGCTTGGTTCCTGGATGACAACGTTACAG
Source organism: Agrotis segetum (assembly GCA_036375495.1). Lineage (NCBI taxonomy): Eukaryota > Metazoa > Arthropoda > Insecta > Lepidoptera > Noctuidae > Agrotis > Agrotis segetum. The sequence continues at coordinate 769,733 of JAQSVV010000003.1, forward strand.
GTGAAAGTCCCTTCCCTTGCATCATGGGACAGAAAGAGGATAACAAAAAATTATAGTATAATGACGATGTAACAAGCTACAATTTATGGCCAGCAAGAGATACCTAGGTGTAGTACTTCCCCTGGCGTTAGTACTCTGCTTTTAAAGTGTCCATGCAACTTCTAATGCAAACCTGCCAGAATCACGAAGTCCCATCGTGGTGGCTCCTGCAACGTACGAGTATCACCTAATCCCATAGGTCCCGCCACCCACGAGCACTCACAAGTTCAGATAACGCTCTCGACGTATATAGCCATTATCTACGAATGATGTAGTGGAATATAATTATTTATTGTCAAGTGTTTACAAGTTGTAGCAAATAATCAAAGGTTTTTGTTTTGGCTCGAGTTTGATCACTAGCTCACCTCATGGCGATGATGATGCATGAATGCAGGATAGAAGTAACTTACTTTACTTTCGCTAACTATAACTTAACTCTCGCGCCCGGCATTGATCGAGGCCATACTGTGGAGCGAAACGGAGTGGGAAGCAGTCGCCCCCTACCTCGAAGCAGTCATGCTAGCAAAGGAAGAGGCGGAACGCGTAAGGGAGAGGACAGTGTCCAATTCACAACTCAGCCGCAGTAGCAGATGCCCATGTCAACGGACCTTGCAAGACGATCTCCGGCCACCGTAGGCGGACACGCGGACGGCGATTAATGAGTGACTCGGTGTCTGATCATGGACCATACCCGTTGACGCGGATGGCGCGTTGTGTTCCACGTGCGCTTCAAAAAGTGACAGCACATGACGGGGGCCCCTTAGAACGCCAAAGCCTACCAGGGTAGCTAGCTAACTTTGACGCCAAACTGGCGGGATTGTGATTCATTTAAAATTAGGGATGGTCCGCCATATTGATGCTCACCATTTTGTGGTTTATGTTGCTTTGATAACACGAAGCTGGAGCTGTAAACAATTTATAGTAGGCATGTCATAGGTTGGTTAAATCATTTATGTTGTTAGCTGTACTACTATAACACATATTGCAATAATTATTAATTATTATTTATTTTAGAAGTTCAACAACGTAATTTATTTACGTATAAGAAACCTGTTTACAAGTAACGTTATTTACAGAAATATACTATTCACCTTTCTGTTATTTAGAAACCTAAGAAAGTAGTTAGTACATACAGCTGTGTAAATAATACCTTCTATACTTATAAATGAATGTTGGATAGGTTCTATATTGAACACTAGTGTCTTAAAGACTATTTTTAATTTATTTTATTAAAGTAGAATGATTTCCCGATTAAATTCGAAGACATGTGACATCCACCAATCCTCACTGGGCCCGCGTGGTGGATTATGGCCCACCCCCTCTCACAGAGAGGAGGCCTGTGTCCCAGCAGTGGGAACATTAATAGGCTGATGATGATGATGATGATTTCCCGTATCGGACCTACGTTCCGAAGCTTGGGCTGATGCGGCCCTGGTGAAGCCTTTTTTTTTTCATAGGGAAACCTTCGTAGGGCATCACATCTAAGAGTTGAAAGAGAACGAGACCGAAATGAGTAACCTCCTTTTTTAGATGTCGGTTAAATATTATGTAAACCTATGTAGCTTTTGGGGTAAATCTCTGACACTTAGGCGTAACCAACTTGAGGCAAAATGCTTAAATTTTCTTGCTCGCTACGATCGCTATTGCATCATAGTGCAGTATGCAAGTACTGCCTCAGTTGTCAAGAGTTTTCTGCTTTACCTACTAAACGCAGTACTTCCCTACATAACACCTTCCTCATCACCATTGAAAAGTATACCGTGAATAGGGGGCACCACATGTCTGGATTGGGGCAAAGGGCAGTCTTAATCCGGCTCTGGCTTGGACACATCCCTGGGAGACCCTAGTGAAGCCTACCACCAAAATTAATGAAATTCCCCCGATTGTAATCGAAACTGTAGTTACGTAATTCGGATATTCAACCCGTATTTTCGTTTTCAACACCCACGTCATCAATCTCATTGAAAATCGTTGAACGTTTACTAATGCACTGTTTAATAAGAGTCGTTCGTGTATCAATTAAACTTTGACGCAAAACAACAATACATTATTAACTTATGCGAATCGATTTCATCTCGAATGAATTGGAAATACGTTAGTTATTTATACTTACAATGCATTTGTGTGTATGTATGTAAATACAAAAATTACGTACAAACTATAAATAAAACTTACTAAAATAAAATGTACAAGAGTATGATTAAAGGGCGCCAAAGAATACGTCCACATAGCTGCCAACGGGAACAGTAAACAGAACGCCTGGCAGCATTGCCACGTTGTATGGCAATGCTAATTCGTTGGCCTAGGAATAGGCCAGCCCTCTGGTCACCTGAAGAGTCGACTAAACGCCGGGCGATATCCTTTAAAACGTTAAAAATTACATGAAATTTACATGCCGTAAGTAAAGAAAAAAAAACCGGCCAAGTGCGTGTCGGGCCACGCACAGTGTAGGGTTCCGTAGTTGCCCATCAAAATACTTATGCGAACTAACTAAACTGATTCGCTGAATTTAATTTTAAAAAGAAGAATTTTCAAAATCGGTCCAGGAGTCTTTGAGAAATCGGGGAAAATACATAAGAAAAAAGATTACAACGAATTTAGAACCTCCTCCTTTTTTTGAATTTAGTTAAAAATAGTTGACGATAAAAATCTACCTATACCCAAAAACATACCTAAAAAAGCTGTAAAAATAAAGTTGACAAACTTACATTTGCAGTTGTCTCCGATACATTTTGCTTAAGAAAATATGATATCAAGTACATTTTATAAGTTGGTCGACAATTACTCTCAAAGTTGTAAAGCCTACTTAGTCATGATAATTTTCTTTTAAACTTCGTTATATATACTACTATTGTGAATTTTTTCACACCCCTAAACATAACCGTTTAGCTGGTAGAGGGGGGGGACACTCGAATCGAGCTAAATTTAGCACTTTAAAGCTTAATATTTCACAAACGAATTTTTTTATCAAAAAATTGTTAATGGAACCTATTATTATTTTTTAAAGGCCTATTTAATGATACCCCACACTAAGGGGTACGCGAGAAAAAAAAAATCCTCACTTTACGTGTAAGTACTGGAGGTACCCTAAAAAAAAATATTTTACGAGATTTTATTTTACCACTTTTTCGGCACAACAAATCCGTATATTCACACCAAATTACAGCTCTCTAGTACCGTGCGTCTCTGAGCTAAACTGCGGACAGACGGACGGACGGACGGACGGACGGACGGACGGACGGACGGACGGACGGACATGGCGAAACTATAAGGGTTCCTTGTTGACTACGGAACCCTAAAAAACAATCTTATAATTCATTCAAGCGACAAAAATCTCCATCAGTAGGTATTCAAACACTTTAGATAAAACACATACGTCAAATATAATAACATAATCTGATGATGAATGACCGTCCGCTGGTTGTCCAAGATATCAGTCATTCTGGCAATCTGGCCATTCAGACGTGACGAAGTAAACATTATTTTATCAATACCAAGGTTCCGTGATTAGAGTTGCGAAATGTATATTCAATTTTATCTTTTGATTGATATACATATGGCACGCTTCTAATCTTTGATGGATGGTGCCTATAATGTTCCCACTGCTGGGACACAGGCCTCCTCTCTTGTGAGAGGGATTAGGCCATAATCTACCACGCGGGCCCGGTGCGGGATGGCAGAGTCACATGTCTTCGAATGTGATGGTTCTAGGACATGCCAGTTTCCTCACGATGTTTTTGTTCACCGTTTTCAGAGCAGTGGTGATGAAATAAATTACACAAAGTAATGCGCCAGGCTGGGTTCGAGCCCACAACTTGTAAGTCGGGGCCGATACCACTGAGCCACCACTGCTCTGGCCAGGAGTGGTCTAGGTACCCGTTCTCGGCTCTGTCGTTCTGAATGATTTTCAAAAGGTTTTGCCTCGAAAACTGTTGGACCTCCACAGATACTGTTCCAGTATCATAATGTAGCAATTTAGCCTGAGAAGATACCTACTATATGTAAAAACAGCTCTCAAAATCACAAAAAAATAATAAAAATCCTGCATTTTTGCCTTTTACTTTTTCTGACAATTAGCTTTCGGCGTTGGGCGTTACAAACTTGGATCACTGAAGCGAATATCAAAATACATATACATTGCTTCTTAAACTGATCGCTAGTAGGTAGTAATTAGGGTGTTATGTAAAATGATGGTAATGAGTGCAAAACAAAATTTTTCATCCCAAAACACAATTAAAATACATGGGAAATGTCTAGACAAGTCGGTAAAGAGAGCGGACATGAAACAAACAATAAATCATGCGTCAGAAGTGGCCGAGTTATTACAAAGTGCTTTCTTTCATAACACTTTGCAGATTCGAATCTAAGGCGCTTCCTAATTACGTGTTCGAAGAATTATTCTCAGCTAGATTTTTTTGCTGAATTACGATTGCAACTTTCATAAAACCTCTTCTTCTTCCGTGCCAAGGGGTCTAATCTCTACGCATAAGCCATCAGCTTAATATGGTTCAGCTTAAGTTACGAGCTTTAACTAAGAATGAATGATATTTAAAAGATACATTTTTTACGAGTATATACAACATGTAACGTAATTAACGCACACCCTCAGACACCCCAATTAGAATATTATGTTATAATCATAATACATTTATATTGAATTTTTAATTTAACATGTAAATGTATTGTTATTAACTAAATTAGTTATTTTGCAGTAAGGTTTATTTTTCTTTATTTTGTAATTTTTGTATTGAATGACAGAATTTGTATTTAATACAAATAAAATTGCACTTTTAAGTCTTGTAACCCGTACATCAAGGCAGATTTACAGATTACAGATGTTTTCCTTCACCGTTTTGAGAGTAGTGGTGATGAAATAAATTACACTGCCGGGGTTCAAATCCACGACCTACAACTCGTAAGTCGTGGCCAATAGATACTACTAGGCCAGCTGCCTGCTCTCAGTCGCATAATCCATCAGTTTATATAAAAAATATCAATTCTATTTACGGTCCTTATCAGTACGCACAAAACTACGCAAACACTCGACATTTAACTAGTGACGTAAAATAACCGCAGAAATTCAAACAAATTCATACAATACAACCTTCTAATTGTAATTTCGATAACATTTCTATTAATGACGTAGTAGATGGAAAGTACGTCATTTTACTACGAGTACAGTCGACAAAGTTGAATCATGACCCACCATAAGCTTATTTTCTTACAGACTTTAAAATACAATTAGGTCCACATTCGCGTAAATATCATATCCATGGCAACGACTTTGATCTTTGTCAATTTGAAAGATTCAAACGATTTATTGTCAAAATGGGTCATGATTCAACTTTGTCGATAGTACATTACTACAGTACCTTTTTGTTTATTCTTATGTACGTGTTATAATAATAGAATTAGATGAATTTTGTACGTGTTTGACAAGTTATTTTTTAGATAGAAAGGGTTATGAAATTATTTAGTGAGATAATGCTTATTATGATGATGAACAATAGAAACTTCATTGTGTATCTTTATGCAGTTTATCAGTGGGTGAGATGATTATGAAATTAATTTGAAAGAGAAACACAATTGGAAAATCTGTTTATTTTTCCAGTCTTTTAATAAAGTTCTTGTACTTATCTTTAAAGTACTCTTGAATGAAACTCATCAATCAGACATTTGGATCTTTTTAGTTTAGCACGTAGAATGGTTTATTTTTTTCTAGTCACATTTTCAACCTGACGCCTTACCACAAGCTCTTAACACGATCCAGTTTAGGCTGTGGGATAGGGACAGAGCTATACAAGTCGTCTAGCGCCATCTCCTTCCTACAGCCTAAACTGGATAGCGTTAAGAGCTCGTAGCTCGCCTCTGGTCCAATTTTGACCTGCTACGCCAACTCGTAGCAACTGCTACGAGAAAAAACCTCGGCCACAAATAAAAAGTAATTATAAAATACTAGTTCTCTGTTTAATCTTCCGTATACAGCATCTCCTTATTACTTTGCACAAGTTTTTTTTTTAGTTTTAAGTCAGCCTGGCCGTGGCCAGGTATGTGGTCAATTGTAGGTAAACATTTTGGCAATTAAAATTATGTATGAAAATAAAATTCTATACGCTTAAAGGTGAGCCTAAAACTTTTCCACATCTGGGTCACAGGTATAACGTCTCCTCTTTATGAAATATTCTGACTTCGTTCCATAAAACTACATAATAACCATTTTGACAGCATCAATTAATTGCAAATCTAATTAGTCTTGAGAAATAATGAACACGTATTTTATTTTGTTAAATCAATGCATATTCACAAAGTGGCGACTCGCGACGTCAGAAGCAAGTAAAAACTGTACTTGCTTGTGACTTAGGAGCAGTGGTGGCCTTATGAGTTGTACTGTGACTTAGTAGTTGTAAGTCGTGGGTTCGAACCCCGCCAGCCACATTACTTTGTGTAATTTATTTCATAACCACTGCTCTCAAAACAGTGAAGGAAAACATCGTGAGGAAACCGGCATGTCCTAGAACCAAAAATTCGAAAACTTCTGACATCTACCAACCCGCTTTGGGCCCGCGTGGTGGATTATGGCCCATTCCCTAGGAAGCCTGTGTCCCAGCTGTGGGAACATTATAGGCTGATGATGATGATGCTTGTGACGTGCTGGCTATTTTAAGTGTTGTCTAAAAAAAATCTTTGTTAATTTAGATTTACGTAACAAAAGAAAAAATACGTGCAAGTAAGCAGTAAGGTAAGTAAATTTTTTTTTGTTTATTTATCTGACGGGTTAACTCGATTTTCTCAGTTATTTACCTTATTAGATGTTTCATTCCCGACCCCTCTAGACCGCGGTAATGAAGGCAAATATATGTAATTGACGAAACAGTACAGACAAGTATTGAATATGCACGGTCTGTTGTGTTAACACAGCGACCGCAGACGGGTGTTTTGTTAGCATATATATTAACTTTTACTTACCTTTGCACGATGGTAACACGTGTTAGGTTCATGACCGATTCAGAAAATGAATTAGTATTAAGTGATTCCACTTCTGGCTTATTGTTCTTCTTTGCGTGTCGGTGTACTCAAATTGCATCCGACCAATACATAGCTACCCGCATAGCTCTGTCATTTGCCTTGTTTAAATCCTGGATGGTGCAGTTGCTTGGGCGGCTCAGGTGCAAAATTTCCTTTTCGCAAAATGTCCACAGGTAGCAAAATGTCCCTTTCGCGGAATGTCCGTTTCGCATGGGACATTCCGCGAAAGGGACATTTTGCGCCTGAGCCGGTTGGGCAGGATGGGCACGGAAGTAGGTGGGACAAACTCGTCGTATCTTGTACAGAGGCTCTGCACTGAAATTGTGTTTGGGATGAGCCTGTATATTTGAACAGATTATTTTTGCAGGGGCCAACATGCCACTGCAGTTCAGAACCAGGAGCGAGGTGCTTTGCTGGATTGAGGAAGTGAGGAGGGATGGGGTACTTACCCTTCACAGAGGCAGAGGCGTCGTTTTCTGAGGAAGTTAGCAGGCATATAAAAATAACTAATATCCTAAGCAGAAAACTGTATCAGGTGGAGAGACAATTTGGACTGATACGATGAGAGCTGGTTCGAAGTGGTGCTGGACAAGAACATTTGGAAAATTCTTGGCGGAGGCCCTTGCCCAGCCCAGCAGTGGGACAGAGAGGGTTTTAAAAAAAAACTAAGTCTTTTTAATAATCAAATGACTAAATCTTTACAGCCTTACTACAAAAACTTAAATATCAGCTGTTGAACAGTTGTCTAAAAAAATTTGACTGCAACACGGACCTTTTTTCAACGTCATAATCTGACATTTATTTAGACAAGTGTTCAAAGGTCGTTTAAAAGTTTTATGGTACCACGGTAAGTGTCTATAGCTTGTTTTTCTGTAATAAATAAAATAATGCCTTTACGACATTATCCTTGGTAATATCTGTGGTAATATTCTGCCAAGTAAAAATGCAAAGCATACTAAAATAAATCCAAATATTGCATTGTGCATTGGTATAAGTTTGTTTGGGTATGAATACTTTTAATCTGTAGAAATATTTTACGTGTGACGTAAAATCACCAGACCGGACGTGACGAAAGCACAATCACCTGAAAAGGATCAATCATTAATTTATTGTTCTGCACACATATCACAAAGTGCATTTTGATGACGTAACCACTCAATAACATGTTTATTATCTTCTTTAAGCCAATATAATTGTTGGTACTTTTAATAGGATTACATTTTGCAGGAAAATTTCGATAAGAATTGATCAATTTATTTGAAACACAAGTTAACGATCCGAAGTTTTTGGTCGAAGTCTTTTGTATATAGGGTTACCATAATTATCTCAGGATTCGGCCAAGGATCTCGAATTTTTTTAAGGAAATCTCAGAATTTTTCTATGGAAAGAAAAATTCGAACCGCGAGTAGGATTTCATCACCAGATGTTAGAAATTGATTGAAGATTCAGGTCCTACGCTTGTAGGTACGAAAGTCGATGGCTCGGTTGGAAAGACCTTCTGATGTACTGAATACGGAGGTCGCAGGTTCGAATCCTGCTCGCAGTTCGAATTTTTCTTTCCATAGAAAATTATTACAAAAATGAGTTTGTATTTCATTTTTTTTGTTAGTAGGAATACAAAAACAAACATTTTCTTCTTTCATTCATACATTCTTCAAATAAACACTAATTAAAAATCAACTCGTTTTATAGAGATGAGAGACTTATGGGAGACCTGTACGTTTGCGAATCAATTCGAGAAAATCTCAGGATTTTTCAATGGAAATTACGATTTTGCTGGACCTTTAAATTTCTATTTGTTTACGCACAGAACCGAGAGAGAGGCAATAAAAGGGGGAGGCCTATCCAACAGTGGGTGAACCCGGACTGATGTGATGATGATGATGATGAATTTATATTGATATGAGAATGGGACTTAGTCAGCTAAGCCAGGTAGGGATTAAATACTTAAATACGTAATTGCATCACGTAGGTATTACATGTCTTATCACGTTGAATAACGAAAGTCAATAAGGAAAATCACGTAGGTAAGTCGCGAGTTTATAATTATTGTAAAATCTATGTATAATGATTTTACTCATAAATTACAATACGCTATACACTGACTGCTCGAGCAGTTAACCAGTGATCAACAATAACACACACGGACTGCTTGATTTACATAATTAATATAATTACGTATAATAATTGTAAAATTTAGTTAATTTAGTTATTTTTTAATTAAAACTGTCTAATTAAAGTCACTTATGAAAACACGAATGTAGTAAACCACAAGTCAATTAATAAGTTGAATTTTAATGAATTTCAGTAATAAAACTTAAAAGTTATAGAATAAGCAACAAGATACTTGCAATTTACATGTTTGTTTTATTTTATCTAAACATTCAATTAATTACGCCAGCCAGTTCGTCAAAAATGACTTGCGTTTTCTTTTGAATGTCAAAAAATGTACTTGTACAGTCACCACGACCAATAATAACATGTATACACTTAGCAGAATTCAAAAGCACGTTTTTTTTTCTCCTGCCATTAATGAGTTACCTTTTGCGTTTTCATGAACCTTCTATTTTGGAAGCCATGCTATTACGAAACAGAGGCCTTACCAAGGCAGAGCTATTCAAATCGTCTAGTGCCATCTCTTTCCCACAGCCTAAACTGGATCGCGTTAAGAGGTCGTGGTAAGGCCTCAAGTCTTATATTAAAGTAGAAACCAGTATTTCATGAGAAAATCGCGTTTGAATTTTGTTAAGTGTTTACATTTTATTGCTCGTGACTGTACCTTAATAAATTATGTATTCAGAAAACAAGTTGGAACACCTCAAATAATTATGGCAAATAAAAACTTTAGAACATCTAATCAAATAGAGAGTTTGTACGTAAACGTGAATGCCAAAAGTCAGTCACGTACGCATTTACAAAGAGTTAGCATTAAATCAAAAATAATTAAAATCAGATGAATGAGAACCTCCTTTTTTAAACGTCGCGTCGTCGGTTCAAAGCTATCGTTTAAACAGTAGTTAAAAATTCTATCATATTTTTATTTGATGGCACGTTTGGCCAAGTAGCTGAGCTATTGATTGATGCTGCACTGTGCAAAATTAATTGTAGGCTATATTTGTATGACCTACAATTATTTTTGGGGTCTTGCTTCTGAGTTTAAATGCTTGTAAACACACCCACGTAACAGGAAAAATCATCATGTTTTGGTATAAAAATGAATAATCATAAACAAGAAATAAATAATTGTAATAAATATTAACTTTCTACACCGCTTAAAAATAAAATAGGTAAGTAGATAAACTTTCAATGAACCTTTTCATAAACCTTAACCGCGTTATTTTATGAAACTGAGATGAAAAACTAAGAGTCTAAGTTAGTTAGTTAATAAATGACTATAGTTTTTCACCTTTGTTTTATTTAAATAAGGTTCAAAAAACTTTCAAACAACAATAAAAGCCATTGACTCCATAAAACAGTTATTTCGGCCCATGCTCACTATTGCGCAGTTCCACATTAATTGTCGTATCACACAACTATACACAATATACATACCTATATGATACTAGCGGTCTGGTACGTGCTTCGCTACTTTGACAGAAAAATCCCATTAACAAAATGATCCGCCATTTATTGAATGAATTTGTTTCAAAAGATGTGATAAATGAAAAACCGCTCTACCGATTTTGTGCAAACTTCACAAAACATCTACTAAATAGTCCGAACACAGCCTAAACATTTGGTTTGGATAGGTGAGCCCGTTCTTGAGTTATTAAAATTACAACGAAATGTGGCATTTACTTAATTTATATACAACATGTAACGTAATTAACGCACACCCTCAGACACCCCAATTAGAATATTGTGTTATAATCATAATACATATATTGAATTTTTAATTTAACGTGTAATTGCATTGTTATGAACTAAATTAGTTATTTTGCAGTAAGGTTTATTTTTCGTTATTTTGTATTGAATGACGGAATTTGTTGTTGCCTTGATTTACGGCCTATCTTAGTTTGTTTTGACTGTACACTAGGGGTAATGTGATTATAATTTCCGTAGATTTATTTATTTTTGACAAAAAATTACCTATATTAAAAATGATAGAAATCGATTCAGTAAACGATTCTGAACAAACTAATTTCAGGATGTGCGTTAATTATGTTACATGTTGTAGATACTACATTACATCGTCATCCAATTGAACGGTTATACTGTTATACATAGACCCATTTATCGTCAGTCCACCTTGTAGGTGGACTTCCTATGCTGTGCTCTCCTGAGCACGGCTTCCATTCCAGAAACTTACGAGCCCAACAACCATAATATCATCAGTTCTGCGTGATAATAATTATGGCCACTGTAACTTCTCTAGGTAGTCCCTCCATGTGAAAAATGCTCATCAAATTAAAACTACTGAACCAAACTTAATGATTTTTTAAGAACCAGTGGTTAACTATACTACATCCAACAAAATAAAGAATCACAAAAATCGGGAAAGAAACTTCGGAATAATCGGTGTAAATACATAAAAAAATAACTGAGCGTTTTGAGAGACTCCCTCCTTTTTGAAACAGTTTAAAAATACCGATATTCATCTGCATCTGGATAGACTGGAATCCGACAGCTAATAAATATATCCTACTTTAATATTAAATGGTACCTAGTCTAGTACAAAAACTTTAAAATCGATGATAATGCTGACTTGCAGTTCAAATCACATGTTAGTTATTCTTTGACCCCAATTAATCGTGATCGTGATAGGTATTTGTATGAAAATAATACTGGCGCCAATAAAAACTAGCTCGTTTTAATGCTGATTTTTTCTCAAGGTAGTAAGTATCAAATACCTATTTTATTTTTTGTATTGTCCATTAATGTTTTGAAGTGTAAGTTGAAGTGAATCTAAAAATATGATTATGCTGAAATAATAAAACTAAAATAAACGCCACGTCGAAAAACTGCTTCTCAACGCTGTCAGCCGGTAATATCGAAGAGACTGGGGTGTTACCTCGTTTCATTGCAATGTCTCTGGCCAAGGTAAAATCCAGCCCTTGTGTCACGACTTCACGAGAGGCGTATCAAGCCGTTTTGATTTTTCTTTGAAGAAAATTTAGGTTATCCACCGCCTTTTACACCAACGCAACTGTGGGTTTGATAGAATCGTACGTCACCTACTACTATTCTTACGGTCTCAAACATTAACTGTGGGACGGATTGGATAATATATTTAATCCCGGTTGGGCGTTACCGTGAGTAATTTCTAGTTTTCTTTTACAAAATTCAGTAAAAATATATAAATATCCGCCATTTCAAGGAAGATTTTTGAACCACCATAACGGAAAAATTTGGTAAAATTGTTTTTCAAAAATATGAGTTAGATTTTTCCCGGAATCGATGACTGTTATACGTAATTAATACGCTTATCAACACAAAATAATATTATTGTTTTATGTTTGTATTGTTATCAGGACCTAGTGACTGTGATAAGGGCAACCCAGTTGATTAAAATTCGTCAGATATGTGCGATTAACGATTTTTAATATCTACTTAACTTGTTAAACAAATAATATTGAATTACGCGGAATTTTTATCATTTGGCTGTATTTTCTAGATTTTTTTTGTCGATAATACACGTTTTGTTTCTTACTTCACTACTACTTACACCATTTCGTTAAATCCTAAATATGTTTTCATTAATGAAAAAAAAAAACACTGATGTGGCCTGAACATTTTGAAGATGATTGCAAAAACGTTGATATGTCGGTTTCCACAGGTTATTTTACTTCACTTTTTTGAGAGTAGCGGTAAAAAGATAAATTACTAACACAAAGTAATACGTCTGTCTGGATTCGAACCATCAACTCACAACTCGTAAGTCGAGGACGTTACCACTAGGCCACCACGGTTTTCATAAAGACATTACATACCGATGCCTCGGATGTACATGCGGAGCTGTGTCAATTGTTTGTTCCAAACAGTTACAACCGTTCTAGGAAACATAAATTATTTAATGTCCCATTTTGTCGCACTGTAGCCCGATCCACCTCTCCAATACCGCGAATGCTAACGATGCTCAACGCGCTCGTGGAGACCAACCCTGAATTGGACTTGTTTGCTGATGAATGGAAGATGATAAGGCTAGAATGTCTGCGATTCTGTGAGGAAACAGAATGAAAGGATCATTAAATTTCATTTAGTACTAATGGCATTTTTTCGCTGTACTAAATGTATTAAATAAATAAATAAATAATAAAATAAATTATTTTGTACCAAAAAAAAAAATAGTTGTGGGGTTATAGGTAAAAAGATGTTTTTGCTCAACAGTTGGTAGTAACAGTAACTTACAACTTACAAGTAAACATTGAAAATATTTACGAGAAAACTTGGACAAAATATTATGATTTATTTGTGATTCTTCGAACAACTAGTACTATACTTTATTATTGTGAATATTTTTCCCTTATTTATTACTTACATTTATTATTGCGTGTTTGTTATTATTTTGTCGTCATATTATGTTCCTTTTGCATATAAAAAGGAGTAAACAATAATTTTATTTTTGTTGCGTTGAAGTAGGTGAATCATCATCATCATCACCGACGACCAAGTTACAATTAGGGCTGAGTACACATAACAAACAAAGTTTGCGATCACTTTGAAAAAACGAAATCTTTTTGTTACGGCAGATTATATTATGATTTCTTCTTTAGATTCCTAATTGAAAACAAGGAATGATATCGAATACAATTACAAATTAAAAAGTTTATTTAAATATACTTCTTATAGAAAAAATATCAGCTTATGCTAGTGATCAAAGTATTTTTGATGCGTGCTTATGGCGTTCACACTTACATGATCTATATGTGAGTCTATCAATCTCTATTCTGCCTTTATAATTATTAAAATTATAAAAACAAACAAAAAAAGAACGAATACTAAGAGAGAATGTAATTGAACAGTCAGAAAAATCTAAATAATTAAAATATATAAATCTATAAAATTATTCGCAGGAACAAAAACAGCACGAAAACGTGTTAGTTTTTATTGGCGCCAATATTATTTTCGGAGTAGAATATCTATTCCATTCATTGCAAATGATTGGGGTCAAAGAATAACTGACACGTTTTACAATCTGCAAGTCAGCATTATTCAAACCTGCCTATACAAATGCACATATTTACATGAAAGCATAAGAGTAGACAGTAGATAGTATAATCCACCACGCGGTTTTGGGCCCGCAATCAGATTTTAGTCCAAGTAGCAGGTTACTCAGATGTTAAAATTCTTCGAAGTTTTGGTTCTAGGACATGCCGGCTTCCTCAAGATATTTTCCTTCGCCATTTTCACGAAAAAAAAAAACCACTTTCTAAAATCAGATTCTAGTGTTAATCTTTCAGACGTCGATGACTTTGTTTTTAATTAAATTAATTAACTTTCATGGGACCACTTCAGAAACATACCCTTTCAAACAAAACAGGATATTTCTAAATTGGTCCAAGCGTATTTGAGAACTTAGGGAAATAATTCTGACATTACCTTGTTTAGAATAGAACAGTGAAAAGTATACGCAACAAAAACTCACAACTACATAAACAAGTATATATAAAACAGCTGTTATGACGACAAGCAAACACTTGCTACGTAGATAATACCATTATACAAAGCTTATGACGTAACGTCGCGACTTTGACGTTATCAGACAGATCCTATATCTACAGAAGCTTAGATAACTAGGTTCTCTGATTTCTAGATTTAATCCTATTTCATGTAACGTTTTTTAAACTGTTTTTGATGCTCTGCCACATGTTTTATTTTGAACAAGACGTAATTGAGATTATCATCATCAGCCTGTAAATGTTCCCACTGCTGGGATACAGGCCTCCTCTCTGAGAGAGGGAGTGGGCCATTGAGTTTATAGAAGTGGCAATTTCTACAGCACTTTTCATCATCATCCGCCGGAAGACGTCCACTGCTGAACAAAGGCCACTTTTTACGGGTGTATAAAAGTTTCTGTAGCTTATGTGATCTAACCTGCATATTTTATTTTGATGTAAAATGATTGTATATAAGGCGGACTTAATGCATCAAGGCATTATCTACTTTTGGACAAAGGAATATATTTATTAAACTAGGTATACATTTTTTAATGAGTGTTTCAGCAAGACGCACTATGGTCAGACTGGTGTCAGTGTTAGGGTGTTACGGAAAAACGTCAGCAGGCAGCCTCTCCCAGGCTGCGTCACATCACCCTGCCCTCTGCCTTCCGCATCTATATGTCCCAGCCACTATCATAAGTTGTTCAGTCCATATGGCAGGGGGGCGTCCCACACTACCATTCTCGATACTCGATCTCCGCTCCAGGACTCGTCTGCTCCACCAACCATCGGTCTTTCGACAAACATGGCCAGCCCACTACATCTTCTTTTACTTCAATTTGCTTATTCTGCAAGCTATGTATATTTATCCGTTCTTCTCCGGATGACTTCATTCCTGATTTTTATTTTCAAAGAAACTGCAAACATAGTTCGCTCCAATAAATTTATTCACCTGATTATAATTCTCATTACCATTGAATGTCGCTCTACATAAGGAGCTAAGGTAATTCCCGACGGCGCAATACAATATAAAGTAATGGACGACTCCATTTTAATAATGTCATGGGATTCAGTGATTTATTTATGGTATAACTTGCCATAACCGACTGTAACTGTAGGTTCGCCATTACATGTTTATTTTGTATGAATTAAAAAACAAACTTTGCCTCGCACCAGGAATTTCTTCCTGCATTGTGGGTGCGTTTACTAACATTTAAGGCGGAAACACATTATTAACACCCGACGCCACCCGATGAAACATGATGCGTGTTGGGTCAAATCAAATGTATTGTTTTCTATGACCACAGAATCACACTATGAACACCCGACGCGACGACATGCGCTCACTGCACATCGGTGTCAACATGTTGCGTCGCGTGGCGTGTTAAATAATGTGTTTCCGGCTTAAACTCACATACATTAATTTGTGTATTTACCTGGAGATCATACAAATATGTATTTGTTCCGTGCGGGGGTCATACTCGCCACACGCCGCGCAGCATTCGACCGCTCAGTCACTGTTGTTCTCAGTCAGCCAATCAACGTACATGACCATTTGTATTGGAAGGTGTATTCCGAAATTAAAATTGGACCCACAGGATCACGAGAAGTGGATGGAGTGGAGGGAGGTTTTCGTCCAGGAGTGTCACATAGCAGGGTAATAAAAATAAAACAGACTCAAAGTTAGGCAGAAACTAAAACACCCGTCTGGTACGCCTCTTACATTACACCCATCGTGGGTCGATGGCACGTCTTGTCCACGCGCTCCTCAAAGAACAAAAATTGAAAAAGAAAGTCATGGACTCATGCCTGCTGCCCTGCCTGTCTTACGAATCTCAAACTTGGCTCCTCAAAGACCTGACAGTAAAATGAAGGGACCCCTATTAGAGGGCTAAAGACTGCCGGGGTTGCGGGCGTAACCAGTAAACCGTGGCCCTATATGGGCTATTGAAGGACACTGTAGATTTTAGTCAGTACAAGTCTGACAGTCCCTGCCCTTGGAGCGACGACTTTTTCGATGATTTTACCATTAAAAAAACTCCTGTCGCTTCATCCCCGTTCATACATCTGCACGCGTAGCATGGCGATTCTATCTCTATTCTACCAAGAAAAGACAAAGTTATTTTATCGTTATTTCTACACAAATCGACTGTTTTTTTGCACAAATATGACACCATTCTTACACTATTGAAGAAAAGAACGTTTATTTACCATATTTTTAAATTAAACATGCTTAAAACGCTAAAGTTATTTCTACGTTCTGTGATTTTGTCTATTCTTGCGTCAACAAAACCCCTTTCTACGGCACCATGCTACTCCTGCTGATCATATAAGCACGCTGCTAGCGAGTGATATTCACCTGACCTTTTTGAAAAACATCACTAATAATAGTTTTTATGTACATTTTTAAAGTGTTATTTATTTTGGAATCAGTGAGAGCCATTAAAACATTTAATGGCTCCATTTCCGACATCTTAGAATTATGAATTTAAATGAATTTGATTATAATAAATGTAAATAGCATTCATTCAAACTAGATTCATTCATTGATCGATATAAATTATTATATTCTCAGGTCATCATCTGCCTGCCTTTTCCCAACTATATTGGGGTTGGCTTCCAGTCAAACCGGATGAAGCTGAATATCAGTATTTTACATGGAGCGACTGCGTATCGGACCTCCACAAACCAGTAATCGGGTAATACGATACCCCATGGTAAGACTGGTCAGACTTTAGAGCTTCTGACCAATGATATTATAAGTAAAAAGCTTCTGACGAACAGTAACGACTGTCAAAGGTCTACAAATGACAGCCGGGACCAACGGCTTTACGTGCCTTCCGAGGCACGGAGGAAACTCGCTATGACAGATGCTCGCTATGATTACATTCTCTGGTACTGGATCCTTATTTCTATCGGGAGACATGTCTTGAACTCAGTTAAGACAGGATTGACTATCGCCAAATATTGTGACCTCATTATGGATAGTGGCAGGTGACAACCTGTAGGTTTTGCTCACATGAGAGAAAAAGGAGTGTGAATTTGAACATACTCTGCCCCCGAGTATTAAGCTTGTTTATTTGAATTTAGTCAGTGCATCTAGATAATAAAATTACCAAGACTTCTCTGTGCAATCTCATACTATATAAATCTGGAGTATCTCCACAGACATTCAATCAATGACGTCTTGATTACTTACCTATAATATTTTTTCAAGCGTCTGGCAAAGACGATAATTTTATTGATTTTGGCTCGATCGCAGCCGCACTGTTGACTCTGGTTTGACCTCAAAACTTTTGCGTGTGGCAACACGTGGAGATAAATGAGAAGCATAATAAAATCTTTGATTGATTCGTTTAGTACTGCGTAATTGAGTATAAGTGGAGACGATACATTTTGTGTGTGACTACGTCTGGTAGAATGTTTATGTGATCTGCCTAAAGTTTTCCTAATTATATTGGATTAGCTTTCAGTATACTCGTATGGAACAAAAGTTCAGTATTTTATATGGAGCGACTGCGTCTTTGTGCCCTGCATATGACTTCTAGAGTACCACGGTTCATCATCACTTTGATAACCTAACGTATTTCAAGTTTTTCTTTCTAATAAATTTTGCCCGACACTAATAATTTCTCTTGTATCGTGAGAGCGTTAACAAAAAAATAAACTCACTTACTTAAACACCCAGACCCGGAACAACTACTTGCAGATTCTACGAATAGTTGCTCCATAATCATCATCAGCCGGAAGACGTCCACTGCTGAACATAGGCCTCCCCCTTAGACCGCCACGCCGAACGACAATTCGCCACTTGCATCCATCCGTTGCACGCGACCCTCACGATGTCGTCGGTCTTGTAGTGGGAACTTTTCTTCCCCATCGGTTGTCAGTTCTACGAGCGATTTGGCCTACTCATTGCCACTTCAACTTGCATGAGCTGTGTCGGTGACTCTGGTTCTTCGCCGAATATCCATGTTTCGGATTTTATCCCGCAAAGAAACTCCGAGCATAGTTCTTTCCATTGCTCGTTGAATGACTCTTAGCCTCTCTAAAAGGCCAGCAATAATCTAATAGTTGCTCCATAAGGGGATCGAACACACGACACCTTGCTCAGCACTTGATCACTCAGCCCAGCCATCATGCCATCGATTCACCTGTATTTGTCGTCGAGATAGAAAAATCAGGACATTGCCCGCTGTGAGGTGGATCCCACCCACCCCCAACAATGGAATGTGTCAGAAAATATGATATCATGTATGAAGTGTTTGCTGTACTAAGTGGTCCCATTACATAATGTCGTTAGATCTGTTCGTCTAACGTTTCGTGGGGTTCGAAAAAAGATAATTTCGTTTCTGGATATTTTGATAGTAAGGAGGGTTTTCTTGGAGAGACTACCTATACTTATTTTATTTTTGTAGAAGAGAAAAAAAGTAGTTAAAAAATTCTAATCGCAAAAATGGTGAACATCATACAGATTTACATCAGGCGATGATAAATACTTCATAATAATTTTTCTTTTTTCATTTCTTAAGCCCTTCTTCATTTGAGGAATTTTGTCGTGTTAGGATTTCAAATCCACAAGCGCCCAGACCCAGAACAACTACTTGAACATCATACAAATATTTGGTTCATGCGGGAATCGAATCCGCGATCCGCAGCGCAGACGTCTAATCGCTCAGCCACTGCACTATCTTTCTTTTCATGTACCTTCGTTATTTATAGAACTCTTGTGTTACCTATTCTCGTTTCTAGACCAAACGGGTTAGGCCATTTTTAGTACGTGTCAAACTGTCAATGAATGAATATTTAAGATTTGTTTTATATAAAGAGACATAATGTGGCTATCAGGCTTCATAAATGGTTGTTATATGTTAATAATGAAACAGGTCTTAATTTTGATATTTATTGGTTGTGACTGCGTATAAAACTGCGTATCATGCGAATGATGCATGATGAACTAAATTATTATTACGATGAAAATCATTTTTTTTTAAGTTTGAGCAACTTAATGACAAGTGAGCTTATTTTCCTTTTTTTATTACTAAATATTTTCAACTTGTCAGTCACCGCTATTGATTTTGGATTTCAGGAGTTTTAGTGTGGTTTGGAAACAGTGCTTCGAAGATGTAGGGGAACTGTGTATAAAGGGCTTCACACACAGCAGCTATAATGTAAAGATGTACATAACATCTCATTACATCTTTCCATAGAGATTTGAAGATGTAAAAATATACATTATAGCTGCAGTGTGTGGCCTCCTGACGATTTCTATGGAAAGATGACATGAGATGTATCGTGCTATAATGTACATCTTTACATTATAGCTGCTGTGTGTGAGGCCCTTAAGACGAGGACGCGAGGTACAATCGACAAAGCGGAATCATGACCCATTTTGACAATAAATCGTTTGAATCCGTCAAACTGACAAAGAACAAAGTCGTTACCATGGACGTATGTTTACGCGAATGTGGACCTAATTGTATTTGAACGTCTGTAGGAAAATAAGCTTATAGTGGGTCATAATTCCACTTTGTCGATTGTACAATCGGGACATTCACTGTTATGCACTACCACAGGCACTACGTAGCGCAAGCGCCATCAGGACGTCATTTGCAAGCGGCCACGAACAAATGGCGTCCTGTAGACGCTTGCACTACGATAGTATGGTGTTAAGTTTGCCGATTTCCCATCATACCCCGCGTCCCCGTTTTTTACACTGTTCCCATAATCTTGTTTTATCTTGGAATAGTACCCACAATCCTTGTTTTATCATGGAACAAGGTTGTTTAGAGTCTGAAAGTCCTAGTGCTCCACACGGTTTGTTCCGCGTTCAACCTCTAAGATTTTCTACCCTTTTCCGCATTCGACCTAAACGTTTCCACATTCGACCCTTAAGGGTTGAAAGTGGAATTTTATTTCTTTAATGTATTTGTTCCACGTTCAACCCCTATTAGACAGTGAAGCAGAAAAGATTTTCACTTTTTTATTTTTAACCGACTTCAAACAAAGAAGGAGGTTCTCAATTCGGATGTTTGTATTTTTTTGTTTGTTCACAGGGCGGGAGGATTCATTTGATGATTAAAAATTTTAAATACGCCATGATTCTTGCGGCCACTAGATCACCTAGTGACCAAGAGGCAATTATTAATAGTCTAAATTATTATTCTAGCATATTAATAGGATACAGGTGTTACTATAGACACATTATTGTGTCACGTTATTGGTTGCGGCGTATAATAGGCTAGTTGCCCAAAAAAATGTAATTAGTCCGTCTTTTAGATAATTTAAAAATAAGGGACACGTATTTTTTTATTTGTAAATTAGACCAAAAATGACAAAGATATAGCCTATTAAAGTTACGTGTGACGTCACGATGCGTGGCATTTTTCGCGCAGAATGACGTCACAGGTAGGGTTACCATAAGTAAATAGAGGGATGCCTGTCTGTGTGGTACCTAAAATGCCTGAATTTTCAGAAAAATGCCTGTCTACTGCAAAACGCTGTAGGTATTAAGTAAAAGCCAACAAATAATAATGAAGAAGGATATTTTTATTACTGATATTTGTCAGAGGATAATGTTTTTATTACTTCTTTCTTTTCTAATACATAATATATTCACAAGATGCATGTTTGTAATTTTAATGTGTTATTCGTCCGCGGGCGCGAAATTTAAAAATGCCTGTCTCAGACCAATGCCGGCCGCACGCCTGTGTAAACCTTAAAATGCCTGTCAAATGCGGCAAACGCCTGTCATATGGTAACCCTAGTCACAGGTAACTTAAACAGACTATTATTTTTGTTATTTTTTGTTTAATCGAAAAAAGAAAAAATACGTGTCCAATATTTTTTTATAATCTACAATATGGACTAAATAGAATGTAATTATTTTGACCCTGGAAACTACCCTATTAAAACATGTGCGCATCTCAGTATGGCACATGGCTTGACAACATGAGTGCGAGTATCAGACTGATCAGACGAGAATTTAGCGGTCATATAGTGTCCTTCGGGATATTCACTGACTTTGCATTATACATCATTTCAGGACTTAAGGCGGCGCTAGTCGCGAGCTCGAACTCACTGGCAGGCATGGTAAAAAACCATGATATTTCACCGGAAATCGAGCCATATTGTTCATGTGTGCGCGAGCGTCATCCCCCCGTGGAGAAAACAGGGGAAAACTTATTCAGTGAGATGCACGATCATTCAGAGTAAAAGGCGCGCGTAAAAAAATACGAAAAAGCCTATGGCTGTTGGGGTTTTATGAAAAAACCACTGCACCAATTAATTTCAAATAAAATTTATTAAATTCTTCGATAAATTTGCTGTGTCGGTACGGACTTCGTTTTGGAAATTTGATGCTTCTTTAGCTTCTAATTTACACCTAAAGTTGTGTTAAAATTAGCAAAAAAACGAATCTTTAGAAGCTCGTAACTTTTTAATAGCTTCATATTTTACAATTCTGCTTCCGAACAGACAAAATTAATAATGAGACAAAACGATACCATGTTTAATTTTGGATGTATTTTGTCAAATAGTGGAGTAAAACCCCAACGAAGTTTCTATGGAATAAAAGTTGACTTGTTTGACCTTAAGATCTGTAATTTATTGGCTACTAGATGTACCTATTTATGAACATTTTTCGATGTCCTTTTCACTCTTCCTCATCCTCATGTCCTTTCACTTCTTGAATACACATTCAAGAATGTATTTGGCCTTTTTGGCATTAAAAGATTTGTTTTACTTTATTTCTTAGTTTGAATAAGTTTTAAGTTTTAATGCCAATAAACACAGTTTCGTTTCTTTTATTTGTATAATTCAATGCACAGCACATGACTGAAAAACAATGTTTACTGAAACAAAGGCATATTTCCGACGTGCGTACTTCAGACTTGTTATTTGTCCATCAAAACTTATTATGCTTGTTTAATATCTGCTTATGACGTCCATTGCGTGAAGATACACTGTCATGTAAATGTGTGAACATTTGGTTATTGTAATTAGTTTTGTTTTTGTTAAACTGTTTGCGCTGTTCAGTGATCAGGAATATGTTTAATTAATTATTTATTAAGTGGTTACTTTACGATGACGTTACGTTGGGCGTGAACGGTTAAGTTTTGGAGTAATGACTTATTTAAAATATTGAAAACATTGTATCACATAAGGAATTGCTCCTGTGTCTTAGTTTATTTCATAAACATTTAAACTCATACACAACAGCCTGATCGGGAACAACCACTCATGATCTGCCTAGCCTTTTCCCAACTATGTTGGGGTCGGCTTCCAGTCAAATATCAGTATTTTACATATAGCGACTGCTTATCGGACCTCCACAACCCGGTAACTGGGTAATACGATAACCCATGGTAAGACTAGTTGTCAGACTTCAGAGCTTCTGACTAAAGTAACGACTATCAAAGATCTACAAATGACAGCCGGGACCAACCGCTTTACGTGCTTTCCAAGGCACGAAGGAAACTCGCTATGACAGATGATCACTCATCCACAGACCAACTTCGGCAAGCGCAGTTTAACCCGGAAGATCGGCTTGTGCGGCTGTAATGATTGAGTCACGAGCTCCTCCGATACGGAATCCAGATCTGGAACAACCACTTTGGGAATATAAACTTTGTTTTTCGTGGTGAAATCATTATATGAGTCCTCAAACCTAGGTGGAACGGAAGGGACTGTCAACTACAGCATGGCAGCCTGTGGAGTCATTAAATACCGAGTTTCCTTCTTGCTTCTTGCTTAAGTCTGTCGTCACCGGTAGTCTATAACATTAATAGCTTTCTCGGTAGCCAATAAAATTACTCGTAAATTCTTACAGCTGTATCTATCAAAATATTTTGATTATCCGAATTTCAAGTACCTAGTTACATAGTGTGAACTCATTGTTTCACATAATAGTAAAAGCTGGAGTATTGGCTGAGTGCCAGATATATTATTAGGTGATTACAACCAGGAACTGCGGGAACTGATTGTTATGAATCTGGTTTTATTCTTAGTATACTGTTAAGAAGATTCTGTTGAAAACTGTATGATAATGTTGCAGTAATGTTACAGTTAGTTCCGCATGCAAAATACGCGCATATGACGTGGAGTTGCGGATACCAGCCCGTTATACAATACAATACATATAATTTAAAATGTCACTTACGGGATATCTTCCGTGATTTTGAGTTCTCGATATTTCGACGCTGTTGCAACCGCCATGATCGCGGGATGACTGGAGAGTGCGGGTGGATGGAAAAAAATTGTTAGGAGCAGACAAATCTAGGTACGACACGCTATTTTAAATTGTGAAAATAACCGTGATAACACGATAGCCTAAAACAGTGTTTAATACAATACAATGTAATACAATACAGTATCTCTGTGCGAGTTGTTGGTTTATAGTTCAAACATGTTCTCTTAAAAGAAATACCGTGAATAAAACATCGTAAAGAAACCGACATGTGATATCTAGGAACTATTGTACTGGACACCCTGATGGATTACAGTATTTCTTCTAGCATGGTTATGTTGACGGCGAGTAATATGGGCGACTCGCTGTCTGACCAAACAACTGTCAGGAAAATGACGGGGCCTCAGGTTACCGTGACTGCAAAGGGCTATTGAAGGACACCGTGAATTTTAGTCAGTACGAGCCTGACAGTCCCTCCCGTCCTGCCCTAGGATGACTCATTTGATGATCACGTAAGAAAAGCATTTCCTCTTACAGAGAGGAGGCAGTTTCACACTAAAGGTTGATTATTCTCAAGTAAAAGTCTGTTTCGTCTGTCTAGCGGTTCTTACGTCACTGCCACCACGCCTTCTTTCTAACAAAATCGACACACCACAGAAATATTAGGTTTATATAAGTTTCTTTGAATTTTCGCCACCGCAACACGCCCTCGCCACGTATATTCGAGCTCCAATAAGAGATTTGTTACAATCATGTAACAGTTTTTTTTTCGTAACAATCATATTTCATTACAGTATGTTAATATATGTTTTTGACTAATGTGAGTAATGTGCAATTATGATAATATCTTTTATTTACACAATAATGATTATTAATATTTAGTGCGGGGAATAACATTTCATGTTAAAATATGTTTTTCTTCTTGTTATAAATCAAGATTTCAGGCATTAGTTACTTTGACATTTACCTACATTAGTATTCCTAGATTCCTACTAACCCTTGTTCCACGACTCATATGTTAAGCTAAGTGCTTGTTTTCAGTAAACAATATTTACTAAATAACTTATTGCATAATTATTATCATGTTTGAATATTTTATTTCATTAAAAAAAAAAACGTTGCCTTACATCATCGAATTCATTCAGTATCTCAGAAATAATATGAACTCGCTTACAGACAGCCAGATCCGAACAATTACTTATCTACTTATAGATCGCAAAATCAGGCATCGAATCTGCGACATGCATCGTAGTAAGTAGTCAATTCCGATACGCTAAACATTCTTAAAAAGAATAAAAAAATAATATCATTTGACAGCTCAGTCAATTATCACATTATAACCTACATATTCCTTCCCAAAAGTACAAGATTCCGAGAAAACCCTTTTCCAAAAGCATAAAGATCATTATCCTCCGAACTTGGTACCGTGCCAACTATTCCACAATCCACAACTCGCGAGGATTTCCGCGAAACTCCCAGTTTCTCGATAAATGGTAGACAGGTATGACGTGCTTACCTGTTTCACCGTGATATTTGACAGATTCATACATTATATGATGCTGATAGACCTGAGCGTTCACTTGTTGTAACAGAACATCGAGCATTCGCCGTTTTTATTTTTTCCGAACTGAGCAACGAACAGAGCCAAGCATAGGGCCAAACATCGCTACGAAAATCCTCATCATTTTAGTGAACGATGTGGTCGTTGCTCGTCAAAAAATGTTCTAAAAATGACTTGACAGTAGGCTCGAAAAGAAACTGTCCAGAATGCTCGCTAAAAATGTATCCCTTTGTAGTGTAACATTCGCACGAATGTTACATTACAAGTGAATGCTCAAGTTTATCAACACTTAAAGGTAAAAATGATTTATCTTATTTCCAAAGTTTGGTTTATACTGGTATATTTTAAAATGTTTACCTACTATGCCATTCATAATGTTAGAGATTGTTTAATTATTGCATAATTTTGTTTTGTTTATGTTATTATCTAATACCATTAATTTATTTATCAATTAGCTAAGAGATTTTGAAGTTTATTTTTTTCCGTATATTTTTGTACGTGGGCACTTCTGTACCTAGTGAAGCAAATCTTACCGCTATAATAGGTATTACAGATAGTTACTTAAGAGTAGGTACCTACAAAGTTACTGTTTTTTCCATTAAGACATCTCTTTCAGTAGACCTGAATAGAAGAGAGATAGATAAGAAAAGTTGTTATAAGTTCGCCACAAAAAATATTCCCCTCGATAAAAGTTTTGATGTGATGTTCTCCTAGTGCTTTTAGATTCCACATTGTGTCCTCATTTTCGATACATTTGTGCTGGATTTTAAAATTAAATTGTTCTGCTATCGTGGGGAATTATGTTTGTAGTGCAATTACAGCAACCCTGACAAAGTTTCTTAAACCTGTGCTTAAACGATAAAAATCTCGATTCTTAAAATAAAATCCATGCTTAATAATTTGGCTATCCTACATTGTAACCGCAGCTTAACGTTTTGTTCTGCGTATCAAAGTGTTGATTGACGGCATTCAATTAGATGTTTAGAACAATTGGAGGTCGACCCTCGGACAACGGGTAGTGCGGATCCATTCGACACGGAAATCTATGACAGAGGTCACGAGGTCAGGTGGAACAGGTGTCGGTTGCCAGCTTAAGAGGAAACACCACGGCCGTTTTTCCATTCAAACGTATTAATTCCCCTGTTTTCTCCCTGGATGATGCTAGTAGAGCAATAATTTTTTTATAAAAAATCTATGAAAACTATTGGCATGTCTCTATGTTTTCCTTTTTTCCATAAATTAATTATTAAAAGAGATATGAACATTCAAAATCCAAAAAAAGGCCATATTTTCCGCTGTGTTCAATTATTCAGAAAACTAATTTGACGAGATTATATTAAAAAGGAAAACATAGGAACACGGCCAATGCCTTTCATTATTTTTTAAAGAAAAAAGTAGTTAAATCGGGTAAGTTTTGGAGGAGTAATTCGGGGGACTACGAATCGTTGATTTTGTGCTAATTTAATAGGTATTTTCGGTCCAAACTGCAGCTGTCTCTATCGCGCTCTGTAACTCTGTTGTGGGTACTGCGCGACAGCAATAGATTTTACAAATACCTATATTTGACAATTCTCCAGCCCTTGGTGTTTCCTCTTAAAACCAGAAGTATGGATAGTTTGATAGCCTATAGGAGCTACAGAGATTACAGCTAGGTGATAGAAATTGGTTTGAAAGAGTGTCCATGGAGTTTCTTGCCCGTTCTTGCCTCTAGAGATCTACTGTTAGGCATGGGCAACTGGTCCGAACCCAACCCCCTTTTGAATGTCAGCCATTTTTGATTTTTGATCGCATTTTATGAAGTGTGCAAAACAAAAAGTACTGTTAGTTTGGTATATAAAGTCCAACAGCAACAGTCATAATACTCGTACATTTGAATGTGACTAGCTGAAAATAAACATTTTGCTGCAACCTTAAAGATTGGTTACGCAGGCCTAAAGTTCAAACAATAATATCCCTTACACCAAGTGTCATATAAACCATTTCGCTAAAGATTACGATACCTTGTTAACGGTTTATCTCGTTAAACATTTCTCCTTGTTTTATTATTTAAATCAATGCAGCAGCATGGCCGTTGTCTGCGACCTTTGTAACAACCTTTGCTTCAATTAAACAATTATCTATTAAAACCTAAGCATGCTACCCCCGACCTCCATCTTCTTGGCATGTCGCGGCTGTTGTCATGGTCTGTATACAACATGTAACGTAATTAACGCACACCCTCAGACACTAGAATATTATGTTATAATCATATTATTATATTGAATTTTTAAATTAACATGCTAATGCATTGTCTTTACATATAATAAAATCGTAGAGCTGTCATTCCTGTACATTGAATATTTTTTTCTTTTTGTATTTTTTTCGAGACAAGGGATCGATTCTGATGCCAAATCAACTTTTTTTTTTCGATTTTTTTTATGTTTTTGAAGTGAAAACTTCTTTAGCGGCGTTGTACACTTTTTCTGTAATGGGTAAAAAATTTAAAACTCGCGTCAGGGTCACGTGACCAAAACTCGCGTCAGGGTCACGTGACCCTGATCGAAAATGAGTAAGACGTCATTCAAATTAAAAATAAAACATAGTAACAAAAAAGTTTTCACTTCTACCGGCACTCCTGGAGTGCAACCTTTTTTTTTTTGATTTGATCTATCTCTTAAACTACTGTAAAGTTGTCGATCAAATTTTCCTCAAATATTCCTAATAATATGCTTCTGTTAATAGGCTATGTATTATTACGCTATTTTTCCTGGGAGATAAGCAATTTTGAATTTTGTTGTTTTTATCTGTTTGTTGATAGTTGGAAGCTAAACCACTGGATATTATTTAGTCAATTTTTCCCCAAATATTCCTTAAACTGCTCTTCTATTAATAGGATATGTATAATTACGCTATTCCCTTTGGGGGATTAGCAATTTTATAATATGTTGATTTTCAGTCATTGTTGACATTTGTATAAGAACCGCTATTTGAAAGCCACTGTCAGCGTACTAGCCAGTCTGGTTGGTATCCTGCTTGACTTTCGTGCAAGGGGTCTCTGGATCAAATCTCGCAGTTACTTTATTTCACATTTTGAGTTTTCTTAAATTTGTCCTGAGAGTTACAAATAATAAAAAAAAATATGCATACTTTTATTTCAATATTATTCGCGATTTTAAATTATTACTATTTTTTTTCAATAGTTCTCTAGGATATAAATCTACACTGATTTAAATTGTAGGTACCTAGTAAGTTGGATATTTTTTTAAATTGTAATTGTTTTGAGGTGTGGAATTTTAAAGATTAGAAAAAATTGTGTTTATTTATGTTTTGAATTGGTGTTCAAACCAGTGCATAGATTCTGTTTTAAACGACGACAAGTTGTACTCATCGAGTCAGATAATTAGTTATTTTTTAGGTATCACGCAGAATGCTAAAGGGAGAAGAGCAATGCTATCGTACGTTCAATTTGCAGCGATACTGTAAATCAACCCAAAAATGATAGTCTAATGTTTAAAATAAACACGGTTCTTTGAAATTAATGTCGCTCAAGGACGTTTCCTATGCAAACTATGTACCTAGATATAACATTATTATGTTTGTTTTTTACCTTTTCACGCATTACTACCTACTGAATCGATCGTCCCAAAATTTAGCATATACGTTGTCAGGAGTATAGACACGGATATAAGGTATCTTACATCCCGAATAACAGAAGAGAGCTGTTGCCGAGAAAACAATTACGTTCATATTCCAGATGGCGCCACACGATCCGCATTGTTTCTCAAATTCTAAAATAACGCAAGCGAAGCCGCGGGCAAACACTAGTTACTAACTAAATTAGTTATTTTGCAGTAACATTTATTTTTCTTTATTTTGTATTGAATGACGGAATTTGTATTAAGACCCCTTTTACCTGCTTGCGCGTAGAACTAAAATTGTGGTCGTCGAATTTACCAAATTAATTAATACTCCAACATTTTTGAATACCTGTAAAAGAAAGACCAGTTTTTCGTGTTGTAAAAAAACGTAAAATATTTCAAAAAACTCTTTTATTAACTTTGTGGTAATTAATCTCCGACAAGTAGTTTACTGAAAAATCAACGCAGAGTCGATTTGCGACTCCTAAATCTACCATTAATATTTATAATTTTAACCAAAAAAAATACACAAGTCATCAGACATACGTTTTTGTCATGAAAAAACGTAGTAGAATTTATATTATTAATAACACAAATTAGTAAAAAAATAAAGTCTGAGGTCAATTTTTACGTTTTATATCGCTGTTTTATCGCCATTTTTGGTTCGAACAAAGCATAATTACATTTAAAAAAATATGTAAATATAAACTATGTTTACAGACTAAACTAATTTCTAAATTTCATTAAAATCCCTTCATGTAATTAATCATAATATCGTTTTTAAAATCACTCTAAACTAGCATAAATTACGAAACATAACCGGGCTGCGATCAGTACGGCTCCAGCGCCCGTCGACGTAGGACCTGTGTCACTTTTTTCCTCGTCCTGATTTTAGAGCGTACGTATCGTGAACGGAATACTATACTGCGACTGCCACATTTTGATTCTCTCCATATATTTTTTCGTAAGGTAAGATTTTCGTTACTTTATCAAACTAAAGTATTTTTGTAATTATAATAGTAGTTTATAGAATTTGTGCATTAAATAACCATCCGTTTTTGTTTTATTAGTTTTTGCAATGGGGCGCAAGAGTGGTGAAAAATCCAATATGGCGGCCTCCTCAAGATCGCGGTCGGGCTGTTTGAAATCCAACCCGATAATATGGGTATCAAATGAAAGGGTTTGCTGTCAGGAATATGAAAAAAATAGTCACGTGTCTTATATCCAACATGGCGGACATCCAAGATGGCGGATTGGCTATTTGAAATGCATCCCCATGATATGGATATCAAATGAAAGGGTTTGTTATCAGGAATATAAAAAAAATAGTCACTTGTCTCAAATCCAAAATGGCGGACATCCAAGACGGCGGATTGGCTATTTGAAATGCACCCTCTTGATATGGGTATCAAATGAAAGGGTTTGCTGTCCGAAATATGAAAAAACCCACATTTTTGATTTTCTTAAAAAAATTAAAATAACCCTACGGGGCTGAGAGAGGGGCCACTCAAAACGTGGGGGCGTATATTATTTATGGGATATATTTACATGACGTGTATAGATCGTGGTTGTAACTTGCAAAGATACGATTTGCAGCCCAATGGGCGAATCTTGTATTGACGTCACACTTTCTAGTGCCGACGTACGCTTGGATAGGTGGCGTGTCCTACCGGACGCGTCTTGCAGTGATCATCGCTTGATTGTGTACGAATTTGTTCCGGTTTCTACTCATGGTTCTTCACATGTAATTGGTAACTTTAGGTATAAAAGTAAGGGTGCTAATTGGGAATTCTTTAGATCGCTTTTTGCGTGTCATGCCAAAGATTTCACTCGTGAAGGGCTGTCAGCTGAAGAAAGTGCTGAAATTATGTCAGACACCTTCACTTACTGTGCTGACATTGCTATTGGTCGCGGACCTATGACCAATGTACGTAGATGTGATTGGTGGTGTGACTACCTAACCGAACAGCGTAAAAGTTATCGTCGAGCGCGTAAACATCTCAATAAGCTTAAAAAACGTCAAGTCACCGGAGACTCACTAACCTCTGCTTTAAATACATTTAGAGTTGCCAAGTCCCGTTACAGAGCATCGGTTGAAAAAGCTAAGGGTAATCTGTTGCGTAAAGTAGTTGATAAATTAGAAAAGGAAGGTCCGTGGTCTCCTTTATATCATGACTTTAAAGCCAATCGATCGGTCGACCTAGCGTATGTTCAAAATATTAAAGTAAATAATAAACACACCACCGGTATTGAAGAAACAACGGAAGTTTTATTAAATACTCTTATCCCTGATGATTCACCTGTTAATGATACTGACTACCACCAACAGATTAGAGCATGGGCTACAGTCCCGCCTGAATCACCAGCGTCAGACCTTCCATCCACTGACGAATTCATTAATGTTGTCAGGAAGCTGCCCCTTAACAAATCATCAGGTGAAGATAAAATATCCAATCGTATGATAAAAGAAGCGTGTAAAACAGCGGCCGACGCGATATTAACTGTTTACAACCGGTGTATTGCTGAAGGTGTTTTTCCTCGTATATGGAGACACGGCTTTATACGAATAATACCTAAAAGCGGCGACAAACCACCAGATGACCCTAAGTCTTACCGGCCCATAACATTATTACCATCTTTGGGTAAGCTCTTGGAGCGACTTATCGTCCCACGATTGTTACCGGACGGACCCAAATTTCATAAAAATCAATTCGGTTTTACTGTCGGCAAATCAACCGTTGACGCGGCACTTTCTGTTAGAAAAATGGTTAATACCTCCGAGCACAAGTACGTAGTAGGAATCTTTCTAGACATTTCCGGGGCTTTTGATAACGCATGGTGGCCAATGCTACTACTTAAGATAAAAGCTCGCGGTTGCTATAAAAATATATTTAATCTTCTTTATTCGTACTTTTCTGATGGATACGCTAAACTTAAGCTCGGACATCATTCCGTATCGAAACCTCTTACTATGGGCTGTCCTCAAGGTTCGGTTATCGGTCCTCATTTATGGAATCTAGGCTTCGATGATTTCCTCGCGATTCCTCTTCCAAGTGGTTGTTCTTTAACTGGTTATGCGGACGATGCCCTTCTGCTCATACAGTCAAGTACTCGTGCTGGAATCGAGAATTTGGCTGACACTTGCCTACGATTAATATCTCAGTGGGGCGATCGAAACCGTCTGACCTTTGCACCACAAAAAACCTATCAACTAATTTTAAAGGGTGACCTTAAATCGTGGCCTAGTATTAAATTCAATAATGTTCCCGTTAAGAGAAAACAATCGGTGTGCTATCTTGGTTTAGTCTTGGAGAGGAATTTCACATTCATAGAACATATAAAAACGGTTGGTGAAAAAGCTAAAAATAACTTTTATGCCCTAACGAGAATATCTAAATCTACTTGGGGTTTGTCATTTTTAACCTTAAAAACTATTTATGGGGCTACTTACTTGGGCTGTGTGTGCTACGGGGCACCTGTTTGGGCCGATAGAGCCACAATAGGTGCGGCACGACGTAAATTGCTTCAAAGTCAGCGCTTGGCTTTGTTATTCTTAAGTAAAGCGTATAGGACCGTCAGTACTGAAGCTTTACCGGTACTTGCTGGTGTTTTACCAGTAGATCTTGAAGTGCAACGACGCGCTGCAATGTACTTTTCCGCACGGGAGACCACTGACGCTGATTTTCTACCGCAACGTGACCGTGATAAGATATCTCGATTATTCAAACCCCAGAGCGACGTCTGGGAGGATCTTATAACCGAATGGCAAAATAGGTGGGATAATTCTATCAAGGGACGGCACCTCTACCAGTTCTTTCCATCCGTTCGTGAGCGGCTGGCTAGGACGTGGCTGGAGGTGGATCACTGTGTTGCCCAATTTCTCACCGGACATGGTAACTTTAAAAGTAAATTGTTTTCCTTCAAGCTTGTTCCCTCGCCTTTTTGTCAATGTTCAACACCTGACTGTGAATATGAACAATCAGCACATCATATTCTTTGGGAGTGTATTCTTTGGCAAAACGAACGCAATATTATGTTGGATGCTGTTCAGACTACATCTGGAGTCATTTATTATACGGACCTTGTCGAAACTCGAACAAACTTCCGTGCGTTCAAGCGTTTTTGCCATACCTATTATTGGAATCAAATATAGCAGCTCACAATTTAGGACCCATTAATATTAGTAATCATTTTTACCCGTGGTGCTAGGCAACTGGGCTTCTCCCAGTTGTAATGTCCCTTTGTGCCTATTGGCCTTGTTCTGTTCTGTCTCCTGCTTGCATGGAGGGAAGTGGAAACATATTTTTCCTACTCCTCCACTATTCTTTTCTGATTAATTTCGTGCAGGATCCAAGACAGGTAAATTCATTCTCCGGGACACGTCGAGACTTCATTGTCTCGGCGCTTTTCTGGTGGTTGCCACTGTTGATTCTGGCTTTCAGGAGTTGCAGTGGTTTGGGAATAGTGTGGTGGGTTTTGCAAAGATACGCTCCCACACGTTTTGAGTGGCCCTTCTCTGCCCCGTAGCACAGTAAAAATATGGATAGTACGGAAACTACGTACAAACGTTCGAAACGGTGCACTCACACAAACACGCGCATCTACGAGGCTTCTGAGCGGACATCGCAGTGCTGTTAGTTCTGAGTGCCGCGTAAAGACGAGTTACGTTTATTTCTACAAAATCACGAGTGTATTGCGTTGTGTAGGTATAAAGCTGTTTGAACTCGGCTTCATCATAACCAGAGATTTTGTTTTATAAACGTCGTGCTTATTTTGAAAATTAAGAATGATTTTTATCAATATCGAATTCTATATCCGCGTGACCGTTTAATAAATTCGTAAATCATTTGTAAAAAAACCAAAATGGTTTCTGCTACAATTTCTCATAATAAGCGTTTTTCATAGTTTTCGTCTTCGAGGATTTTGAATCCGATAGTACTGTCAAAATGTAAATCCAAGATGGCGGCTGTTAAAAATATCGAGGTTTTCGTCATGGGTGTCGTTTTCATGGTTTTCGAGGGTGTTGAAACCGATGGTGCTGTCAAAATGTAAATCCAAGATGGCGGCTGCATAAATTATCGAGGTTTTCGTCATGGGTATCGTTTTCATGGTTTTCGAGGGTGTTGAAACCGATGGTGCAGTCAAAATTTAAATCCAAGATGGCGGCTGCATAAATTATCGAGGTTTTCGTCATGGGTGTCGTTTTCATGGTTTTCGAGGGCGTTGAAACCGATGGTGTAGTCAAATTGTAAATCCAAGATGGCGGCTGCAAAAATTATCGAGGTTTTCGTCATGGGTGTCGTTTTCATGGTTTTTGAGGGTGTTGAAACCGATGGTGCTGTCAAAATGTAAATCCAAGATGGCGGCTGCATAAATTATCGAGGTTTTCGTCATGGGTGTCGTTTTCATGGTTTTCGAGGGTGTTGAAACCGATGGTGCAGTCAAAATGTAAATCCAAGATGGCGGCTGCATAAATTATCGAGGTTTTCGTCATGGGTGTCGTTTTCATGGTTTTCGAGTGCGTTGAAACCGATGGTGCAGTCAAAATGTAAATCCAAGATGGCGGCTGCAAAAATTATCGAGGTTTTCGTCATGGGTGTCGTTTTCATGGTTTTCGAGGGTGTTGAAACCGATGGTGAAGTCGAAAACGACACCCATGACGAAAACCTCGATAATTTAAGCAGCCGCCATCTTGGATTTACATTTTGACAGCACCATCGGTTTCAACACCCTCGAAAACCATGAAAACGACACCCATGACGAAAACCTCGATAATTTTTGCAGCCGCCATCTTGGATTTACAATTTGACTACACCATCGGTTTCAACGCACTCGAAAACCATGAAAACGACACCCATGACGAAAACCTCGATAATTTATGCAGCCGCCATCTTGGATTTACATTTTGACTGCACCATCGGTTTCAACACCCTCGAAAACCATGAAAACGACACCCATGACGAAAACCTCGATAATTTATGCAGCCGCCATCTTGGATTTACATTTTGACAGCACCATCGGTTTCAACACCCTCGAAAACCATGAAAACGACACCCATGACGAAAACCTCGATAATTTTTGCAGCCGCCATCTTGGATTTACAATTTGACTACACCATCGGTTTCAACGCCCTCGAAAACCATGAAAACGACACCCATGACGAAAACCTCGATAATTTATGCAGCCGCCATCTTGGATTTAAATTTTGACTGCACCATCGGTTTCAACACCCTCGAAAACCATGAAAACGATACCCATGACGAAAACCTCGATAATTTATGCAGCCGCCATCTTGGATTTACATTTTGACAGCACCATCGGTTTCAACACCCTCGAAAACCATGAAAACGACACCCATGACGAAAACCTCGATATTTTTAACAGCCGCCATCTTGGATTTACATTTTGACAGTACTATCGGATTCAAAATCCTCGAAGACGAAAACTATGAAAAACGCTTATTATGAGAAATTGTAACAGAAACCATTTTGGTTTTTTTACAAATGATTTACGAATTTATTAAACGGTCACGCGGATATAGAATTCGATATTGATAAAAATCATTCTTAATTTTCAAAATAAGCACGACGTTTATAAAACAAAATCTCTGCTTATGATGAAGTCTAGTTCAAACAGCCATAATAATATACCTACACAACGCAATACACTCGTGATTTTGTAGAAATAAACGCAAGTCGTCTTTACGCGGCACTCAGAACTTCTTACAGTAGCTCGTTCTGTGTTCTTGTAGTAGATGTTTAAAAGGTTCTCATTCATAAAAAATATGAAAACTCGGAAAATGTAGTAGGTTAGGTTAGGTAGGACAAAGGGCTGATTTTTTAATAGTCAGACAACTTTTATCTGAGGAATGAAAATAGCGGTTTGACATAATTATTTTCTATAGATAAGCTGTCAAACCCCCATTTTTATTGCTCAGATATAAGTTATCTGACTATTAAAAATCAGCCCCAAAACTTATTTATTGTTCAAACTTCACTTCTTAGGTTAATTGCAGATTCAGTTTTACTTCCACAACAATAAAATATAACTAACTTTAACTGACAGGTTATTTTAACACAAAATTTAAATAAATCACCGGAACAGTTTAACATTCGACATCTAACAAATATTGTGGCGGGCACATGCCGTTCAACCAATCAACGCGCGAGATGCTTTCCGTTCTATACCATTTAACAGTCTAATAGACTGAATAAACAAAAAAAACTTTTCCAGAAATGTAACCAAAGTGCATTACGATTATATCGGCTCAAAATTGTTTAGTCCGTCTCAACACTAGCGCTACACTGGTTGCGTTGTGTATGTGTGAACAGCTACGCACACATGAACATTGCTGCCGTCTTTTACCTAAACTCGAGCGTTCGAATTTTGTGAACTGGCTCTTAACACAAATAAAATTGCACTTTTAAGTCTTGTTGCCTTGATTTACGGTCTATCTTAGTTTGTTTTGTGTATGTATTTAGAAATATAAAAGTATGTTTACCAGTTGTCTAGTACCCATAACACAAGCTCTGCTTAGCTTGGGACTAGATGGCGTTGTGTGATAGTTGTGGAATATTATCTAATATCTTTATATGAGCAATTCTTGTGTATTTATATATAATCAGGATCTCGGAAACGGCTCCAAGGATTTTCATGAAAGTTACAGATTAGGGGTTTTTCGGCTCAAGGAATCGATTTATCAAGGTCCCAGGTTCGAGAAAAGCTCGGTTCCCAAAGATATAGACATTTTAAAAACCGAGCGAAGCTCGGCCAACCAGATATTTATTATTAAACTAAACTATAATTGACGACGTAATTAACTACACAACAATCAAATGTGATTTATTATACTCGTAATGTTCATAAACATGCGCAGTGGCATTTAATTCGATGATTTTCCATTTGGTTTGTCCATGTGGATTACACAAAGATGTAGATAGTGATTACAATGATAACTGCTTCAGTGTTTTTATTATTTCTGTACATAAACAAGTTGTTGATTGTTATTGTAATTATTCATACTGTACACTTATTGTTTACCTGGTTACAGGAAATGTTAATACATGTTTTTGTTTGTTGTTAAACCTTGAAAATTTACGTTTAAATAAAAAGTTTTAATGTTTATCCACTTATCTCTATACCAATTTTTGTAATTATTGATAAAGAAATTATATTTACACCTTCAATAAATCTATAAAGCACCGACCACCTCACTTCCAAAAATACATAACACTTAGTTTAGTGGGGTAGTTAATATCTACACATATTACATCAAAAAGTCCTTAGAGACTTCCGCAAAAAAAAAAAAAAAACTAAGCATTAATATTTTGATCTTAGAGTAATAACAATGTTACGTTTCTATATCTCATAAAACACTTCTAATTTTATAATACGCACTCACCAGTCGACCATTTCGCCCAATTTCTTTAAGCAGATCCCTTCCTTCCTATTTTGCGACAAAATCATAAACACAAAACGACATTATTATCCCTTACATTACCTATATAAGCAACAGATCCCATAATAAACCCTTAGGGTCAATACACACCGAGCCGCGACGCTCGCGCTGCGCTGTGCACTCATTTTAATAGAGCGACTTATAATCAAAATCCAATCATCATGTCATAGATTGCTCCTTAGAGTCCGCGCCACCACTAATGACTTGACTCATTAGTGGTGGCGCGGACTCTAAGGAGCAATCTGTCAAATCATATCATCATTCATTCAGACCGAAACCACGGGTTTCGTGCTTATACAACCTGTAATGTTAAATTCACAAAAAAAAATGATTTTTCATACTGATGGATGGAAAAATCAACTTTTTTTTTTTCGAATTTCCAAAAGTCTTAGAACAAACATTGTTCAGTAACATGGGCTGAGTTACTCCAAGAAAGTTTTTGCGCATTTAACGTTACACTTTGTAGATTAGACCCCCAATATCGTCGCGTCACGTCTCGGTGTGTAATGACCCATAAGTTGTTCTCACGGGACCCCATATACAAAATATGGCGGAAAAAAAAGACAGGAACATTAATATGGATCCCCTTTCCGAATTACATCCCCCTCTGGTTCCCATGGGTATTGTGTGAGCTATGGCGGCGGGAGGGAAGGGATCATCCACCTGTGATGTGGGATATCGTAATGCACATCCGGGGTAAGATTTCGTTTTGTTTTTGACGATGATGGCGTGGTTTAGCTTTTTGAAGGACTATAGTTAATGCAAAATGTTATTATTCTCCATATTTTATTTAATAGTCCCATTCTTGGGCAGAGGCTTCGCTCCTTTTTCTTTTGGCGTTATAAAATCATCAAATGACTCCTTCCGCATTGGGTTAAGCGGAAGGGACTGTTAGACTGTTCCTTCAATAGCCCTTTCGTTCCAGGGTCACGGTTATCAGTTTAAAAAGTCTTGCGACCCCTCATCTTCATCTTCACCTCGATTCCTTCTATTTCTTGCGAGCACGAGCGACAACTCTTTCAGTTCGTCCCGCTATCTCCTAATATAAATGTGAAAAGTTTGTTAGTTTGGATGGATGTTTGTTATTCTTCCACGCGAAAACACAACGTAATCCCTGAAGGGATATGCAAAGGACCTATAATCCTATTGCTATCAAGGGAACACGAAAAACCCTGAAAATCCGACTAAGAAACCAAACCCATAATCCCATGGTTACTTAATAGCCGACTAAGGTCTCCTTTGTATATTTTAGTTGGCTAAAAGCTTACAATAACAAATCTCAGTAAAAAAAAAATACTATGACGTATACAGAACACATTTTAACGAACGAATTTAAAAAAAAAGGTTGCACTCCAGGAGTGCCGGTAGAAGTGAAAACTTTTTTGTTACTATGTTTTATTTTTAATTTGAATGACGTCTTACTCATTTTCGATCAGGGTCACGTGACCCTGACGCGAGTTTTGGTCACGTGACCCTGACGCGAGTTTTAAATTTTTTACCCATTACAGAAAAAGTGTACAACGCCGCTAAAGAAGTTTTCACTTCAAAAAAAACGAGCTAAAACCAAAATAAATACCCTACGTGTTTCCTTAAATGAGGGGTAGCTACAGTGACGTACTGTCCCCCCCCTCTCCCCCCTTCCCCCTTGAATCTGCGCACTTGTATCGCGAAACCGACGTAGTTACCGCCATTGTTGTGACGTCACAGTATGACCTATTTCTAGGTACTAGGAATTGGAAACTTCACGTTGATGGGAACTTAATTGAGATCGATTTTTGGTTACGGATTTTGAGCTTTTGTTTTTCGTGTATTTTTAGAAAACTGAAAATTATAAGGGTTGTTGTGATTTCGCCACAAAAATAATTCACCTCGAAAAAAATTTTGATCCTGTTCTCCTAGTACTTTCTGTTTAGATTCCATGTTGTGTCCTCGTTTTCGGTAGTTTTGTGGATTTTATCATTTAGTTCTGCTATCCCCGTGCGGAAAAAAATGGGTCGAATATAAAATAATCAAAATTAATTTATACATTTTTTTTTTCGTGGGGAATTATTTTTGTGGCGAACTTACAAAAACCTAATTTCTAATGTAGATTATAATAGGTTCCACAAAAAAATAATACCTAGCCTAGACCGCGTGCGTATAACGACGATTCACAATAAAAACAAAAAAAAAAATAAGTTAACACATGCATGCTAGGCAGATTTAATACACCAATTGAGTTGGAGAACCGAGTCCAGATTTAGATACCTACCATTATTATAAGTTAGCATTTACTCTCTTCCTAAAAATATTAAAAAACGAAACAATAGAAAAAACTGGAAAAAACATTCATCGCAAATTAAATTCTCTTTTTCACATAAGACAATTTTTTCAGGCAATTTTCACTTGAATAACGTATAATTAAGCCAAAAGCCAATAACCCCAGGTTCGTGGTTGACTGGCGAGAGGTCGGGGCATCGATTCAAACCTGATGAACTTCTGTGAACTCCTAATTGATTGTTATTATTGTATTGTGAGAGTATCGTGGAGATTTTTTAGAGGTAGCTATGACTAGGACTAGCAGAATGTTTAAGAATCTCTACAACATTATTTTTTGTTTATGCGAAACCTGATACACCTGTCCAATATGTTTGTGTAAAGAATCTATGTACAAAATTATAAAAACGTATCATAAAA
Source organism: Agrotis segetum (assembly GCA_036375495.1). Classification (NCBI taxonomy): domain Eukaryota; kingdom Metazoa; phylum Arthropoda; class Insecta; order Lepidoptera; family Noctuidae; genus Agrotis; species Agrotis segetum. The sequence goes on from JAQSVV010000003.1 coordinate 809,895, forward strand.
TATCACAAAGTTATTTATAAGCTTTTATATTACCTGGTTTTCCGTTCAAAAACATGCTCATTTCGCACGATACACCCGCTTAAACCGCGTCTCCTGTGTTATACACTCGTGATAATAGTTTCGCAATAGGTACCTAACCGTACGGTGATTGTATTGTAATTAGCTCGTAATAAAATATAATTAAAATATTTTTGAAAAAAATATATAACATGGTGTAAAAATTATTGGAATCGAATCAGTTACTGATTCTGAACAAACTATATTCAGCTTTCGCATATACTAAAAATAATGTTGTATAATGGAACTTTCTTTTGCCATTACAATAATTTAGGTTGAGCTGTGACTAGGAGAATGTTTAAGACCGACACACGACTGACCTTATTTTTGCCAGCAATTTATAATAATTAGACTATTTATTCGGGTCGTATTCTGATCGGTATATTTTAAGTGTGATTCGAAACACACATGGCGCCATTTTATAATCACAAGAATGTTATTATTATTTTTCTCGGAACAGTACTTTTTATTCGGTTGAAAGGTACCCTAAATCCAATACACCTTTATGTACCCTTACGTAAAACAGGAAAATCGTTTCAGTGGTTGAAGGTTGAACTTGTAACTAACAAACATGCTTACTTTTGTACTTATAGTATTATGAATATAATTAAGATGTTAGAATTAGAATAAAAGACTACATTCAAGATTAAAGTATAAATTGGAACTTCAAACAAAAATACGTTTTTACCTTGGCTTAGAAATACAATGAATGGACCAGTTATTTTTAAAACTGAACTATGATTTCATACAGCTTTATGAATGAGCTAAAAACCTTATCGCTTTCAGGGTCAGTTTCGATCGCAAATAAAAATGTTTCAAGAGTTTCATTCCTAATAATAAACTGAAAACGTACACTTCAGTCCATTGCAAAAATATGTAAGTAAACAGCTAGTTGCTCAATTTATCTAAACAAAAATCTCCAAAAGTAATGTAATTAATTACGTGTTAGATATCCATAAATAATATTATTGCACGTGACTGCTTATCCTAATAAATAAAATCACGTGTCCATCTGTGTTACTCTAATCTTCGAAACTATCAAATCTTTTCTAGTGAATTTTTTGAGTGATTACGGTTGGTTTCAACTTGACTTCAGGACTTCAGGTGGTTGCGATGCGTTGCAGTGTACCGCGAAATGATAACGAATTTTCCGCAGAATTTCAGTTGTGGCGCGGACTCTACCACGAATTTTCCACAAGACTTCAGAAGTTTCCCGGCCTCTATCACGAATTTTCTGCAGGTCTTTAGTCGTTTCGCGGACTCTATCACGAATTTTCCGCAGGACTTCAAACGTTTCGCGGACTCTATCACTAATTTTCCGCAGGACTTCAAACGTTTCGCGGACTCTATCACGAATTTTCCGCAGAATTTCAGTCATGGTGCAGACTCTGCGTCTGACATGATGCTTCAATGTTTTTCATTATGTATGTCTTCATGACGAGCAGTATTAAATGAAAATATTCTATCAATATCTAGGAACTATGCAGTAACCTCTAGTTCTGTTATTAAAACAATAATTATCTTTCAAATACCCTTCATAATCTACGATTAATCTTGAGATAAACCAATCAATCTTGTTCTATTCCTCCTTGTTGTATAATGAAAATGTTTCATCATTCTGTTGCACGTTGTTATTATATTTGTTTTTGTTACATACTAGTTCTGCTCGCAACTTCGTTGATATCATCATCATCATTTCAACTTATTGCAGTCCACTGCTAGACATAGGCCTCTCCCAGGGAGCGCCACAGCGCACGATCTCCTGCTTTTTCCATCCAGCCACTGCCAGCCACCTTCTTTAGGCCATCGGTCCATTTTGCCGTACCATCTTGACGTCGTTAATATAAATATAATTAATTGCACTCAGGAATAATGCAGTTTTCTACTAGAAATTGAATTGCATCGTTAGTGCCGGATATTACCCAGCTGTTGCTGTTGCCCTAGACTTTGTCAGCATGGTGTTTAACCATTCTACTCTTCGGGTTGGATTTCGCAAAATTCCCTTTTAGATAGCATCTACGTCCTAAAAAGAATTCCTATGCACGAAACTGTTGTTTCTGAAAGGACATTGTAAAAAAAAAGGCCTATGAACCAACACGCTTGAAACATTTACTATAATTACTAGTTCTTTTAATAATGTACATTACATGTATTTCATTAAACGGACACTTTTTATTTTAGAAAACATTTTAAAAAGTATTCAATTGTGTCCAAAGAGTAAATACATCTGCCTGTTGGATCTTAGGCGAGCTATGTATGGACGACGAGCATATTATGTCCTTTGGTGATGAGTAACCGAGTGAGTGATCTTTCCCTTTTATACTTATATAGTTTCATTATTGAAATTAGTCCTACATTCAAATAAATAACTTGATTATTCTTATAAAAGTCAAGAGAAAAATACCTTCCAAATAGTCAAGCCTCCAACACATTAAGATCAATAAAAATGTCCTACTTTCATCCCACACCATGTCTAAGCCCCTTTAACTTAAATCCCCATAAACTAGGTTAGAAGACTGGCTCCATCGTGGCTAGACGTAATCCCACCACTACTGTAAATGCTAAAGTTCAAATGTTCCTTACGTAATGGATTCTAGGAATATGTGGGCGGCATAGGGGTGTGTTTTTCCCTGAAATCTAGATCTATGTAGGTTCACAGAATAAAATTCTAGTAAATTCTGGAGCGTGGTTTAATCATCACATGAGTCTTCCCACGCTGCATGGAGCGGGAGGGATTGTCAGACTCATTCTGATTAAAATCCATGGTGTCCCTTCAATAGCCCTTTATGTTCTAGGGTCACCGTTACCTGTCTAGACATATCCGCGATCAAATGGTTTACCATTTGATCGCGGAAATGTCCCTGACTTACAAGTTGCATCGTGGGTTCGAACCTATCCATCAGGTGTATTTAGTACTGTTCCGTGTATTAATTCTTTACCAGCATTGCTCTAAAATATGGTGAAAAAATCATCGTGAGGAAACAGGCATGTCTTTTTTGTTCTGTAAAGTCATTAAATTTGTCCTCTCGTCCTTTATGATCAGATTCTCATTGTCTAAATGAAAACCATTCTGATCCTTCAGTTACCATTTGCATTCTAGAGCCGCGGTACCCTGTTTACCAGACACTACCTAATAATTATAGAAACTTTTTAACCTGGCACAAATCATACCTACTTCTCAATAAAATTAAGTCAACAAGATGACTCCAAAGATAATAGACTATTTTGATATCTAGGCCAGGCCGCATCGGTTCAAGGACCCATTCCGTCTGGCTAGAAATTTCTATACGCCAATTTGAAGGTCAAAGGTCAATTAATTGAATACAGAGGTGGGGACGAAGATCGGTAGACAGTATCTTTCTTTGAACTCGGTTTTACGAAAATTGAGTTTCTAACGACAAAGAAAATGAAAAATAACGGTTTATTATATTCGTATCTATGTGTAAGAAATTGGTAATAAAAAACGTAACGGCAGAAAAAAATTGGAAGGTGATTTTATTTAAAAGGAATTTAGGATGTCGAATATCCTAAAGTCCTTTTCCCAACAAGCGATTAATTTCCATAAAAATCTGACAACGGTAGTCAGAATTCTGACAAATTGATTTATTATAATTCCAATTCTTTTTCTAATTTGTACTTACAGTAGAGCGTCGATTATCCGAACTAATTGGGGGACATGGGTGTTCATAAAACCGGTTTTTTCGGATAATCGAACTACCTATATGTTTTTTCTTTGAGATGGGTTTGCTCTTGACTCAAGTCGCTGATGGTAGAAGGGAGCCGAAGTAAAGTCTTTATAAGACCGACAATCATGCAACCTTGCGGCAATGATTCAGGCAGTGATGCTTAGCATCAGTGGCGGATTAACGTATAAGCATTACTGTTCTCCAGGGGCCTCCATCCTCTGCTGACGTTTCATTTTTACTTAATTTTTTTGAGATTCATCTACATTTTCGGAATTACAAGGCGAAAGCGGTCCGGGATTGACCCTTCTTACACCACCGCAGGGTCCTGCGGCTGCACATCCTTTCTACCTTCCCAATTTAAGCAATAAAGGACCTACACAGGCTCTGTGCTTAGGGCCTCAGAAACTCTTAATCCGCCACTGCTTAGCATCCACCAGTTTTACATAAACTTTTATATAAAGGAAAATAGTTATTAATCAAAAAGAGTGCAGACAGCACCTCAAACTCAATTGTAGGTATTACTCAAAACTAGTTTCAAACAATCAAATAAATGCCTTGAATCTAGTTTTAAGTAAGGCTTGAGTATTGAGTGACGTTCTGTAATACTGGTCATAGTATCGGGCGTCGGGCGGGCCTAGCAGTTCGGATAAGCGGTCGTTCGGTTAACCGACGTTCGGATAATCGACGCTCCACTGTATTTATTTTAATTCTACAAAAACATAAAACTCAATTATGTTTTTAACTACGTAAATTGATGTTCGCTCATAAGACAGAATGATGTTATCAAAGTGCGTTGACTCCAAGACGAGGAAAATTAAGTACTTAGTATGCTAAAGAGGAGGAAAACTGGTCTTTATATCCTTTTGAGGACATCATTTTGACGTGACAATGAGTTTCACTCGTGTTTTGGTTATATTTACCTTAAATGGGAGGCCATTTTGTATTCTTAGTTTCAGGATTATGATGAAAAATTGGTGTTTTGAAATAGTGTTGTTTCTTGTCATTGTAGATTCTGATTTGGTGCAGCAGTTGACAGTGAGGGAATTGAAAAAAACACGAGTAAGATGAGAACAAAGCATGAATAAATTACGTAAAATGCTGAAAGATATTTGACGGGTTTGTATTGTTAACTGATGTAGGTAGGAAAACAACAAAATGGTATAAACTTAAGCTTATTATCATTGTAAGAAAACGAAGGATCTCGATGCAAGAGTAGATCTTTGTTAATTCTACTTAGACCTAAGTATCCTCAGGTTGTTCTAAGACTGTGTCATAAACTTACTGCTGCATTTTCACATTCTTACCCCAAGATGCACTCAACATCTAAAAAACGTCCTCGAAAAATGAGCGCATCGTTCTAAATTGTGCGCTCATTTCAAATAGTCTCGCGTCGCTCGCATCTGGTATTTTTTTTTTGTGACATATTTATCAGTCTACTTATTTAGCACAATTACAAAAACATGACAAATGAAATCCAATCAAAGCATTTATTTCAAGTAGGCCATTTACAGGTACTTTTGAATTGTCAATGACAACATTAATATAATTAATCACAAACAAAATTATGGTGCTACAGTCCCAGTTACAAGACATAATAACTGTGAAAGTACCGGAGAAGCCCATGCCACGGAGTAGATCTCTATGGAGGAGAACGGACAAGAAACTCCATGGATACTATTTTTAGATCGCCAAAAATTATTACAAAATCTTTGTTACATCATTAATTTTGAGATGGTACTAATAATAGTAGGGGAGCCGAGGATGCTAAATTTGCAGTTACTCGAGCGTCATGGAGACCTATTGGATTTGAAAGATTATGTTCTAAAAAGAAAAAAAGTTTCTGACAAGTTTTCTATTTTAGTGAGGGGGAGAGCTTGTAAAGAGCTTTGAAACTGTAAAAAAAAACAGTTATACAAAAGTACTCGAGCGCGTCAGATATTTATAGTGTAAACGCGCTTTACATTTCTGATAACCAATACATATTAATCTGACGATTAACTCGAGGGGGCTGTCCGTGGCAAGCGGTTGAAAATCCAAAAAAAAAATAAGTTACTCGAGCGCGTCAGATATTCAAAGTGTATGTAAAGTAAACCCTAAAAAGTGTCGTATTAAAATGTCTGACGATTTGGATGTGGCGCAAAGTAATAATTCATATTTCTATCTGTAAAAAAAAACGTAATCTCAAGATACTCGAGCGCGTCAGATTTTTATGCAGGAGGTTCAAATTGATATCATAGTCCTCCTGAATAATAATCTGACAATTATACGGAGGGATATCGCTATTCTGAGCATCTTAAAATAAATTTATAAAGAAGATAACTGCATTCACGCATAAAAAAAGTATAAAATTAAATTAAATGTAGTAATTACAAATAGAAACTCGTCTACATCATTAAAATCCTATCAAAAACATAAATGTCAAATGAGAGCCAAGTTCAATTATGATATATGCCTTGGTTTACGACTTCACGGACAAAATAAGTGAAATCTAAATAGGTGCCAAGTTCAGTGGTCAGAGGGCCAAAGCCTGCCAGGGTCACGGGACTTATTCCATCACCGTGACCCCGGAACATAAAGGGCTATTGAAGGACACCGTTGATTTTAGTCAGTACGAGTCTGACAGTAAGGGGTGGGAGGACTCATTTGATGATTTTACCACGTTAAAAAAAAAACAAAAAAGTTAAGTGGTCAGTCCTGAAGTTTATTTATACATATCATATAAAAATCAATGGCACTTTTCGTTGTAATTTTATAACTCAAGAAAGGGCTCACCTATCCAAACCAAATATTTAACTTTGTTCAGACTATTTAGTAGTTGGTTTATGTGAAGTTTGCACAAAATCAGTAGAGCGGTTCTTCATTTATCACATTTTTTTGTAACAAATTAATTCAATAAAAGGCGGATCATTTTGTTAATGGGATTTTTGCTGTCAAAGTACCGAAGCACCTAACGGGCTGAAATGAAGATGTAAATAAAAATTAAATAAAATATGCACAAAGTTAATAAGTTTCTCTTAGATTTTTCCGCGAACATTCAGGAAACTGATAGGACGGTAATTCATGGACTCGGACTTGGGCTTGCCTGACTGATGACCAATAACAATGGCCTCTTTCCATGCCTGGCATGCCATATTATTGCTCGGAACGCCACATACATTAAATCACGACCGATAGTAGCGAACTAACTGGTACTTCACCTTTTCTTCACGATTCTACCGACTTCGCCCCATGGAAAACGTCAGATTATTAGTGAGTATAATTTTTACAGTGTAACCTTCAATAAAAAAAAAAAATGAAACGCGCTCGAGTATTTCAAAATGACGTTTTTTTTTTACAACTTCAGTACTCGCTCATTTCCTAATGCCACGCTCAAATTGTCAGATTATTGAAATATACACTCTTCTGAACGTAATTAATCTACCTTTTCTTAATCTGACGCGCTCGAGTATTTCTGCGGATCAATTTTTTTTTACTAATCTGACGGGTTCTCCCAGACAAACCCCACCAGATAAAGGGTTGATATTTGGTACAGGTACATTAAAGGGTGCAAGGATTCTCCCTTATAATAATCTGACGCGCTGGAGTAACAGCAAAAATCCCTTCCTGGGCTCCCCAACTATAAGTGAGAACGATGTAGTAAGTTAAAAGTGTCCATGGTGAAATTTAGACTCATTCGCCATAATTTCGCAACAACATTCTAGCTCCTATTGTTTTTAAGGGTAAACGGCCCATGTAACCCGCGCAAGTGCCTCAACATGCACAAGCTACATGCGCCGTGTACACGCACCCTGCGGGTAGCTTGATCAAGTAGCTTGCGCATGTTACTCGCGCGGGAAAACCGCAAACCCGCATCTTTACTTGCGCGGGCTACATGCGCCGTGTACAAGTACCCCGCGGGTAACTTGATCAAGTAGTTGCGCATGTTACTCGCGCGGGTAAACCGCAAACCTGCATCTTTACTTGCACGGGTTACATGCGCCGCGCCGTGTACAAGTACCCTAACTAACAACGAAAACTCCAAGATGTCTGCCGTCGATGTTCTCAAAACATTTCATTACGCGTCTGTCTGTCTGTCACTGCAATTATCTCTGGAACAATGGGAGTCTCTTCATTGTGATAGCTCTTTGTCTGGACGTCTGTTTAGATAAGATGAGAGTTGTAATTGAAATCTGTCTCCTGTGGCTGTGAGTCTGTCTGTCTGTTTTTGAGCATGTCTGTTGCGATGTCCTAATTTAGCTATTTCTATTTATTGTGTTTGTTAGTCAGGAAGATAAAGAGGTTGTTTATTTGTGTTCATTTTGTTGATAATAACGTTTCTGATATTAATTTGGTTTCGTTTCAAAAACTTGACCAAAATCCACCGAGTTCCTTCAATTGGCCTTAACGTTTCAGGTTCACGGTTACCCGGTAAAACAGTCCCACGACTATTACATGCATATAGGATATTTTTTGACTTACAAGCCTGCGAATCTTCGGTCATAACTTAGTAATTAATCCCCGAGAACTAGCAACGACAAAATAAAATGTAATGTCCCCACTATATGGACTGTTTCCTTTCAGAGCGAGAGAAATAACCTCTATTTAGGTGAAAATAGGTAAAACACAAAGACATTAAACTATATACGAGCAATAGACGGGACATCACGAAGGAATTTGTGATCCAAAAAAAAACTGACGCATGGCATCAACTATTTTGTATGTCAATTTACCCAATGCCCGCTCTATAGTTTCTTTTAAATCTCTTTGGTAAAACATTACAATAACAAAATAAAAGTTATAATAATAAAGAGGATAATTTACCAGTTTCCTCTTGATGTCATCACGATGTCACACTATGACATTTATTGGACTTTGAATCGATGAAAAATCGTGTACGTAGCTCATTTGCAAAACACGTCATACGTCATTTCGGAGGCATGGCTACGTGTTCAGAAGCTATAAGCCCCTTCGTACATGGGCGACACAAGTCTCAGATAATTATTGTTTAGGGGGGAAACCTTCAAAAGGCTACCGGTCTTTGGGGAAAAGACCGGGGAGTGTGGGATTTATACCTCACTAAAGCCACCCCGGTGGTCACCATCAACACATGGGAGGGGGCCCCGTTTCCTCTTAAAAGACCTGACCGTGGCCCCCTCTGTGCAACGCCTGTTAGGGCACATCCCTAGGGGTTAGGGCACATCCCTAGGGAAGTCTCAGATACCTACCTTTTTTATTTGGGACAAAACCCACGACACTATTCCCAAACCACTGCAACTCCTGAAAGCCAGAATCAACAGTGGCAACCACCAGAAAAAAGCCGAGAAATGAAGCTCGACGTTTCCCGGAGAATGAATTTACCTGTCTTGGATCCTGCAACGAACTACGAAAACGACGACAAGAGACTATGAAAACTAAATCCAGGTCAAAACTACAGTACATTTCAGTCCAGTTGCATTTTTATTTACCCCGTTGCGTCGGTCGTGAGTCATATATTTACACCATTCCCATTAAAGGATTTCACAGTTTTGCGTGAACATTGTGACTCAGTATAGTTACCGTATTGTCCTACTTTTGGAAAAACAAACAGTCCTATTTGCGTTTTGTTTTTGTTTTCTATGTAGGACATGAGACAATGATTGTATGCTTTGATAAAAATCTAATCAGTGCGTTGGTGAGATGACTCGTAAAAGGATCTTGAAAAACATTCTAGAATGTGCCTTTGTTCTTTGAGTCGCTGGACCGGCGATAAAGGTAACCGTGACCTTGGAAATCAAAGGGCTAAAGGTTGGATTTATAATATAATTAGTAAGAGTCTGACAGGCCCATACGTAGTTTCCACACGTCGGGGAACTGTTTGGAAACTATTACGTAACTATGTTCTTACTCCTGCATTTTTTTTCTGTTTTACGAGTATTTTGTTGTAGGATCCAAGACATCCAAGATAGCTACATTCATTACTCAGTGCTTTTCTGGTGGTCGCCACAGTTGATTCTGACTTTCAGGAATTGCAGAGTTTTGGAAATAGTGCGGTGGGTATGTCCCAATAAAAAAAACCCCTGGCTGTTGCCAAAAGTAAAATTTCTTTTCTCGACTTGAAAATTAAATCCAGGATTTCGTATTTAACAGTAAAATACTTAAACAATTATGTAGTTTCAGTTTCTGAAACAGTTTGGACATAAAAACCAATGTTACAGCCTTATTTGACTATGTCAAAACGTGACCGTATTTTAATTGAATGAATGAACTCTTTATTTCTTCTTCAATAAAATACAAAAAAATAGATACATAGCCCCACAAAACTGCTTACGCAGTTTAACTGTGAGATCAGTGAGTCTCTGTTACAATAATATAATCACATTAAAAAGATTATAGCAATAAGATTATACCAACATTTTTATAATGTATCCAATAAATGTCTCTTTAGCAGGCGTGCTTGTTTATTGTCTTGTTGTCTGATGACAGCAGGCAAAGTATTTAGTAGATAGGGAATGCGTTTTCTTAATGTTCTATCACCATAGTAGTTGCAAACCCTAGGTACATCATATTTACCTGCTATCATCGACCTGGTTGTATACCCACAATAAACCAATGAGTTACTGTCTCGACTGTCATGGCTATTGACTAATTGGATGTATTTATGTTTAAGGCTAACTGGTAGAATTTTACAGATTTTCTATAACTTATAATAGTCTCCTTTACAACTGTTTTTGGTTTTCTTGTTTACTAATAATTTTAAAAATCTAGTTTATAGTTACACAGTCGGGTAAAAAGGAAATCAAAAGTATCAAAACTAATTATCCATATTTATTATTAATTTATTGATAATAATATTATGATAAGGGCATGATTACCAGCTGATGCCAAATCTTTCTAAAATAAAACTATAAAAAGGAAACTGCGCACTTGTTAACATAAAAACAATTGAATGGTTTTTTTGTTTTCTTTTGTGGCCAGGTCAAATAAATGGCCAAGTATTATAATGCTCTACAAAAAGGTTAAACACAACATTGTGTACTAGATTTTTTATTTGGTCTCATAACGCATTCCTGCCCGAGTTCTTTTAACTGTATTTTTAACTGTTCTTTATGTAGTTACTCTAGAAAAAACGATCAAATCAACGTAACACATTTCAATAGATGTTTTTTTTTGTTATATTGCCGTTTCATGTTATTTTATCGCTTTTGTATTTTGCAGTAAAAACAGGAAAATAAAATATTATGCCTACAGGAAAGATAGCGTAGTAATTAAGTTTGCCTTTCCGTTTGTGGTTTTTTGTTGCGTGTCACTCTAAAGTAATGGCGTTGTTGAAGTAATAGGTAGACTAAACGTTTGATTCTTGACCACTCCCTTTTTTTGGGGTGGATTATCACCAAGTCAGTCCTCTAGATCTAGGAGCGAAAGTCTGCCGCACTACCTACTCTAATATCTACAGAGAAGATTTTTGATAAATTATGGAAGCAGGCGTTACGTTGCGGAAATCCATGACATTAAATGTTATGAAAAATATCTACCAGTCTTGTTGCAGGATGCAATCCCGCCCTATGCAATCATGCATATGCACATGCAGCAGTTTAGATAGTTTCGTGGCCCTTGACCGCCTCCGTTCCAATAATTTTTGAGACCCTCAATGTCAATCTTTCTGATCTAATCTAAATAAGGAACATTAGTTGCGTTATTTGTCAGTAGAAAGCACTTGTTAAAGATAGACGGAATTTCCATTCAAATTCTTCGGATTGTTATTTAAATTAGCTACTCAATTGGTAAGCTTATGGTGTCAACGCGTGATGGTACAAACATGCCTAAAACTAATCTCTCGAGACTTGAAATTCGAGGTTAAGACCCGTTTTTAAATAAATTTTGTGACTCAAGATAACTATGATTCAGCCTCCGACCTTGCAGGTCTGGTAAGTGTCGTAGACACGTCTGGGTACTGCCCCTGGTTGTTACGTCAGTCTGGCTAGTGGATTGAGGTTCAATGGCCAGTTGAAAGAGATTTAAAAAAAGCTAGCTTGACTCATAAGTTGGGGAATCTCAAGTAAGTTACGAGATCGCGGGGGTCTTATGAGGTAGCCGTGACTTTGGAAAGAGGGGTTTTGAAGGACATCGTGGATTTATCAGTTCACGTCTGACAGTATGGGGACTCATTTGATGATATCTACTATATAAAAATAGGTCGGGTTTTCCTTCCTGACGATATAACTCCAGAACGCACGAACCGATTTCCACGGTTTTGCATTCGTTGGAAAGGTTATGGGTCCGTGAGGTTTATAACACCATCTGGTGGCGAAACGGAGTTCGCCGGGTTTTCTAGTTACATATAAAAAAAAGTAATTTTCGAGATTTAGATCAAGGCAGCAATTAAATTGAGGCATTTTGGTGTGTTATTAAAAGTTCTTGACTTATTCTGATCTTTACATGATAAATATAAAACAAAGTCGCATAGTCTGTCTGCACGGATAACATCTGAACGATTGCACCAAATCGAATATATTTTTGTTACGTTTGTACTTGTGTAAGAAAATTCTGGGAAAATCCATCGTGTAGGTAATTAAATTGAACTCGTACGAAGTTGAGGAGTGCAGTTAGACAATTACAATATACAAATCTACGTGGTGCATTACAATATAGGTAATTCATTCTCTGTTAGAGGGAGTGGACTGTAATCCACCACATGGACCCAGTGCAGATTGGTAGATGCCACCTATCTTCGAATTTATGGCTCTAGGACATGCTGATAATCATATTCATACATCTTAACACGAGACCATGCAAGTTAAATGTCCAATTTTTATTTAAGACGGTATTCCCACTAGGCTTGGGTAAAACCACGCTCGGAAAATCATTTTGTGATAACTACTTATAGACAGATTGTTAAATCAGGTGCATATTAAATACATGTTTGTGTTTTGTTTCCTAGGATTGTTATTTTTCCTTAGATAAATACTTAATTAGTCTAACAATATGGTGGAGGTATCTACTAGGCTAGTATTTATCGCTGAGTTTCCTTATAGCATTTGTATACTCGAAGGGCATGGTATAGACATTGGCATTGCCATAGGGAAGGGTTTTTTATATTCCTTTATTTTGGTACTGTTTTTCAATAGATAGATCTAATCATGTAACGCGAGTTTTTGTGAAAAAAAATAGAGAGTCGTTGATAAATTGGTCGCAAGTACGACTGCTGAGTGAGAGGTCCTGGGTTCGGAATCCAGTTCGAGCAGCGTTGTTGTGTATTTCAATCAAAAATTTCTCAGTAGCAAACAAGGAGTTTAAAAGACATTGCCCAAATCAGGCCCACAGTGAACAGTGAACTAGAGAAAAAACACTACATGCATTAATTTAGCCATAAAAAAATAGGTATTTGTGTGTCTTCAAAGAACCGCCACTAAAATCTACAATAATTCGTTAAAAAAAGTAAATCAATTGAAAAAAACGGAAGTTTTCTTGATTTCAACGCTGGTAAAATATTGCCAGCATCTAATCACATTTCAAGTATTTTCATTAATTAATCGATTAGAATCGATTATACAAAAATACAATAACCTCACCGGCATACCCATTTGGCTTTTCTTGTATTGTAATAAAAACGAACTAAAATAAAACATGAATATACAAACCAATGACTATGCTCGTAAAAAAAGAATTCAAATATTAATCAAAAATCAGTCATTTAAAAAGGAATCGATACATCGGTTCAATGTTTTTATTTTTTTGTGATAGTGACAACACTCATTTTTAATTCTGTCATTATTACTGACTGACACTGTCATGTTGCGCTCAATGTGAATGTGTTTTGATTTTTCTTCAATTTCTTTTACTGCGACCTGGCTTTGTTATAAGGACTTGTTTCGGATTTTGCATACCGATTTATAACGTTTTCTACAATGACTGAAGAACATTGTGTGAATTGTGGTTTTAACCTAACCGAATTTCAAAATCATAGGTTCCTTAAAACCCGAAGAAAATCATACATACAGCAGTTGGTTGTACCACGGCAGGTAAATATACTAATCATAAAATGATTTTGCTATTGCCTATGCCATCATCCAATTATTTACCGATAATTATCATATTGTTTCAGGTATTAAGAGACAATCTTGTTTGCCACAACCGCTGGTTGGCAGTAACCCAAGCCTTGTTCTACAACAACACCTGGAAGGATCTGTACGTCAAAGCAGCTGCATTAATAATTGTAGACGTTCTGTTAGACGGCGGATAAGAAGTCACCTATTAAGAACAGATAAAGATAGTTGAAGTCTCATTAAAAATGTCAATATTAAATGGATTGATTGATTGTTTTTTAAACCCTACTACCTATAGTACCTATAATATTTATATAAATATATACTAGAAACTCTCCCCTACTATCATTATCAATAATCAAGTATTAAAAAAAGAAAACTTCTTGTATCTCACAGTTCCACACTTTTGCACATAGAAAATTAACCTCAAAACATTGCCTTTTTTTAACATTTCTAAAATAGTGGCGTCACTTTGAATATGTTTTTCAGATATCCTATATTATTAAGCAGGGCCCCCGCTACCATATGTGCAATGTGTGCAATGCACACGGGCGCCATCCTTTAGGGGGCGCCAAAACCAAGGGCCCAGATTTTTTAAAAAAAAAAACAAAAATATTTTTTAAAGAAAAGTTGAGAACCTAACTAGGATTACTTTTAAGTACCTATTAAATACTTCAAATATATTATCTGATCTCACTAATTTTAGATTATAACTTGAATTCCGGAAACGTTAAACTTTTAGACCTCACTGCGTTATTCTAGGAAGAATTGCTTTGTACTATTCCAAAAAGCTAAAAAATTTCGCGCTCGCTTCGCTCGCGCTACATTTAATGTTGACATTCGCTTTTCATGACCTCGCTTTTGATAGCAATAGCAAATGCTTCATAAGTTAGTTAATTAGTGGTGGGTATTGGTCTACAAAAAATGAAATTTGTCTTCTCTTAGGGTGCGTCCACATCTGGCGAATGCGCCGCAAATGCGCAGCTCTCACGCCGTTTCCGAGCTGCGCGCGAGCCGCGCGCGCGCATTCTCGGCAATGAGAATGAGAATTTAGCATGCCAAAAGGCGGGCGAGAAGCGCGCGCGCGGCACGCGATCTGCACGCGTGCAGCTTGCAAACGGCGCGCGAGCTGCGCATTTGCGGCGCATTCGCCAGATGTGGACGCACCCTAAGATGGTACGGAACTCTGGGTGTGAAGTTTGACTAGCACTTGATGGTTTTTTTTTTTTGTTTAAGTTCCGAAGCGCAAGCTTGTACCCAGGGCGTTGAATTTTAAAACACGCCACTGACCGATCTACCATAAAAAAAATATAGTTCAAAATGCCTTAAGGGGCGCCAAAATCCTTTTTTGCACACGGGCGCCAGTAGACCTTACGGGGGCCCTGTTATTAAGATTCTAAAACACTGCATTTTTAGACTAATATTTGATGTCCGTCTGGGCCTGGGTCACTATGGAGGCTGAACATTCCCCTTTGTGCACGATTGATATTATTAAGCCCGCTCCCTATTACATCGGAATCCGATTGATATTATTAAGCTCGCTCCCTATTACATCGGAATTATTTTAAAACTGATGTTTTTGTTTGGTTGAACGTTCTTATCTCAGGAACAAATTGAAAAATTATTTATGTTTTAGATAGTCCATTTATCGATGAAAGACTACGAAATAAAGGAGCCAAGCAGCGGAGTGAAACCGTTGAAAAAGCCTTTTCTTATGTTTTTCTCATTTCTAGAAATCAAAGATCCTTCCACACGATTGACTGGCCTGTTGGTCTAGTGGTTAGTGACCCTGACTGCTATGCCGGAGGTCGTGGGTTCGATTCCCACCCAGGACAAATGTTTGTGTGATGAGCACGATCATTTGTTCTGTGTCTGGGTATTATTTATCTATAATATGTATGTATTTAGAAATTTGTAAGTATGTTTATCAGTTGTCTAGTACCCATAACACAAGCTCTGCTTAGCTTGGGACTATATGGCGTTGTGCGATAGTTGTGGAATATTATTATTAAAAATGATATCTGACAGTTTAAGGAACTAAATAACAGTTTAGTACTTGAAACAAATGTAAAATATTCCACCACGATTCATAAACGTAAGAACACAGTAAGTACTAATTTAACATGTTTATCAACGGAAGATTTTCCCCCTCGCGACCTTACAATTTAGACATCTAGGAATCTTCTAGTCGCCATGCTGCCGTGTAAATATGTGTTTATTACTCTAGATGAGTTGGCAAAAAGGGGGAAAACAATATAGGTACCAGTGTATGTAGTGTTTATGTGTATTTCTGTGTATATACTTGAAGCTAGTTATGTCATACCTACACTGGACAGCAAATAAACCGAGCCACCCGCTACCTAGGCACTAATTCGATTTTCTCAAAAACTAAAAAACCTACAAGTATCAAAGTTGTACCTACAGAAAGTGCGTTTCATGGTGATTGAAATGAAAGGAAATTTATTGGGTTTAATCAACATTTCAGTGTTTATTAAGGATTTTACAAAGAAGAGTCGTTTTTAAGAGCCGTGCATTATTATGCATCAATTGCATATCCTGTCCTATATATCCTGCGTAAGGTACCACATGCTCTGCGAGGATTTCAGTAATGTAGCGATGAGAAGTCAATCCACGTGTACGGCCCGTTGGTTCGATGAAACTAACACTGTATGTGCTGTTAACGAGATGCCGCCCCAGACCATTACAGATCCTCCTCCTTAAGCAACAGTTTCCTCGATGCAACCTGAGAATAACGTTCTCCAGGACGACGATATACTCTCTGACGTCGATCACTTCCATGTAGACTCACCCTGGTCTCATCAGTGAAGAGAAAATTACTCCACTGCTCTTATGTCCAATCCCTATGCTCTCGAGCAAATTCACGTCGTGCTCGACGGTGTGCTACCGTTAATGCTGGGCCTGTTACAGCTCTTTTTGGTGTCAGGTTCCATTCAGAAAGTCTCCTTCTGACTTTACCTGAACTTATGACCACTTGGCGTTCGTCACGCAGACTTTGTTGGACTTAAATTGCGATAAGGTGGCGATTTCGCAGAACAGTAAGGTGGATATAACGATCATCTGCTGCTGATGTAGCCCTAGGTCTGCCCGTACCTGGACGGCGATTGAATGCTCCAGTCTCTAGGTATCGTCTGTAAACTCGTTGCACCGAAGATCTGCAGATTCGAAGCTTTCGAGCGACTTTACGTTGCGCAATGCCTGCTTAGATTAATGCTACAGCTTGAGCTGCTTCCTGAGGTGTTGTATCCATTATATTATTAATCGAAAAAAGTAGCAAAAACACACGCGTCTGAGCAAACGATGGACAAAAACTAAAGAAATGATACAAAATATCCGACTGGGTCATTGTAGAGAAAACGAACGCTAATTTCAATTTCAAACTCTGGCGAAAACAGAGCAAATCATTAGCATTGTGTTTGTTGCTTGATTACAATGTGAGTTGACGGTACTTTCAAATTAATTTGTAGTCATTTTAATCACCATGAAACGCACTTTTTTTAAGTATAACTTTGATAACTTTGTAAGTTTTATACTTTTAGAGAAAATCGAATCAGAGTTCCTAGGTAGCGGGTGGCTCGGTTTATTTGCTGACCAGTGTATGTGTTGTGAGGAGATAATTTGTTTCCTGTGCCCTGTTTAATTAAAATGTGTGGAATTGTTTTTTTTTTTGATAGATTTGTTTTTATTTTTTTATGTATGATTTTAAATTGAAAGATAATAAAGTTAACCAACTGAAAAAGTTCAAATATTACAAAATGCAAAATATTTATTGACAAAAGGGACTACGTCGGAACTAAAATTAAATATTTTTAATAAAAAATATAAAGAGAATGGGCGAGTGTATTTATTTTTGTCTGATATGTGAAAATGGTAAATTTTGTAAAAAAATTTGAAACTGTGTGTTGTCTGTTGCTAAAACTGAAATTGACTCGTTAAACCGAGAAGGTTAAAGTACGCAAATTTTCCAAAATGGATTAAATTCGTCGGCATAAAACCTGTTGTTGAAGTTTTTACATAAAGTTCAATGTCCTTCAGTACTGATGATAAAAGCCACAATTTATAAAATTGATTTTGATCGCGACAGAAACTTCACGAAAGTCACGGTTAATTCAATTGAACCCTTTTTGAACCTATAAAAGATGGAGAGATAAGTGGAACAATTTCCAACATGCAAAACATTGCCAACTTTTAAATAAAAATACTTACGTAAAAATATCTTTTAGTTACATATTTGAAATATTTTCTAGTTACTAGTTCGATTTCTGCGTTTTCCTTATGTGGGTATAATGTCATGACAATCAGTTTGGTAAAAGTAGTTATAGTTAAAGTTTTCACATGATTATATAGCCAAAGAAAATGATTAAATGTAGATATAATTTAGTGTAACTTAAAGAACCTAATGTACCTATGTATGTACCTTTATAAATGTACTGATAATTGTGTCTAATTTTGTATCATAAGTAAAAAAAAAACAAGTTTTATGAAGGAACCGGTTTAAAAAAACAGTTCGTCCAAAACCCGACACACTTTTACGTATCCCAAGATCCTAAACATCCCCTTTTCTCAAACGAAATATACATTCGCACATCTACCTTTCTGCCATCGTAAATTTTTGAACCCCTCACATCAACTAAACTTAGGGGAGGCTGGGCTCCTTTAGCACACTCTGGGGTGCGGCATACCCCAGCGTTTTATTGGCACCATTTTCCCCAAATGGCGCTAGGCTGGTTACACGCAAGCGAATCAATATTAGATGTGTGAGGAGAGTTTGGGCGGTCATTAAAATGTCTGGAGTAAGGATAGGCATGGCAACTCATGTAGATATGGCCTTATCTTAGTTTTTATTACGGTTTGGGATTATTTGGTAGAAAACCCTTTGTTATAGGAAAACAACTAGGTATTTATTCCTACAATAATAATCTTTTTTTAAAGGACATGATATAATGTTAATTTAAGAAAAAAAAGTACATAAAAATAATAAAAATGAAAAATCTGGTGTGCCTTTTTTAAACGAAATAGCGTATTATAAATAACATCAGTATGTTTGTAATATTACTCAGCTTTTTCCTTTAAAGTTTTTTTTTTTGTCGAAAGTAATTAATGGTTAAGGGGAAGGAAAAAGACATACTCGTATAATTAGTCACAAAAAATAAGTACCTAGTAGCCATAAAAGGACATAGCAGTAAAAATATTTTTAGCTACTTTCCAATACATTTACAGGATAAATATTTAAAACTTTTAAAAATATACACCAAACTACTATTTCCAAAATGAATAAAGACAACAGTTTAAATATACATCATCTTCATCATATACGTATACAATCATCTTCACTTTTTATGAGTACGAGTATAAATAAATTCCTTTATTTAGATTCTGTTCTGAGAATAGTTCTATAAACTAGCATTACTAGGTCACTGGATAATGGAGTATTGAATCCTGGAACTAACAGCATGATGTTCAAAATTAGATACTAGAAAATAGAGCTGTACCGACACTACCGACTAGTCGCCGAATAGTCTCTGGGAAACCGACTATACTAAGGAATACATTATTTGTAATGTGTGGAAAGAGCGCCGACTAGTCAGATTGAGTTATTGTTATGAAACCTATATAGTTTACATTATGTTTTCCTTAATATTACAGTTACTGCATTACAGTTTAATATTACAAAAAAAATCGAGGAAACAGAATAATATTCTGTTTTTAAAAGTTGAATTTTAGATATAGAAACCGAATAATAAATTAAAAATATCTTTGGGTGTGGGTCCATTTTATGTAGAAGAACTTAGCTGTAAATGAAACTAGTAACAGCAACAACGGTTTGATTGATTAAAGTCCTTCGTACACAACGCGTTGCAAGTCTCGGAAACTCTTTGGTTAGTATCCATTGAAGCACGCAACCTCTTTGAATTTTTATTGCTATAGTCGCCACTTTATGTAGTTGCCACGATACCAAACTATAAACTGTGGATAACGTAGTGAGTTACAGACTTATAATAAGTATTATGTCTACCTTCTGTTATGTTTATATTTAGTGTGTAACTGTTTGTTTTCCCAAATTAATAAATAAATAAATACCAAAGGCGTAAGGTATAAGAGATTTGCGCCGCGTTTTGTACGAAGGGGCTTAGCCAACCGAGTAACCGACATGTTTGCAACCAACTAGTCTACCAGTCGGTCAGCCTTATTCAGCGCAACTCTACTAAAAACAGATCAGCAGCTATTTTTGGTCGATTATCTCTGAAATAATCTGAAGATAACAGTGTTACGTTGCGTAAATGAGGTCACGGTATAGTTATCAATTTCACCTAGAGATATTGACCTAGTCTGGTTCCCAGGTCTGCTTCAGAAGCATCTTTTCTTCCTGACTTTTTATAAATTTTGCTCTTGGACCTTGAATATAAAATGCCTATACAACGTGTAATGTTAAATGCGCAAAACCTCTCGTGGGGTAACTCAGCCCATGTTACTGAACAATTTTTGTTCTAAGTCTTTTGGAAATCCGCAATAAAAAAATGGTTTTTCATACAAAATGTGAAATTGAACTTACCTTAAAAATTGACCCATCAGTATATATATTTTTTTGGGGATTTCCCCAAGACTTAGATTTTTTGTTTGTTTAATAACATGGGCTGAGTTACACAGGAGATTTTGCGCATTTAACGTTACACGTTGTATTAAGAAACTCGTTAAAAATATATCTTTATAAAATACTAGCTATTGCCGCGTTTAAGGTGATTGCTTCGATGTAGCCCGCGAAATTCAAATTTTTTTACGTTTTTTGCAATTTGCAGGCCAGTGACATGTTGTAACTTTATAAATATTTGTGTTGCGCAAATAACAAGTATAATTTTAAATATAAAAATTGTCAAAAAATTCGCTCCATCAGCTCTCACATAGAAAAGGTGCATCGTAGTTAGATTTCGGAGATTTTAACATGATGCACCTTTTCTATGTGAGAGCTGATGGAGCGAGTTTTTTTGATATTTTTTATATTTAAAATTATACTTGTTATTTGCGCAACACAAATATTTATAAAGTTTCAACATGTCACTGGCCTGAAAATTGCAAAAAACGTAAAAAAATTTGAATTTCGCGGGCTGGCTTGAGCATCCCCCTTAACTAGAAAATGATCCCACTGGAACATAAAACTGGGAGAAACAATATTCTGTAAGTATGTTATTCGTTTTTAGACTGACATGGTCTTTATGACAAATATTAGGTTTTGAAACGGGGAATTTACCATGTTTATTATTTCCGATAATTCGGCACTGTTGCAGGCGCCATGATCACGGATGAACTGCTGATGAACTGTCTTTTCCAAACAAATAATAAACCTGAGAAATATCCCGTTTTAAACCCTAATATCCTATAATTATGTTATCTCATACTATAATCTATTTTTAAACCAAATTTCATTAAGAACCTTTTAGCCGTTTTGATCGATGGTTGAGGCCATCCAAATATGAAAATTCTCAAATATACTTAAAATAATAATCATTTAAGCTATAAAGTAACCTTCCAACTCGAACAAAAATGTATAAGTACTAGGTCTGTAACAAAATTTTGCAAGTCAGAATCAATGTTTGAATTTTCCACTGAAAATTTTCTTCTCAAACAATTTTACAAGTTCTGTAAATGCGAATTTACGTCACCACAGAAAAAAAAACTAGATTAAATAAACCAAACACTATTCTACACTCAAAACCCAACATTTTCCTAAAGAAAACATAAATTTCCATCAAAAGAAAACTCACTGAATATACACGTTTTGATGAAAACATCTGTGCTAAGAACAAATGTACTGGTTTCAATGTACATTGCATGTCTGTACACTGTATTTGCATTCCAAGGTTACAAAGCCAGTGCAGTGCTGTTTGCAACTGTCCTCACTTCAGGAGCTTCAATCCGATTAACCGGGTCAAGCTCAGGCGCATAATGCCTGCCCATCTCTATTTATATTGTCAGGATAATACCTATATACCTAAGTGTAGCGACATTGTCGCAAATAGTCATTTGTCGGAGCATCGATTTTATTTTACGTGGGAGCATCAAAAAGTGGGTAATGATAAGGTTTTTTATGATAACACAAGAGCAAATGTAATGAGTTTGAAGAAAAATGTTAAGTTAGGATACTAAGAAAGTTTATGGGCATTTCTACGGACACGGTGATTTTTGCTCAATTCCGTGGGCAATTTTTTTTTTCACGTTATGACTAATTGTATATCACCAAAATAAAATGCATATTTTTTTAAACAAAATGGTGCTAATTTGCCAGTAATTGCTCCAGTAGTTTATGAAATAAATTTTGAGTGCCATGGAATTGAGAAATGTGACCACAGAATTTAGAATTACACATATTCTACGTGCTAGCCGTGGCATACCGGCAGAGTAGAATAGTATCCCCCTTTGTACCAGGTGTCGTAAGAGCCGACTAAGGTACCAGAACCGAGTAATGGCGGTATAACCATTCTAACTGACGTAGCTAAAATGGCACAGGACGAGGATGGGCAGCAGCATCCTCGGCGCGAAGCTACGTCTCTGCGATCGCCACCACGCCTGCCCAGCGTGGCGATTATGGGCAAACCCCCCCCTTTAAAAATGAGTGACAGCAGAAAGACCAGGCCCCCAGTTCCCGGCAGCTCCGCTATTCCTGGTTACGGTAGCGACCACGGTAACGGCGGAGCAGGGGGTGCGAAGAATCACCGGCAGACGCCCGGCTACCACCCCAAACGAAAATTGGCCCTGGTAACACACAATATACGCACTTTGAGGGTAGACGAGAAAATTGTTGAGCTGGAAGAGGAACTGAGTAGGTTACTCTGGGATATAGTAGGGTTAGCTGAAGTCCGTAGAGAGGGCGAGGACACGATAATCCTAAAATCAGGTAACCTACTCTACTACCGGGAGGGCGACCATCTGTCTCAAGGTGGTGTCGGCTTTCTCGTTCACAAGTCCCTCGTTAACAACATAATTACCATCGAAAGTGTTTCGAGCAGGGTCGTATACCTAATACTCAGAGTATCCAAGAGATACTCGCTGAAGGTCATTCAGGTGTACGCACCGACCTCGTCACACCCAGATGATGAAGTGGAGACTATGTATGAGGACGTCAGTAGAGCCATACATACGTCCGAAACCCACTTCACTGTTGTAATGGGGGACTTCAACGCAAAGCTGGGCAGTAAAAGCGATGATGAGCTGAAGGTGGGGCCATTTGGATATGGGCAACGGAACCCCCGGGGACAGAGACTGGCTGATTTCCTGGAGAAAGAGGGACTCTTTATGATGAACTCTTTCTTTCAGAAGCCGCCTCACAGGAAATGGACCTGGATAAGTCCCGATGGTTCCACGAGAAATGAGATAGACTTTATCATGACCAACAAGAAACGAATATTCAATGATGTCTCAGTGATTCACAGGATAAAAACCGGAAGCGATCACCGAATGGTCAGAGGCACGTTGAATATTAACGTAAAACTTGAAAGGTCCAATCTGATAAAGTCCACGCTCCGACCTACTCGCGCCTCTATCCAAAACCCCGAAAGCTTTCAACTCGAGTTGTTTAATCGCTTCGACTGCCTGGAAAATTCAGCGTCAGTGGACGAGATCAATAATAGGTTCGTAGAAACTGTCCAAACGGTGGGCTCTAAGTACTTTAGACCCCGTCGTGCAAATAGACCTCAAAAACTCTCCGACCATACTCTAAACCTCATGGCTGAACGACGCTCTTTAAGACTGCAGACTTCCGGTGACGCCGAGTCATACAGGCAGCTCAATAGACAAATTTCTAAATCCTTGCGGCACGATGTACGCCTCTTTAATGCTAACCACATTAAGGAGACGATTGAGCGTAACAAGGGCTCCAAAGTGTTCGCAAGGGATATGTCTATTGGGCAAAGCCAGCTGACAACGTTGAAACGAGAAGACGGTAGTACAGCGTCGACCAAAGCTGAGGTATTGGAGGAGGTCGAAAGGTTCTATGGACAGCTATACGCTTCGGTCACAAAACCTGTTAGCAGCGCGGCCAAAGACCCAAGAGCCAAATTGACCCGACACTATACCGAAGACATCCCGGACATCAGCCTGTACGAGATTAGGATGGCCCTGAATCAGCTAAAAAACAATAAGGCGCCGGGTGAAGACGGAATCACTTCAGAGCTTCTGAAAGCGGGTGGAACACCAGTACTTAAAGTCCTTCAGAAGCTCTTCAACTCCGTCTTGCTCGAGGGTACAACGCCAGAAGCATGGAACAAGAGCGTGGTGGTTCTATTCTTCAAGAAGGGTGACAACACCTTATTGAAGAATTACAGACCCATCTCGCTCTTGAGCCACGTTTATAAGTTGTTTTCGAGGGTCATCACGAACCGTCTCGACCGCAGGTTTGATGACTTCCAGCCTCCCGAACAAGCCGGTTTCCGAAAAGGCTACAGTACCATAGACCACATACATACGCTGCGTCAAGTTATACAGAAGACCGAAGAGTATAACTTGCCCTTGTGTTTAGCGTTTGTGGACTATGAAAAAGCCTTCGATTCGGTGGAGACATGGGCAGTGCTTGAATCTCTCCAACGATGCCGTATTGACTATCGGTACATCGAAGTGCTTAGGTGCTTGTACAATAATGCCACTATGTCGGTCCGAGTACAGGAGCAGAGTTCGAAGGCGATTCCTTTAAAAAGAGGCGTAAGACAGGGAGATGTGATATCTCCGAAACTGTTTACTACCACTTTGGAAAACGCCTTCAAGCTCCTAGAATGGCAAGGACTCGGCATCAATATTAATGGCGAGTACATCACCCACCTTCGATTTGCCGACGATATTGTTGTCATGGCAAAATCGATGGAAGATCTCAGCACGATGCTCGGCGACCTCAATAGAGTTTCCCAACAGGTGGGTCTTAAAATGAATATGGACAAGACAAAAGTAATGTGTAATGGCCATGTTGTGCCCACCCCATTGTCAGTTGGGAACTCTATTCTAGAAGTTGTTGACTCGTATGTCTACCTGGGACAAGCCATCGCGCTAGGTAGGTCCAATTTCAAGAAAGAGGTCAACCGCCGAATCCAACTCGGCTGGGCAGCGTTCGGGAAATTGCGTAAGGTTTTCTCGTCCAAAATACCTCAGTGCCTCAAGTCGAAAGTTTTCGATCAATGTGTGTTACCAGTGATGACCTATGGCGCCGAAACGTGGTCCTTTACTATGGGCCTCATTAGTAAGCTCAGTATATTCCAACGAGCTATGGAGAGGGCTATGCTCGGAGTCTCTCTGCGCGATCGACTCAGAAATGAGGAGATTCGTAGACGAACCAAAGTAACCGACATAGCCCAACGAATCAGCAAGTTGAAATGGCAGTGGGCAGGCCATATAGCTCGCAGAACTGATGGCCGATGGGGCCGTAAGGTTCTCGAATGGAGACCACGCACCGGCAAGCGCAGCGTAGGACGTCCACCCACTAGGTGGGCAGACGATCTTATGAAGGCCACAGGACCACGCTGGATGCAGGCCGCTTACAACCGGTCCTACTGGAAGTCCAAAGGGGAGGCCTATGTTCAGCAGTGGACGTCTTACGGCTGATATGATGATGATGATGATGATATTCTACGTAACCGGGAAAGACAAATTCAATTTAAAAAAAACATTCAGGAACGTATTTTAGCAGTTTTTGGTATTTATATTATGATTCCTTGAGTTATCATGCTTAGTTAACTAACTTTTAGTCTAATCATTAAAAGAGCATTTTTATTAAACTTATATGGTAAAATGTATTTCTATTAAGCATTTTCGTTAAACCTTTAAATTACAAACAAGAGACATGAAGTATATACGTCAAGTGAGTTTTATTTATCAAACCGCAGAAAGTAATAGACATAATCGAAGTTTTCGGGTGTATATTAGTCAGGTCAATTTTTTACTCAAAAATTACTGAATGCATTTTAATGAAACTTTGCAGCAATATAGTTTATACATCAGAATAAAATATAGGCTATCATTATACGATCTTCCGAGGCTGGAGTAGCTATTCGCGGTAGTATTAGCTACAATCAGATCTTGCAATTGCAACGTCGACTCTAGATACTTTAAACCTTTTATACAACATTATAGACACATAATATATGGCGTTAACTACTTTACCATGACAAATTGTGAAGCAAATGACTTTGAACCTCATATAAACCGAGATTAGTTACATGGGTAAACCATCGTTCTCAATTCCGTGGTCACCAGGACACAAAATTGAGGGCCACGGAATTGAAAAAATATCGTACTAATAAAAATAACTTATTACTGTTACGACTTCAAAGAAATTAAATGAAACAACCATGCTGGTGTCTAGTTAAACTTCAGTCTAGTGAAAAAAAACATGTTTAAAAATAAAACATTCAGAGGATATCTTTGACACGGTATTGAGAAAAGACCCTGAACTAAAGATACGGAAACAGGTTCTCACCTTCGAAAATCGAAAAAAACAGCAGCACACCACACATGCTACATGGCCTGCTCGGGAGCACCTGACAGTTTTCAAGAATCGGATGGTGATGTCCAGTTCGCGGGTATTTAGTATCGTAATCAAGTGTTTTTTGTATGACACGGAAAAGACTCATTAGACTGGGACAAATCTTTACGCATCCACAAACATAACTAAATAAGCAATTACAGGTTTATTTATTGTCAATGTCTCTTGGTTAGCTATCCATATACCCAAGAATATCAAAAGTTTGCTTGAGATTCAGCTCCATTAAAAAATATAAAATATTTTACACTCGATTTCGGAAAAGGGACAGGTCAAAATCAGTGAAATTACCCCCGTTTTTTCACTTCAGATTTTTTTTTCGGAAAATTAAGAAGTAGTACGGAATTTATGTTATGCTCTCCAGTTAGAATATAGAATGGGACGTACGCTTAAAAATTTTGGGATGTGTATGTAACTTCTAACCATGTTTTTTTTAAAAGGACAGAAAAAATGCCCTCTTCGTAGAAATGCCCTTATAACCCGAAATCAACACACATATTGGAAATCCCAGCTCATTACTCCATTCCCAACATCATTAGAAACAAACAGTTTCCAAGAAACTCCACCAATGCAAAAAGGCTATCAAAACGCCACGTGTTTACGTAAAAAGACGTTAAATCTTCACAAAGGTGTGTTTCTTCTACGTACTACGAGCAAAACGGTTTTTACACGCCTCAAGTGAACGCAAACCTTAACGTAAACACATGCAAAGCCAGTGACGCCAGTCGAACTGCACACAAACGAATTTATCGCGGTCCGTGAGGGTATAAAAAGGCGCGCGGACCGCCCGCCCCGCACTTCGCAACGAACACTCGCAAGAGAACGTCGCGTTCTATAACTCTTACTCAATACCAAACAATAAAGTTACAAGTATCCAACATGGTTGTGAAACTAGAAACTGTTGCCGCGCTGTACGCTGATGTGTACCCGTCGCTGCCCAAGCATCGTGACATGGACACCGTCGTCACTGACTGCCCGAGGAGGCAGAAGCTGAGGGGAACTGCACTCCCCGCGCTCGTGGAAGACGACTCCGAGGAGGTCTTCGAACCAGAACAGAGGTCCTACGTGATGCGCACTGAGGGCCTCCGTCGCCAGAAGTCCATCTCACCTCAACGCCAGAAGCTGCGTCGTACTCTGGCACTGCCTTCCCTCTCCGAAGACGAGGAGCCTTGATCATCTGGCTCCCATCTCCCGGATGAAGTTATGAAGCTGTGGCCGGCTGTTCGCCTTCTACCCTCGGGTCCTGAACGATTCTGAAGGTGTAATGTGAAGTTAGAACCGCCTGGAGAAGTGAACCTTTGGAAAATCACGGTGGAAAAGTGTTGGGACATTTTTGTGAAGTGAAACCAAAAAGTTGTTTAGCCAAAGTATATGCCAATAATGTAGGTGTAAGATCTAGTATAAGTTTTATATCGGGAATAAAAATGTGTTTTTACTGAATTTTACGTCTTTATTTTCTGTTCTACGTAAGTACACCTTGACCTATTTCACAACATTGAATAAAATCAAGGGCAGTTTCCTTTTTCGCTCAGTTGTTTGGAAAGAAAACTTGACACAGAATTCTTTATCAACAAGAAACTGAATACTTTACAGGAAACGCTTGATCTTTTTCTTCACAATAAAATGGAAGACAATGCAAGATAACATTACAGAAATCCTTGAATTGAGTAATCAAGTATCATGGTTGATAATTTACACAAAAACAATGCATTGAACATAATGAGAAAGACATTACACTATTTCGAGCAATAACACTGAAAACTTCGACACAAATATACACACACACATACCTCTACAAACATAGAGCTACAGAGTCAAAGCTCTTTGACCTGTACGGAGTTTATACAATCTAGGTCAAGTTTGGCGAAATTGTACTACGCAGCGGGAACTCCAGGTCATCGCTACAAGGGAAACGCAGCAAGAACATGAATACTCCTTTTTCTTTTATTTTGATACTTGCAACAAACCAGAGGCATCAATATTTTAAATTTGAAAATACAATGCCAAATAATCTAAAATTATGATACAAAAATATTTCTATTTTCTTCGATTTTGCAAATGGCAACAAACTAAAATAGCAAGCCTATACCTATTTTATTTCAAAATTATCAATAAAAAGTGCATAAGATAAACGTTTTAACCATAGCAGCCTGCACGTGTATAAACTCTTAATAATTACTGTGCCAAAAGTGCACTTTGTTTGTTTTTAAAACTATGATTGCATAAAAGCAGTCTGGCTCATTTTATTATGCTAACAACCTCCTTGGAAGCTCTTAAACAAAACAAACAATCCATGATGTAAACATTACAACATTCATACTCGTATAGAATATCGACATTGTTGGCACTGATCGTTACATTAAAAGAAATGGCATTGACGACGAAGAATTTGTTTAGAACTTAACCTATTAAAATGCTAAGTAAATATTTCAAATCTTGGGTAAATGTTTACTTTGTTATTTAATGTTTGAGATACCTAGTTATATTTAATAATCAATAAATTACGCAATTTGATAAAGAGGGTTATTCCCAAAATACTCCAGAAAGAGTTCCCAAAGATAATTATAATCCATGCTTAAATTAAAGGGGTAAGACATCGCAGTTGCTAACGATGAAATGCATAATACTCGTATAATTAAAACCACTTTGTTAATATCTAAGATGAAATGTAATTTAACATCACGACTTTAAACTTCGAAGGGTTAGACAGAGGTGGGCCATTAGCACAGGCATATATCGGCAGCTAAAAAGGGCAAGCAAGAATATTTCTAGACAGGGCCTTAACGTTTTATAGTCTGGTTTTAAACCGTTAACTACAGGTTGATCTGAAAGATGCCAAAAATAAAACATAAGAACTTCATCAAACTATTATTGGATGATATATATATTATGTAGTACTTAAACATAGGACTTGAAAATTACACATTAAGTACCTGGGTAAATGTGGAAAACTAATCCTGCCAAACTCTTTAAAATATAATTTAATTTAAATGTAGCAATTCAGAACGAAACATCATAGAAAGATAGACAAACTTTTTGAAAGTCTTTGAGAAATAGCTTTAAGAATTCGAAAAACACTGTAAAATGTATCATTACAGTCCCCAGTAAATAGTACCTAACTATTTATGTAGAATTTATCCCGTATACAGAATGGTTAAGGAAAATAAATAACTTGTTTTGAAAACAATATACCTATTATTCAGAAAAATGATGTAAGAACAAGGCTTCGTATTTAATAAACAGAATGACAACTTTGACCCTGTATGTAGGTACCTACAAAAGTATTGTCTTATGATAGCAATTTAATGATGAAATTATGAATCTCGTAAAATCATATGACTATGACTCGCGAGATAGATGTTGAGAATGAGAAAACAATAAAATATAAATAGATAAAGAATAATATAGTAAAATTCAGAGACTACACCTATATGTAGAATGAAACTGCCGACAAATTGCTCTGCTCTGCCGACAAACTGAGAGCTGTCGGCTGTAATGTGAAAAAAATCGCTGTAAGTATCTTTATTAGACCAAATAAATGGAAAAAAAAAATTAGAAACAGGTTTTGTCGACGAAAAAATAGACAAATGACAGAATGTAGAAAGATTTCTAAAATTATAGCATGACGATTTAAAAAAAAAAAGAAAAGAAAATTGACATTCTTCAATTGTCTATGCATCTACGGGATTGTCCATCAGTCATCAGTCGAATTCATTTTAAATAAGTGTAATTCATCAGTCGAATTGCATATAAATAGCTTTGTCTATTCTAGGTAGAATTTATACTATTAGCAGTTTAATATTAATTTTATTGCCTAGCTAACCTACACAATACAGTTTCTAGGTCATATTCCTTGGTAATTTTGCAATAACTAACAGCAAATAAACTCATACTGCCAAAATGTGTTCTATACGTATTTAGTAGAAAGGCTTCTACCAGCAAATTCATTCTGTCATTTTGTCTATTCTTCCGTCGATAAAATCCGTTTCTACGGTGTCATGCTTCGCGAGCAGAAAGGGTTGATAGATATAAGGTTAGCAGATGATGGTGGTGATGAAAAAACTGATAAATCTGTATAATCAGAATACAAATCGTGGGTTATTGAAACCACTGCATCCACTCGAAACTTTTTAGTAGAGACAACATAAAAGACAAAACTAAAATAGAAGACGACGACACCGTGAACATTTTGTTTACAATTCCAATCTCAAATGACAACATGCAGAACAAACCAGTCAACCATTGGTTGGCAACCGACTTAACCTCGTAACTAACTGCGTATATACAATTGGTGTCAGAAAACACGTCGCGATAGAAGACGTTTTGTATCTGTCAATAATTGTCGTATCAGATTGTGAACGTCTGATTAGAGAGTGTGGATCTTTTGTTATGACGCCACGATAGAAGCAAATTGATACAATCACGACGTTGAAATTTATCTACCTAGCTTTTGAGATAGAGCAGGGAAGACTTTTATATTGCGTCGTATAAAAGTATGTATAACATTTACTAACAATTCGAAGATCAATAGATAACGAATTATAATAATCATAAAAAAATTGAGAAAGATGATATGGATGAAGACACAGACATACGACATAAAACTGCAGAGTCGTCAATTGAAGTATAATGGAACAGTAATATAAACATAAAGACTAAGATACTCTCATTTAAATATTCATACTAAAAACCAGAATACATAGCAACTGGTGCACAATTCATAAATATACACAAACATAATGGTATCGCATAAAGCCTTCAACTTATGGGCAGAGACCATATTTGTTTTACAAAATGATGTCAATAAGTCGCTCAGCATTTACAAAGATGTAGGGTCAACTTGAAAACATATTAGGAGACACTTTAAAATTCAAGGACCAATTTGAATCGCTAGATTCACGATGGTAATTTTCGTTTCGATGACATTTGAATACTGTCGTGCTCAAGGTTTTCATTCGCCCGAAAATATCCTTATATAGACTTACTAAAGGGTATCTTCCAATAAAATACTGTCCTGTAACATATAGGTGACAACTATGCTGCTGGACATAACTTTATAGAAAGATACCCTTCAAATAAAAATACTGTAAGCTATCCAGCTGCATTCGATAAGACTCATTTTAGATTCTCATTTTGTAAAAGTTCACTTATCTCATAATAACTCACTTTTTCGTGCGACCTAAACGCAGTAAGGAAACATCGATCGATTTTAATGTTTCTCTCGTACCCTCGTTAAAAGGGGAGAGCATTGA
Organism: Agrotis segetum; assembly: GCA_036375495.1. Lineage (NCBI taxonomy): Eukaryota > Metazoa > Arthropoda > Insecta > Lepidoptera > Noctuidae > Agrotis > Agrotis segetum. Next base: position 841,426 of record JAQSVV010000003.1, read on the forward strand.
TAGCGATAATAAGTCCCGGGGTCGAACAAAACCAGGCTTATTACTTGGAGTAATAGCTCCCAAAACTGCGAAGAAAAATATCGTGAAGAAACCGGCATGTCATAGAACCAAAAAATTTGAGACATGTGAAAGGTTGTCCTATTTCACACTAAGTCCGCGTGCTAGATCATAGCCCGCTTTCTCTGACAGAGAAGAGGCTTGTGTCCCAGCAGTGGGAACATTAGTGCATAAAAACTGTTTTTTCTCCCAGATGTTTTTCAATCATCGTTTTTTCTCGGCCTTTCATTGTGTGCATAGTTTGTTTAGGTAGGGCATCGCTCTCAAGGCTACTTGCTGCTGCCTCCCATTATTTGCGTAGCTGTTTGCCCATTGTTCTTGCAATCACTTGAAAGCCCTGTGTTTCTTGATAAAGGCACGTAATTGTTTGCATTATTACGACGTACTTGGGGATAGCCTTTTGTTAAACTGGGTTTATTGTAATCTTTACCAGCGACTGTATATATTATATTTGAGATGTTACAGTGCAGCGTTATAGACGAAAATGTAGTAATTTTGGATTTCTCACATAAAATAAATCACCAGCTGACGCAATTAGTATAAAGAGACCAATTTTCATTTTCATCTTGTTTCTTAGGTAAAGTTTTTTATTTTGAAAATTGCAGCACCATGTAATTTTATAAGAAAATGATAATTGCTCTTTCTAGTTTAACTGTATGATTAATTTATCGTATGTTACTCCAACATATTAAATTACCGACCATGGACATTTGCGGGTTTTTTCATTGCAAATTGAATTGTGGTTTTTGCATAACGATTTTCAAGTATGTTATGACTGCCGCCAAATCATTTTGTAATATTATTATAACTAGCTGGTAACTTGGAACTTCAATTAGCATCTTTTTGACTTGACCTAGTAACATCTACGTACTGATGTCGAATTTCTTGAATAGTTTTACAGATTGTGGGAAATTGATGTGCTGGCGTCTGTACCTACCAAAGTGAGCCTTTTTCCATCAACCAATTGATTGCACTTGACCCATCTTGGTTTAGAACCTCAAGTTGAGCAACAGCTCTTGATAGATTGACATGTTGTAGTTGCACGGCATGGTTGGCGCAGTGTCTGAGCGATCGACTGCTGTTCAGCGTGTCGTGGGTTCGATCCCCGCACGGAATAAATATTTGTATGACCTACAAGTAGCTGTTCCGGGTCTACTATACACGAGAAATTTTTAGTGTGGGGCAACTTATTCAAAAAAAACGAAACTGCTTCACCTTGTTAGTTTTTATCACCTACATACCACCAATCTTCAAATTCAAAGTTTCGGTTTACCCAATCCTCAATTTGTTTATCTACAATTTTATAGTAATCTACAATTCCACCTACAATAAAACCTTGTACTGTTACACTTTTATTTATTCAACATAAACTTTTGACATTAACATTTGGCATTTCCAAACACCGTCTTGCTCTCGCCCACATCCAAACATAGGGCTTCCCCCACAGTCCACAAACTACGAGATAATGCGCCTACGCTAGACGCTTAGTTAGTCCGGCTATATTTTAAGAGTTTCCAATTGAACTGTTTGGCTGTGTTCCCGGGAAATTGTTGGCTGTACTACGCTACTGTTTTATGAGAAATTAAAACAAAATTTTGTATGACATTGTCTTATTTAAATCAGTGTATTTGTGTCAGTTTTAGAGTGTTAGATATATGCAGAGGACACGGTGAAGGACTGCCTCTCATAGGCAAAGAAGCCACCGTGTCCTAACAGAGGCTTTAGGCGGCGACCTCTCGCTCCCGTCACTGGTCGACTTCGACCAATAAGCTGGTAAACGCCATGCTGCGGGGCGAGACGGAATGGGAAGCATGCAAAAAATTATAAATAATGGATGGAGTTTTGTGTGCTTCTGAACACCACCACGGATTACCTGCGCTCGATAACTCAAGTAAGTATTGTTGAAGAGAAAACAATCACCCAGAAGTGGGAAACGATTTGCCATTTACATTGCAAATATTGTCTCTGGATGCTTGATGCCGTCAAGGTTGACTACTTTGAAGTTGGTATGAGGATCTGATCTATTGTTGAAAGTCTGACGGTAAGATACAACTGCTGGGACAAAATATTGAAATATGGAAGTAGAAAGAGGGGGCTCTACTTTTTTCTTTTTTTTTTTTAGCGTGGTAAAATCATCAAATGAGTCCTCCAACCCCCGGGGGCAGGGCGGGAGGGACTGTCAGACTTCTACTGACTAAAATCCACGGTGTCCTACAATAGCCCTTTCTGTTCCGGGGTCACGGTAAGGAAATAATCCCGCGACCCCGGCAGGCTTTGACCCTCTGAGAAGGGGGCTCTACTTAGCAAGACACGATGTAAACAAACAAAAACTACACTTTAAAATGCGCAACTGACTACTTACCTCCACCTTTTTATTTTATTCTTATAGTAAATAAAACCAGCGATAAGACCACCACATTGTTACCACAGAATTATTAATGTTTCAGTGAAGTATATTCTATAGAGAGCAGTGGTGGCCCAATGGTATCGGTCCCGACTTACGAGTTGTAGGTCGTGGGTTACCCCACCAGACGCGTTACTTTGTGCAATTTATTTCGTCACCGCTGTTCTCAAAACGGTGAAGGAAAACGTCGTAAGGACATCGGCATGTCCTAGAACCAAAAAATCGAAGACATGTGACATCTACCAACCCGCACTGGGCCCGCGTGGTGGATTTGGCTGATTCCCTCTCACAGAGAGGAGGCCTGTGTCCCAGCAGTGGGAACATTATAGGCTGATGATGATGATCACATTCTGTCATATCTACTGGGTTCTAAGTTCAGAAGCATCAAGCGCTTCGACGACGAAGACGATTTCTATGGAAAGATGTAATGAGATGTATCGTGCTATCATGCACATCTTTACATTATAGCTGCTGTGTGTGAAGCCCTTTAGAGTATCAGACAAGTAAGCGTGTGTAACACATATAGATAACAATTTACATGACAATCTCTGAACATCGATCAGTCTGGCGAATGTAAAGATTATATCACCCGTGTTTTGAATTTGTACAAAAGAGTATTATGACCAGGGTCGGGAGCACGTTGACGTTACAAAATGCCTTCTTTTGTCTTTCTAGGGGACGAGGAAAATGGAAACGAAAAACGTTTTTCATTTGTTTGGTTTTTATGTGAATTGTGACTTTATTCGACGTAATAGCCATCATATAACATCACGTGATCGAGTTTTATGTTCTCCAAAAGGGTTGTTGTAAATTCGCCACAAAAATTATTCCCCTCGAAAAAAAGTATTGATCCTGTACTGCTAGTACTTTCTTTTCGGATTCCACATTGTGTCCTCGTTTTCGGTAGTTTTGTGCTGGATTTTATAATTTTTTAATTTAATTGTTTTGCTATACCCGTGCGGAAAAAAAACGGGTGGAAAGTACATTAATCGAAATTTAAAAAAAAAGAAAACAAAAACCTTTGGCTAATTTATACATAGGTACGTTTTTTGTGGGGAATTATTTTTAAGAACATCGTTAGTTTATAAATCGTCGTAAAACTGATCGGACGTAAAGACATCGTTGCCTGCTGGGGTTGGGGGACTATCAGTTAACCGTGGCCGCGGAACGTTAAGGGCTATTAAAGGACACCGTGGATTTTTGTCAGTACAAGTCTGACAGTCCCCCCTGCCTCACCGTAGGTGGGAGGACTCATTTGTTGATTTTAACAATTAAAAAAAACGAAGTCGTGTTCACGCACGAAACCCTCAGTTTTAGCCGAAGTTTCGGGCGTAGTCTTTACCCTATTGCTTACGGACATAAGCAACAAAAGACATAGGGGCAATAAAAAAATGTGCCATCACGTTTGGGCTGTTGTCCTTTCTCCTGATTTATAATCGTGACTCTTATATAAGAATTTAATAGAGAATAGTGTTTACTTCAATGTTTCGTATTACTTTCGTATGGGTCTATAATTGTCTTCGTTAATGGACTTAGAGAGTAGACCCTCCTGATTGTTCAAGCTTGAAGTTAGTTCGTACTGTGGCCCGCTGGCATTGAGGTTGCTGTATCGACTTTTTGGGTTTTACCTAAATGAAATCTAAGTATTTTCCCCAAAACGGTTTTGAGCGTTTTTCCTGGTTCAATAATCAATGGCTTCTGATAACTGCTGAGATAAGATTTTCAAAGAATTTGAGTCAATGTGACTGGAAACGAGTTAACTGACCTCAGACCACCACAAAATTCAGCCTCCAACTGCTACTAAGAAACTTAAGAAAAACCCAATCACACTTCCTATCCTTGGAATCGAATCTCTTGATTATAATTAGTGAGCATTTACCTCCCAAAAATAAGTGGTTCTAGAATGTTCGATAATTTCGTTTCGCTAGCTACGGGTCGGTTAGCCCGGTCGTTGACCCCGTTTAGTTTCTCAGCTTCGTGATAATGTGTAATGATATATTGTGCGAGCTCGAGCGAAGCGTCACCTGATGACAAATGATATCATTATGATAACTACGTTGCGAATTATCACTTTAATAGTATCAATAAAGCAGTCGATATCATGTCTTTGTTGGTTCTACGTCACTTATGCGTTGTTGCTTCATTTCTTTAACACGTAATTGAACACGTGAATGCCTTAAATGTTTTATTCTCTTCTCTGTGATTTTGGCGAATAGCTTCCGAAAATTGGGCCATAATGAAGAAGCGCTGAATATTCGGCCATACTCGGCCGAAGAGCAGTATATTCGGCCACACTCGGCCGAAGCTCAGTATATTCGGCCACTCTCGGCCGAAGCGCAGTATATTGGGCCACACTCGGCTGAAGTGCAGTGTATTCAGCCATTGCACTCAAGGCCGAGGCGCTACACAGTCCTGCCGGGGTTGCGGGACATACGTATAACGCGACTCCGGCTTACAAAGGGCTACCGAAGGACACCGTGGATTTTAGTCAGTACAAGTCTGACAGTCCCTCCAACCCTGCCCGGGGTTGGAGGACTCATTTGAAAAAGGCCGAGGCGCTGAATATTCGGCCACACTCTTGAATATTCTGTCCATTCTGCCGGTCTATCGCCTGAAGTGCCGAACTGAGGTAGATAGTAGCTAGATAACCGACTATTGAATAAAATTAATTAATTTATACCTAAAAGTAATTTATCGGTACCTTTTTAAATCGATAAATTTTAAATGATAATACGTAGGTTAGGTGTACTATACTTTTTTGCGCATTTAAAAACTTAACGATTTGTTTCATTGTCTCTTTTCAATTTCTACTAATAGTATTAGCAGTAGTAGTATTTCTACTGCCTCTGCAATTTATTTGCAGGTTGAGCATCAGCTCCGAATAATTTTCCTTTGCGAAGTAGCACAACTTGCGTTAATTACTTATAATCGCGAATATTTCTCAGCTGTGACATTATATCTACGGTCAATGCCGTGTCTCACCTCTACATTATTAAAACTTAATTGCTTGATCATTACATCAATTTATTAACCACAAAGGCAAATAAATAACAAACTTCAGAACCGGCTCCATACAAACAATATGAAACGACAAAGATGAAAATAAATAGAAAATACTTAATTTACGCTTTTTATTTGGGCAGAGCTTTCCCTTACAATTATCGTTATAAACAGACACCCAAAATCACTGCTCCTCGCTTTTATATAGCTCGCCGGCTGGCGGCTATTTCACCCGCTCCGCTCAGAATTTGGCGGGGATGGCTCAAGTGGTAGGGCAGTGACGTGGCGAGCTGGACTGGCTGGCTGGCTGGCTGGCGCTGGCAGGCTTGCCTGGCATCGCTGGCGACATCTGGCGTTACAATCGGCCATCCTGGAACAATTGCTCCCGCAATGGGAACAACAAAACAGTGATTACAAGTCAGCTCAGAGCAAATGGCATATCGATAACATGGACTATAATTTAACTGTCTAGGAGATCTACGAGATCTTCGTTTTCCTACTGTTGGTTCACACTACTGGCGCTATCGGGTATAAAAGCAATGCTACGATATGGTCGTAATAAATCAGCGCATATTGGGCCTGTGAACTTCTTGTATCCTCTAAGACATTTACCTATATATTACAGCTATTATATATCACCTAAATCCTTAGGCAATAACACATGGGCCAGAATATAGATCATCTAACTTAGAATTAACCACGGACTGGAATTAACCTTATTGCAGCAAGGAGTTTGAGCCTGGCAACAAAGTACGTACTTACTAACTGTACCTAATCGCTTTTTTTTGTAAATTGTACTATTTTTACGCCTTTTATCGCAGTTACGTTTCATTTTCTTGCTAGCTGTTCAAATTCGATTATAATATAGCCCTATTGCGTATAGATCGCACTGTCTCATAAACCAACCAGGGATGGAAACATCACATTCAGTTCTACCTACACGAGCAAACATTAACTCGTATAAATTATAGCCTGCTAAATCATTAACAGTATTATTAATACTCCATATGACTTTGGTAAACTATTGTCCCAAATAAGAGAGGCCTCGCTAGGTTCCGTGGCTCTCAACGCATCGAGAATTGCGCAATTAGAGCGTTCTACCTGCCCATTACACCTAGGCCACGCAATAGCTGTTACATGTATTTAACTACACACGTACAACAATAGACAAACCTGTAATTTATCTAGTAAATTGTAAAAAAAGCAAAATTTGTGAACCTCACCAGGTAAAACATGTACGGACAAACTAAATTATAAGAACTTGCATGCTTAATTTGTGTGTAAACGCATGTTTTGAACAAATAAAATATCTTTATCTTTAACTGTTTTTCTGTTGCGAACTTCTTAAAGTATCTACTGGTAAAGGCCTTACCATGGACAGAAACTACGTGATCTGGGAAACTAAGTAAACTAGAAATGCATTTAAACTCTAATAATCACAAAAACTGAATAAACCTTAGTTTAAACCTGGACTACCAAGTTCAGGCTTATCTGCGGAACCGCGGCTTAAATTTCTCCGTATACAAAACATAGATTACCCCGAACCTTGACCTGACCTAGTGCCGTTTTTTTTGAACCATTGTCTAAACAATTAAATCTACAATTTTTAAATACATTTTGGCTGAAATTAACATAAAAACAACAACACAATGAAAAAGTTACTATCAGAAACTTTCACACACATTTGACAGCTACTACTGTTAGACCATGGTTTATCACAAAACCACGACATGTAATAACGTTTGTGCAAACCGTTTTACGAGATTCAATCCTGGGTTTTTAGTTAAACCCTTTTTTTTACGCGCTTTTATTTTGTAATAAGACGGTAATTGTCTTTACAGAATTGACAATACGTGTAGGCTCAGAAACAACGAATTTAGAGAAAGAATTTGTCAAAACTAACACTTATTGGCACCCCTTTTTAATTTTGCTCAAAAGGGCTCAAATTATCGATGTCTACCATTTTCATTGGTTTAATAGGTTTAGGGATTCGATGTAATTTGCCTTCTTTTCAACCGTGTTCTCTTTTATCGTACGCACAATGTAAACACGACGTCACATATTTCCTATATGTAATGGCCATCGTTTTGATGCATTTGAAATATTTTCTACGCGCGAACTTTGGCACAACTGATCGGTTATCGTAAAGCGTTTTACGAGACAGCCCATAATTATTTACAGTATCACTATCTGTGCACCCACTTTACAATAGATCAATATACGTTGCACTCTTCAAAACCAACAGTTTACTTTTAAAAGGAACACATTAACGGCATCTATCGGATTCCTGCTCAAGGCGTTGATATGCTCTAAGCGCTTACCTGGTCTATAAAATAGTCAACAGCAATTTTAAAGTCTCGAATTGAAAGTCACCAGTAGGCAATGCGTGCAATAAGATCACGTTAGTCATTGTATCGCGAACTGCACTACAATCCGTAATTACACGGACATTTTTACACAACACAGATTCTAAAACTTCGTAATAACGCTGTGAAAAACACTTTTTTTCGACTTGTAACGCAACTAAAATACAAGACAGAGCTCAAACTACCGCCTATCCGTATTAGTAAAAGAATACTTGCTATGGGTAACTTGCATGCATCCCTGTGAATTTCTATTGGCAAAACTAAGATTTTATACCATACCCACATCTCATTTTTTTTTTTTTTTTTTATAATTCCGTTAGTGGACGAGCCATTATTGCAAAATTATGGATGAACTTCCTAAAGTAGCTAAATAGTCCAATGAACTGACGCACTTTGTGTATGTTACTCAGAACGGGAAATTGAGACACAGCTGAAAACTTAAATTCACCCGGTTCAATGCCATGAACATAATAATTCATCACTAAATAACACAGCTAAATAAGAAATCCTGTTTTGTAAAAATTTACACTTACCCACATGTACATAATTAAATAAAAATTCTGCGTTTGACCCCGACCATTTGACGACATTATTGGAGTTACTTTTATTTGATAATTTACTTTGAAATTACTAAACTATCTACGAACTTAATTCAGCGCATAAAAACTGAGGGAGCGCTAAATGTATCTTTAGGATGGATGCTGAGTTTATGGGTACCCTTGGACTACATTCAGACTGGTGAAGTAGGTACTTCTTACCAGATAATTTAGTTTGCTTATCGATATTATATTAAAATGGTTATCTATCGCGGACAATTAATGCATTTAAGGCTCTGTTATCGGCACATAGGCAACTATCTCCGTTCTTTCTCATAACTAAACAATAGGAGAGGCATACATAAATTCGGGTTCTTTTTATAATACCTGCTGGCTCAATGGCTCATTAATTTTGACTCTAACAATCTCCTGTGCCAATGCTTATCTATTCCTAAGGCCTACGTGTACTTAATGCGCATTTGGACTAAATCTGTATATTCCAACTTCCCAGCTCCCTAGTATAGCTAGCAAAGCAGTTTTATACCGAGATAATCTATACTTATATTATATCTATACTATATACCATATTACTATTTACTATAGTAGGTACATTATAAAGCTGAAGAGTTTGTTTGTTTGAACGCACTAATCTCAGGACCTACTGGTCCGATTTGAAAAATTCTTTCAGTGTTAGATAGCTCATTTGTCGAGGGAGGCTATAGGCTATACGGTAACGGGAATAAAACGGGATATGCGCGTGCAATGTCGCGGGCAACAGCTAGTAAACTAATAAATTGATTACAATCAGATTTGCTTATCAGGCTTACCCTAGTTTTGTCAAGGTCACCAATGGCATTTTATGATTATTTAACGACACACGAGGCACTCAAATATAAAACACATTTGGCTAATGGCATTTTGCAAACATTGGCATGGCATGACTGACCTGGTTGTTTAAGCATGATTCCTGGCAGCTCTCGGCGCGAAGTATGACGAATCCCTCCTGCCTGCGATGTCCTTGGATCCGCTATTGACGACTTTGGGGTAGCTTTCATTTCCACAGAGAAGCGTTGCTGGTAGCGAGAAGAATGCTTCTTGAAACTCGATCATTAACGGAATAAACGATGCGGCATGGTGTTCTTTCCGACGTGAGGGTAGACACTTCGTGATCCAGATCATGGTTGATGATTTTTCAACTTCTTGTGCAAGGAGACTTCAATATTTTCTTTGCGGGTGGTTTGCATCGCCTTTCTTCGTTTTTATTTTCAGAAGTCTGGCTTACCATAGCAGAATCTTCGTCCTCCAGATAAGACGACCGTCGAGATTAATGTGTAGCAGAGCGTCGTTTTAACGTAGGTTTTTTTATCACACTTCTGAGTTGAAACGACAAAGATGAAAATAAATAGAAAATACTTAATTTACGCTTTTTATTTGGGCAGAGCTTTCCCTTACAATTATCGTTATAAACATACACCCAAAATCACTGCTCCTCGCTTTTATATAGCTCGCCGGCTGGCGGCTATTTCACCCGCTCCGCTCAGAATTTGGCGGGGATGGCTCAAGTGGTAGGGCAGTGACGTGGCGAGCTGGACTGGCTGGCTGGCTGGCTGGCGCTGGCAGGCTTGCCTGGCATCGCTGGCGACATCTGGCGTTACAAATACCAGTTTTTTTCTTAAACAAATAAACATTCACTGTTTCGCACGGTGGCGTACGTTTTTTCATAAACTCTATTTATATGTGTATGAACAGCGTGAGAAATATATAAATAAGCTTATCGTCATTATTTAATGTTAGTTTGGTACCAGCAAAAACTAACTTATTAATAGTACAGAGAATTCGTTTTTGTACAACTCGTTCAATAATATTTATTATGTGAGTGCGTATTATAGTGTGTGTCTGTCTGCGTAGGTAATGGCTGAACAGATTTTGATGAATTTTATCTAGCAGTTATTCATTGTTGCCATTTGTAGATTTTTGATGTTCGTTACAGATAGACAAGAAAATCAAACAACCTGTCATGCCAAGCGGAACCGTACTATGCCCGGTACTGTTTAAAAGGGCACTGCGAAACTGGAAGGCAAAGACCCTATGAAGGATCAGTGTGGTTTCTAGTCAGTAAGAGTCAAATAGTCCCTTTAGTACCGACATTAAATGTTATGAAAGAATTTTTTTTAATTCCGCGACAAAAATCCAGGCTTGATCCAGGATGCAATAATTCATTCTAGGTGGAGGTGGAAGTGGCTAAAACTAAATATTTTTCATAACATTTACTAAAGTAATAGTATTGCGTTGCACCCATATCCTTTTATAAGGACGCTAGAATCTTCCTTCCTTGCTTCCACGCGGGCGAAACCGTAGACAAAAGTCAGTCTATAGCTTGATATTCTGGTTCAAGAGAAACACCGGTTTATTTTAGTTTTGTTAACAGAAATATTGTGTTCCCACAATAGTTTGTTGTTGAGTATAGTTTTAACTTTATTTCTAGTGTTTTCATTACCCAATTCAAAAGTTCATATCTATATAAAATCGAGGGTTTTGTGAAATCTGTTTTTATATGATGTCATTTTATATTATTTAGTTTTTTTTTTTAATCTATAAGATCATCAAATGAGTCCTACCGCCTTAAATAGTGCGGTTGCCGTTTGCAAACCAGTGTCACGAACGAGACACCGTTTAAATTTCGAACGTGATATTTACAGAATTTCTTTTGTTTCGTTCAGACTTTGCGATGATATACTTTTAAAACAAATGAGTTCGATTGTGCATGACCTCATGAACGTTACAATAACACTAGAGAAGTGACGAAGAGTAAACACCACGTGGTAATTAAGAGTCTGGTAGACCCCGCAACAGTAGACACGTAAAATAAATGTCAGTAATTGTGGAATTTTTGTTTCTAGAACAACGTTTATTAAACTGGTCAGTTTTGATTGAATTATGATCACAACTATTAATGGGCATTTTCGATTTCATAACTACGACGTTAACTGCCAATTTGGATATTTCCCTTTATCATTCCTTATCAGTGCCGACCAAAAGCCACTAATTGTCAAACCGTTACAATGTATATCAATGTTGATTACTTTGCTAATTAGAAAAACATTCGAATTACTAATTAATGTAAATTAGAATTTATATGTAAAGCTATATTCTCACGGTGCGTGATATTGCGAACGGGCGCGGACCGAGTCTACCTCTCTTAGAACGTCAACGAAAATATGGGTCCGTGTCAAAATTTTTGAGTGAATCCTAATATCTATTACTTTTGAATTCATAAGTTCTGACAACATAAATTACTATCAAGATTCGGGACAAACTGTCCAATCATGCTGTCACCAATTTTTAGTTCGTGTCACTAATAAATTTTATATCCGTAAGTGATAATAATACATATTATTTGTAACGCCCGAAACGTTGTCAGAAGCTACAAGTTTTGTGCTTAGACAGTAGTTACATCAGCCCCCACCAACTCATCTTGGGTAGGGTATCGTTCTTGATAGCGTAGAAACGTCTGTTAAAGCGGTGCGTGGCTGTCCGTAGTCGTCGGCGGTACACGTCCGTCCGTGCAATATCACGCATCGTGGGAATACAGCTTAATACAAGACATTACACATGTGCAGTGCACCGACCTTTTGTACACAAATACCAATTTGATTCCTGAAAAGTTAGGCAGTGGCGGACTTAAATGTAAAACTCACGTACTTAAGCGTAACCTGTCACTAGGAAAATTACCTGTACCTACGTTAAAAAATATTTTAACTCACATGACACAAACAGCCCGACCTGACACAAAACTACCAATAGGCCATACAATTATTTTTATAGATTTTTGTGGAAATAAAAATTTGATTGGGAACACGACTGAACCTGCGACCTTATGATTTAGTACACTGGTCGTTTTGCCAGCTAATTGCCACCTATTCTTTTTGTTTGTCTGATTTAACTCGCGACTGTTCCGTTTCGCAAGTCTCCGATGCAATTACGACTTGTATCCACTGATGCGTGCCTGTGAATGCACCTCTATGGATTAGTATTACGGGAAACCAAAGTCGTAAGGTATCGGACAATTGCGACGCGTTGTGTAGGGGCTAACGATGCAGTAAAATATTAATGAAACCTAATTAAAACCTGTAATGAAACACTTTACACGTGCCAAGTGCACTGACTTCTTGTCGGCATAAACATATAATTTATTTATAATAAATATTTACTACCAATAATTTATTTATGTATTATGGAAAATTACGAAAGTCTAAGATATTATGTAAACGTAGTGTGGTTTACGACTGGTTATTTTTATTATGTGATGGTTATGTAACATCGACGGTTCAAAAGGCATAAGCGACAAAAATGTAAGTGTTCAGTAATTTGAATTAAGAGGAAACAGCAAGGGCTGGAGAATTGAAAAATAGGTATTTGTAAAATCTATTGCTGTCGCACAGTCCCCACAACAGAGTTACAGAGCGCGAAGGAGACAACTGCAGCTTGGACCGAAAATACCTTAAAAATGGCACAAAATCAACGATTCGTAGTCCCCTGATTACTCCTCCAAAACTTAACCGATTTCACTACTTTTTCCTTTAAAAATAAAGAAAGGCATTTGCCGTGTTCCTATGTTTTCCTTTTTTTATATAATCTCGTCAAATTTGTTTACTGATTATTTTAACACAGCGGAAAATCTGACCATTTTTTTAGGATTTTGAATGTTCATATCTCTTTTCATAATTAATTTATGGGAAAAAGGAAAACATAGAGACATGCCAATAGTGGTCATAGATATTTTGTAAAAGAATTATTGCTCTACTGGCATTATCCAGGGAGAAAACAGGGGACTACGTTTGTATGGAAAAACGGCCGTGCTGTTTCCTCTTAAGGGTTTGATTTTATTTTGAAAAAACCTCCGATTCAGGCCATCGACCATCCAAGTGAAGCCGCCCGCGCTTGGTCTGTGGATGATCCTGTCTCCGAAACCACGTAAAACCGTTGGTCCCAGCTGTCTTTTGTAGATCTTTATAATCATTAGGCACTGTTAGTCAGAAGTTTGGAAGTGTGACAACCAGTATTACATCGGTATCGTATTGCCCAGTTGCTGGGTTGTGGAGGTCCGATAGGCAGTCGCTCCATGAAAATACTGATATTCAGCTGCATCTGGTTTGACTGGAAACCCACAATATAGTTGGGAAAAGGCTAGGCAGATGATGATATTCAATAAACATTTCAATGTATGTACTTTTATTTGTTTAATAGTGACCTCACTATCACTCACCGCTGCGTACCCTTTTTTTGTCATTCTTCTGTATGATTCCGTATTTCGTATTCTGCCATGATTCTGTGATAAAGCCTTAGAAAAACCTCTTCGACGGATGAGCGTCTTTCTCGTTGAGTTTAATAATGAATCAAATGTTGTCTTCATAATTTACATAACATGCATCTTTATGCGAGAATTATAATTTTATTCCTGTCACATGCAAAGTAGGGTGCCGTGTGGAGTTCCAAAGTTACAGTCTACCCTAATTATGCTGGATTAGCATAATTATTATAAATGAATGTTCTTCATAAAGCTTCGTTTGTTACAGAAAGAAATGATAATACTTATTCACTTCCTATTTTTTTATTTTCATGTTTTCGAAAATCTAAATTTTATATCTCCAATAATTAGTTTTATTATTTGGATGGACTTGGAGTACCAGTTAGGATTGCATAAATGACACTGAAGTATAAAAAGCAAATTGCAGGAGTCCGGTGGATTTTAATCAGTCTGAATTTTGACAGTCCCTTCCACTCAAATCCAAGCTAGGTCTTGTTTGATGTTAAAAAAATAATATGGTATGCAGATAAACACAACTTTTAAGTTCTCGAGTCAATAATGAAGCAACGCCCCGGCTTAGATATACTTCCTGGGATGCGGTCTGAGTCTCCATGCACAGTATGGACATAATGAGCTTATTATAACACTGGCATAATGCTGATGGCATAAAGCTGGACTATCGTACTACGTATCTTCGTAAGAATAAGAGACCTGTACATACTGGTTTTGAGACCTGATTGTGATTTACGCACTGTTTCTATGACACATCGATCGATTTGAGAACCCGGGAATAAAGTTTCGGTGTGCAAATTCACGATCAATCCTTGTAAGTGCTTGAGTGACGAAATATCCAATTCATCACGTCAGAATTGAGAATGATCCAAAGAATTCGTAGTTTTGCCAAAAATAATTTGATTAAACAAGCTTTCATGTATAAAAATGATTCAGAAACGTCTATTTGAGTTCGGTCCAATATTCTTGGACTTACAAAGTTTATAAAAAGATGAGGACTTTTATCGAGCATGTGATTTCTATATTTAGCATTGTTGATTGACTTTGTGTATTTGCGGCGCTTTGGCCATGTGGCTAAATAGTCCCCAGCTAAGACATGACTTGGGTAAGTATAAGTAGGTACCTAGTTCTTTTTGAGGAGCTTGTGTTATTATTACAGCCGTATGAGTCTTCCGGGTTAAGCCACGCTTTCCGAAGTTGGTCTGTGTATGGGTTACCAATTGTCATAGCGAGTTTCCTCCGTGCCTCGGAAAACACGTAAAGCCGTTGGTCCCGGCTGTCATTTGTAGATCTTTGACAGTCGTTACTGTTAGTCAGAATCTCATAAGTCTGACAACCAGTCTTACCATGGGGGGCATGGAGTATCGTATTACACAGTTACTGGGTTGTGGAAGTGCGATAGGCAGTCGCTCCATGTAAAATACTGATATCCAGCTGACTCGGTTTGGCTGGAAGCCGACCCCAATATAGTTGGGAAAAGGCTAGCAGATGATGATGATTGACTTTGGGTATTGGTATTTGCGGTGCTTTGGCCATGTGGCTAAAATGGTCCCCAGCTAAGACCTGACTTGGATAAGTGGGTAGGGTACTCAGTTCATTGTCATATTTTATTATTGGTCTTATTGGGTGTGTGCAATGTCAAGAATTGGGGTTCAGTAAAGAATAAGTATGTAGGTGGAAGTTAAAGATTGGTCTTATAGAAAATTTGAAAGAGAGTTTTGTCTTGGTATGGATATATTCTGAAGAAATGAAAAGCTAGTGTTTTTTAAGAGTCATGGGTTTCAATGGTGATGGATCAAGAGAGAGTGGAAGGCCAAAGAATAGACGGATGGATTGTGCGAGAAATGGTATGAAAACAAATGATAAAATCATTGTGACATTTGACAAGGAAGATTTGAGTAAAATGGTGTAAGGGCAAAAAGATGATGATCACGGTATATTTTCTACTCAGAAAAGCGACCAATGGTAAGGCCCGGTATCCACCAAAACGGAGAGGAGAGGAGATGTGTTTGAATAACCAATCAGATGTCCACTCAAGTCAACTGAAGCTAAGCGGAGAGATGTGGACATCTGATTGGTTATTCAAACACATCTCCTCTGCGCTTTGGTGGATGTCGGGCCTAACTTTTCTTTTTCTTTTAGAGAAATAATATTGTTTGCAATTAATAAGTAAAGCATGGTTTTCAAGATCTGTTTTGGCAAATATCGACCTTATTTATGAACCTACCATACAAAATAAACATCGTTCGATATGCTGACCCATTCACATAGATCAGTAGACCATGTAATAAGCAATTACTGCTCGCACAGCAGATAGTATTAATGCCTAGGTAATTACTAAACGATGGAGGTCAAGCGAAAAGCGGTTTTATATGAAGTAAATGTCAGGCATATAATATAACGTGTATGTAAGGTAACTTATAAGTTATTGATTTTAAACCTACATGCTGGTGTCATAAGGTTTTAATTAGGTTGAGCTAATCATTTTAATTGCAAAAAAGTAAAACTAAGTCTAACGAATCTAGACTATTTTTGAATAATAAAAAAGTGATATCCATACATACGTAAGATAAAATTGTTTTTATTCGAAGTTTGTTTTATTTTGTTCATTATTAGAAAACGAAATACCTACCTATAGTGGTCTCTGTAACTTGATTGATTTCAGATACTTATAAGACAAAATTAAATTATCTAAAAAACCTAAAATTAGGTATATCATATACAACTCACTACATACTTAGTAGTACTAAATATTAAGTAATAAGTAGGTTTTATTCCCATGGTAAAAATACGAAATTCCTTGAAGAGTTTAGTCACCAGTTTAGTTATGTATTCTTCAGTCTTGTAACTGCGGCAATATTAATTAAATTTTGTGTAGTAAATGTCCCCATATTTATCATAATATAATGTAATAAATAATTATATGCTTTATGTAACAAAATTTTATTTTATATTTAAGACCTACGTGACCATAAACACGATGTAACATAGCCCTAACAAAGTTATATTTATCTCAAAAATTACACTTTGGCATGACTTTTTTGGACTTGCGAGTTTGTAGCTCAAAAACTGGGTGTCGAGTCTGCTAATTATTAGTCAGAATGGCGCCACAATGGCGTTTCAATTTTCGAACCATTTTTTACTCAGCAGTACAATTGAAACGCCATTGTGGCGCCATTCTGACTAATAATTAGCAGACTCGACACCCTGGTGAACCGATTCAAATAGAAAACGGCTTAAGAGGTTTTTTATTTTTATGATTTTCAGACATCAAAAGCTGTTCAGCTATTTCGAGTTGTTCTTTTCAAATTGTTAATGTGTAATGTAAATTACCTAATTGATTAACTTATATTATCGAATTTCTAATATTGATAAGTTTAAAAGTATGAATTTTTATTCACAGCTAACCAAAGTGAGACTGCATTCAATAACACGTGAATTAAAAGCATATGTGTACATCAACATTGCCAAAATCAGTCAGCTGATCTTTGCACAATTTCTCCCTTTGTCCTCACCGAACAATACCACAATCAAAATCGGTCCAGCAGTTACAAAAGTGTCAAATAGTAAAAAAAATATGCTATACTTTGCCCAGGTGCGACCGTGGGACATTCATTGAATGAATAAAAGATGTTTAACTGTTATGGTAAGGCTGGCCGTCCAGTACAAAAACCTTTCTTAAGTAAGATATGCAGGGAAGAATTTTGAACTGATTCAGCCTTTCTTTTGTTATTATCCTTCCTTGAGATGCAATAATCTTATGTACGTTTCGTAATACACAGGGTTCTTAGCGGGTTGTTTTTTAATTATTTCCCTTTTAAAAAGTTTTGATCCTGTTCTCCTAGTACTTTCTGTTGAGATTCCACACTGTGTCCACGTTTTTGGTAGTTTCGTGCTGGATTTTATCATTTAATTGTTCTGCTATCCCCGTGCCGAAAAAATAGGTCGAATATACAATAATCATATGAGTCGAATATAAAAAAAACACTTACCTTTTTCTAATTTCTACATACTATTTTTCGTGAGGATTTATTATTGTGGCGAACTTACTAGACACTCCTAGAATGGGTAACTTAAAGAATGTGTTTGATTTCTATTGAAAGCCTTTAATGAGTAAGAAAATTGACAAAAGAGTCATTCCGAAGCTAAAAGTTACTCTTGCGTAGCTTAGCTATATGGGCTTCTGTAGAACGCTGCCCTAATATTCCGATCTGTGACCATGCGCGTGAGTTGATTGTCAAAACAATTCACTTATTCATACGGTAAAACATAATATTGGTAATATATTAATTTTGAATGTATTTTATGTTATTTCAATGGTTAAAATTTTTATATTCTCGTTGTTTTTTCCGGTCTACTCGAATTTTAATAGCGTTTCATGAAGTGTTTTGGTTTATTCAATATTGTTATTTCTTACAGACTGTTTGAATTTATGTTTAAAGTAGTCAAGTTTATGTAAAAATGATGTAAGTGTGATGTATGTTTCCAAGATTATTTTTATTCAAATATGCTTTGTTAAAAACAGAAATAAATTAAGATGGTGTCATAGCATTTTAAAAATAAATACATTTGCACTACAAAATCAGCTTTAAGTTTTGACTTTGTTATGTTCTACCGTAGCTTCTTACCGAATATAATAAAAAAAACTTGAGAGGTGTCAAGGGACACCCGGATGGAACGAAGTTACTGTATACACTCAACAAAAATAATCGTCGCGACTCCACTCCACTCCACTCCGCTCCACTCCACTCCACTCTTTGAGCTCTAGAACCCTTTCGCAACGCGCGATAAGGAACTTTGTTCCAAAAAGTGTCGTGACAACTTTTCGTAAGAATTTTTTCCGTCTAGCCCCCTTTTTTTTTTTTTTTTTTTTGGGTCCTCCCACCCCGGGCAGGGCGGGAGGGACTGTCAGACTTGTACTGACTAAAATCCACGGTGTCCTTCAGTAGCCCTTTATGTACCGGGGTCACGGTGAGGAAATAATCCCGCAACCCCGGCAGGCTTTGGCCCTCTGAGAGGGGGGCCCCGTCATTATGCTGACGCTCTTTGAGGCGCGCGTGGGACACAACGCTCCGTCGACCCGGGCATGGGTCCTTGGTCGGGCAGCGAGTTGCCCTTTACTCGCTGCCCGCATGCCCGCGCCTACGGTGGCCGGAGATCATCAAGCGACGTCCGTCGCCGTGGGCGCCTACCACTGCGGCTGGGGCGGAGGGAGGACGCTGTCCTCTCTCGCTCGCGGCCTGCCTCCTCCTTGACGAGCATTACTGCCTCGCAGAAGGAGCTGACCGCTTCCCACTCTGCCCTGAGATCGCGCCGGAGCTCTTCCCGCCGCGCCTCGACTTCTCGAGGCAGCGGGGTTATGCCCCGGCGCTGCGCCTCCACGCGCCACTCATAGACGCGCTGGAGGGCAGTCGCCTCCAGATCCCAGGGCAGCAATCTGGCAAGAAGGTTGGCCGATTCGCCGGCAATCGTGCGGTATCCCCGGATCATCCGGATAGCCATGACCCTCTGGCATGCGACCAACTTTAGTGGTCGCGTCCGGATGCTCGGGGCCCACACGGGGGCCCCGTTCCGTCTAGCCCCCTTTCACAACGCGCGATAGGGAACTTCGTTCCAAAAAATTTAAACCTGTCTCTCACATAGGTGCAGTACCTATGTCCTTACAACAGAACTATTTTAAAATATATTTTAACCCTGTTAAATACGATTCTTACGGACTCAGTCATTCTTAAACATACACCCTTGTAAGGTTATATAAACACTGCATTGCTCCTCGGTAAGCTGACCTTACCTTATGAGGCGGAGACTGCGCGGGCGCACTTTTACTTTGATCGATCTTGGTTTTGAATTTAACAAGCCTTTATATGGTCATAACAATGAGATTTTACTTTAAGTATATATTTTTGGCTGCTTTTTTCGGAAAATCTGTCCTTGCATAAAGCATCCTTATATTTGGCCAAAGTTTGGTAAATGGATATTGGTTACCCAATTATGTCTGAACTTCTGAACTGATCTTGATGAAATTTAGTTAAGAGATAGGTTATAGTCTGGAATAACACTAAAGAACACACCGTTTATATTGGTATTAATTAAAATGTTTAAATTACACGGGCGAAAGGGATATTTGTTAAATTTTTTCAGAAATTTCTGTGTTTTCATTGGCATTTCTATTTATATACAGCAAGCAAATATTAGTCATATACCCTCTTAGATAATGCATATTTTTACGCAGCTGTTTTAAATATGTTGGACAAATAAATTGTAAAACTCTCGTGACAAAACGGCTCAGTGCAGCTTAGTCAGTCGTCTAATAATAAGTCTCAGTCATTGATAAAATTAATTCAGTTTAAATGACTAATTTAAACGCAAATATTAATGTTTGATAAACGTATTTAAACGGATATAAATATACTTAATTCTATTTTCGAGTTATCTGTGTTATGAACGTCACTAATAATTTACATGAGCTTCGCGATGTTAGTTTTTCACGTATCCCTGACTCCTACTATTTATGTATGATATTATAAATGCAAAAGTGTACATGTTTGTTTGTTATCTTAATTATTAAATTATTTACAACATCTTACATCATAATCATAATATCGTCATTATTAATATTACTTAAAATAATCTAATTTGGCAACATTTTTTAGCGCTGTTTTTCTTTCGTGCTTCAGAACTTTATCAGTTAAGTCTCGGTTAAAGTTTGCAAACGTTAACCATTTAGTTATTAAAGCAGTTTTTTGCACCTCAGACAGGCTATGACCTTCAACTTTTTAATAGGGGAACATCCCATTCATTCAAAACATTCCAAAAATGAATGGGATCTCCAGTACCTCGAACTGCCAGACATCAATGGTTTTTATGATACTGGTCATTCCTTTGTGGACATCAGGCGAAAAAAAAAGATAAAAAGGGGGATTCGCAACGGTCACTGAGACATATCTTTTGTTACAGTGTCATTTATAAATTGACCAGAACTTACCTCTAGTGAGTTGGTCAAAGAGCGTACTGAGTTTAAAAGATTCACAAGTACCTATACAGGGTGTAAGAGATAGAATACTAAGGGCCCGTTTCACAATCGCTAAGTAAAGTTATAAGTAAGCTACTTTGAACATAACTGCTCAGTAAACAAGTAATTTGCGTTTCACAATCCCTCAGTAAAGTTAATCACCACAAAATAATTGCTGCCTGCTTAGTAAATTAATCATCGGATGGACTGCCAAGTAGTCGTTTACTCGACAAGTAAATTTGCCAAATGTCATAAACCCAAGCGCCTATCAATATTTTTTCGTTTTAACGGCGTATGGTCAAGCGAAAGCATCGTTTGATGAGTCGGAAAAGTTGCCACGCGCCGCCACCAGGAGGCGTTAGTATCGCAAAATTAACGCAATCCAAAGTTTTATGAATTTCATTTCGTCAACTTCGACATTTCATAAAGTGTTCCCCTTACGCAAAATACATGTATTACTCTAGAAGAAATATTTTGATATAAGGATATCGAAACATTTACTAAAACAAAATGATAGAAATCTTTATTGATGTGGATTAATATTTTGTGAATATTTTTATCATTCACAGCCTTAAAGGACATGGTCCACAATGTATGGACCAAAAACCCAGAATCAGAGTGTAGTCGATACGGTCAAACTGTATGCAGATGGATTCCCTAGAACTACCTTAATAATCGTACCAAGTTACAATATCCTAATCCACGGCATATCGGAGTTATGGGCTGTCAAAGTTTGCCAAAAAAGTTCCACTTGCTACTGAGATTTCACGTTTGTGTCGCCAAAATAGTCATGCTGCCGATAATATTGCGTACCAACGACGCCATAGATAGCTGTTATTACACAAAAAAAAAGTGCTAGCTTTACAGTAACCCCGGGTCGACGGCGCGTTGTGTTCCACCCGCGCCTCAAAGTGTCAGCATGATGACGGGGGACTCTAGAGGGCCAAAGCCAGCCGGCGCCGCGGGACTTATCAATTTACCGTGACCCTGGAATGTAAAGAGCTATTGAAGGACACCATGGATTTTAGTCAGTACAAGTCTGACAGTCCCTCCCGGTCTCCCTGAGATTCCGGAATCATTTGATGATTTCACCACGATTAAAAAAAATAGAAAACCATTCAATAGAAAAATTCAGTGAAATTGATATCTATGGCTCTTCCCTTCAGTATTTTAAGCATCAGTTGTCTCTCACAATAAATTAGTATAATTATATTCATTGTCTACAATAGTCTTAACTCCTATTAAGTAATCTAAAATCACTTGTAATCACAATCACATTTACTTTGGCATGTATTCTTGGTTATCTAACATTTTTTTTTTTTTAGCGTGGTAAAATCATCAAATGAGTCCTCCAACCTCGGGCAGGGCGGGAGGGACTGTCAGACTTCTACTGACTAAAATCCACGGTGTCCTTCATAGCCTGTTACGTTCCGGGGTTACGGTAAGGGAATAATCCCGCTACCCCGGCAGGCTTTGGCCCTCTGAGAGGGGGGCCCCGTCATTATGCTGACGCTCTTTGAGGCGCGCGTGGGACACAACGCGCCGTCGACCCGGGCATGGTCCTTGGTCGGGCAGCGAGTTGCCCTTTACTCGCTGCCCGCATGCCCGCGCCTACGGTGGCCGGAGATCGTCGCGCGACGTCCGTCGCCGTGGGCGTCCTTCACCGCGGTTGGGGCGGAGGGAGGACTCTGTCCTCTCTCGCTCGCGGCGCGCCTCCTCCTTCGCGAGCATTACTGCTTCGCTGAAGGAGGCGACCGCTTCCCACTGGTTATCTAACATAGCATAAAAAATTGTTTCCGATCTTTCCTTGTATTCTTTTTTGTTATTTTTGCATGTAGTGTTTACCGCTTAATATTGTACATCTAGTATTAATGTGATGTGTTCTATTTAAGTATGTATGGATGTAACAATTGTTGGTAAACCAATAAAAATAAATAAATAAATAAATAAATAAATAAATAAATGAATGATCCTATGGAGAGATGCCGTTGCAAAACTGCTATATGGACGCCTGCCAGCAGCACTCGTGTCTTCTGCCCTTGTTTAGTTTTATTGTTGTTGAATTCTGTTCTGTGTGTGACTAACAATAAACTTTTCTTTCTTTCTGTCTTTCTTTCTTTCCAAAGTACGTCTTTTGATGGATGGCCCAAGTAAAACAACACTTGCTGAGAACAATCTGAGGATGAGTTGCCAAAATTAAGCAACATTCACCGAGGTCTGTCTTTGAATGGGTGACCACTGTAAAGTAACATTTCCCAAAGTGTTTTGTTTCTTAACGTTGGGTGGATGACCCTAGACATGCGGTGAGATAACAGATGTTATACATTAATTGCGACTACTGTTATGTAATGCTGGCACTTTTTAGGGTTCCGTAGCCAAATGGCAAAAAAACGGAACCATTATAGATTCGTCATGTCTGTCTGTCTGTCCGTCCGTATGTCACAGCCTTTTTTCTTCGAAAGTATAAAAGCTATCCTGTTGAAACTTGGTATAGGTTATGCTTGTAAATGTATTGAGTGAATAACATTAGGATTTTCACACGAAAATAAAAACAAAACTAATTTTGGGGGTTGCCCCCATACATAGAATTGAAACTCAATTTTTTTTTTTACCTGACCCTTACGTGTGGAGTATCAATGAATAGGTCTTGAAAAATGATATTGAGCTTACTAACATCATTTTTTTCTAAACTGAACAGTTTGCGCGAGAGACTTCCAAAGTGGTAACAAAGTGACACTACAATGGATTAAAGGACACAGCGGATCATTGGGCAACGACGCGGCTGATGAACTAGCTAGGAGAGCATCCAGCGCATCAGTTTGCGGACCAGAACCCATTATACCCATCCCTTTCAACCAGATACGTAGATGGCTGCAGGAGCGCACCCTCACACAAGCAGAGAGATGGTGGGCCTCGACACCAGGCTGCAAGCAATCCAGGGAAGCTCTACCATCCTTAGATGTCAGGCTAACCAGACGTCTTTTACGCCGGGACAGGACCGGCATGCGTCTGCTGACAGGGACCATAACGGGACACTGCTCTCTAAACAAACACACAATAGGCATAACGGACAGCCCCCTGTGCAGGGCTTGCATAGAGACTGAGGAAACCTGTGCAGGGCTTGCATGTGCTCTTCGAGTGCACAGGTGTCACACAGATCAGGACAGAGATCCTCGGGACACCCACGACTTACACAGATGTTATCCACAGACCAAAGGACCTGATCAACTTCTGGAGGGAGGTCGGCTGGTTGGAATAAGCCACCAAAGGCCACTATGGCCCACGCACAATGGTCCACATGAAGGACTAAGTGCGGAAACCAAACCCCTAACATAGAAAATAGAACATGTTACTTGCTGCTACGGAACCCTTCATGGGTGAGTCCGACTCGCACTTGGCCAGTTTTTTTTTTGTAATACCGTTTAATAACATCTAAGGCGTCGTTGGTACGCAATATAATCGGCAGCATGAGTACTTTGGCAGCACAAACGTGAAATCTCAAGGAACAAGATCGATATTTTTTGCACACTTTGACAGCTCATAACTCCGATATCCCATGGATTAGGATGTTGAAACTTGGTACGATTATTAAGATAGTTCTAGAGAATCTATCGGCATACAGTTTGACCGTATCGATCACATCTTTGATTTTGGGTGAATTTTGATACCATCTCCTTTATTTTATAACATTTTGATGTCCCGAGATTACGAACAAAACTACTATTTTGGTAGAAAATGAATGATAATTGGCATACCTTACGAAAGTGACAATACCCATTATCGTTAAGCCCCAAACACACGCGCGCACGGGCAAGGGCATGTGTTTTGTGTTCCACACGCGCCTGAAAGAGTGTCAGCACAATGGCAATGACGGGGCTCTCTTTTAGAGGGCCTACCTGGGTCGCGGGCTAGCGAATACCATGACCCCAGAACGTAAAGGGCTATTGAAAGACATCGTAGATTTTAGTGAGTATTCCGAGTCTGACAGTCCCTCCCGCCGTGCCCTGGGTAGGAGGACTCATTCGATTATTTTAGCACTCTAAAAAAAGCCCCAAACACACGCTCCTTTTATTAACGTGCGGTCACAAAGCTGGTTGCGTGATATCTTTATATGTTCGAGAGTGGAAAGCTAAGGGTGCTTGACACCCTGTCCTCCATCATCTGGTGTTGGTACTAATTTTTGATGCATTTTGATGTAATGACAAACACTAGAACAATTTGATGTCACCTCTTTATAATTAAATCTTCATTCTATACTATCTTATCTACAGTATTTTTTTGGGACAATGTTGTAATAATCACTTTTCTGATAAATCGACGCTGTCCTTCAATAGCCCTTTCTGTTCCGGGGTCACGGTAAGGAAATAATCCCGCGACCCCGGCAGGATTTGGCCCTCTGAGAGGGGGGCCCCGTCATTATGCTGACGTTCTTTGAGGCGCGCGTGGGACACAACGCGCCGTCGACCGGGGCATGGTCCATGGTCGGGCAGCGAGTTGCCCTTTACTCGCTGCCCGCATACCCGCGCCTACGGTGGCGGCGCGGGTACTAGCGACGTCTGTCGCCGTGGGCTTCACCACCGCGGGTGGGGCGGAGGGAGGACACTGTCCTCTCTCGCTCGCGGCCCGCCTTCTCCTTCGCGAGCATTACTGCTTCGCAGAAGGAGGCCTGCTTCCTTCTTCTGTGCGCGAGAGGTCTCCGCCTATCGCAACCGTGAGGACACGTCGGTGCTCTGCCCAAGCTGGACAGTCTTGCACCGTATGCTCCACCGTGCCCTCCGGGCGATCTTCGCAGTGGTGACACCCAGGCGTTTCCTCCTTTCGCATCAGACACAGGTACCTCCCGAAACTTCCGTGTCCGGTGAGTACCTGCGTCAAGCGGTGAGCGGAGGTCAGGACGCCATGACTTCTCTCCAGCCACTCCTCAAAGAGAGGTCTTACCGCCGCAATTGCGGCGTGCCCGGATAAATGAAACCTTTAGAGATATTATCTATCGACTCCAAAAGCATGAACCCAGTACTGATCTTTTTTTACTCCAAAGCAATAAATAGAGCGAGAAGCAACTTGTACCGAACACGCGGTGTGACAGCAATGACCACCGATTTTTCATCATAGGCGATATTTAACAGGGTGGTGGGTGCTATGCCTTATTTGTAGTTGACAAGTAATTTTGAAGTATTCAAAATGACAACAGCAGTTTTCATTTAATTTATTTTAATCCTGTTTCTTAGAAATTGTTATAAATCTGTGACGAAACTAAATAAATAATAATAAAAGTGAAGTGCTTCTTATCCTATATCGCAATTTGATACGATTAGAAGTTGTTTTCAGTTACATAATATTATCTCAAAATGTTGATTGTAAATCAGTGTATTTATCATTAGTTCATGTGAAATGGTATTTAGATGCATAAAGATTAGATGGGAGGAGGATGGACACAGAGGAACCATCCGACAACAATAGTACGATATCACGATAGCATTGATATAATATCACTGTGAGTAATTTATTATATTGATAGGAACAATTTGTAATTTATAGAATCATACGTATTCTAACATTTCCCTTGTTTGCTCAGTAGGGGTCGTCAGGAATTTCCTGCGTTGATTTTCAGTAAGTTTGGTTTATTTTATTCTTTATTTATTCATCAAAATAATGTGTTATTTAAAATAGAAAGTTTACGTGACTTATTTACAGTCATGTCCGTTTAATCACGTCCCATTGAACACAGCGGAACATAGTTTTGAATAATCTATAAGCCTACCTATCATTCGTCTTTATTTTCTCGATCTTTTTATCCGTTCCAATTTTATTATTACGAAAATCTGACAGCCGCGATCTGAAAAAAAGTGTCGCAGGTCTAGCCTGTAAGAGCCACGCTGGCTGACTGATTCGTCAAGGAACGAAAGTGATGACACTACTTTTAAAAGGCAAAAGATGAGAGGACGATAGTGGATGTGTGCTCAGAATAAAACGGCGTATGTGCCCAAACATATCGGCGTCTTTTTATGAATTAAAATTGTTATTAATTGAAAAAATGTCTTTACAGAATTTAGACACTAGTATTTTATACAATTTAAAACAACATCCTTTCAATAACTCATATTAGTTATTCCATAAAGTCCAAAAAATAAATTAGATAGACCGAACTTTGCATTTTTTTTGTATCGAGAAAATTTAATTGAATCGTGTTTTCAACTTTGTGAGAATTTAGATCATATAGTCAATAACTATATTCCAAGTTGTAAGATCTGTAGTCCAGATATGTACGAAGAAAAGTAAAAAATAAAAACCGTATTTTTACTGACCTATCCCCTTAAAATGGATACTATTGAAGATGAGTTTGATGAATTTTTTGATCGCGGGACGGGACCGCGTAGGGAACCAATATTTCGAAATCGTTCGAATAATATGGGGAATATGACGAGAGTTTTTTATTCAAGTTTACTATGTACCTATTTCTATGGTTAAAAAAGGGTTTTTTACCTTTTTCTGGTATTTGGTCAGAGTCAAATACGCTGTCCATTCCATCCACTGTTAGTAAAATCATGTCTTTTACTTTTTCTTCACTTGGTGATAATGTTAGAGCGGTACTTGGACCGCCTCCCGTACGATACATTTCTGCCAGGATCGCCGCAGACTTCTTCCTCGTTTCCCGCTTTATTCCATCGTATTTTATCTTTAATGCTTTCGCACTACGAAATCGAACACTACTTTCAGTAAATTTCAACAAAGTTTTCGTAAAAACTCCATATCGCGGTATGACATTTGAATTTTACCGACTGAAACTTGACATTGACAACACAATTCGCTGCGTTCCATTCCTACAGAAACATTGAATCATAAGTATTGATAAAAAATGAAATGTCATATTATACGCCAATCTACTACTTTTACATCAAAATTATCTTATTTAATACTCGGTAAGTATAACGAGAAACATTTTTAATGATTATTCTGCGATTATTACACATTTATAACATACTTAAATTTTGTCGTTCATTGAAACGAAACGTTAAACTCTAATGTTGCCAGCACACCCTTGAGTTAGTATTAATTAGTTACTCTTTACTTTAATTTACTGATTGGGTGATTGTGAAACGCAAAAAAAGTTAACGAAAGGATTTAACCTATAAGTAGTTAACTCGTTGAGTAACTACTTAAACCTTTACTTATTGATTGTGAAACAGACCCTAAATGATTTATAAGATTGTTGTGATACCAGTAGTAAAACGAATTGACATTACCGAATAAATGGTTAAAGTAAAGTAAAGTAAAGTATTTGGCATAAAACTGTGTAAAAATACACGTTGAAGATAATTATTTTGTCGATAATAATCGTCATCAAAACCTGTTTGTTAAAATTAAAGCAACTATGCCAATACACGTCATGATCGGCCATCGTACAACGGATATCCCACGGAAACCGGATCTGTGTGGCAGAAAAACTGGCGTAGTAACAAACCATAGTGGTACACATGATGGCATAATTAGTCTAGTATGTCGTGTTTTACCCGACATTCATTTTTTTTTTTTTTCTGGATCATACTTGGGAATTTCAACGGAATTGTTGGAAGTAATATTTCACACGTTTTTATAAATGTTATAAATCCCAAATGTAACGGGCATAATTATAACATTTTTTTTTTAAACGTTGCCTCACACTAGGAATTTCTTCCTGTATCATGGAGGCGTTTATAAACTTAGAAATTCACATACAAAAAGCACCCAGAACTGGAACAACAACTTGCAGATAATACAAAAATTTGTTGCGTGCGGGGATCGAACCCGCGACTAACTTTCTGTCAAACTAACTTTATATGAATAGTTTTGATTCTATATTAATTATCATTAAACATGCTGATTTCCTCACGATGTTTTCCTTAATTTTGCGTAGTAACGCCTAAAATCAATCATTACTTACTACGTCTAACTACTATAAATTCGTCAAATACAATATATCTGCGTCAATAGTTTTTTTGCTAATGCCGTCATTGTTAATTCGTTTATATTGTTATCTACGCGATGTCTGTGACGGTTCTCGAGGTTTATTTGGTTAGGTTTAGGGTACCGTGAGACGGTACGGAAAGCCATTCTTGGTCTTGGGTATCAATCGCGCATATTATCTGATTGAGCATTGTGGTGGCCGCCTCCTGTGGTATCGGCATCGACGAACACCTTTCGAGGCTCTCCTTAGGGGGTTGGATCAAGGGCCTGATTCAGGAGGCAGTACTTCTTGATACAGGTCATATTGTGAGGAGGTTCCTGTCTCTGGAGCCCTTACCACCGGTAGCTTGGACCCCGCTTCCACACCGGTGGAACACTAGTGGTTTCCCAGTGGTTTCAGCGCAGTTGTAGGCATGACTTACAACTCCAAAGTGGCTTCGTAGGTTCGAACCCAGGGACCATCACTTTATGTAATTTATATCATCACCACTGCTGTCAAAACGTTGAAGGAAGACATCGCATCGTGAGGAAACCGGACCTAAGGTTTCGGAGACTAGCGTCGCCTAGTGTACGAAGGGGCTAAGGGGGAGGCCTATGTTCAGCAGTGGACGTCTTGCGGCTGATGATGATGATATAATGAGGAGTTTTATTGCATCGACTACATGCGAGTAAATATTTTGTTATAATAATTATAATAGGTACAGATAGATGGACAATTTGTGTATAAGTAGAGTAATTGAATCATTTGTCAAGATTTGGAGTGATTCCAAGAAGCGGCAGCTACTCCTAAAGGGATTAATTATTTGAAACATAAATCATATTTATATTCTACAGTCATATTATGCCCTCTACGCTTCTGACGATACAACTCACCTTGTTATGATTGCCCAAATTAATCAAATCTCTCCTTCAGTGTAGACCAAAATTAAATTTAATAGGGACAGCCAGTAGGTGTAGCTTCACACCGTAGAAACGGATTTTTTCTACGTAACAAAAGACAAAATGAAAAAAGTAGACAGATTTTTACCGTTTTGTAAAAATGATTCTATTCTTAACTAGCTGACCCGGCAAACTTCGTAACGCCTCAGAAATAATTTAAAAAACCTTTTAAAACTTCCCTAGACTTCCCAAAATAATTCAAAACCAAAATCAGCTCAATCGGCCCAGCCGTTCTCGACTTTTAATCAGACTAACAAACAACAATTCATTTTTATTTATATAGAAGATGTAGCAATACTTGTGTCCAAAAGTCGATTTTTATAGAAAAGGCGATTAAATAAAAATATTGTATTTTATTCAGTCTGAGAAAAACCGTAAAGAACGATGCCCGAACTGGGTATCGAACCCAGGAACTCCAAACTCAATAGTTACACTTATGGAGTTCTGGTAAAGAAGAAAATAAGGTTGTTATAAAATGCACACTTCAACAAACAATAAGTATAAAGTAAGTAGGTATATAATGTTTGCAATTGAAGTAATCTTCACGCAAATTAGCTGTCGAGATTTTAATCAAGATAGGTAAAATAATTGTGACTATTGTATTTATATTACTAACTTTAGGCCGTGGCCTCACCCGCGTGGCAGTTAAAAATATCCCACATTGAACTATAATCTCTGGAAGTCTGGATAAAAGATTTCCTATCAGTTAATCCAGGTTATATAAAAACTATAAGCATGCTGAATTTCATGTAAATCTTCCAATCTATTTAGCCGTTTTTTCGTGCTGTGGTTATGAGATCGAGTGCTACACATGGCGTCGCGGGATCAATCCTCGCACGGAACAAATAATATGTGTATGACTTATGTATGAAGAAAATAATATAAAACATCCATCCATCCTCACTTTCTTTTATGTTTATAATATGTAGTAGTAAGATAAAATTGATATGCATTTAAAAAAATAGTATAGTATCAATGTATGTAACTATGTACCTACAGCCACCATCCACGTCTCATACAACGTGCTGCATCAACGTGCTTCTATTTACCTAGAAATATGTACATAAGAATAAATTATATGTAAATATAATGTAAATACGTAGCAACGATATTGTATGATCATATTTTATGAGCTGGCATGCGTGCCTACAATTATTAAATAGATACCTTTTTTTTTTTTTTTTTAGCGTGGTAAAATCATCAAATGAGTCCTCCAACCCCGGGCAGGGCGGGAGGGACTGTCAGACTTCTACTGACTAGAATCCACGGTGTCCTTCATAGCCTGTTATGTTCCGGGGTTACGGTAAGGGAATAATCCCGCGACCCCGGCAGGCTTTGGCCCTCTGAGAGGCCCGCCCCGTCATTATGCTGACGCTCTTTGAGGCGCGCGTGGGACACAACGCGCCGTCGACCCATTAAAATAAATAGATACTTACGTAAGATAAGTTACTTTGTATCGTAAATGGTGTACCATAAGGAGGGCAATACGTCTTTCTTTATCGAGGTAAAATCTTCAAATGAGTCCTCGAGCCCAGGGCGGGACGCAAGGGGCTGTCAGACTCGTACTGAATAAAATCCATGGTGTCCTAGTAACTTTTGCCCTGGAGCGTAAAGGTTCAATAGGCCTTTACGCTCCAGGGCAAAAGTTACTTAAAGAGGCAGTCTCGCAAGTAATAAGGAAACTATGACATTATATATTATAGATTCGGCTATATTAATTCTTACTTAAGAGTTGACACATGAAAAAAAAAGAAACAAACATGGAGATATTACATTCATTATGTTAGATACACCTTGTATACATACATTGTAATAAATGATATATGTATATGGCTATGGGCATATAACTCATCTGAAACTGTAGAGCATAAAACATACTTTTCAAGCGGAGAAGCAATAAAATACGCTTTTCATTGCACTGCAACGCGTGTGGGCAATTTCAGGTCATACAGTCAAGGTTTCAGCATTAAAATTTTCATCTTGGTAACTGATCTTAACAACCTCTTATTTTGCGATAACTTACTAAGTTAATTGTTCTTAGTTTACAACAGACAGCTTCAAATTGAGAACATCATCTTTCAAACTCTTCAAAAGCCGAATTCTTCAAACTTTATCTATTCATCTGTACATACATAATCAAAATCAAAGCATTTATTTCAAGTAGGCCAGTTCAGGCACTTTTGAATTGTCATAGACAATCAAAGGAATGTTATTAAACACTACAAAAGTTATGGTGCTACAGTCCCAGTCACAAGACATAAAAACTGTGAAAGTACCGTAGATGCCCAAGAAGTAGATCTCTATGGAGAAGAACGGGCAAGAAACTCCATGGACACTCTTTTTAGATCGCCAAAAAAACAAAAAATAAGAGTGTCATGCATATAAATGAAATAAGAGTGTCTGTTTGTAATATTGAAACAACCGTTTTTTACTACATACATACGATATAATAAACGATGCATCCACCAAAATCATTTTTTACAATTTTTGTCTGATTGCCTTTCTGTTTGTAATGGCTAATCTCTGAAATAGCTGTGCCGATTTTGATGGGACTTCTATTGGCAGTCAGCTGATATAATAAATAGGAACTAATTTCCAGGTAGGGCCCAAAGTGACATTGCACGCTGAGCAACCTTGAATTATTTCGTTGACCAGTCCTATGGTAAGTGTTTACATTTCGGGTTCGTAAGAAACAACTCCGAAAGTATCAATAGATAACAACGTTTAAACAAAATAAAACCTCTATGCGGAACCCAAATCCAATGAACCTTTAACCAATATTTTTTGTCCCAGCCAACATCCCACGGCGCCATATGTCTATCTCTGTTCAAACACGTTCGAGATCACGTTATCCACAGTAAGTACAACGTACTCCTTAAATACACGAGTGACGTCACGGCATAGTAACTAGTCTCATAATAGCGTATGCTGCTAATTTTGTAAGGATGTCGTGACGCGGACGTTCAAATTCGTTCACGTAAAGGTTAAAGGCGCTATCACCGCGAGCATTCACCTGTAATGTAACGTTACAGATTCGAACATTTTTCATCAGTGAGGGAAGATAATCGAGCATCACAATGCACATCTTATATCCAATCTACTAAATATACGCGAATGCTCATCAGTCAGGGAGCTAGTATTGTAATGCTCAAAGTCGAATCTATAATGTTATACTACACGCGAATGCTGGTGAGACTTTGGTTTCAGTATTGTAACATCACATTTTTTTCTAAAGTACCGTAGTAAAGTAAATTAGTTTCTTCTTCACACACCAGAGGCGCTGTTCCATTTTTTCATACAAGAAACGCTGTGAATACAGTAAAGTCGCTATAAAGTAAAAGAGTGAAAACTCGTGATAAGGGTACAGTTCGCCAAACCGTATGAACAAAACCGATTTTTCGTTTTTGTAAATACAAATGATTATTGTTAAGTTGCCTTAATTACCATAAACGTCTTCATAAACAAATGTTACATCCCAAAAAAAGAAAAAAAAACTGTTTCGGAAGTTAAACAAAAAATAAGATCAACGCTAAAATTCGACTTTATACTGAAAAATCATTATAATTATCATAGCGGCTGTCCAAAATGTCAGAAGAAAATATTTCCATGCACTATTCCCCCATATTAATAAAACTAGAAGTAAAGTTACACCAAGGTTAAGCCTTAAAAAATTGATGGTTAATATGAAGAAATTATCCTTGATGTACCTTTAATCTACGGGTTTGGCGCACAGCACTCTCAAAGTGTTAACGTCCCCTTTAATGATTAATGGTTAACTGACATTAATGTGGATTTACAATTTATGTCCTCCGTACTGATTGGCGGCACGTTTGGGTCCACGCCACACGTTTTCCAGAACGAGGTCCGAAACGAGACATGTCTCGTGTTTAAAACACGAGACAAACACGTTTCAGGAATTTTGTTTTGAAAATTTGACCGTAATTGGGTAAAGGGTAGATCGTAGATGATTTTGCGAATTTTAAATGAAGTCTCTGCCAAAAATAGGGGTATGTCAACGGTATCCAAGCCCAGTACTCCGGGGTCGCGGGGCTCACGAATTACCGTTACCGTGGAACGTAAAGGGCTATTGAAAGACACCGTAGATTTTAGTTAGTACGAGTCTGATAGTCCCTCCCACCCTGCCCTGGGTAAAGGACTAATTTGTTGATTTAACCACACTAAAAAAAACTCAGGGCGAAGACTTTACTTAGACGGGCGCAGAAATGGCCAGATGGGGGTAATACAACGTCTTAAAACCAGCGCCTTGTTCGCCTTGTTCCGGCGAGTGAATGTGACAGAGCTATACAAGTCGTCTAGCACCATCTCGTTTACTCACTGGAACTTAAGACTTAATACCCCTCCTGAACCACAAGTGGCTAGACCTAGGCGCAGTTAAAGAAACTCGCACTGAGCGCAAAATAAGCTAGTTACGGCACTATCTATATATTATATCGAGTTGCCAGATGGTCCCACCATCTCCTTCATGGTCCGGTTCCCTCTTGTTGTCTCAGGACCCCAAACCTGAGCTTAGCAAGACAATGGTTCGCTTGGCAAGTGAGCGATATAACCAGCTCAGTCCAACACAGAAAATTAAAAAAATACATTATCCTTGTAAATATCTCCCCACTTATTTAGCTATACATAACAATACGAATAAATGCTTACTCTACCAGCATCCATTCATAAACCTGCGCACACGCAACAGGATACGCCATTTTGTTTTGACGTCAAACAAACCGCCAAAAAGTTTATTGTTAACACAGGAAGGCGCCGTGACGGTCCAAGAATAAAAGAATAATCATTCAATTGTTACTAAAATAGGATGTGCTAAATATAAACTGAGATTGTTCTGAGATAGGGCTGTGAAGATGACTGATTGACGATGCTGTGTGGGTGATAAATGGACTTCATCTGGTCTGTTGCGTAGAAGAGTTTATTTATCATCTTCCTGGATCTTCTGGCTCTTATCTGGTCAAATGCGCATACGATGCTTTCCACCACTGAAATTATCTGAAAGATTTTTAACCCATATAACTGCACACTTTAAACTTCATATAGCCGATATTTTTTAGAACAAAAAATGGGCACCAAAAGTTGATTGTGTGACTAAATAATCAAAGATTAGCAGAATTAGAAAGTTGTAGTGGCAGATACAAAAGCACAGTGAGGAAATCAGAATGTCTTTGAACCAAAAATTCCCCGCAATGGGCCCGCGTGGTAGATCATAGCCCACTGCCTCTCACAAAGAGGAGGCCTGTGACCCAGCAGTGGAATCATTATAGGCTAATGATGATGAATGTAATCTGGGTGTCCGGCAAAAGACCGCCTCTCGGTGTTGCAAGCAATAGTAGCGTGAAGCACCGCCCCGGGTAAGTTGTACCAAGGGCTCATAAAAGGCGGAAGACAGAGTAATATCATGCAACTTGAGAGCAACTTGAGAGCTGACTGCGATAGGCTATTGATTGATTTAAAAATAAACTCATCGTTTTCTTCAAAATGTGTCTGTGTTCCTGAACTCATTAAATTCAACCAGAATCTCTTCATAGTGAAGAGTGAAGAGGCTTCTTCTGGGATCAAAATTTGTGTTCTGGGTAGGCTCAGACATCGTAGATTTTGACTTTATCACCTCTGACCTTGAATTAAGAGCAAACACATCTCAAAGAAACACTCAAACGAAAAGTCGAGGACTTTTTCGAAAAAGAGATCATAAGCGTACTTCCAAAAGACCAAAATCAATTTTTGCAGCAAATCTTTTACAAGCAATACACACGTGTCCACAGTCAGGATCCGCTTCACCATTCACAATTAACATTAATAGAGTGGTCAAGGGCGAAGAGAATTGTTATAACTAATTAAAATTCAATTAACGTTATCAACACAACTTCCTTGAACGTGCAGTTAAACTTTCAAACGTGTATGACTTCCTCATGTACGTGTTTGGAGTCAGGTTTAAGTGCTGTGCAACCCGCACTGGGCACGCGTGGTGGATTATGGCGCACTCCTTCTCACAGAGAGGAAGCCTGCATCTTGATCATCAGCCTTTAATTTTGCCACTGCTAGGAAGCAGTGGCAAAATTAAAGGCTGATGATCAAGATGCTGATGAAAGGAAATGTAGTGTATGAGATCCTGGAAGAATCATGCTTCGTCTTTAGTAGTCGTTGCTGTAGAAAAACTGCTAATAATATGTGTTTTTATGGCTCTGAACTTAATAGAAAAATCTCAACTTGTAATACCCATATTTTTTTTTTTAATAAAATGCTGACTTGCTGGGTACTCTATAGGACTTGCCTGTCTGTCTTTCTGATCGCTTTAAATCGGTATCTGTTCGTACGTCCGTTTACCTGGATGTGTCATTAAGGTTCTGATCTTCAGGCCAGGCTTACATTCTTAGACTATCCTGGCCCATTTGTTCTGGTGCACCTGACATATTGTCACCCTGAACCCAAACATGATTGCACAGTGCAATAAAATTGCAATCCATTTTGAAAGCAATCTCAGTTGAACAATAATCAGTATTTTTTTGGCAGATCCCCATTTAGTTTACTTATTTACCCAATCTATAGCCTAGTAGCCAGGCATATTACCCATTTCATCCTTCGTTCCCAAAGGTCATATACGGACCTTGTTATCAATGCCTGCTCTCCCTGATAAGAGCCAATTTTACGCCAGTAACAAACCCATTGTTTGAGGAAAATGTTATCGAAGTTGATACGCAGCGGTTACGTATATCCGGTTTCTGTGTGCTATTACTGGGGTTTGGTTATCGCTAATGGTAATCAGACATGGGTATTTTTGGGTTTTCCCCGATGTTTCTTTTGTTATAAATTGATTTTGTTTTATCTAAGTGCATGAGCGTATTCTTCGTTTACCAACAAAGTAAAGCTAATTAATTATTAAAGGATTGCTAGTTGTAGATGACTATTATTCGTTTCTGGATGGTTTTTGGTGAACCTAAATTTATAGTAGGAAGCAAGTTTACTGTTATTAACGGTCGGTTCACACCTAGACGCGACATGGCGCAACGTGACGCAACGATAGTTCAAAAGTGTATATTTTCTTGTAGTAAATAAAGTCTGATTTTCAGTCATTATTAAAACGCTGCGTTGCGGAAAGTGTACTTTTTGGTGTAGGAAAAAGAGTTAGGTTTTCTCGGTCCAAGCTTTACCTTTTTAGCCCTCGATTTTTCTCGTGATGGTTGAAATTTTCAAAGGACTGTCTTTGAGGGGCACTGAGGACCTTGAGCGCCAAGGGAACGTGGCACAGGGTAGTTTTATTCAGTAAGTATCGAACAGTTACAATAACCAAAATAATCATTCCACCTTTTAGAAACGAAAGGGTAGTTTCAAAAAGGTGGAATGATTATTTTGGTTATTTTAAAAATTGTTGAAAATAATGGCTCCGGTGCCAATAATTAGCAAGATATATAATGGGTTTGGTTTTATGTTTTTCAGCGTAACATTCGTTACGACATCGAAAAGTTAAACAGACGCAACTCATACGTAATATTACGAATACCTGTATCGTATAACCTTCTTTGATCCTTATCAATTACTATCAAAAGTAAGTCATCTAAGTATACCACCTCCCGAATGAGAACAATGGCCGGGCCATTGACTCGAATGACACGAAATGTCTGTCTCATTGTCTCGACATAATATCTCGTGACTCCAGAATTGCCCGAAATTCGACCTTCGCGATGCTTCTATGGAGTTGTGACCGATTTTATTTGTTTTTGAGACTTCATTTGTAGTTTTTGAGGTTTTCTAGAAGTTTTAGATTTGGTGCAGTTTACATTTAATTCAAAACTAGGTTTTGCCTGAGGGTTTGCCTGTGTAGATTTTGGAAAAAAAATATCCTACGTGTTATTCCAGATTATAAACTATTAAGTGCCATATTCTAGAAAAATCTGTCTATTAGTTTTTGGGTACAAAAATCATACTCGCCAATGAGGAGAAAAACTCAAAGCTTGACATAGATGTCGCTAGCATCGACTCTGCCTTTGTAGTTATTGTTGACGTTCCATGTGAATTTGTTATTTGCTGTTTTAAATAATTCTATATCTAATAATGTATTCTTTTTGGACTGTTTCGCAATTAAAAGAGGAGTTACGTAACAGAAATGCATCAACAGCTGGGAAAAAAGCAGTTTTGATTGAAAGGTAATCAATAAAACAAATTTAAGGTTATGTTGATTTGTAATCAATATTCTCTTCAAATCTAATGCGATATGTATTTTTGACTTTCAGATTAGAAGCATACGATCGAAATTTTAATTTTAATGCCAACCCAGAGCCCGGCACATCTCTCAGTGACCCACAATATCGATGTCCGTCAACTTCGTCTTTCAAAGACATAAATGCCGATTCGCCGATTCCTACTCTAAATAGGCAAGAAATACAGTCGTACTTCGAAAGGTGAGTTCGTTTTTAAAATCTGTTGTAGCATCTCTTTAGTGATACCTTTATATTTAGCCCTTAGGAGTAAAATTAAACTAGGTACTCCTTTTAAGTTACCTACATGACTTACCAAAGTGCATATTTAATTTCTTTCAGATTTAATGCTCATCCAAAAGGACAGGCCATGTATGAAGCCAGGTGTTTGTTGACTGCACGGTATTGTGTTGAAGGTGCAAACACATACATACAGGGCCAATGCAAGGCGCAAATGAAAAAAGTTGTGTATGTTGTTAATGTTCTGCTTAGCAAAGAAGGCAACATTGAACAATGCCATTGTGAATGTGCAGCAGGCAGTGGTGTTGAAGCACACTGCAAACACGTTTCAGTGCTACTTTGTGCAATAGAGAATATGGTCAGATCTAAAACTATTATTCTACATCAAGTTTCAACTCAAACTTTAATGACTTTCAAAAAGCCAAGCAAGGTGTTTTATAGATCACCCATTCAGGCTCAACATTTACCATCAATTAGAAAAAAAAGAAGAGTCAATGTTAACTATGATCCATTGCCTAAGGAGGACGAAATAGAAAATTACAATGATTATGTTCGCAATTTGGCCATAAACTTTGGAGACACAAAAATGCCTATTTTACAGACATTTAGACCAGCTAATCCCTATGGCCTCGAAACAGATCATACATATTCGTGTAAGGATTACAAAGATAATGTTCTTGAGAGTTTGTTATTGCAAAATGTAACGAAAGAGCAAATTGATAATGTGGAGCTATTAACAAGGGCTCAAGATAAGTCTGTTGATTGGCATAAGTGGAGATCATATAGGCTCACAGCAAGTATGTTCTATGCAATTTGCCATGTCCAAACTGGGAAAAAGCATTTGATTAATAAAATATTAAACCCAAAGAAAATTTTCTCTCGCTCTATAGTTTATGGCAAAACTAATGAGCCTGTTGCGATTAAAAAGTATGAAAAGGAATTTGGTTTAAGTGT
Source organism: Agrotis segetum (assembly GCA_036375495.1). NCBI lineage: Eukaryota > Metazoa > Arthropoda > Insecta > Lepidoptera > Noctuidae > Agrotis > Agrotis segetum. The sequence goes on from JAQSVV010000003.1 coordinate 880,408, forward strand.
ACAAAAGTGTGGTCTCTTCATATGCTTGCAATACCCATTCCTTGCTGCTTCTCCAGATGGGCTCATTGGTGAAGAGTGTGTTGTAGAGGTCAAATGCCCGTATACTGCAAGATTCATGCCAATAAATACAGTTACTGTACCATATTTAGAAAACAGTAATGGGCAATTATCTTTAAAAAGAAGCCATCCATACTATGCACAGATCCAAGGACAATTATTGTGCACAGGGAGAAAATATTGTAATTTAATTATTTATACTTTTAAAGAAATCCAGGTGTGTTTTATCAATAGAGATGATGTATATATAGAGGAGATGGTAAGAGGACTGGTTAATTTCTATGAATGTGATTTAAAACCAGAAATCATTAACAAATACTTTTATAAAAATTATGCTTCTTTAATTAATAAAACTAGAATAGAATATTCCTTGTCTTTTATTATACATTTTTAATTATACTCTCTCTAAAATTACAACACATGACACAAATAAAAAATATTTTACTTGCTATAGGAATATAATTGTGATCCAATTCACTTTTGAGCATTTTATAGGTTTTAGTAAGACCAATCAACCGTTCAATGTGTACTCTTTTACTTGCTAAAGATCTATCCTTTAATACTTTCAGGCCTGGTAATTGGGTCTGACCTTTTAAAAATGTTGGAGTATTAACAGTAACATTACTTTCAGCAAACATATCTTGAATATTGAATCCACGATCTGCTAGAATAACATCACCACTTTCACACTTCTGTAATAAGTTACTTCTTTCCACAGTTTGCCTGTCACTTACAGATCCTGCATATGCAGGAGAGCAATAAGACAACAGGCCTCCAGGAGTTGCACCAACAAGTACCTTTAGTGTGTTTCCGTGCTTATAGCTACTCCATGATGCCTGCTGCGCAGTAGGATGTTTTGGTTTCTGTACATGAATTTCTGTACCATCTAAAATTACCCTAACATTAATGTTGTATTCTTTGAAATGATCTGGCATATAATACTGAACCAAATCTTTTTGTGGCCATATATTTATTTTTGACCAAAGTTGATATATAAAATTAATCCAAGTAATAAATATATTTGACACAGTGGTGGTGCTTATGTTAAAAAATCTACTCAATTCAAATATACACTTGTTTTGCCTTAATTTCATTAAAGTTAAAAAGAATTGATCTTCAGTGCTAAGGTTGATAACTTTGCTTCCAAAATAGTTAATTTTATGGGCTACTGGGCTCAAGGTAGAATACACAAAATAGAATTTCTTATAGGACTCAAATCCTGTGTAAAATTGAATAGCTTTATCATCAGTTTTATATCTATTAATTGTCCCAAACATGTGTTCACTGTCAACTTGTGTACCTTTAGACAAAAATACACATTTGGCTGGTGATAATGATATCTCCTCACTCTCTGTACTTATCTCCACTTCATTACAAGATTCTATTTCCATAGAAGAACTTGATAAACAAGTTTCATTGTTTTCTTGAGGGTTTGTAGTGAGGCTTGTAGGTACATCAAGCATTAATTTCCTCCGAGATCTTTTTACTAAACGTTCTAAACGTTGTTTTGCGGATGTTGATTCTACTTTTGTTTTTGTGAAGGAAAAGATTGAAGGCACTGCAGTTTTTTTTAAGAATTTAGCCTTAGGCTCATACACTGAAATAAATAACATATTATTGCATTACTTTCTATGCAAAATGATCTATTATTATTCACGAGTTATTATAAATCAACCATACTTACCAGTATATTTACTTTGACCAAAATAATCATCAGCTTTAAAATGAGCAGAGCACAATACAGAGTGCTCAGTTGCTTTAAAGTTTTTGATTCTCAACGCTTTTTCCCAGGCCTTTCGGCGTTTTGGATCTTTTGGAAATTTATGTCTCCCTTGATTTTTGCAGTCTGGAGCACAACACTGCGTCATATATAAAGAATTTAATTATTTTCTTTATTTGTTTACATTTTTGTCGTAAATTAGTATGGATTTTGACAGATGACAGCACAAAATTAGGCAAAGTCGATCATGCGACATCTGGTGGGATAAAAAGGCAGTTTTTCACCCCATTAGGTGGATCCATGCAGCTAGTTCTAACCGGTTTCAACTAGTTAGGTACGACACGAGTTTAGATAATAGAAATTATAATATTTTAACAATATATTATGTAAAAACGTTGTATCACGCAATATATATTAATTTATATATACTTTAAACAGCTGTGAAACATTTAACGTAGCATACATTTTACATAGCATTATCAGCCCATAATGCTATGTAAAATATATACTGCGTTATAGGGTTATCAGCCGTTTATATAACGACACAGCAATAAAATAAAATAACAATAAAAAACGCATTATTTAAATCGATTTCTATAATTTGCGTCGCAGTTAAATTACTTGGCAACAGAAAAACTTTGAATAAATGAGATAACAGTTGCATTCATTAAAGATAAATATCTAGTTGACTGAGTTTCGCTCGGTTTTTAAAATGTCTATATCTTGGGAACCGAGCTTTTATCGGACCTGGGACCCCTAATCTGTAACTTTCATGAAAATCCTTGGAGCCGTTTCCGAGATCCTGATTATATATAAATAAATATACAAGATTTGCCCGTAGAAAGATTATATACCTTGTATTTTAGATCGAGGTAAACGCGGATTGCGTGTTCTCAATATGGAAGGTAGTTACTAGTATTTATGTAAAATCCATTGGATAAATCCTATTTAAGAGTTAAGCCATATTTATGCAGTTTCTTGGAAAAATATACTCTAGCTACACTGCTTTTACGAAGTAATTTATATTATAAGCTATATTTCAAGTTGTTATGACTACACCTTTTTTATGAATCATTCTGTCTGTTAGTAAAAACCGAATGAAAACCTGTTCGGTCGTTTCTGAGTTAATCGCATTCGGACAGACATATGGGCAGACAGTTTTGCGTTGTGAAAGGCTTTGTTATACAAGGAGTGATATTAGTTACTAAACTCAATTACTAGATATTAAATTTTATCCCACAGAATAAGGTGATTTGGGAGTGCTAAAATGATAATTTCAAGTCTTGAGTAAAATATAATGTTAGACATTCAATATGCCCCTAACCTAAGTACCTTAGATTTAACAGATAACGTAGTGAATAATTAAATTAACTAATTTATAATTATACAACTTATTCGATATTTGCTTAGAGGAAACTCCTTACATAGATTCTTATAAGAATAGGCGTGTATTCTTCCAGAATATAAAAATAGAACTACATTCTGACGCACGTATATTAAGTATGTTTGCATCTTTATTTGATACAATTTACAAATTCATGTATTTAGAGCTTACGGGAGTATTTTCATGAATTATTACTGAAATGTCCGTTATTCACACTTTTAAGTAGGCTACGGACCCGTTTCAGTATTACCATGAAGGTAAATAGATACTGTGACGAAATAACTGAACAAATAAACCTGAAATATACGCTGAAAACGTTTAGGAATAACTTTGTTTTCTATTTTTGTGCTGACATTGAAAAAGATGTAGTATTACGGTTGTGTTAAGATAGGTTTTGTAATGCATGTGTAAATGAGATATCGTCATCTTCCGCTGTGTCTACCTGGAGGTTGTCTGGCAATTCCATGATTGTCTCGTGACCTGTAGATTTGTAGCTGAAATCTGATGTGCTTTAGGATCATCCAGCCTTACTACAAAAAGTTTAACACCTGTTAAACACTTTTTAGACAAGTGTTCAACAGATGTTTAATTGTTTTGTGGAAAGACTTATACTGTCCTAAGTAAATAAGTTTAACTGCAAAACGACGCTTATATCGACGACGTCAAATGTTCTGCAATTGACAATTTTTTTAGGCATGTGTTTAACTTTTTGTCGCACGACAGATAATATTTATCTTTTAGTTAAAGTTTTAGTTGAATTTGGCAAGATTTTCAACAGTTTATAAAGTAGCAACTATTCATTGCAGCTCTCCATATTAACAAACTAAGATGCCCACTGCTGGGTCTCACGTTCCTCTATAATATATGAAGGGGTGTTGGGGGCGGATATCCACTAGAAGTCTCATTTCTCAATGTTGGTTTTTCCCTTCACTTTGTCTCAAATGTAAAACAAAAAATAAATTAAATTAACCTTTGCCAAATGCTAAAATGCTCTGTTTAACATATTTAGTACTTAGGTACCTACTAGGCTTATTTTTTTTTTGTTATACTTAGCATGTCTCCTTTCCATACTTCTCAAAAATACCCTAGCCGTTCAGCATGTGCCAGCCCTATTCAACGATCAGGGTCTGTCCACATCCTGGTTCTATTTCCAGCATGACTTTGACCCAGCAGTCTGACTGGCGAGGTCCGAGGGTGTGTCACACTGAATTATGATGAAAGGATATGGCCAGGATGCTGGGGAGCGTAAGACGTAGAAGATATTTTTAGACATCATGTTTCTTATAAGAAGTCTTGATTTGAAAGACGCAAAAGAGAAGTGTGGTTTCAAAGTCAAAGTGTTATAATTAAATTGGTTTTTTAGTTTCATTGTAGTTATTTTTTTTATTTATTTGAATTTTATTTAAGTCTTTGGTACTCTATTTAAAAATGTCATACAGTTTTTTATTGGATATTTTACACATAAATATTATTTAAGATATCTACATAAATACAACATTACACCTAAAAATGTCACATTAGTTTTGTTAAAAAAACATTGAGCTCTTGTGTTACCGGCCATAAATCTCCTTTCAGACAAAAATGTCGGTTTAAACTTTACAACACAACCTTCTGAATGTCATTCAAATGTCAACAGTTGACATTCAACTGGTGTCACCATTCTATTGTTTTAATTTCTGCTAAGCACATATTAAAATATTTATTTAGTCACTAAATAACTTATTTTAAGGTTGAATTACCTCATGTTGTGTGGGAATGTGAATCTTAGGTTTTTTTTAATGGAATAAGTTTCATTATTAAAATGTATGAAAAGACAAATTGTAAGAACAAAAGGTGGGTAGAATAAATTTTTTGAATATTCGAGATCAAATTATGTGCAGACGCCAGCACTTCAACCTTCATCAATTTTTCAAGTTTCTTTAAAATAATTTCAACCTTATCACAATAGCGGAAGATAAGTTCGCCGCACACGAGCCACTCGCCACAGCCGTAAACGCCGCCATGAGAAGCTAGAAGCAGCTACAGAAGGTAGCTGAAGCGCGCGACAGCCATTTGTGGCCGGTGGTCGATACTTATGGTCGTTGGCTGCTACTTTTTTAACCTATACATTACTGAGATAAGATAGAGAGGGGTGCAAAATAGCGCGAGTGGCGTGTGGCGGCGTTTCCTGTCCCGTGTGCACCCTTAATGTTCGAATGGTAAAATTTGGCAGATTCCGGCGCCTGTACATTATGTACGTCGTATCTCTTACCTCAAAAAATTAAAAGTTTTCCCATAAAATTGTGACACATAAAAAGTAAGTACCACCTAAACATTTTTAGTACCTCTATAATATTAGATTCATAACCATGTTATAAGTCTGTTAATATGGCAATCAGTCTCACCACTGATTGCTTTATTGTCCTGTTTTTCAGGAGTTGCAGTGGGTTGTCAGTTATTTTTCTGATGAGAAATTCCTTTGAAAACTCAGCTCGTATGACATAACATTGTCAGAATGCCTGTCAACACGAACTCTACCTACCTTGTTATACAGGTGGTGTGTTATGAAAACATTGGATCTCAATCGTCGGGCGGCCATTATTCGAACAGCTGTACAATACAATAGCCTGGTAACTTCTCACAGGTAAAAAGGTAAAAAGATACTGACAACTTCAAACAAGATCGCCGTCTGTTGTTAAAGAGTTTTTCAAAGAAAGACAGGGATTTGAAAGCATGTTGTGGAATTTTCAACCATAAACGGTATGCAGAAAATTGCGAATTCAATGTCACTATTTTCTGCTTTGAAAATAATGAAGATACTTTGCAGGTGGGTCTATAATCACCACTTTATCTATTGTATTCTATTGCCCAAGCAATAGAGTATAAAACTGATTGATACCTACAAAAATCAATAAAATTGCCACATTGATAAAGTGGCGATTTTAGACCCTATGATTATGTAAACCTAGGAGTTATCATTACTGCTTAAGACACTTTGGTTTTCCAATTTACTGTTCTTGTTAAAAACCTTTGTAATATGCAATTAAATATTTTTTTGACATTTGATTGTTGTTGGTATTGAGCAGTGGTAGCACTGTGGTCTAATCATCAAATGAGGACTCATTTGATGATTTTACCACGGTAAAAAATAGGGTGCTTAAGTGTTTACAGGGTTTACTGGCACATGCCCCCCTCAGTTTAGTTAGTTCTCATTTAGATTACACATAATGACACAGTTTTATTTTAATGCTGTATTTTCACAGCACTAGGTCGTAATTTGATTGATAAACAACAAGTCAAATGTTCAGCGCACCCGAAATAGCAACAACATCCCACGCCTACAGAGTAATGTTTGTAAACGATTTGTTGACAACCTGTCACTCAGTCAGTACAGCTGTAGTCTATGCTCTTGAGTACCTGACACATCACTGTCCTAAATATAGATAGTAATTGAAACATTACTTGCTCACAAATTGTATAATGCAGAATAATGCTAGCATACCTTTTTTTTTTAGCGTGGTAAAATCATCAAACGAGTCCTCCAACCCGGGCGGGGCGGGAGGGACAGTCAGATTCGTACTGCCTAAAATCCACGGTCCTTCAATTATAGCCCTTTATGATCCGGGGTCATGGTAATGAGATAAGTCCCTCGACCCCGGCATGCTAGTATAGGTACGTAGGAGTATTTTGACGCTCGAATGGATGACAGTTTGCTAAATTAAATATTCGTAGAATTGTTTTGTTGATACTGTACAAAGTGTACATAAACTAGCTGTATATTATAACAAAAAAAAAAAAGTACACATAAATAATTGTAATTGTAACTGTGGAACCATGAACTTTTCGCAAACCTAAACACGACCGTTTAGCCGACCTGATAGACTTAACGAGAGTGACTTACCATCCTCCGTAATTTGGGTCGCCCGCGGGACTTTCTCATCAGGCAACCGTGACCCCGGAACATTAAGGGCTATTCAAGGATCACCGTGGATTTCAGTCAGTACAAGTCTGACAGTACCTCCAGCTACGCCCTGGGTAGGAGGACTCATTTGATGATTTTAACACGATAAAACAAAACCCAGTACTCTCGAGTCTATTAAAAAAATACAGGAGGTAATCCTTCAATCACGTGTAAGTTTGACTAACATTTCAAAACCTGAAAAATTAAATATTGTTTCAGATGTAATATTACAGTTTCTGCATTCATATACTTCATATCAAGGCTTTGGGTATGAGCTCAATGTTTTGACAGAAAATTGGTAGCACTTCCTGAACCAACTTTGTTTTACCGTTGACTAACAATAACATTGTACTTAAAGTTTTAGCAATAAAGGCGAAAATTGCACTTTAATTGTTTTTTGAATGCAGTTCTAGTTTGGTTTTGCACTTTGAAAGGCGCCTCGTGACTGTCCCAAATTATTTGTTGACAGAATGTCCATTTTAACTTAGATAGTGGTGAAATTTGGAACTAAAATTAAATGTACTGAATTTGACAGATTGTTGTAACAACTAGCGCCACCTTGAGGTGTCAAGTTATATTGGACAAGTTGGGAATGTTTTCACAATGAGTTGTGCATTGTTTACTTCCAAAAGAGGTGACGGGTGATTAAAAATATCTGTTACATATTTGGGTGATATTGTTATTTGAAGTATTTTATTTTTGAACCTTTGTTCTCAGAATAGACAGTAGTCTATTCGACTACGTTTTCTATTAATTGACATTGTCAATAATTATAATTACATGGTAATTACCATCAAGTAATGAGACAAATACTGGTTGTTGATTTATTATTGGGTCGTCACCTCATTACCTGCTTGCCTTTTCCCAATTATGTTGGGGTCGTCTTCAAACACCATTGGATGTAACTCAATTCGAATGAATTACATACACAGATTCATTTATTTTGATCTTTACAATTTAACTAAGCTATATGAGTACCTATGTAGCAAACGATGCTAACTTCCCCCAATTATGAAGATTTCACGAAGACAATTGGTCACAAATGTTGGTAGTTCAATGAAACTGCTTTGCCTTTTCCCATTTGTGTTGGGGTTACTGTTTTATTAACTTTGGTGGACCCACTCGCGTGTTCTGAGCGTTCTATCTGCCTATTTCTTTGATCTGAGACTAGCAACATCTTATTGTTAAAAAATATTTATGACTGCGTATGTTGTCAGAGCTCCGGGTAAATACAATTCACAATGTAGGAATATTACTGAACTATTTAATAAAATGACTTGCCTGTAACACCTAAATCACCTATTTACAAACCAACAACAATGGATAATATTTAAAACATAAACTGTTTAGGTGGCACCTATTGTTCTATTTACCATTACATTCTATAGGTACGAAAACAAAGTTATTTTTAGGAAAAGTCCCTCAAATGGCTGTTGACTTGGTGTTATCTTGGAGTTGTTTACTGCTGAATGGACACCGAAAATATTCTGTAACATGTTGCTCAATTTTTGTATAGGTAGGTACTGTTTAAAATATTGAGAAATTGAGAGTTTATCATGGGAAATAATGTTAAAATCGAAGTATTTAGGTACCTACTTAAGGTTTAGTCAGGTGAGCTACTCGTAGATAGAAAATATGTAGCGCGATTATACAGAAATCATCCGAATTACGAGTTGTAGGTCGTTGGTTCAAATCTAGCCAGGCTTATTCATCATCATCCGCAGCCCGTCTTCACCCACTGCTGGGTATAGGCATCTCTCTGTTTGTGCCAAGCTCCACGATCTTGAGGACACTCCCCAGGCTTATTACTTTGTATAATTTATTTCATCACCACTACTTTCAAAACGGTGGTGCATTACGTACTACTCCCTCTAACAGAGAGGAGGACAGTGTCCCAGGAGTGGGAATACTATAGGCTGAAGATGATGATACAGCAATATAAGTACATGTCAGTAACTCCACATCGATGCCAAAAACGTGAAAAACAATTGAAGAACAAACAATTATGTAAAAAAAAGTTGGTATAACCGTTATGCAAAGCATTCGTTTATCACATCCGTTTCAAAATCACGTGCACGAGACTTCAAGTAAAAAGTAATTGAAAGAAATCGCGTGACTTTACATAACAAAGGAACAACTCTAAGAAATCTCGAGGTTTTTCGCCATTTTCCAACAAATAAGGCATTCTTATGACATTTACAATACAATTAAAGAATGTTTTTTCAGAGTGACGTAATTTTTTATTCGTTTATCGAGTGAAACGATAATCGGGAAAATCTACGTCGTTTGTTATAATGATATACTGAGTTAATCTGTTGATTGTAACTGATACCACAATTATCTTGGTGGTTACCATTTTTTACGTTTTAATTTATTTAGATTGCATCATGTCTATATTAGGATTAATATTGTGTAAACCTGGGTTCTTTTATCCTACACATGAACCTATAATATTAATATGTTGCTGGGTGTTCCTTCTGCCAGATTTTCCAGTTCCTTCAGGTTAAACATTAGAAAATGGCAAAGGGCACTTAATTCATCTGGTTGATAATTATCACCAAGGTGAAATTTTTCCAAGGTGAATTGAGAACATCCACTTTGTTCAACCAGTTAATATCACCCATCATCATCTGCCTAGCCTTTTCCCATCTACAACATGTAACGTAATTAACGCACACCCTCAGACATCCCAATTAGAATATTATGTTAAAATCATAATACATATATTGAATTTTTAATTTAACATGTAAATGCACTGTTGTTAACTACATTAGTTTTTATTTTTCTTTATTTTGTATTGAATGACGGAATTTCTATTAATACAAATAAAATTGCACTTTTAAGTCTTGTTGCCTTGATTTACGGTCTATCTTAGTTTGTTTTGACTGTACAGGGGTAATGTGACTATAATTTCCGTAGTTTTAATTATATTTTATAAAAAAGTTACCTAGGTATATTAAATATGATAGAAATCGATTCAGTAAACGATTCTGAACAAACTAATTTCAGGATGTGATATCAGTATTTTACATGGAGCGTCTGCCTGTCGGACCTCCACAACCCAGTAACTGGGCAATACCATACTCCATGGTAAGACTGGTTGTCAGACTTTAGAGCTTCTGACTAACAGTAACGACTGTCAAGGATCTACAAATGACAGCCGGGACCAACGGCTTTTCGTGCTTTCCGTTGCACGGAAGAAACTCGCTATGACAGATGGTCACCCATCCACAGACCAACCTCGGCAAGCATGGCTTAACCTTGAAGATCGGTCTGTGCGGCTGTTATTATTTAGCCACTAGCTCCTCAACCAGTTAATATCACCCAGGTGTACAACATGGAATAAACCCTTTGGGGGACTGCCTCAAGTAAAATTACCTTCAAAAAGTGCTTTTTATCAGTTTGTTTATGAATAGGTAGGTACTACATGACTTTTTATTTTAGTTTGAAGTTCCCAAATGGTAATTAGTTAAGCACTAGGTTTGTAGAAATTGATATGGATCATGGCTCTGTTTTCCTGAATAAAAATGCATCATTGATCAAGTTTTCAATTAGGTTCAAAAACCTAATTGAAAACTTAATTTAAGATAGTGACTAATATTTCAATCATACTACTACAAAATAGTCCTTGCTATAGTACCTAATCTACTAGACTTTATTGCAGCAAAAAAAGACTACGAGAACATGAAAATCCGCCAAAATATTTGACAACAACGTATCATTGCAGTTTGTTTAGATGAAGTCACACAATGACATAATATTTAACAACATGTAGTATCCAGCAGATGCAGCTTGCATATTAAGCAGGTAATAAATGACAAAATATAGATACGTATCTCGAATAACATTATGTTCACTAGAAAAAGAGTCCAGGGAGAGACGTGGTGTCTCCTTGTCCGTAAACACAGTGTGGGATGCCCCCTTTCTCAAGCCTTCAACCTCAGAACTACTTAAAGAAACAAAAGTGGCCCTAAGCCAAATTGTATGCACTAGCCTTAACTAAGTTATGAGCTAAGTCCAAAGCCAATCGGTCTGCCTTAAAAGCAAAACAATAACAATTAAATGCTCCAACCATCAGGCTCATACGACTCAACTTATACACAAACGGTTCAAGCGACCGCACATCCAAACCAGGTCCTTCAAGCGATACTATGCGTTAGTAAAAAGAGCTAGAGTTTAAAATTGTTTGACAGTGAAACTACTCTACTGCAGTGTCAGTTGAGCCTTCTAATGGCGGATGACACATCACACGTGGGATTGAAACAAACTAATCGAATAAAAACGGTTATTATGCACACGGGTGATAATCTTCGTACAACGAAACGCTCGACGTAGCGCCATATTGTTTTAATGTCGACTGACGTTTCTGGTCGTCTGTGATTGGCCGTCGCAGACGCTGGCAGGCCGCCATTTGTTTTTGCGTCATATGACGTATGTCTGACATTACTGCTGTTGCTACTATTGATCTTTATTGTTTATCCTGTCCGCTTTTTCTGTATTATTAAAGCCCCAGTGTCTCTACTATTACTTTTGATACTTTCAAAATGTATAACGAGTGGATTTGGCATCATTTCCCGTGTAGAAAAGACTCGCTGTGTGGTTAGTGTCTAAACTAAACCGTGATGATCTGCAAGACTGCAATCCTCGTAACCTGAACAACTTTCGAAGCTTTTTGTCAAAGCACGAAAAGAAGTTCATTACGTCTAAATCTCGTCTCATTGGCATTACTTATCCTTCCCTGTTTACTGAAGATGAGATTTTGAGTGGAACAACACAACTTGGCAGTATACCGGTAAGTATTATGATGAAACATCAGCTATAATTACTTCTTGCTTTCATAACCTTACTTTAACTAATATTATAAAATACCAAAGGAGGAGACAAGATGGATGTACACACATCCATTCCATTATAGTAACGGAGTAACAGTACTCAGATTATTTTAAAATAATAGGATACCTTTTATCCCAGGCTTAAATTCCTGTTAATTCTTTGTTATTAACGCGGGCGAAGCCGCTGGCGATGGCTAGTATGCTAATTGTTATATATTATGGGGGCTGCTAAATTTTGACCGTGTGGTAGGAGGCAGAGATATATTTTTCCTTTAGTTTAATAGATCTTTTGAAGAGAAATCATTGTACAGTTACATGCTAAAATAATAATTATGTTTTACTACATACATAATAACATAATGTTTGCTTAAAACTCAACTGATTTGCACTACCTGACTACATAAAGCTCCCTCATCCACCGACTCCGAGGTTCACAATATTTCTTTGTACTAAACATAATGTTTCTTCTTTTCCAGCTCATTATGCAGATGAATGAAGACCTGTGAAAATCCTGAGGATAGCAGATGTAGAAAAATCACCTCACCATCGTTTTGGAAAGAGGCGAATGATAAACCATCCAGAATATATGGCAGCCAAAAAAGTGACTAAATTACCCATCCAAAGGTGCAGTGACGTGTTTCGGTACAGTGATATAAATAACAAATGCATAATATTGGAACACAATGCTCATAAAAATAATGTTGCGTCAAATAGTTTACAATAATGAACTGGTGCAATTTGATAATTTTACAATAAAAATTCGATTTTCGCCATTTGCCTGCGATGCAAAAATAAGCATTATTTATAAGGAAATTGAAAAATAAATGTTTTAATATGTAATAGTTTTTTTTTATTTGATTTTTTCCCAAAATTAACTTTGAAAAGTTTCAGTAGTATAGCAATATCGAGTACGGCGTTTTTTTTGCGCGAGCAACACTGATTAAAAAAAAAAAGAAACGTCATACGACATTAAAACTCAAAATGGCGCTACGCCGAAAATTTTTGTTCTGGAGTTGGCAGTCTGATACGTAGTATCTCTTAGTAGTCTGTGATTATGCAACATCATGATGTAAGAGACAAGTGACGGCAAGGTTATCCGAGTAGATACACGGAATTTATGCGCAGTCTTTATTGTGGTATTTCCCGGGTTAATCGCTGATGTTAATGTGGTCTTTGTTGTCATGAATATTCCATACTGGCAAGCTGGTGCTAGCTTACTGCAAACCTTATGATATTGACGTTAACGAACACAATCCTACTAATGTTATAAATGCGAAAGTTTGTGAGGATGTATAGTATATTTGTTACTCTTTCACGCAAAAATCACTGAACGGATTTGGCTAAAAGGGGTTTGAACTTTTTTGTATGGGCCGTGTACCAGATGCCATCCGCCATTTTGATTTTTTTTCAAAACAGCGTACACGAATGAAACATTGATAAATCGATAGATCAAATCAATACAAACATAAAATGTAAGCGGCAAAACCTCGTAAAGCGTCACGTTTCCGAGTTATGAGCTGTCAAAAATGTAAAATTAGGGACACATTTTTTCTTTTTTTTTTAATATGTTAATGTTTGTTGATCAAAAAGGTTATTTCCACAATAAAAATAATTGAATATTAGTTTTTCACGCATTTCAAATGCTTTAACATAGGATTATTTCGTTTAAAGCAATTTCAGCATTTAGAATGCGTGTAAAAACTAATGTTCAATTAGTTTTATTGCGGAAGTATCCTTTTTGATCAATAAACATTCAAATATTAAAAAAATAAGAAAAAATGTGTCACTATTTTTACATGTTTGACAGCACATAACTCGGAAACGTGACGCTTTACGAGGTTTTGCCGCTTACATTTTATGTTTGTATTGATTTGATCTATCGATTTATCAATGTTTCATTCGTGTACGCTGTTTTGAAAAAAAATCAAAATGGCGGACAAGGAACTGGTACAAAAAGCACAAAGCCCTTTGGTACACAGATAGTTTATAACCTGGATTAACACATAGGATGTTTATCCCGATTTTATGTTCCCGACGAATAATTTTCGAGTTGTAGCGGGTGAAGCCGCTGGCTGGAAACAGCTAGTAAAATCATAAATCAGCCAATTTGGTGCAGTGCGGGTTGGTAGAGTTTAAGCTGCCAAAATGGCCGGCATTATGACAATTAGTAGGCTAAATCACATTAATTAAATCGAAGTACTAAAACGGCTGTTTACTGGAACTATACATTTTGAGCTTTTAAGCCCTCCAAGTTATTGTAGAATTTTTGACATTTATTTTTAAAAATGTAAGGCTGGACGCATGGTTTAAGCGTCGTCACTTATAGCAAAATTGAAAATTCTACCGTAAATCAAAGTTATAAAATTCAGATTCTAAGTTTTTTAAATAAATCGTGACCCTTCACGGTTGGATTCGTTCAAATCTCGTGCCTCGTGTAGTAATATTACAAAATCAAAATCAAAATCAAAACGTTTATTTCAACTAGGCCAATTACAGGCACTTATGAATTGTCAAAAGACATAAAATAAAACAATTACAAAAACAGTTATGGTGCTACAGTCCCAGTCACAAGACATAAAAACTGTGAAAGTACCGTAGGTGCTCATTCCAAAGCGTAGATCTCTATGGAGAAGAATGAGCAAGAAACTCCATGGACACTCTTTTTCAATCGCCAAAATTATTACAAAACTTTTGTTACATCATTCATCTTACGTTTCTGATAGACTACTACGTTTAACGACAGTTTTATAAACTTCACTTCATGGTGGCTTTATCAATTTTTACGCATGTCAATTGTTTATTCTAAAATGGCGTCTTGAGCACAAAGTTAGGGCGCCATTTTGATTTCCGAGAATGTCATAATTATGTCAAAGGGGTTTGAAGATTTGTGGCATACCTACCGCCGCCATTTTGATTTTTTTTCAAAATCGCGGCCCGCTATGAAACCTTTATAAATCGTTAGCTGACATTAATGCCAACAAAAAATATTATGACAACAACACGCGTAAAGTGACCGGTTTCCGAGATAATAACCGTGAAAGTTAATCACGTGACATTCACAATTGTAAGCTAGTGATGTGTTTGAATGTATCAAGATGTTAAAAATAATAACTTTTTGAACGTAATATGTATGTTGCATTATATCTGGACGTTATTTAAACATTATACGTCTAATATAATCTACTTTTTGAACTTATTAACTTATTTTTAGACCGTCTACACTTGTTTGAATGTAGGTAATATCTTCATATGATTTGAGTGATTTAACTATCAATACGATAGGTAGTTATAATGAAGTTTGTACCTGAAGCCATAACTTAGCCGTTACATTGTATCCCTATCATCAACAATTATGACCACTACAGACTTGGATTGGCTTGTACCGGAAGTGTATTTTCTTTACGTGTAAAAAAGGAGATATTTTGATTTCTTTTAATGAGTCCGCGCTCGAATATTCTAGCAGTCAGAGGTAATACAAAAAGTAAAAAACACCTAATTGTGCCGTATTGAGTTGTAGAAACAATACACAAGAAGTGGGACGACTATGACGAAGTTTGTATACTAAATTACAGTTATACGAGTATCATCAAAATATCTATGCAAAATATGACACGCTCGTCTCGATACAAATTGAAGAACATATTGCTTCTATCCAGATAAATTGCTGTGATGGCCACAGTAAGCAGAAACATCATGAGGCATATCATCATCATAACAGCCGTAGAAAGTCCACTACTGGACTAAAGCCTCACCCAAGGATTTTCCATTAGACGGTTAATGCCATACTCGCCACGCTTTGCAGACGGGTTGACAAGCGCATTTATTTCAGCTTATTAGTCTTCCAACACTGCTGCCCATTGAAAGAGTTTTAAGCTGAGGGGGCTATGAATCTTATATTTTGCCCTATCCCTCGACCGACTTTTACGGTCTGCCCGGGAAGAGTAGCAGCTGGCACATTCTACGTTTTTCTTGTTCTCCCAGACCAGGATGATCAATTACTAAAATATTATGTAAAAAAATATTAATTAAGCCTTTGTTATTCCGAATTAATGTGGTCAACTTTAACACTTTATATCTCAGAAACCGGATACTTTACGAGGGTTGGTGTCATAATATTTTTTGTTGTTATTAATGTCAGCTATCGATTTATAAAGGTTTCATGGCAGGCCGCGATTTTGAAAAAAAAACAAAATGGCGGCAGTAGGTATGCCACGCTCCATAGTAAAATCTTCAAACCCCTTTGACGCAAAATGGCGACTTCCCGCCGAAAGTTTGGGCGCCATCTTAC
The DNA here is from genome assembly GCA_036375495.1 of Agrotis segetum. Lineage (NCBI taxonomy): Eukaryota > Metazoa > Arthropoda > Insecta > Lepidoptera > Noctuidae > Agrotis > Agrotis segetum. Next base: position 896,629 of record JAQSVV010000003.1, read on the forward strand.
ATAATTCCCGAAGATGTATTATGATGTCAAAAGTCACTTTCAGAGTCGAGATTTCGTAAAACTTGAGCAGTCATATGACATGGTAGTTGTATAAATAAACACCATCCCAGCAGGGTAACCTATCTGATGTTGCATGTTAGTTACATCAACTTAAATTTAAAAACAGTCTTGTCTAAAAAAACACCGTAATCTTTTGTCATTGCTAAAAAAAACTTAATAGAGTAGTATATACGCTGTGACTCGCTTATACAATACGAATAATCATCCATTGTGTTGAAAATGATGCAATTAATAGTTCTGTGAAGATTTCTAATTAATCATTTTATTAAATAAACGAATCATTGTATTAGAACGTTAAAATAACGATGACCCAATCACGTGTCACTCATTATGCAGCCACCTGTAAGTACTTACTGCACAGATTTATGATTATCCTTACTGAGAAACAACCTTGTCTCTAAAATGGTACGATTCCACCAAAATTGTTTGTGGCATATTTGTACACGCACTTTAGCGGTGCGCGTAATTTTTTTTTTATCATAGTAAAATCATCAAATGAGTCCTCCTGCCCAGGTCTTGACGAGAGGGACTATCAGACACGTTCTGGTTATCCACGGTGATCCTTGGTGATCCTTCAATAAAATAAAATAATTATGTACCCAACATTTGCACGCCACATTTGGCAGAATGTGATGAGACCAATAATTAATCTTAAGACCATAATTTTGTACCATGTTCCGACAAATAAATTATTATGATTATGATTCAGTAGCCTTTTACGTTCCAGGGTCACGGTTACCTGAGACAGTCCCGCGACCCTAGCAGGCTGTCGCCCTCCAACGGGGCCTCGTCAGATTACTGACTACTCTTTGAGGCGCGTGTGCGTTGCCGTGGGCGTCTCTCGCGGTGGTTGTATTGAGGTGGAAGCTGTCTTCTCCCTCACGCGTCCCGCCTCCTCCTTCAAGCTGGGAAAACTTTTGTTCGCGTGCAGTGCAGCACATTTTGTGCGCGAACATTTTACTGAACTGAGTTAACCCTAGATTACTACTCTACGTCGCAGAGGCGCCCGCGTTTTTGATATATTGCTTTCCCTTTTTATCCTTTGCGCGTACGGCATTCACGTTCAAGGACATCTCAGTCACCGCCAGCACGTGTCGCAGGACGGTGGTTGCGTTACGGTAAGTGTAATAGTTTTAATGATATTACTACCCTTGGCGCTCCAAAGACGTATGAGTAGTTTGTATGTAAGTTTTACGCTATTAATCAAGTTATTTTGTTAGTGTTTTTTTGTTCATTATTAGTTACTACCAGTGTGTTTTATCTTTTTTTAGGTAGGTAGGTACGTTTTGAAACTTTAACATCATGGCTAGTAAGTAAGACAATTTATGAAAAAACTTAGCACGCAGTTGACTACTGAATGGATGCAAAAAAGACTAGAAGCACCTAAAAAAACCTTCCGATGACTGTTCTGAAGAAAATGAGGGTCCACCACCGCCAAAAAAAAAGAATTGTACATCTAAAAAGAAGAGGATGGCCAAAATGACGTGCGCCAAGTGCCAAAAATCTATCTGCGGCGAACATCAAGTTCATTTATGTATCGGATGCATCTAAAATATTTTTTTTGTCACATTATTAGTTTTTTTTAGTTGATTACTTCATAATTTCCTATTATTCAAGAGAATTGTATACTTAAAGTTTTATTTTTTTTATTTTTAATGAGAAGACTGTTACATTGCCTAAGTTCCTAAAATTTGTTTCTAATATTTATTTGATTAAAGATTTTATAATAAAAATGTATAAATATTAATTAAAATTGTGTTTTTCTTTTTTTAGTAATCTACACAATTACATAAACAGTCAAAACATATCAATCATACTTATAGGTTTTTAATAAAATCATTAGTAAATATGATGCGCCTCGCAAGCGTATGAGTAGTTTCTTTGTGCGTCGCAACATGAGTAGTAATGTAGGGTTAAGCAATGTGTAGGTATACAGTCACACAAGACATCGGTGAAATCGCATCTTTAGACTAACCTTGTCAATGAACACTACCTTCACTGAGTGCAAGACGCCATTAAAGCCGAGACACACTTAAGATAGAGAAAACTCGCCAGTAATGATTAAATTGCCATATTAATTGCAATCAATAAAACAGAACAGAGCCACAGCAAATTGTTATAGCTTTAGAAACGAGATAGCGGCAAAAACAATATTATTCATTCATGCAAAAGTCATCATAGAAATAATAATATAATCGGCAAAAGTTGAAAAGTTATCAGTATCAAAGTAGGTATTCTGATAAGAATTGATATTTATATACAATGTCACAGTTTTGTTATTACGCAGGGATTTCCAACTGTTTGATAAGAAACCTCGACCACAATATCAAATTTAAAATTGTTAAGTTTTAGCACATATTGTTAAGACCACAGAACATTATTATCGTGCTTTGTATTTTGTGGTAGGTAGATATTATTTTTAGTTATTTTCCACAGAACTCACATGTCAGTAGGTTTTTGTTGCTTTGTGGCCATATATTGTTATGTACTGTAATTTCCTTAACAACTCCGCATTTCAGTACCTAATGTAATCAGTAACCTTAGCACGAATTTTCACTCTTTTACTTTACAGTATTTACAGCGTTTCTTGTATGGAAAAATGGAACAGCGCCTCTGGTGTGCGAAGCAAGAACTAATTTTTTCCTTAAAAATTGACAATTTGAAATTGTCAATGTTCCAGTTTACTTTACGTCTCAAATACTGAAAATTCGTGCTAAGGGTACTGGTATATGTTTCTCCTTTTTTATGGTCTAGACATCATCAAATAATTCCAACCTAACTTAGCAGAGGAGAAGGCACCATCAGATTCTTGCTGACAAAAAAACAACCCTGTTCTTTCAATAACCCTATACCGCTATACGTTCTAAGGTCACGGCAACCCGTCGGATAGCAACCTACCAACCTACCCAATCGCTCAAATTTTACAAATCAAACATGAATCTTTGTCTTTGGTAATAAAGTTGGAAATCTATTAGAGAATCTTAACAGAACAGGCTAGGTTGATGTGACATCTGTACATGTTGTCTCAAACCGATCCGGGTCAAGTGTACCCAACATGATATCCCAAGCTGTCAAATTTCCGAAGAGAAATTACGATAGCAGAGGTATCACAAAAAATAGGATACTACTATCCAAATAATATTCATTGACTACGTACATACAAACGCCAGCACATCAACTCTATCTCGGCTCAAGCTCTCAAATTTCTTTTATCTACTTTAAACTTTATCACAAAATAAGAAAGTTCATATTCGATAGGGGATAGGTTGCACTCAGAGAAATGTATACGAGAACTTCTGGTTGCCACCGTGACAGGATGGGAATAAAGGCTACTGCCTAACTATCACGGTCTTTGAGATACAGTCTAGTGACAAACGGACGAACAGACAGACGGAAGGAGAGCGGAGTCTTAGTAATAGGGTCCCACTTTAACCTTTGGGTACGGAACCCTAAAAACTATCATCATGCAAGCGAAATACCCCATCACCTGGAAGAAATAATCCACCCACAAAATTACACAACATCCTTTGAAAAAACTACACTTGCAATACAAGTAATGCCTCTCTCACACACTTTCAATTATAATCCACAAAAAAACACACAGTATAAACATGCCTACCTACTTATTAGATCAGCTCGATTACTGTCGTTACGTATGCATTGTGTAACCTGCGCCGGCGCAGACTATCGTAAAACGTCACTGCGATACGTCAAGTGCGTTTTATTGGTGATTATGATTATGATATGGTGTTGTTATTTTTTATGGACTATAATTTGGCTATTTTTGCCCAAGTTTTCACTTATTTACGTTTGTGTGGTTTAACATTCTTTTTTATATACCAACATGTTTAATGAAAGAAGACAACTTGTTGCGGTTGCGGCTCCAAGCAGAATCATAGGGTGAAAGGTTACGACTTTGACTACAATTTCGTTTATCGATTCTTTTTTACACTACTGAGACAATTTCTTGAATATTTGCTTATGACCAAATAAAAGCTAAAGTCAGTAGCAAAGACATGAAGTCTTGGGAAAACTAGTTATCCCTCCAATTTTCTTCTCTCATTCCTTCGTTCTTACTATCCTAAATTAAAAAGTGAAATCAATATTACTTATTTATCGAGATACCTCGCCGACTGGTCGACACTTCGCCTGACCAAAGGGCTGGATCTTTCTTTGGTCAAAGAAACTGGGAACATGCCCAGAAGGACTGACAGCATTGCCATCCAACGTGGCAATGTTGCCTGTCTTCTGGGCACGTTCCCGGATGACAGCGATGCGGAGGAGTTCTTTGACGCCTAAGTATCTCTTCCCATTTTGTGTTTTTATTTTAGTTTTAATTTTAATTTAGTACCTATCTTTTGTAAATATTAATATCAGATACTTCTACTTATCGTTGAGTTAATATTAAAATTCAAATACGTTCCAGAATTCAATTATGCGAACTTTAAAACGGTCGAATGAAAATGCATGATTGGGCTAATCAGTAGTTTAAAGACAGTCAGACAGTCGTTGGAAAAATAAGCAAGTTTTGGAATAACATCCGGAGTTTTTAAGTAATTTTTCCGAAATGCCTGTGCAGCATGCGCAAGTCACCTTATTGTTAATTATTCTAACTGACCAAGAACGTAATACACGTGAAGGTTTACTGCCCCGCACTTAAATTAACGGCAACAGCGTGTATTTCAATTAAAAGATAGCAGATATCATGACGGTAGCATGCGCGAGCACCGCACAAAACGTCAGCGTGACAAGTGCATGCGAAGTGAACGTAATTTGACTCTACAACCATTGAACAGATAGATGCATGATGTGGGGCAGATGAAAGGTATTAATTGTCGGATGTCTGGTACAGGGCAAATAGAGGTGACTCAGTGGTAATGGCCCCCGACTTACGAGTACAATTTGTAGGTCGTGCGTTTGAACCCAGACTGGCGTATTCATCATCATCATCATCATCCGCAGCCCGTCCTCACCCACTGCTGGGTATAGGCCTCTCTCTGCTTGTGCCAAGCTTCACGGTCTTGCGCTAGCAAGACTGTGGAGGCTGGCGTATTACTTTAGGTAATTTATTTCATAATTGCAGCTGCCTGCTTGCCTGTTGGTCTAGTGGTTATTTACCCTGACTGCTATGCCGGAGGTCGTGGGTTCGATTCCCACCTAGGAAAATGTTTGTGTAATGAGCACGATCATTAAGTTCTTCAATGTGTCTGGGTGTAATTTATCTATAATATTTAAAAATACATAAGTACGTTTATCAGCTATAATAGTACCCATAACACAAGCTCTGCTAAGCTTGGGATTAGATGGCGTTGTGTGATAGTTGTGGAATTTAATATTAAGTTCTCAAAGCGGTGAAGGAAAACTTGTCCTACAACCTAACATTTGACAACAACATCAACCCATCCGCACTGCGCTTACGTGGTACGTGGTATGTACAGTCGACAAAGTGGAATCATGACCCATTTTGACGAAAAGTCGTTTGAATCTGTCAAATTGACAAAGATCAAAGTCGTTACCATGGATATGTATGTTTACGCGAATGTGGACCTAATTGTATTTGAATGTCTGTGGGAAAATAAGCTTATGGTGGGTCATAATTCCACTTGGTCGATTGTACATAACAGCCCACTCGCTCTGACAGGCTTGGATGAGAAACATTATCTTAGGCTAACTAAAGATATAATAATATGCTGTACTTACAGAGAAATGAGAAAGAGGGTGGATAAGTTGTCATCCTTCATAGAAATGATTGGATTCCCCTATAGGACGCTGTTCGTCCGGCTGGATTATTCAAAGACAGCATGCAGTAGGATCACTAGGGTAGGTAAAGATCTTTTAATTTTTGGGTACATTTGAAGAACAGGGTGGAGAGTTTTTCGCCCTGTAATAAAAATTAAGGATTACTCGACAGGACACATTTTGCCAGACTGCTTTGTATGTCATAATCATGTGGATATAATATCTTGCTGGGGGTATCCAACTATACTTAGAAATAACTAATATTTTAATGTATAGTGGGACTAGGAGATGCGTTTAAAATTATTTTCAATTAATTTTGATTTATTCAATACCTCTTATGTTTTTAAATTTTATTCATGGCGCCAGTCTTCTGTACTGTGCGTTCTCATTATTTTATTGACCCAGATTTTTTCTTAAAAACGTCATATCAGCTTGTTTTTCCTACCTGCTTTATATTAAACTCTAGATATGTATTAGCTATGTCATAAAATCATTGATTTGCTTTCCTAGATATGATGTAATGTACTAAGTGCAAGTTATATACAACTGCATATTGATTATGACACGTGTAATTCTACACTAGAGCTGCGCATGAGTCGAATTACGGTAGCACGTGTAACTCCGAATTAGGGTATCACCGGTCGACGTTGGTATTTATGATGATGGAAAAATTAATCATGACAGGATATTTCGGTATCATACCAGACCTGGGACAAAGCCACCTTTTTGTGAGACCGTGTGTAAAAGGTATGTAATCAGTTTGGAGTCCATTCAAAAATATTTTATCTTCTCTTGTTGGGAATACTTAATACTTAACACTTTCCTTTGAATTTTCATATAAATGCTCTTTCCTATTCCTTTCCCTGTTAGTTTTGAGTACCCTAATGATGAAATAAAATACACAAAGTTTATTAAAATTCTCGCTCGAATTCTAATTTTCAACATTAGGCAATTACTGTAGTATTTTCATAGTTTCCTAAATCTTCATCAATATCAACCATAGAATGGTTGTTGCTGAACATAGACCTCCCATAAGTTTAGTAATGTAGTGAAATGTTATCAGGATTTTGGAGAAATATTGGTACTTGAATATAAACGTAGATATAACACTCCGTTTTTAGGCATTCACATAAGAAACTGACGCACGTAAAATGATCTAAATATTCAATGTCTAAGACACAATATTACTTAATTTCATTTCACCTGTACTGACTAGTGACTGTAGCAGTAAGGTCGGCACAGCAAGTGCATAATATGACATAACCCGACACTTGACAGCTCAGCGGCGCCGGCGCAGGCGTTGGCGCCAGAATCAGGTTACGGCAGCGAAGCGGTGTTTATTGAATGTCGCTCGGCATTGTTAGTTGCCATGGCCATTGGATAGGTTCACGGTTAAATATGGACAACATTGAAAGTCTTGGAGATTAGACTTGAACCTGGTTCATAAAAATGAATTTACCCTATTCTTCGTATCGCTGGCATGACGGTATTTGGATTTAGCTAGCCCAAAATTTCGTGACCTCTATACGCTAGAGTAGCTAAATGAAGTTAGGGGGTAGATGATATAACTGCCATGGTCGTTTTCTAGGGTTCATGGTTGTAGAGAAACTCGAGAAAAGATGAATGGAGCATAAATGGACGTGATATTATGGTCAGAAAAGACGCATGAGCTGACGAATATTGAATTGAATTGAAAAATAGTTGTTGACAGCGGCTTTATCCGCGTGTGACTTGAAAATCATCTCAAGGCAAAGTAATAGTTCAGGATAAATGGTATCCTTTGCGTCGTTCCATGCTTTAACCTATCAAAAAGAACCATTGTAACTTGATTGAGTAACAAACATCCATCTATCAAAAATATAGGTAAGGATATTCAGTCTAAGACTAAGCTTCTGTCTCCCAGTCGCGGGACTTATCTCATTACCGTGACCCTAGAACGTAAAGGGCTATTGAAGGACACCGTGGATTCTAGTCAGTACGAGTCTGACAGTCCCTCCCGCTCTGCCCTAGGTGGGAACTCATTTGATGATTTATAAAACAAAGCTTCTATCCCCCTCCCCCTTTGTCTTACGCGTAATGTTATAATCATGTAGTGTTCAGCTATTACAAAATATCATGCGTCAACTGCAAGTTTATGTGATTATGCACGATTCGACACCCAAGGTGCGCGCGCGCAGTTTCGTCGCACGTGTCAATTTTATTAATAACATTCAGTTTGTTTTGCTGACTGTATCGTGAGTCATGTGGTTTTGTAATCTTTGAGATCGGAATATTTGATGATATTATTCGCGAATGATTTTGTAATAAATATTGTTAGTTCAAAAGTTATTTGGCAACGTTCGTAACTTTTTCTTAATCTTTTTGAAAGTGTTTACTTTTTGCTTATTATTTTTTTACTTACAATGAGATTTTGCTCTTTGCTCATAAAATTTGCAAGTTGAAGTGGCAATGGGCAGGCCACATTGCTCGTAGAACTGACAACTGATGGGGAAGAAAAGTTCTCGAGTGGCGACCACGGACCGGAAGACGCAGCGTAGTCAGGCCTGCGACTATGTGGACCGACGACATCGTGAGGGTCGCGGGCAACCAATGGATGCAAGTGGCGAATTGTCGTTCGGCGTGGCGGTCTAAGAAGGAGGCCTATGTTCAGCAGTGGACGTCTTCCGGCTGATGATGATGATGAGTTTGCTCTTGGCTTTAATCCAGTCCAGAAGCAAAGATGAGACCTAATTATATGGAGCTTATTGGAAATTTGGCTTATTGGAAGTACTGACACATTTTGGTACGGACGGAACGCCAGCTCATCAACTTATCTCAATCTGTGGTTATTTAACAGATTTTCAACCTTATCACAATATTGGAAGGTTAATGTTCGATTGGTAAAATTTAAAAATAGGGGTAGGTTGACCTGCTGGCATCTGTACAATGGACATTTAGAATTCTAGACACGATTCAATGAGATGATTTTCTATACCAAACACATTGGTTTCCTCGTGACATTACATTGGTTTATCAATTCAGTTCACACCTCTCTATAAACAGTTCTAGTCATCACCGCACGAATTTCAATCGTGTTTTCGAAGCTAGAACTAACTGGTTTCTGGTCCTTGACAATAGGTAGAGGTCATAATTATGGTTCACCAATTTGACAAATTGAGGTAGACTGTTGTGCTGGCATCTGTACAAACGCCAGTAAATCACACGCAGAGAAATGTCTGGCTACCTATACGAGAACTTCTGGTTGCAACCGTGACAGCAAGACTCACTAGTTGACTTTACAACATTTCTAGTAATAAATACTAAGTAAGTAGTAGGGATAACAATTACTTAGAATTTATTACTAGAAATGTTGTAAAGTCCACTAGTGAATCTTGCCCTTTATTCCCATCTGCCACCGGGGTGGTGGTTGGTATTAATAAAAATGGCGTTTACCGCCCTAGTGTTCAGTGTATGTACCTACTTAGATTCATCTGCCTCTTCGTTATAGTACAGAATATTATTCGCAATTCGTATTGGACATTATCAGTAGAAATTGGAATCAGCCACAACCCCTGTAGCAAACTCAAAGGAACTGGATGGGAATAAAGGAACGTACCTGGTAAAAGTACCAGTCTAACTGGATGTTGGGCTGATATTGTGCTAGTTTTTGGATAACTATCATCTGCTATATCCCGAAACTTAGGAAATTAATTCATAACTATTGGGTGTTTATTCCCAACGGGAACATACCGTTGGGAATACACGTCCTAAAGTGCCAACCACCAACCCGGTGGCAGACTTGAAGGTGGCAGATCGGAATAAACGCGGTAAACGCCATTTTTATTAATACCAACCACCACCCCGGTGGCAGATGGGAATAAACCTTAATAAAAATGGCGTTTACCGCCCTAGTGTTCAGTGTATGTACCTACTTAGATTCATCTGCCTCTTCGTTATAGTACAGAATATTATTCGCAATTCGTATTGGACATTATCATTAGAAATTGGAATCAGCCACAACCCCTGTAGCAAACTCAAAGGAACTGGATGGGAATAAAGGAACGTACCTGGTAAAAGTACCAGTCTAACTGGATGTTGGGCTGATATTGTGCTAGTTTTTGGATAACTATCATCTGCTATATCCCGAAACTTAGGAAATTAATTCATAACTATTGGGTGTTTATTCCCAACGGGAACATACCGTTGTTATTTTCATATTATGATGTATTTCTGTTGCTGCTAAAACAACAAATACAAAAAAAATAAAATAATAAGTATAAGTATTTAAGGAGGATTTCCCATGCGATGTATAATGAAACTCACATACAAAATCAAAAAGACCAGGAAGAACTACATTTAGATCATACAAATAGTTACAATTAGACAGACAGCGGACCTAGACTTTTACCAACTTTTGGTAAAAGTCTAGTTAAATGATGATTCAGATCCCGAAAAACCCCTTAATTTATATCCATCATACAAAATAAATACATCAACTATTTCTCATATAATCATCATTACTGGTTTTTCCCCCAGTTTTGTACAAACGTTTTATATAAACAGTTATTTAACACAATCATGAAATGCGGTAAAAACCGGTCCAAAAATGTATTGTTTATTTTAAGTTTTTGCTTCTAAAAATGGCAACTGGTTTCCCCATTTATGATAATAACAATAACAAACAACATGTTTGGATGCTGTAATTAAGTGGGTATTATCCTTTATCCTGAAACACTATTTGTATTTTTTATCTACCGGATTTCCCACTGTATGTTGTGTAGGTAAATATATTGTTTCCTGTTAGGAGAACATAGGTTTTATATGGTTCATGGTGGGGCAATTATGTGTTGCTATGTAATGATATGATTTTATATGGTTATACTTATAAAGTACCTGCGAAAATAATTATTTTTGAAAAGTCCTCTTATTTAAATAAAATAAAGGACACATTGAGATGAAATATACTTGAAAATATAACAAAACTAAACTATTGAAAAACATCGAAAAACTTTTCATTGTTGTCAGTTGGTAATGTGCCGAAGAGATTGGCGATGACACGAGTACCTCGTTGTTTGACAATACTTAACCTCTGGTTATGGCAAAAGCCAACCCTTGAATGATATGACCCTCCCCCCCCCCCCTTAGATGGCGAAAGCCGGCGGGGTCGCAGGACTGGCTTCACGGCTAACCGTGACTTTGGAATGTAAAGGGCTATGAAAAGAAAAACTTGAATTTAGGCAATACGTGTCTGACAGGACTCATTTGATGATTTTACCACGTAAATAAAGAAATAAAAGGTGGTGTTACTAACGGCACACAAACAAAGACCATACCCTCGCACGTGTAGGCAACGGTTTGTGAACATTATAATAATTATAATCGTTCTCAAAGAAATAGAGCACAATGTTTTATTTATTATTTCACAATATAAAACGGTTCTTGATACAACGAACGTAATGGAAACTTTTGTACTGTTAGCGGCTGATAAAGGAGTAGGTATTATAAACATACTTGGTAATAAAAATGATGTAGGTACCTATTGTTTTAAAATTATGATAGCCTGGAAGGTTAAAGGGTGTATTCGAAGAATTGAAGACGTAATTTGTTTTATAAAACAATCGATTTTACTCTTGTATTCACTTGCCGTCCAAAATTGCCCCACAATGTTGTTCTTTTTTAATTAACATCACAAAAACGAGATAAAACGTGCTAAGGACTCTGTTGATGAAATTATTGTAATTAATGGGAACACAAAGCATTTTTGAAAAGATAAAACAACTAAGTACTCAAAAGCTATTACTACTATTAAACACGATTTACTATCATTATAAAGTATTTTAAAAGCAATTTTAACTAACAGTAGCCCTGGAACTATTTTAAACAGCCAAGTTCAAACGGTGAATGAAAATAAATTTAATTCAGATCTCATACATAAATAATAATTATGATATAGATGAGTTTAATGCTCTATGATAGTGGCGTCATGTGGCGGATGACCGTCACCTTCTGATAAACTTATTGATGACTAGTACTTTGGCCGCTGTTGATTATTTGACTCAATCTTACCAATAATTCCAAAACACAGTTTCTCTTAAAACACACTTATTAAGTCTGACAGTCCCTCCCGCCCTGCCCGGGGTGGGAGGACTCATTTGATGATTTTACCACGCTAAAAAAAAAGGATCTGAAATCTGAAATCTGGGGGCACGGCAGTGCTCTAGCCAAGACGAGCCAAGCGAAGCGCAAGGGCACTACCTACCTTTTCTCGAAGTGTTTCGTCGTTTTTTCGAACCTCGAATATTACGGTAAGATCACTGAGTTCACTTTTTACTAAATTAAAGTCATAAACACGTTTGATGCTCATCTTTAACAAGAACTCAAATTATGAGTTTACCCGAATTCAAATGAGAGTATGTCCTACTTATTCAAAGTGCTAATTCGATAAAATATACCTTCATATAAATTTTCTCAAAACGAATAAAAACCACAACGTAAATAAAATTTAAATGGAATCTCGACCGCGTACCTCAAAAATCCTCCATTATTTATAAAAAAATGCCACAAAAATTACCGAAATTACAAATAAATCTCTGCAAAAGACGCTTTCACTAAAATATATAGTGACATTAACACACAGAAAGTTGTTTTTCTCGTTAACATTACATCATTTCACGTTCTCACCGATTTTCCCCGAAATGTCACGAAACGTTGACCTAAAAACGCTAAAATCTCAATTCAAAGAATATTTTATTTTTGGGATCAACAAAAATAATGATAATAAGATTCGGGACAATACGTTATAGTTTTTTCAACACATTTGCTCGAAAAATGCACTTACGAAGCCTGTATACATTGTTCGAAAGTTAAAAATTACGCACCATACAACGGAGCGTGCGGTAAAATAGGTACTCTCACCTAAGTACCTACTTTACCGCACGCTCCGTTGTATAGCATCGTGCGTTTTCTTTACGGTTTTTTTTTAATTTTCATTAAAAATAAAAATAATTCCACCAAAGAGTTTCACGTTCTGAGAATAAACAGCCTGACTGATCGAACCTCCTTGGAAGTGCTTTTGATCAATACGTTGTCTCACTGTAATATTAATGAGTAAATGAGACGAAGGATGTAGTTCTAATTTCCACCACGTGCATGTGGCGCCATTTGCAAATTCACGCCATTTTCATATTAGGAACTTCAAAAATTGTTGCGACTTTTCTACTAAATAAAGGTTGTTTAATTACATATTTTACTGTTTTCTCGCAAATGTGTTGAAAAACGTTGTATGACACACGTGCAGAAATTGGTAATTACAAACTCGTGACTATGGTAAACCCTCGGCTTCGCCTCGGGTTTACATTCGTCTACTCGTTTGTAAAAACCAACTTACCGCACTAGTATCATAAATAACTATTAAACGTTTTCACATTAACTGTCACGATCAAATAGAAGACATTTAATATTAGCTCCGTTTCATGAAAATTCGTGTAAGTCTTAAAAATATAATTTATAGAAAAACGTAGGTGCCATGCTGTCTCTGTGAGGTGAGTTGTAATCGTTTTTTAGATGTTTCTTATGAAGCTGTGGAAAATTCTAGTTGCCTTACGCTATTGCAATATTTCTGTTTTCTAAATTAAATCTGTGCAGACACGCTTTTATGTAAACATGGGATCTAAGTTCCCATAATAATCTGATCTCATAATGGGAAAATTATTCATCTCTAGCTTCTGAAAGAACAAAAAAAGAAAAATATTTGGATAATTTACGATTCTCCGCAAAATCAAATTAATTCAATTCAACAACTTAACTTTATACCCCAATACATTTCCAATACATAAACCTTGAGAAAACTCCAAAAAAGGAATACAAATCACATACAGCGTTCATGAAATAATTTTCGAGCAGAAGTTTCTCGGAGTATGTAATAATAATATGTCGAAAAAATGGAGCGCTAGCCACCAAAAACGAAAAAATAACAAACATTTATTTTACGAGCTGTGTGTGCCTAAAAGATGCCCATATTGAGAAAATTAAATAATCATCATCATCAGCCGGAAGATGTCCACTGCTGAACATAGGCCTCCCCCTTAGACCGCCACGTCGTCGAACGTCAATTCGCCACTTGCATCCATCGGTTGCCCCGCGACCATCACGAATTAAATAGTATAAAGTCCTAATGTCTTAACTTCACACGCATTTATTAATCTAATTGGTTAAAACAAAAGAATTTGATTTGATGATGAGGCGATATTTTAGAGTGATGCTCTTTACCGTTGCTCAGCAAAAAAAGAGAAGTGGTCATCAGTTTTTCTTTATCTTGAAATCCCAAACTGTTTATCGAAATTATAGACAATGAGCAACCATTTGACATCCCACTCCATTACCTAGGATAAGAACATAGCAAAAATTGAGGCGTTCATAAGCAAGTCCCTATTCATAACAAGTTGCTATTTAATAAAGTACATTAATTATAAGTACATATACAACTATAACAAAATTATTATATAAAAAATACCTATATATACATACTATATATAAAAACTAAAATTTAAAGGGCGTCAAAAAACTCATCCACATCGTTGTCAATGGGGAAAGTGCACAGAACGCTGGCAGCATTGCCACGTTGGATGGCAATGCTGATCCTTTGGCCAAGAAATATGTCAGCCTTCCCTCCCTGGATGCCTACAAAATGCCAGATTTTTGATGACAGTCCTTCCTGTTTTAATAAATAGGACCCTGACCTCTATGGTCAAAAGATTCCACTGCTAATACCAAACCTGCCCGACCTTTAACCCTGTTATTACCGCTCCATTACTGCCTACTCCAATACAACATAGCTTCCAAAATTGGAGGATTTTCACCAGCCAGGTTTTATTAAAACCAACCCAACATTGACCTCTCAGGTCAAAAGATTCCGTTTCTAATGCCAAACCTCACTGACCTTTCACCCTCTTAATATCGCTCCAGTACATCTAAATCCAACAAGATACCTATAAATAACGTACAAAATTGGCAGTTTGTCCTGTCTGGTCAAAAGATTCCACAGATAATTCCAAAATTGACCTTTAACCCTTTTACTATCGCTCCATTAATTCTTATTCCATATATCGTCTATCCCAATTCCCAAGTATCCCGACCTTTTCCACAAGGATTGCCACGATACGTCAATCAGGCGAGGATTTTTCCCTTATTTCCCTCGCGTCAGCCTCATCAAAGCGAATTCTTATTTACAGTTTGCCGAGGAATTGTTTATTTTTCCCTGTGAGCTGGTTTTGGTATGAAAATATTGGACAGCACTCGGAGTAGTGTTGATTTGTGTTTATATTTACCCAGGGAGTAGAAAAATATCCATACATGATTTTATATGTGGTAGGTAGGTATTTTTTGTGGGCTTTTGTTTTTTTTTTTCAGGATCACATTTAGAACTGTGTATTTTCAAAATATTTAAAAAACATTAATATTTTATAGTAAATAAACCTATTGACGCATGTGTCACGAATTTCAAAGATAACGTTAGAAATGGATTCAAGAAGTAGACCCTTGAAGAAGGTAATAACCTCGATGCCTCGGTTAAGAGCATCGCATGTATTGAATTCGGAGATCGTAGGTTCAATTAATTATGCTCATGGTTTGAATTTTTCTTTCCATAGAAAATTTTGGAGAACTTGCCCAGCAGTTGATTGTATTTCCATCCCCTCTTTAGTGCCTCTCCCACTCCCATTTCAGCCTGGCTTGTCAAAACAGCTTCAAAAACATCCTTTCACTTCAACCAAAGACAATTTGGCATTTTCCACCATCTACACACGCGGCTGCATCAAGCTATACAAAACCAGTTTATCGTGGTCTCGCTTTGTATGAACATTCCGCGCATACAACGACCAGCTTATACTGGTTATGTATAGCCGTGTGTACATACTCAAACCATATAATTACGTCTATCAATAATTATAGCACACTAAACTCATTATTATTTAAAGCAGCTCTCAGTTATCTGCTAGCCTAGTAGCACAACCTATCATTACAGATAACTTGTAGCCAATAATATGAATATTATAAAAGTGAAAACTTGTCGAACTTGTTACCTTCTAGATAAGACGTCTGACAGTGTTAAACCTTCCACTTAGTCGCTAATTATTTCGGAATTGAAATTTAAGTGGGAAAGTTCAAGGTATAATTTTATTGGATGGAAACTTCTTAACTTGGTTGTGGAACTGTCCAAACGAGTAACCGTGCTAAAGAATGTAAAGCAAAGGGCATTGGCAAAAGGGAGGAAAGAAGGAAGATTGGAGAAACATGGTGAATTTTAGTCGGTACAAGTCTAACAGTCTTTCCCCCTCCATCCAGGGAGGGAGGACTCATTTGATGATTTTACTACTGTAAAAAGGGTTCGTTATTTTCACGAAGGAATGTCTAATGAGAAGACCGCGTAGAACGCAAAACCCAACTGAAGGAACAGGGTTGCTCTTAGTCAGTATGAGTCTGATAGTCCCTTCTACTCCAGCTAGACTGGAAGAACTTATTGTCATGAATTTTCACCCAAAAAAGGGGACACACTTATAAAAAGAATTGTTATTATCTAAAAACTAAGTAAACAAGAGTTCAATTGGACGTAGTTAAGCAGAAAGGACCTAATCCACATCAAGTCACTTTTGAGTAATGGACGTTTGAAGTTTCAGCTGTAGGTAATTGCTCTAAGAGGAACATTATTTTTTTTCAAAATGTTTTTTTTTTTTATTCTAGTAGTCTAATATTGTAATTGTTAACGTAATATAAACACTATTTTATTCAGTAGGTTTTGAGATATTAAGCAAAGTGTGGGTTGAGTCCTTACCAAGAAAAGCAATTTTTAAAGAAGTCGTAATTTTTTTTAATTCCTCAGAAAAGACTCAAGTCACAAAATAATTAATTAAAAATTAAATTAAAGAATTATCAAGAAATAATGTATTCAATCAGCTTCATTATGTTCTCTTTGACATAGAAAAAAATAAAATAAACCTAAAAACGGTACAGACATGTGCATAGAGAACTTCATTATTTTCCCTCCAAATCAAAATACAATGTTGGTCCATATCCATCTACATCTTCGTTTATTTCCTTTCCTGTGAGGTTATTATAAAACGCGTGGCAATCTTCGGGTATCAAATTATACATAGATTTGAGATCTGCTAGCTTTGCTTTGGCAATAGCCTTTCCTTGAGGTCACAGGACTACGAAATCTTCTACTGAAAATTTGATCAAAACTCCTTTGATTTTTTTCGATACATCTAAGGTCAAACCTTAGATGTATCGAAAACACTATCTGATATCATGGTAATTAAGTAGGGATCATCTTTTTTCAAAAAAATTGTTTTATAATCAGCCAGTTAATTTTATTTTTATTTATACATATTTTACGATTTATAACTTTCCTCTCAATTTTCTTACTGCTTAAAAAATCTTGACTTTTCATTCTAGTTATGACTGTGAAGAGGGTTTTTCTTTTTAGCAATTTTCATGTTTTTTTATATTCTTCTGCAGTATAAACTCTTTCATGATTCTTAGCTCACATTCTATTTTACTGAAAGTCTGTGTCATTAGGGAGAAAAGATTGTCCAAACTTTAAATATTTAAACGTACGTGGTTTTTAGGCTCGAATTTCTATTTAATAATAGTATATTTTAGGTACATATTTGAATAGCAAAGATTAAAATATCTACGCATAAAATATCGATGTTCAAAACATCTAAAATTTAAATATCGATTATAACAAAATATCGAAAAATGTTACACCTACGCTTAAAACGTCAAAGATTGAAATGTCGATTTATTAAAATGTCGAATGATTCAAAATATTGAATGACATTATGCCTATATCAACGTTTAAAACATCGAAGTTCATAATATCTACGTTAGAAATACCTACTAGTTGAAATATCGGACAGAAACCGGATAAAAAGTTGGAGTCGCTTTTGCATCTTTAGTCAAATTGCTGATTACCGCCTACCAAGGTAAGTCAACGGAGTCCCCCTTCGCGAGGCTCCTATTTCTGATTGCAAGGTTTAAAGTAACCTAACGCGAAGAGGATTGCGGGGTCTTTCAGACCTCGCCATTCTCTTCGAACCTAACCTGCCCGAGTCAGGGTGCCCCAAGGCCCGAACTTGCTTCGCTCGCTCTTACGTCTTTAGTCAAATTGCTGATTACCACCTACCAAGGTTAGCTGGAAGGACTTCGGATACAAGAGCGAGCGAAGTGAGCTCGGAACTTGGGGCACCCCGACTTGGACAGGTTTTGTTCGGAGAGTATATGTTACTTTAGACCTTGTAAACATAAATAGGAGCCCCGCGACGCGGGGCTCCGTGGACCTACCTTGATAGGTGGTAATCAGCAATTTGAATGAGGATGTAAGAGCGAGCTCGGGACTTGGGGCATCCCGACTCGGACAGGTTAGGTGCGAAGAGTGTTAGGTTCAAAAAGGACATTCGATAATCTGTACTTCGATGAGGACATTCGATAATCTGTATTTCGATATTCGAGTCAATAACTAAATCTTTTTCTTATAAACGACTTAACCTGCTTGAGTCACTTTTGGTTATTAAGAATTGTATGGATGTTTCATAAAAAACCGTTTTTCTGAAATAGCGTAAGTGGTTTTGAGTCGTTTTTAATAAACAAAAACAGAAGTTTGTTAGCAGTAAACCTAAAACACAGAAACAACCCAAATTGTCTAGGTCGTTTCAGTGATTTTCAATGATAAAATTGTAAGGCAAAATTTAATTCTCAGAAAGGACCCAAACTGTTTGAGTTTTATCTGATAAATTATCTTTAAGAAAGCGTACATAGAAATTGCATTACTCAGAAACAATTCAAGAAGGTTGGGTTTGTTTAGCAAATTTTTTTTTCGCGCTCTTCATACATGTGGGATGAGTCGGGGTAGTAAAAAAAATAGTTTCCATGTACATTTCGAAAATAGGGTCTTCACTGTATGATAGATTCGACCCTCGGGAGTACGATGGCATACTTAACTCAATTTCGACCAAACTGTGGGTTAGGTCCTTTCTGCTTAACTACGTCCAATTACATCTGCAAGGGGTCGAGGGATGTCCACAAATCCATTAACGGAACGGAATAACGGATTTGTTGTGTCAGGCGTTTTGGATGGACGGAAGCTAGTCAACTTCTATTACTTTTCCGCAGCATCCTTCTGTGCATCAGGTATTCTTGCCCTGGTTAGAGTCATTCGGTACCACATAAGATTTTTTACTTTCACTACCCCCATTCATTCGTCATGCTATTTACCCCCTTTTTTTCTTCATTGAAAACTCTCCAACATTCTTTCTCAAAAATAAAATCCTTGAACTATAAAATTCACGCTCTGCCAACGTGCCAAAAAAAAAGTCATTGAGACCAATAATAATTTAAATATAGTCACAGACAAACTGGTAATTCTACCAACACTATTATTTATACAATTTTAGTAACATCACGTGATATTTTTTGCTAAACCACACCCACATAGGAGAAAAAAAGCGAAGATTATCAAAATGATTCATATATCTCTACGTCGACGACGTGGTTTATGGTAAACGATCTAGCAAGTATGTGGAAGTCTAGTCTATGGTGGTTGGAAAAATGCCATAATGACAGCCAAGATATAGAATTACATGCCTAAACCATGTAACTGATAAAAATGTGAGTAATATCTATGTATTACTCACATAGGTAGGTACGTATCAGTTATGTCCTAATTGGAAATTTGGAATAAAGTGAAAGTCAAATCATTTATAAATACTTCTAGCTATATAATAATCGTCTCAATCACATCACCTTTCGAACAAAAAAAAAAAGGTTGCACTCCAGGAGTGCCGGTAGAAGTGAAAACTTTTTTGTTACTATGTTTTATTTTTAATTTGAATGACGTCTTACTCATTTTCGATCAGGGTCACGTGACCCTGACGCGAGTTTTGGTCACGTGACCCTGACGCGAGTTTTAAATTTTTTACCCATTACAGAAAAAGTGTACAACGCCGCTAAAGAAGTTTTCACTTCAAAAAGGTTGCACTCCAGGAGTGCCGGTAGAAGTGAAAACTTTTTTGTTACTATGTTTTATTTTTAATTTGAATGACGTCTTACTCATTTTCGATCAGGGTCACGTGACCCTGACGCGAGTTTTGGTCACGTGACCCTGACGCGAGTTTTAAATTTTTTACCCATTACAGAAAAAGTGTACAACGCCGCTAAAGAAGTTTTCACTTCAAAAAGGTTGCACTCCAGGAGTGCCGGTAGAAGTGAAAACTTTTTTGTTACTATGTTTTATTTTTAATTTGAATGACGTCTTACTCATTTTCGATCAGGGTCACGTGACCCTGACGCGAGTTTTGGTCACGTGACCCTGACGCGAGTTTTAAATTTTGAAGTGAAAACTTCTTTAGCGGCGTTGTACACTTTTTCTGTAATGGGTAAAAAATTTAAAACTCGCGTCAGGGTCACGTGACCCTGATCGAAAATGAGTAAGACGTCATTCAAATTAAAAATAAAACATAGTAACAAAAAAGTTTTCACTTCTACCGGCACTCCTGGAGTGCAACCTTTTTTTGAAGTGAAAACTTCTTTAGCGGCGTTGTACACTTTTTCTGTAATGGGTAAAAAATTTAAAACTCGCGTCAGGGTCACGTGACCAAAACTCGCGTCAGGGTCACGTGACCCTGATCGAAAATGAGTAAGACGTCATTCAAATTAAAAATAAAACATAGTAACAAAAAAGTTTTCACTTCTACCGGCACTCCTGGAGTGCAACCTTTTTTTTTTACCCATTACAGAAAAAGTGTACAACGCCGCTAAAGAAGTTTTCACTTCAAAAAAAAAACAATAGAAAAATCTGTCCATTCATTTAGAACTGACATACAGAATGGATACTGGAGCGATTATAATTATTTATTTTAGGTGTAATATGACCTTTTTCATTTAACTAGTATAAACGGCGATCCATCATCGAATAAATCTTAGGAAAAAGATCTCAATTAGACTTATCATTAGCTTTTAAAATGCAATGTTCTGATGTCATGTTTTTATTTGTTTTGTGTTTCAGAGACATCCTACTACTATTATAAAGGCGAAAGTTTGTAAGTATGGATGTATGGATGTTTGTTACTCTTTCACGCAAAAACCACTGAACGGATTTGGCTAAAATTTGGTACACAGATAGTTTATAACCTGGATTAACACATAGGATAGCTTTTATCCCGATTTTATGTTCCCGTGGGATAATTTTCGAGTTGTAGCGGGTGAAGCCGCTGGCAACAGCTACTTTAGAATATTTTGTTTGCAATTGAAAAACGGATAAATTAATAATTGTGAGTATACACCTGTTTAAAAGCAGACTAATTAGTGTTATCTCTTCCTTATTCGTTTATCGTGCTATGAGTTAAAAAATAATAATAATCACAATAAGATCTATCGATTGTAGCGTAGCCTAGAAGTACTCGGAAACAAATCTCTTCGGTCAACGACCTAGTTAAGGGCAATACCTCCTTTCATGACTTGACTCTTTTCTTGGCGAACTTCCAACAGTTGATAAAAAGTCAGGAAGATGTGCAGTCATTCAGAGATTACACAGAATTGTTGGCCGCGGCTTGGTTCGCGTTTATTTAAAACTTCCTTCCGATATTACTCGCGCTGTTTTGAGAGCTGCGGTAATGAAATAAATTTCACAAAATACGATCTCAACTTGTAAGTCTTCCTACTTGTACTTGTACCACCCTAGGGTTCCACCATTGTTAAAAAAATCCAATAAATAAGTAAGAGTTAAACTATCAAAAAACAATGTACACGTATTTTTTCTCTTGTGACGTAAAACAAAAGGTGACGAAGTTAAAACGCTTCTACAAATCACAAAACGTCACTTTGAATTTGACTGACTTCCAGTTTTCACGATTCAGGACCAAAGTGGACCACTGGCATAACCATTGGTTTTGTCAAGCTCGTACCGCCATCTTCTACGAGGTCTGCCGCAATGCCTTCTTTGATAAAAAAAAACTCTAAGTGGAGGACGAAACAGATTCTGAATTTATTTAGGCAGTACCCTATTCAACCAGCTCGTGTATGGCCGGCGGAATTAAGTGATGTATAAACAATCACCTCAGGAACCGATAACCCAGATATACAGACATACTTGACCCCAGTCGCGCGGCGTTGTTATTTTAAAACATAATAATTCTAGGAAAACGAGTTCAATGAGAAAAGTTACACGATAACTATGATACTAAAATATTCCATTGTTTTGGAAGGACACTCATGAAAAAGGTACGGTAAAACTTTCACACGGATGTATAGGTAGCCTTTAAGGGTCGATTACACCTAACGAGTACAGCGGCGAGTCAGTGTCCTCGGCCGAGTGCACAACACTAACGAGTGCTCGGCCGAGTACTCGGTCGAGAAGAGAGGCGAGAGGATCACTAGAATCCCAATTTGTTTACTAGGCCGAGTAGCTGGCCGAGAGCTTATTTACTGACTCACCACTGTACTCGTTAGGTGTAATCGACCCATTAGATTCTCTATTGACTGTATAGTGGCCACGGTTATAAGATTTTAATCCTTCAAAATCTATAATAAAAATATACTGGCACGCATTAGCTAAGCTATTGGCGGCAAGTTGTGTTTTTTTATGATAGTTTCTTTTTGGCCACTATCTCTCCATAGTTCAGGTTTGATACGGGCCTATAGATAAATAAATATGTAACAACGCCATCTATCTCTCATTGGAGTAACTATGAAGTTAGAATTGACAGATTAGGACAATAAAATTAGGGACGTCAAATTAGTGATAATTTGGGGATGGTTAGCAATGGCAACACCGACCCAATAGTCGAGTCAAATGTCGATCGGAAGTTTAATCAAATGTTTGCAAAAGTATCAACAACACTGGAGCAATAAAATTGCTAGTATGTCGCAACGATAAGAAACATGGACTGACGCAACTATACACATGAAAAATCAAAAGTCAAATCATTTGAACAATCAAGACTTACATTTTACTACCACTTAAAAATGGTGAATACAAAATGCGTGGAACACGATGCGTCGACGCTGATGAGTAGAACCTTTTTCTCACTACAACAACGGGTGTCTCCCACTGTGGCTGGGGCTTGATGAGGTGGCTACTGTCTGTTTCTCACGTCTTCAGTCAAATATGACTGTTGTCATCATTATTATCACTCTTAGAATACTCTGGCTCTTCACGAAGTTAAGCAGACAGTAATTTCGAGTCATCGAAAATTATCTCAGTCTAAAAAGAAAAAAACTGCTCCTAAAATTTGTCAACGGACAAACAAAATAACCTCTACATGAACAAAAATGCATTTAAAAATAAAATGAACGTAAACACAACACTTATTGCACATAGATAAAAATTTTGGCTTCCAGAAAGCACTGTGTTCTACGTACAATCTATTTCTGCATAATTCACCTCTGAGTGCAGAAACAGATAGGGACTATCAACAATAACTAACATGTAGGTCATTCTAGGTTTATCTTAATTTTTTATTTTATTTTACTCAAGAATCCACATACCTCATTGGTCTACCAAACGTAAATAACATTAAACATGATGTTTAGATAGAAAGAAAACACTCTGTCATGCACAAAATATAAATTACAGACCTTAGCGCAAGATAGAAAAGTACCCTTATCTCGAATTTTCACTCTTTTACTTTAAAGCGTCTTTCCAGTATTTTCAGCGTTTTTGTATGAAAAAATGGAACAGCGTCTCTTGTGTGCGGAAAAAGAACTAATTTTTTCCTTGTAAATTGTCAAAGTTCCAGTTTACTTTACGTCTCACCTGAGGCGCTGTTCCATTTTTTCATACAAGAAGCGCTGTAAATGCTCTAAAGTAAAAGAGTGAAAATTCGTGCTAAGGGTGCTGTTGGGGTTTCTAAACTGTCTGAAAAAGAAGAAGCGTGACCGTAGAACATAAAGGGTTATTGAAGGAACATCGTTGACTTTAGTCAGTACGAGTCTGACAGTCCCTAACGTGTGGCTCCACTGAGGGTTTAATAGGTAAAAAAAAGAAGAAGATCACGCGAGAACTTATGGTTGCAACCGTGACAGCAAGACTCACTAGTTTACATTTCTAGTAATAAATACTAAGTAAGTAGTAGGGATAACAAGGAATTTATTACTATAATAGAAATGTTGTAAAGTCAACTAGTGAGTCTTGCTGTCACGGTTGCAATCAGAAGTTCTCGTATACATTTCTCTGAGTGTAGAACTTAATTATAAGTAAGGTGACACAATGGATGCTCTTATCTGTAGTAGCGATGTTTTCAAGACAACTTTTGGATGGATAAGAGAAAGAGGAGGCTTGTACAAAGATTCAGCTAAATCTTCCAGAATATTCCAATAGGACTTTTTCAAATACAGCCTGGAGTTTGGATTTACATTCGATTCGAGTGGCATGAGGCCTGCTCTTTAAAGAGTTTGAACACAACTTGTGTACCTACTTTTAACCTTACGGGAAGTACTTACGTGTTATATTTTCTTACCAAACTTTTAATACCGTTACAACGTAGTAACACGCAGTTTACAAATTGGTTAACCGTTGCCAAGAAATCGAGGTTTTCATAAACTCTTCCTGGAGATCATCTCGTTATAAATTGTACAAGTGTTGGATTTGTGTCAATTTTTAGAAGTGAATCATCATTTTAAAAGTTTCGTCTATAGTATCGGTCGATATACTCGTAGACACGGTGGCTGCCACGTGAATTATTTGCAGTTGTTTGAAGATATTTCACGGTTGGTTATGAAGGAATAAGTCAAAGTAATAACAACGCTATTTCTCTACGACCTTCAGGACATCATACAAGCAGAGTTTTTCTCAAGTCCAGAACGTTGAACACCCCAGTTACACCCCTTTAAACACTGTTTTAAGCTTCCACGATTTAATACCAAACTTACACTAAAAAAATTGTTCATTGCTTTGAGTTCTCGATATTTTGACGCCGCTGTTGCAAGGACCATGATCAAGAGATGATTCAGTTGGAACAATCACAGAAAGATATCCCGTAAGTAACAGTGTAATTTGACTTAATTTTACTTACTTCGAAGGACTATAAATAAACCTGTTCAAAACTCAAAATAAAGAATCAGAAATATAAATGGTATGACTTTTTTTAAGATTCGAAAAAGCCATGCTATAGACAGTTTTCTAACTTGCCACCGGTGACTCGAATAAACAATTTGAAGAACTTACCACTTAGTACTATTCTAAGTCTCTGATCAGATATGTACCTAAGTCTCCAGAATAAAATGTAAGTGAAATTAAAAACTTTGAAAGAAGCTGCTTAAAGTATCCGGCCAAAAGCAAGAAAGTAAAGCGAAATAAAATTGAGTATTCTAAATGAAAGACACTGCTGACTTGTCCAGCGTTGGAATAAAATTGGGCCAAAGACGTTAATCCTGAATATTTATGTAATTACTCCACATTCAATAAAAGTGTTGACACAAATATAATAAAAGGGAACCTTGTCAGCTTACTCCGAATTCTTGAGAAAGTTTCTTCAAAAGCAGGAAAATCTTCATCAAAATAAGATCAGGTTCAAGGCAAGTTGGAGGAAAACCACAATATTTTGACTCGAAACATTTTGTTTACACAACTAAATTACGTGTCCAGACTTAAGAGAAGTAAGACAGTTTGGACTTGACCCCTTTTTTTGATTGCGACGATTTTCCTCATTCGAGAAATTATCCATATTATGTGTGACTCAGTATTTATTACCATGAGTCGATTATTTGAAGTGTTCGGACATAATTTGATGATTCATCGTCACACATGCACACACAACACTGCTACTATTAACTACTATTGTTGATAAGCAAACGCCGGTGAATTAGATTATTAGAATCAGCATGCTGAAGTGGAAGTAGGCCGGCCACGTCTGTAGACGGACAGACGGCAGATGGAGCAAAGATGTGCTTGAGTGGAGACCGCGAATGGGCAAACGTACATAGTGTAGGACGCCCTGCTGCAAGATGGGTCGATGATTTAAGGAAGGCGGCTGGCAGTGGATGGATGCGGGCTGCCCAGGACCGGGATGGTTGGCGCTCTTTGGGGGAGGCTTACGTTCAGCAGTGGACGGCAATAGGCTGATAATGATAAACGCCGGTGATGAATCTTTTCCTGTTACACCTGCGAAAGTTTCACCATAATAACGAAGTCCTGCTCCAAACAGTTTTTACTGCGTTCCGTTAGTTTCCAGGAGTTTCAGTCCTTTCTGAGTGACCTTTCTCTATCTTAGAGCTCATCTTTGCTTGAAACCAAAGGGCTGTAAATAAAAAAAAGTAAATCTTACAAAAAAACTGTAAAAACTGTTTTTTAGGAACTCATCAGCCACATGCAAGATGAAAATGACCTCTGGATAATGGGGAGAATGGAGCAGTGAATCCAGGTAAAAATGCGACATCGTTGAGGCACGCTGGTGAACAGTTCCTGAAAGAAATTGGTGGAAGGTATTAATTTTGTAGTATTGGCCTAGCAGTTGGACAGTATGGATTGACTACTGAAAAAAATCTCATTGTACTCTTGTAAATGCAAAATTTTGTGAGGGTAAATAGATGTAAGTTACTCTGTAACACAAAAGCTATTGAGCGGATGGTACAAATACCTAGGATAATACATTTTTCCCAGTATGAGGTTCCTGTGGGATGATTACCGAACTTCACGCGGCTAACACCGCAGGTTTGAAGCTTGTTAAATAAAAATGAAGAATGGCCGAAGGCAAAAGGATCACCCCTGAAACACAGGACGTTGAAGAAAAAGCATAAACGATCTTGCTACCTTCCTCGGGGAAAACAGGCTTGGTGTAATACTAAAACATCAATCGAACAGAAATAAGGGCAATAGATTTACCAGAAGCGACGAACACTTACCAAAACTCAGTGAAATACAAATATTTTGTTTTGCAGTTGCACTTAAGTAGTTTTCAGCAAACATTGTAAGTGCTACCGTACCTACTGTTGTTTGTTGATAAGGATCGAGGCCATACGTGCAGGATACGCAGTGTTCTGTAAACTGAATGAAGTATATTATATATTTCTTAAGCACATATGGTACTATATTCAAATGACATATTCACAGACTGAAGGGACGTCGATGCACAGACGGTCTTATGACATTGAGGAAAAATATTTAAACTAAATCTTTTCTACAATTTGGACGAAATGGAGCTCCATAATAATTGAATAAATGGAAGCACGATAGGGGCAGATATGTACGAAAAAGCTATTTTTTTAGATTTTAGTGATAAAATAGTAATTAAAAACACATGCATTGCATGACAAGCATGTTTCCTCTTTGTTGATATCATCACAATTACCTGAGTCCGTAACAAACCTTGAACTTTAAAATTAACAAAACGCATTTAGAATTAGCAACAACTTCGCGTAAACTGCCGTAAACCAAGTAATTTAGCAAGCGACTCGTAAAACTGAATTTATAGTTGGTACGTGGCTAAGAATAAAAACTTCTCTTAAAATAATTAGATGTAGGGAAACGCGAATTCGCAACGTACGAGTCTAAAGTGGCCACTTAGCAATTATATTCCAAATTAATTTCGTGAATGAATATGCGCCAATGACGTTCCTGGAAATGCACGAAGTGAAGGAAAGGGACTTTCAGACAATGACTAAAAACATCCAAATCCTTCTAATGCTCTTTACGTTCCAAAACCGAGATGTCCTACTTAGACAGCCGCCAGACCTGTTGGATAAATCCACCCTACAAAAGCCAACACACTGGACGCATATCTATCAAAATCCAGGCGACAAACACTACATCAGTTTTTTCAAATATCTCCACAATTTCATAATTTTTCAACACAACTGAGATTTTATATGACAGCCTATACTTTCGTATGACAGAGCTAATAGTTGTCAACCATCGTCCTCGTTACAATTTTAGAAACGACAACAAATATATTGCCTTCAGAATAAATGTTAAATTGCGTCATGATGTCTCTGAAAGATCTAAAAAAAATCTATTGAAAGGTCATACGGACGCCGCGCTGTCTACCGAGTATTTTAAGACCCCGAGTCTTGCCGCTTGGGTATTTTAAAACCCCGAATTTCGCGTCTGGGGTATTTCAAGTTCCCGGCACTAAATTGCCTTCATGACTTGTTTAATGGTAGCCATACACGTACATGCCTATTTGTCAATTCGGCATAAAATGCCAATTTGCTCAAATAGAATTGAACGTGTATGGGGGTGGAATGCCAATTTGATGGCATGACATGCCAATTTTGATAGGTCATCAAATCGTTTTTGACACAACGTAAAATCGGCAGCAGTGATGCCATCTTAGCAACTTCATAGATAGTTAGCTAATTTTATAAAGGTGCTAGAAAAAAAGCTAAAAAGTGTAACTTGTGGCTAAACTTTTTAGCTACTTTTCTAACACCATTTCAATTCATCATGACATTGAGACTTTCAAAATTAGTCAAGTAGTGTCCCGAGTCAAAAGACAAGATAATGCAACAGTGGCTCATTCTACATATAAATAAGTGGCATTCTGAAGAAATACTTTAGTTTCGGGTGGAAATAAAAAAAGAAATGAAATTCTTCCGGTGGCAAAATATATTTAAATATACAAGATACCCTGAATATGAATTTTCAATCTTAAGTAAACTGGGAAAGTAAAGCAGACTCTGTAGAGTAAAATACTGCAAAATCTCTGTAACAAATACAGGGATTATTGTCAGCCGACATCACTGAGAAGTCACTAAAATCCGACCACTCATGACTTTCGGAAATTTCTAGGTACTCATTTTTTAATGCATTTGATGTAATGAAATAGACACTAGCGCCATGTCTAAAGGTCAAGGAGTGGTGGCCAGGGCTGGGGTGCGTTTAAATCTTCCGGCGGTATTTCGCCGGAAAAAATTAAACTAGCGAAGGTTTGCTGAACGGAGTCATAAGTTTCTGTCAATGTTAGATGTCAAATTCAATTGACAGCTCAGTTTATTGAACAAATAATCAATTTGCCGGTTTAATACAAATCCATAATCCACAAATAATATTTACTCTCTAAAATAAAAATAATATTCGTTTTTACTGCGGATATCGAGCAAAACAACAAAACGTAATGTCAGTCTGACAGCAGGATAAAATATTGCGAGGTAAAAAGGTCGCAATATTTTATCAGTAAATTCCATTTAGTAAAAACTTATCCCAGCGAATGACCGTAAACGGGGCAGATTAAATTTTAGTTAGCTTCATTTTTCACGTCGCGGTGTACTTAAACGGGGTGTTTGACATTTAGGCAGTATAAATTTAAACTGGATAAAGGATATAAACGCAGCCCAGAGTCCTGCATATGGGATCGTTCTGAAACTCGACTTTTTGACAAATATTTATTTTTATTTAAAAATAACCAGTACTAATCCAAAATCAGTGACTAAATAAGAAAATAATTGTACAAAAACGTTAATAATATATAATAGAATTGACTAAAAAAAAAAAACAAATATTCTCCGCATTTCATTTTACATTTAATTTACTAGACAAACGTTTTCGAACGCACCACGTCTAGCATGCGTACCTATCTAGTCTGTGATGCGTACGCAATATAAGACAGTGTTCCCACTTTATAAATATTTTCCCTTTATTTAGGGTAGGGGGGTCCTTTCAAATGTTGGTCATTATTTAAGCGAAAAAATTGTAAAATAAATAAATATATGAAGGTCTTTATGAAATTAACTACCCAAAAACCAACCTTCATGCTTTGTGCTCGTGTAACCCTCTAGGAGGCTAATAGCTAAATAATAAAAAGCAACACTTCTCTGCATTATTATAATTTTTATTTTCGACTTCAATTAAAAAAAAGGCAAAATTTTTCAATGTCAAAATAATCGTGTATTGAAAAGGTGATAATAAAAAAAACTTTTTCAAGAAAAATGTAACCGCCTTCTAAAACAACCACAAAAAATTGTAAAATAATCTACAAAATAACTTTTCTTTCGGTTGTCGGTGCCTTTGTTTTTTTTTTTCTTTTCATTGTCTTTTAGCCACCGACTTCCGAATGAAAAGTAATTTTGTAGATTGTGGTTGTTTTTGAAAAAAACGGTTACAGTTTTTTGAAAAAAAAATTTAGTTTAAATATTCAACCCGAATTCTTGTCAAGAACATCATTCTCTTACTTGTGCACTAGAATTTTGTAATCCTTCGCACCGGTAATTACATCGCTCATGTACACAATAAGCTAATAAAATTCCATATCTCAAAAATTACTGACCGATTTCTACCGATTCTGATGAAACTTGCAGTGTTCCCTAAGTTAAATGATACCTCGCACACCAAAAAAAAGCATTACTTAAATCGGACTGAAATTCCGGAGATATGCGAACACAAACTAAATCAATCGATGCCTACTCCTTACTGTTAAGGAGTTGTACCTTCCATCATCAGCTCATCCACCTGAAATGATGATTATCAGATGCAAATACTCGAACAGCTTTAGAAAATATATATAATTGGTACTATCTGCCTATAAAATTTGAAGGAACCCTCGCTTTCCCTGGGATCCACCTGAGATTTTTTTTCCAAATCAGTCCAGGCGTCTTCGAGAAATCGGGGAACATACATAAAAATAAAAAATGTTCCGAACTGAGAACCTCCTCCTTTTTTTGAAGTAGGTTAAAAAAAGGTGTCGGAACAGGTAGGTAAGTTAAAACTAAGTATTTATTATACTTACGGGTAAGCCCCGACTCAAACGAGCGTTTTCTTTTGCTGGCACTTTAAAAGCGCTGACGTGTGAACAGATTTTGACTGGCCTGTTGGTCTAGTAGTTAGTGACCCTGACTGCTATGCCGGGGGTCGTGGGTTCGATTCCCACTCAGGACAAATCTTTGTGTGATGAGCATGATCATTTGTTCTGTGTCTGGGTGTAATTTATCTATAGTAAGTATGTATTTAAAAATATATAAGTATGTTTTCAGTTTTCTAGTACCCATAACACAAGCCCTGCTTAGCTTGGGACTAAATGGCGTTGTGTGATAGTTGTGGAATATTATTATTATTATACAAGGGAATGCATTTGTTCTATATCGGCGGTTTATTAACGCCAGCAGAAAAAAAAAAAAAATCGCGCGAATGGCGTCTTAAAAAGTCTAGGTAGGATTAAAAAAACCAGCAACTGCCTGCAGGCACTATTACTACGATTAATGAGTAGTCATTATGACTTTTTTTTCAGATGGGTCTACGAACCAATATCATCAAAATAGTTCAGCGGTTTAGGCGTGAAAGCATAACGAACAAGTGCATTTATACTACACGAATAAGTTAGGATAAAATTGTAAAATCATTTTATTTTTAATTTTAATACCTTTTTAGTAATATTAAAATACGGGCAAAACTGAAATCAGAGGCTGACAATATGGTTACTATGACAACGAATATTCAAATAAAACAATCGATGTGTATTTATGTAACAAACATCAAACAAAAATACGTTAGGAAATTCAATAAATTAAATTTTGTGGTTCGTTTCAATAAAATCGAGAAGCGTTTAAAATACCTACCTACCTAAGGGAGATCATCATCATCATCGACGACTTTGCTCTGGAAAAATTATATGGAAAACGCGTGGTCCAATTCTGACCCGACTCAATTTAGATTGCCATCGACATGCTAAGAGGATCAGCACAAAATAATCGCAGAACCTGCCATTCTTCAGACATGAATAAGGTGGAAGATAAAACCAGCTGACACAGTGATATACCTAGTGTGAAACCGCTAGGTATTGTACGAGTATGATCAAAATGTTTCCTAATTATTTCATGCAAACAATTTGATACAGAAAGTTGAGAGCCATTGGATCAATGTGTAATTCTTTATCATGGATTTAGGTACTTCGATTAACAAAAAATGTACAATGGATTTACATCTCAGTGAAGTGAAATATCATATTCCTTATTGTTGTTAGTAATAGTTATTTAGTGATTGTGTTTAAATTACAATAATTGTATTTTTCCTATGCTGTTATAACTTACAGAATGTTAATAATATAGGTAAAAGTAAAGTAAGTAAAGTAAAACCAATGACTTTCATTTTGATATGATTTTAATTAAAGCATTTCAAGCAAAGCTAAGCAGCTCTGCCAGAGCAAATATATAAAATATAATTATTTTTGCATGATTTTACTAAAAAGGTGAGTACTGACATAATGAGTAGAGAAAAATAGAAGATTTGATGAATTAGAATAAGGGCAAGAGAACGATGAGACGACGAATCATAAGATTTGTAAATAAAATATTACTATTAATATTTCCCTAAGTATTTATTTTAATAATAAAAGGTTAAAACACTATATATACCTATAATATTAGGTAAACTACCACATATTTTATCATATAATTCAGTGTGTTTTTCTTGCATGATTCACAGAGCAGCAGCGAAATTGAGAATAGGCAATCCTTGCTCTCAGTAGAGTTACTGTCCAAAGATAAAATTATCTGTAAACATGAAGAAATTACCATTAAATTAACCCATTTTTCTAGTGTAAAAAACTTGTAACTAAAATGATACAGCGAAGATGCTGGCTCAGTGATGGCCCTTGCTTGTGAATATTGCAGTTCAGTTAATTTATATTAGTGTGACAGATTCGGACAAAAGTGCACACTATATAGGTATGTTTTTAATCTACCAGTACCTATTAAGGGGTAGAAATGGGTTGTGAGACAGTTTAAACCAATAAACGTAATCAAATTGTTGATTACATTATATGAATTTGTTAGTGATGGTTTTGCATTTAATAGTTGATGTACGTATGTATCATCACATCCTGCATAAACTTATTATAGTAGTAGTAGGTATGGTTAATAATCTTTGGTCATTCCTACCTTATAACTATAGCAAGTCCAAGCTGATAACAGACTGTAGTAGTTTGCTTCTTGGCATACATAAAGTTGGTGGTTTTCTGTTAGTAGAAATCCTGTTTTAAATTCAGTTTTGTACAGATTCAACACATTGAAAGTACTTGGTTGCGTTTATAAAATAATTCGTGCTAAGGGTAAAGGTGTTAAAAAATGAACCGCAGGCATTTCGTGGGCGTACTCGGTATCAAAAACGAAGTCGATTCCAATTTTTTTATTATTCCACCGGAAGAATTTCATTTTTTTTACTTCAACCCAAAACTGAACTATTACTTCAGAATTCCACTTATTTATTTATGTAGAATTAGCCACTGTTGCGTTATGAGTAGGCATCACTGATGCAGATTTGACGTTGTGTCAAATCAATCTTTACGATAGGCATTATGGTGTATGGTGTCTATGGACGAAATGCCGATTTGAAACAATTGCAAGCGTCACATCTATCGTTCACATAGGCAGGATGGTGTATGCCTACTATAAGATGTCACTCTTGAAGGTGTTAACGTAATGGAAGTGACATTTATTTGTGTTTACTTTTAGAGTTGTTTTTAAAGGTTAAGAGGAAGGTTAGGTAAAGGTTAGTTGTTTTCAGGGATACAGTGTTTTGTAGATGCTGTATTTGCTTTGGTATATCTTTTCTTTTAATTTACTGACTGTTGGGGAAAGGACTCTTCCCGTGCCACTTCAAACCAGCTCTAATAGTATACGTTACTGATCATCTCGACATATCTCTCGATCGATTCCGGCAGCGTCATCTCCCATGCATTGCATTGTGTGGAGATTTTTGTCCAAAGATCATGTTACTTCCGTAAATGAGAAGGTTTTTAAGCACGCATGAATGTATGGATAGATAGATGATTTGATAATCATCCATAATATCACGTAAAACCAACTGATCAGATTTGGATTGATTGATTTGGACAGATGGCTAATCCTAGATTAACATCAGATAGATATTACGTTTCCGGTGATAACGTTCAACTAACCCGCGGGCAAGAAGAAAAGGCTAGTCGTATTATAAATCTATTGGATTTTACAATGGATTAGATAGAGTTATAAGACAAGAGATATGAGATCTACACGAGTTTCAGCACGATTTAGATAAATGTATGTTTAACACGCAAGATCTAGATGTTAAATGGATAGCACTGATACGGATAAGATTTAATGATAAAGTCTCTAACTTTGTAAAATACTGATTTTAGTCTTATTTAAAATCATCTTTCATATATTAAAGCTTGTCGGTGGATTTATCCGCTAGTCCGCGCTGTCCAGCGGTGCACCGCACGGGTTTGTGCTTGGAGCCGCTCGTCCGCGTGCCCGTGAGTGTACTCCGTGTCTACGTACCAACGGATTTCAGATAAATCAATGATTTCAGATATTTTATTCAGAAATCGTTGTCACAGTAATAAACTTCTCTCGAAAGTGCGTT
This sequence comes from Agrotis segetum, assembly GCA_036375495.1. NCBI lineage: Eukaryota > Metazoa > Arthropoda > Insecta > Lepidoptera > Noctuidae > Agrotis > Agrotis segetum. The sequence continues at coordinate 930,731 of JAQSVV010000003.1, forward strand.
AGCTCACGTTAAAGCTTACATGAGCAAACAGGACCCGAAACAACTACTTATAAACCATACAAATATTTATTTATTCCGTGCCGGAATCAAACCGGCGACACGCAGCTTGTTTTACTAAAGAATAAACGTCAGCTGCTGTATCATTAATCTTCTTTATGCATGATTTTCCGGGCAATTGCTACTGTGGACAGCCGGCGCTCTAATTAGTTGACATCATAACTCCGGATGTCATAATAAATGACAAACTGTACTATTTACCTATGACCTTGGTAGTTTTACGCAATACGACCATGGTCGTAGTAGATGTGAATATTTCAAATCGAAATGAAATATCGTATGAAAAGGGCTATTTACTTACTAGTGCTACCAGAGACTGCCTTTTCTATGCAAGTTAAATCAAACGGTTCCCTGTGCCACCCAAGCTTTTCGGCTACTTTAGTTAATAATTTAGCCTTTACTTTAGCCAATAGTTCCTGAGATAAGCGCGTTCAAACCAAACTCCTCAGCTTCTTCTTATTATAGATAGTAATAATAAAGGATGCTCAGATCATTTTGATCTGAGTAAGGATGGATGAAAGTCATGGCACGATCATAAAACAGTTATAAAAGCAAAACTTGTCACTGTACCTAAATAAAAAAGCGACACTGCAACCTAATTTTAGGAATGACAACAGAAACATTACCCGGTATTGAGGCAACCAATATTTCTGTCAGGTCCTTTAAATACATCGTTTCTTTAATCTCCACCAACCTTTTAACAGATCAAAGCATTAATTGAGTACACTCCTCAACAACACATGTATGAGTATTTTATTACCTATCAGTTGTTGGAAACGACAATGAGCAACCCAATTATGTCATTTTTTACTCTGAAACTGACAAATTATGACATGCATCAGCGTTTCTTGTTCCCACTGTTGGGAGATAAGCCTAGGACTGGAAAATTTTGCAGGTTCTTTAGTTAGTTATCTTTTAACTCAGAGTTAGTTGCTAACACAAGGTCAAAGTGACAGTTTGTCAAAATCAAAATCAATACAATATTGTCAATTTAACCTCGTGTTTGTAACTAACTCTGAGTTTAAAAGATAACTCGGGTTCCTGCAAGTGAGCCTTAATGTTTTAAACACAGGTCTCCTCGAGACTAGCATGATCAATTCTTCAAATAACTTTTCAATCAAGAATAGATAAAGATTATTCTCCTATAAAATTCGTTTCTTTTTTCTTTTTTACCGTTATAAGACTATTCCTTATCTACATTTGAAACCTCGCCAAAATGAGAACGTTAGAAATCTTTCAGAATTCTGTAATTTTATCAATATTTTCGTCAACATACCCAGGAGTCATATACCTAACGTTCAAAAACAAAACACACAAAGCCACTTACATCATCTTCATCGCCAATATCATCACCATGATCATGCAACTATTTTACTATGTTGGTAATATTTACTAGCTTAACTTTACTTTTCTTTTTTTTTATCTGACAGTCTGACATTTATATGCATTTGTTTATTAACCGATTCGAAAAAAGGAGGAGGTTCTTAATTCGTCGGAATCTTTTTTTTGTGTGTTCCTAGATTTCTCAATGACGTCATTTGAAAGGGTATACGTCCCTGATTTTTACCATTGGACATGGTAATCAAGTCAAGATCTGATGACGGGATCTTAGAGAAATCAAATTCTGATAAAGGAGATGGCTAAGTTGAAGTATGGACTGCAATTCAGCCGGCTATAGACATGGGACCTAGCACAGTATAACGCTGAATAGCTCAATATTAATATTTCATATAAAAAAAGTTCCAACAACTTGTCAAAAGATAGATATTTAAAGATATTTTAGATATTTTTTTTTTTTATTTCACATAATAATTCACAGTCTTAAAGGGTAAGTACGACGCGACGGACTGTGTTTAGTGTCATTTTATTTACGTGATGGAAATCTGGGTATAATGTTGTCAAATTCTTCAACTTTGAATTGTTTCTGTTTACTGCATGGCGTTGTAAACTTCTCACTGAACGGCCAAGTTATGCACACCATTGCATGACCGAATTTTAACATACGAACTTCACAAGTTGCTCCTGAATTCAGCAGTTCATGACAAGAATGACAAATGTTGGTATTCCCTGGAACCTAGAAAAAACGTAATTACTTTAGTAACTACATGAATTAACTTTACTGTTTACCTACACATCTGAATATTATGCCATCTAAGGCAACCAATCTGTTGGGAAACACAATCGCGGCCGCAGCATCCTCATCTTCCGCCTGACGTAACGGGTTGGGTGGAAAATAAAACCGTGTTGCCACTGCGAGGATACGGTGTGGAGATTGGGTTTGGGCCGAGCATCGCTGTGACCATCTGAAAATATCTTACCTCTATTGTTAACCATCGTGATACGATGGTGAGTAGAACAGTTTATATTTATTCCATGATTAATTGAATGCAAGTCCGTGTCGAGTGGCGACAGTTCGGTAGGTAAGCAAGCAGAAAGTCCAATAAATAAGAGCACGGGTTGAAGAAAAAGCCAAAATAAAGAATTACAACGAACAAAACTGCAGAGCGTTCAAATGACATCTGACGTTTGTTTTTTTTTTTTTCTTAAAGTGGGGACCGAACCAAGTTCGCAGAATCGATAAAAGAATCGATTGGTTAGAAACTACATAGTTTCGGTTGATCGCATTCATTAATATTATTCGACACAAAATATGAACTAAGATTAAACGAAGTAGCCTATTCAGAAGATTTTAAAGAAAAAAAAAAGAAGTTGAGCTTAGTGGACGAATCACTTTTTATTTCCGTTGTAAAATCGTTAAATGAGTCCTCCCTCCCACACAGGGTAAGGCAGGAGGGTCTGTCGGACTTGTACTGACTAAAAACTACGGTGTCCTTCAACAGCACTTTATGTTCCAGGGTCAGGTTATTCGTTTTGCCGAATCAAAACGTGTAACATAATAACAAAAAACTAAATAGGCCACTTAATTGAACTCTTTCGATTCAAATTCAAAAACTTTCATTTTCAACGCCATTCCCTAATTTCAGAAAAAAAAATCGTTCTTAATGTCTTTAGTGAAAATCGATAAAGTACAGTTGCGTTTTGACAATCTGGAAAAGCTCTACGACCCTTCCCTAGTTTACATTATTTCATCGCGACTTTGTCATGTCAATAAAAAATGCACAAAAAGCAATTCAGATACTTTTTTATGTTTAACAGTTTATATAAGTATTAGGAAATTATTAAACACTCAACAATTCATTAATGAATTTTTAAATACTACGAGTTAATGTGAAAGTCATATAGACGACTGGGGCACTCATTTAGCCATCTCCTTTCAGGAAATTAACAGCGATTGCTGCTATCGCATATCTATGCATTGTTTACGCAATCGCACAATACCCACTAAAAAGAGCTAAATAAAACTTATCGAAAAGTTATAAAAAAACACAAAAAAGTGTACTTAAAAACTTTTGAGTGAAAAGTCATTTCCACAAAAAAGTCAAGGTCAAACAAAGTCTCAACAGTCAGATACTTTCAATTATAACTTTTTTAGAAAAGTTTTTTAGGACAAGTAATTTTAACTTCATCAACCAACACCCATAAAAAATCGACCCAAATATTGTAAACAGATTCACTCTACCATCTCCTACTATCATCAAGAAAATAAAGATTTAACATCTCAATGATCATGCGCAGTTTTTTGACAGTTCATAAATCAGTTCGTCGAAGATCAAAGGTACCCTTGACTACGGGATTTATTGCCCTGCCTTTGGGCGGCTCCTGGCAACAGTCCAGGAGTTGAGGAGTGCATGTACTGTAGACATCGTGGCTACAGATGATGTCAGGAGTTGGAGGTATAAACAGGCTCTTATTATTGAGTGTGATTTGAATTTAAAGTCATTTAATTAAATAGCTGGTTCCAGTGGGTTTGCCGTCACTGTGCGGCTCCTTTGGGTCGTAGCGTGATGGACTAATAGCCAACCTCGATAAATGGACTGTTTAGCACAAAAGGATTTTTTCAATTCGAACCAGTACTTCCTGAAAACCTTTGAAACAAAAAACTCTTCTTTACAATACTACTAGTAAGATAATTAATTTATGTAGAACTATTATTTATAAAAATCAATGCCACATTTCGTTGTAACTTTATAACTCAAGAACGGGCTCATCTATCCAAACCAAATGTTTAGGTTTTGTTCGGACTATTTAGTAGATTATTTATGTTTGCACAAAATCGGTTGAGCGGTTCTTCATTAATCACATTTTGTGAGACACGTAGCGAAGCACGGGGCCGGCCGCTGGTAATAATTATAAATGAGATAGTTTATAAGTTTGAATGGATGTTTGTCACTCAACCACGTCTGAATGTCTGAACGGATCTTGATGAAAGGCTCAGATACAAGTTATAGTCTGGAATATCGCACAGGATATTGATTATCCCGGCACTATGTATCCCGTGAGATAATTTAAGAGTCAGTCCTTTCGTGCACAAGGTGACAGAAGTTTCCGATACCTTACGACACGAATCCAGGCCCTGCAGTCTCGACAAAAATCGCTCGTTAAGTCTAATCGATGTTAAATTTCTTTAATAGATTTTCAACCTTAAGCTTTCGAAATAGTCTATTAAAAGAATTTGACAACGATACGACTTAGCGACCGATTTTTGTCCCTGTCTAATGTCGAGACTGCAGGGGCAGGCGACTATCGCAATACAAATCCATAGAGGTTCGTACACAGGCACGCGTCAATGGATACCAAAGTCGTAAGGTATCGGAGACTCGTCGCCTCGTGTACAAAGGGGTATACACGAGGGAGGTGGCAACAGCTAATAGATGATGATATGTGGGTTTGTAAATGTTATGCTGAAGTCTTAACCTTTTGGGGATTGCTAATGTAGTTATTTTCTCAGTTTCATCATTATCTGTCTAGCCGTTTCACAGTTCCGGTAGTATTTAATTTTATTTGCAATGGGTAAATGTATAGTAATCGTGGTAAAATTGGGTGTACGTCATTACGCGAAGTTCGTTACCGCGATGTACGTTACAGCGAAAGTTCATTACCGCGAAGTACGTAGCTGCTAAAGTCAGTGCTCAGAGTCTCGATCTTGATTAACGTGCAACAGTGGATAATGAAGCTTTTGGCAAACATTACAGGGTGTCGAGTCTGCTAATTATTAGTCAGAATGGCGCCACAATGGCGTTTCAATTGTAGTGCTTATTCGAACCATTTTTTACTGCTGAGCAAACAATGGTTCGAAAATTGAAACGCCATTGTGGCGCCATTCCGACTAATAATTAGCAGACTCGACACCCAGGTCTGTTGCTAACTTGCTAACTCAGCACTAGCTTTATTTATTTTCGAAGTTAGCTTTTTATCATCACTCACTAAGCCTTTTTGGGAGTTGGCTTCTAGTCTTGAATACCAGCGACTACCTATCTGAGCTCTAGATTTCAGTTACTGGGTTTTGTTGAAGTCGAAATCAGTTAAACAATTGAAATGTCTTTGGCAATACATGTCGAGACCAAAGCTAATGCAGCAGCGATGACTAAGCGCTGTACCCAAGTCAATTTCAATATTTACTATGCAAAATTACAAACTGAATGCCAAAATATTTCGAGAATCGTTAAAAATATGACGCAAAACAGTGTATAAGCGAAACCACAGCCGGTCTCTGATTCATCGCTTTTTTATTTTATTATGAGGAAAAAGAAATGCAATAGGTATCATTAAAGAGGACTAAAATAACATAGCACTTAGTGTTAATTTAATCTACCTACTTACATTTTCGTTATCATTAGTCGTAGCAAAGTCAGGGCTACAATATCGTACCAAGTAGCTGTTCTCGACCTCAGGGAATCCGACTTGCGTGAAATGAAATGCGTCAAATAAAAAGGGCGTGCTTCTTTTGTTTTCTCAAAGAGCTATCAATAAATTAAGCAGAGCTCAACAGTGCCAAATGTCTGTCCGGGGTTGCGGAAATGTCTGAAGATGTCACCGATATCTTGACACGCAAGAGGCTATAAAGGAATAGGGGGTTTACAATTTCTTAAAACCAGGCTTGTTCCAGTGAGTGAACGAGATGATGCTAGGCGACTTGTATAGCTCTGTCACTTTCACTCGCCGGAATAAGCCTGGTTTTAAGAGGTTGTAATACCCCCCCCAGGGCGGATTTAAATCAGTACATGTCTGACAGCCAGACACAAATACAGATGTTAGATGGAGCAGACATGTGCTAGAGTGGAGACCACGAATAGGCAAACGCAGTGGACGCCCTGCGACAATATGGGTCGATGATTTGAAGAATGTGACTGGCAGCGGATGGATGCGGACTGCCCAGGACCGGGAGGGTTGGCGCTCTTTGGGGGAGGCGACCATCCAGCAGTGTACGGCATTAAGCTGATGTCTGACACCGCTTCAATTCCACACTGAAGCTATTGTCAAACAGACAGGGGGAAGCGAATGCGATCCGAATCCTGTCATATAAAAAAGCGAAAACGGTCCAATAGTCTATATGACAGGCTTCAAACAATTCCATACATTACAAACAAAAATGCTTCGGCACGCTTTTCAGTTTGACAAAGGCATGAGAATTCCACTCCAAGGACACACATCAAACTACCACCACAATCTGTCAAATTGCTTTGTTCGATTGGTATTTGACAAATCTGGCTAGGTAAACGTGCTGGCGCCAATACGAATGAGTTGCATCAAAGCGAGGCGTGGCATGCACTTAAAAAAATCCGCTTCATTTACTGTCAACTGAAGAAATGGATTAAAGGTTACAAAAATCCAGTTTTTACTAGTATTTTTATAAAATAAAGAAATGCTATGATTAATGTAGAAAATATCTGAAATGTTCGGCCCTTGAATTGTCGATGGCATTTGATAGCGACATGATAGTTGATAACAATTTTATGCTCTTTTAGGACGCAGGACGGTATTTTGTGGTTATTCCAGTCAAGTGTGACTTGTTGTTTTTTGTATCTTTATCTGGCCTTAGTTTTCAAGGGGTTTATTATGTTTTGAAATGATTTTTGTTTGTAACGATGAATATTGAATTGAGGCGATTTATTGGCAGAGGAAGCTGATTCATTCGACATATTTATCTAAAATAATCTACATCCGAATAAGATTTTGAAGATGTATGGCCTACAGTACATCGCTTCAACTTATCTGGAAAACCCCATTTTTTACTTCAATTTTGATCTATAGTCAGCTATGGTATTCTCTAAATGACTATTTCTAGACTGTGCGCTACGACGAGCTCATCGTCGAGACATATCCTTGTGAAAATCGAACTGTTGTTTCGACGCTGGCGCAGCGCTCCACACAAGGCTGTAACCATAAAATATCACCGCTGGTCTTTTCCATAAAATGATTTTTTGTTCCAGAAAATACCACTATTGAAGGACTTTGTTTTCCCATGCATTTACTGCATGATCCACCACTCCATAATATTTACCGGTTTTGACATTGAAATTAAGAAACCCACTCGAGTTTTTATCACAATTTTATCGCGATATATTGAATTGTCTGGTCACCAGGTGACAAGATAAGCCGACATTACAATATCAAAACACAACACTCTGAAATTCAGGTTTTCCCAAAGGATTTTCAGGTCAGAAGGGAGATTTTCAAACTCTGCAATATGGAAGCAAATGTTTGGCAGTAAACTTGGGAGTTTCCCGAATAAATGTTTTGAAATCATAATAAGTCCCTTATTAAGCATTAAAATAAAACTTGTTTTGGGTGGAATATCATCAAATAGACGGAAGGAACTGTCAGACTCGTACCGACCACAAAACACCCTTACTTTCAATTTCTCTTTGCTTTCCAGGGCAGCAGTCTCCCGCAGTCCGATGAAATAAAAAACCCTCAGAATGTTCATTATTTTAGGCCTGACGATAAAATATATCAACTATCGTATTTTTCCATGAACCAATTCGACGAAAATTTTCGTGTGCCAAAAAAATACTGTTAATAATCTAGACTTTACTCTTGTTTATGTTTAGTCTTAAATCTTATGGTGCGTCCAGACCTGGCGAATGCACCGCTCGCGAACCGCTTGCGATCTGCGCGTATGAAGTCCAAGTCTGTACACAGGGCTCGCGCCGTTCGAGTGGCGCAGGAGGTGCGCGTATGGTTCGATATCTTCAGAAGTAAATTCACATGAGGAACTCAGAGTTCGTGCGAAGTTGCGCGCGCTCTTCATGCGCGCTCCTCTCGAACGCTGCTAGGACTGCACTAAAGCGGTGCACCAAATATAGGCTGTAACCGAGTTACACGCCTGCAGTTCGCGAGCGGCGCAGTCACCAAGTCTGGACGCACCTTTAGCTGCAGTCAATGACCTTATTAACGTCTTTGGAATTTGTCCTCAATAATTGTTATAAACAAAAATAATTGGCTCTTCCTGTCATACGCATCTTCAAGATGGATAGCGACATAATTTAAAAATTTCATCATCATTTTTTATTTTACTACGTTGTGATTTGAACCCTTTAAAGAGGTCTGATGCAGCCAGGAGGCCTCACAGCAGACCTCGTAGAAGACGGGAGTAAGACAAAATAATAACCAGTGGTCTACATTGGACCCGGATCGTGTAAAGTCATGGCGAGAATTATATGCCCAGCAGTGGGATAAAGTAGGCGAGCAGTATCAATATCAGTAAGATGCTATGTCCCGGTCCCCTCCAAGTTTACTGATGGTGACCACCGGTGTGGTTTGGTAAGGTACCTATACGAATACCACTCTTCGGTCTTAAAAGGCTTCCCCAAAAATATTGTTTGGGCATGTTGAGAGCATGCCAGAAACGTTCTATCCTGTAATCGAACACGCTACACAACACAGCAGTCAATCGACCGTGACTGCTGTATTCCGTCGCGGGTCCTATTCCCTTAAAGAACAAAAATAATTGTTGTAACTTAATTACGTTACTATAAACAGATATTATATGCATCAGGAACAAGTACTTATTCCGGATCTGGCTGATTATCTATGCGACTGTAAATGTGTGTTTTACCCACGATACGGGAGAAATTTCTAGTGAAGAGTATCGTTTTTTTTGTCAAAACATACAGGTAAAACCAGTGTTCTAGAACCGGAGAAAAAAGTAGAGCCATTTATATCCTTGTGTAAATTTACAAAATGTGTTTACCGCGATACAATCAGTGTCAAATATAGTTGTTTTGTTCCAAATTACGATGTGATTGGAATATTGAATGCGTATTTTTGTTTTGAACGAGATTTCCTTGACTGATAGAACCGGTTTTATACCTAAATAAGGTGACACATAAGTGCATAGTGTAATGCATCAGGTACTATCAAATGTGTGCTATCGGAATGTAACTACGAACTTATCTAGACGATATGTTGTTATTTTTCATGGAAAGGTTTTTTGGAAAGTATGTCAGATGTTAACTTGTACTTCTTATCATAAACAAGTTAAGTTTAATTGTATTTGTAGTAAAAATTATGTGATAGGCATCTACACTTATATTGCTAACAGGAAAACAAGTTGTTTGTTTTGTTTTAATCGTAAATCTAGGTAAAAATTGAACCTGATGAATACCTACCAAAAATGGTAGAGCTCCACATTTTTTTATCATGGTAAAATCATCAAATGAATCCTCCCACCCAGGGCAGACCGGGAGGGACTGTTAGACTCGTACTGTCTAAAACCCACGGTGTCCTTCAATAGCCATTTACGTTCAGGGGCCACGGTAATTCATAAGTCCCGCGACCTGAAGCTCCACCTTGGGATAGTTTTAGAGGTTCACAAGAGCGAAGCTCAAGCAACAGCTGGTATTTTGTATTTGAAAGTGACTGCACTAATTGATGAATTTTGCTACAGTAAATAGATGTAACAGTGGAGATGGCTATAGACTACATTATTTTGCATAAAACTGGAAAGGGGATAAAGGGGTGGCGAATGAAGCCAAGGACGAAAGCTATATCGGAGGATTTTGCTGTAGCAATGCTAGCATTTGGCTGAACTACTTATACCATGCATGACAGGCCTGTTGGTCTAGTGGTTAGTGACCCCAACTGCTATGCCGGACGTCGTGGGTTTGATTCACACCCAGGACAAATGTTTGTGTGATGAGCACGATAATTTTTTCTGTGTCTGGGTGTAATTTATCTATAATGTTAATGTATTTAGAAATATACACTACACACAAACACAAGCTCTACTTAGCTTGGGACCAGATGGCGTTGTGTGATAGTTGTGGAATACAGGAATATTATTATTATTATATGCTTATTTTTGTATAAAAAATTTCAAATGTAGGCGTGATTGTCCATTGCGCCCCCACGGTCATGCTACGCACGAATGCATGTCTGACAAACAAGTGAACCGCGCAATTCATGTGAGTGGGTAGATTACCTCTCTGTGTCCATCCTACGTAACAACTGACAGATGAATAAACCCTTTGATAAAATGAGTGAAGCCTGCCTAATACAAATTAACTTCAAAAGGAATCTATGTGAAAAAAAGAGACTCAAAATCAAAATCAATCAAGATCAATGTATGTATGTATGAAGATCAAAATAGTCGCGAAGAGGCACTCTTTTACACTTGTTTTGTTTTGCACGTCTTTTGTCTAGTAGTCAAATGTGTAGTCGTTTTAAAATGTGGCCCATAACCAATGATATTATAAAGTCATAGATGCGTTATACACGTACAAAGCGACGGAAAAAACTGTGCCGCGCCGAGCGGCAACACAGATACACACTTTTTTATTCACACATTACATTTCACTACAAGTAAAAAGGATAGCTTGATACAACGCAATAAGAAAAAAAGTGACAGCTAGATAAACAAATAGCGCCACGCGTCATCAATCCCCCCGCACGTCAGCGTCTCCTCTCGCTCGCACCCGTGCTCGCACTCTTTCTTTTACGACGCCATATTTATAGAAACGTTATGTTTTATTTGTGAAAATATTAAAGATAAATAATATATTTACGAATGTTATGTGATTCTTTGACTTTTAGAAGTCTTGCATGTTTAATTTGTACAATATCTCATCACACACGACAGCATTTTCGGTATTTTTGAGTCACTTTTCCTTTTAATTCAGTCTGTGGTACGTGAAGTGCCGCTGGCAACGTCGCACTGAGATCAAGATGTGTGAATCAGCCTCATTTAAGCGCATACGTTATTGAGCGCGTATGACGTATCTACACCTTTTTACTTATAATATCATTGCCCATAACCCTAGCCCCTTCGTACAGAAGGCGACGCAAGCCGGATACCTGACGACTTTGGAATCCATGAGAACATCGCAATTGAAATCTATAGAGGTTTGTACACAAGCACGCGTCAATGGATGCCAATGTCGTAAGGTATCGGAGACTTGAATCGCCTTGTGTAATTGTGTATGAAGGTTCCTGAAAGGCTACCTACCACCAAGTAATACCACAATAACAAAATCCATCTAAGTATGTACCGTATAGAAGCCAGAATTAGCAGGATGTTTATTACTAAAGGACCACAAAAGAACAACAAAGCCCTTCTGCAAAATATCCTCATACTACCACACACAAACAAAACAATACCAAAGTTTTCCTTCCTCCCACGGAAACTTCCAGCAGCTTCATTAATAAACAACAAAACGGCTTAAGTTAGTCAATTATCAACTAAACGACTCTTAAGGAAGGAAACTTGGTACTGGTACAATGCTAATGAAGTATGCCAAGAATTCTACGAGCTAAGTGACTGAGTTTTCCCCGTTGACTTGACCTACCTCACAATGGGGCGTCAAGAAGTAAAGACAGAAGGTATACTGAATCTGGTAGATCTGAGTTATTCTTTACATGTTAAACCACTACCACATACTTGTCAACGCATTAGCGGCACTCGGCAAAGCGTTCACGGTAGCCGTCAAAGCGCCATCGGTAGCCGGGAAAGCGCCGGCGGTATCCGTCAAAGCGTCGACGGTATTTGGCGATTACAGCGATATGTTTGAGGTGCTAATCTTCCGGTGTTCTTCGGAAAGAGATAATCGGCTAGCTTTCGCTTTGTTAAATGTTATCTCTGTCGTAAGAAGCACTAACCAATCACAACATAAGAAATGGAACAACAGAAAAATGTCACATGTGTGGTGTTCGGCGTTCTATACCTGTACAATAAGATCTCGCAACCTTGTCACCTTGACAAGTAAACCTTCTGATCTACATAGCCCTTATGTATAATTCATTATGTATTGCCTTACATAACAGGACACAATCAATATTCAGTACTTATCTATTTTAGCAGCCGGTTCCAATCCAAATGACTTTGAATATGAAGTGCCTGACTCATTGTTTGCGTCCGCGTTGACTGACCATGTTTTAGTTATCGGGACATACTATTGCGAAAACAGTCTACTAATGCTGTTAGTTTGTAATTGTGATCAAAACTGCATATTGAAGAGAATCTGCAATTTGCATAAAACATATTAATCTTCTTCTCCTCATTAGACTTAATTTGCCTGTTTTGGCTCCTGACTTGCCACGCCGCCTCTCATCCTATCACCCGCCCGATTACTTTGTTACCATTAAGCGTTCTTTCTATCTGTTTTACTCGGCTTCTAAAGATCGTAAACTTCCCAATAGAAAAAAAAATGGATATTAGTATAGATATAACGTCTATAATCTCCGAAGCGCAGAGCCTGCAGAAGAGAAGAAAAGGGCCGTACCTAATAGTACACCCACCCATATTTGGCTAGTTATGTTTACGTTCCATCTAATAATGGGTGAGCCAATAGCTATAATCGTCAACGGACAATTCCTGATTCCAAATCATTGGCCAATCAACTAGATAAGTAAATAATTATGTTGTTATTTCAAATATCCGGAAATACCGTTGCGAATATAGTTTGTTAGTGTTATTTTTAGTTGGTATTATAATTGAGGTCACAACTGCATAATATTGACTCGAATCTTCCATTTACATATCTACATTACAAATTGACTATGATGTGATAATAAGTATTCGAATTTAATTACTTACATCGGCATCTTGATCCCGGTCTTTGTCTGTAACGAACCAACGACTCCGAGTCTACGAGTAAAAGATGTCCTCTGAAGCAACCGCCATTTAGAAAGCAATACACCTCAAACACATCATCATCGTCAGCCTATAATGTTCCCACTGCTGGGACACAAGCCTCCTCTCTGTGATAGGGAGTGGGCCATAATCCACCACGCGGGTTGGTGGATGTCACATATCTTCGAATTTTTGATTTTAGGACATGCCGGTTTCATCACGATGTTTTCCTTCCCGTTTTGAGAGCATTGATGATGAAATAAATTACACAAAGTAATGCGCCTGGCAGGATTCGAAACCACGACCTATAATTTGTAAGTCGGGACCGATACCACTGGGCCACCAATGCTCTATGCGTCAAAGTAGATACTTCACCATATCATCACTATCATCCGGAAATGTGAACAGAAAACTGACAGCATTGTCCCTAGACATAAATGACTACTACAATAGAGTAGTCTTACAAATTACAAGCTATTGCACAAAACTATTCATTCATTCACCATAAACAATGGCAGGTAAATGGATTAAGGTCATTAATTACATTGAGCAGTAAATTGCAAATCCATTGGCTAATCTAAAGTACAATCATGACCCTTTTCCTCATTCGACATTGATGCTTGTGGAATGTTAATCAGATGAGTCACTCATCTTTCTACGTTTTAATTCTGTGTTTCACACATATTTTGAAGATCATTTAGTAGATTACTATTCAAGTTCTCTTCTTGAACAGTCTTGTCATTAAGATCTTCAATGACCTCATTTTGAGAACTTCTTTGACTATACACCTATAAGAACTTAATAATGCCAATGATGCTGTACATGTGGCTACGTAATGATCATCGACAATTAAAGCAGCAGAAGTACACCGACCACCATCATACGAGTACCACGGTCGACCACAACATTGCTTACCAATGTACCATCAAGCAAGTGGTCAAACGGAAGATAACGCTAAAGAAAAAATAATAAGCAATCCAGATGCATGTTGACCTTGAAACTCTTTGGGTTGTCAACAAAATGTAAAAAAAAAAAAAAATATGACAGTCTGTACAGGATTAGATAAAATACAGTGGAATTGAACTGAAAGCCTTTTTTTTAAAATCGTAAAATCATCAAACAAGTCCTGTCAGAATCGCACTGACCAAAATCCACGGTGATCCTTCAACAGCCCTTTACGCTCTAGAATCACGGTTACCTGATTAGAAAGTCCGCGACCCCGGTAGAATTGAAAGCATTGACACAATCAGAAGATAGGCGGAAGTTAATGATGATGACAAAAAGGTAAAGGGTTCGCAAGATGTTTGCCCTTACAATTTATATGTAGACAACAGTGCATACGCCAATAATAATATAAACAATACCTAATCATATAATAAAGATATGTATACATTGGTATCTATCACTGATGGAGTGATGTTGCATTAAACAGGAAGTATCGATAAAATTCAAATTAGAATCTAATTTGCAAGCAAATCATTAGTCTCACAATTTTGTTTACACCGATGAAGCAAAAAGCGGTAACACTCTAGAAAATTCACAGTCAAGGCCTTCAACTGTGCCATTGAATAAACACAACAGTAGAAACAATTACACATTCAACAAAAGGGACCAGATTACACAACTAGGAGAACTTACACAACACCATTATATTGCTACAATACAAGCAAATAGAAGACTGTAATAATCGTAATAGTTCTTGATCAAAAGAGGTTTTGTTCAATGTAAGAGAGGGTTCATCTATTGCTATTGAATGGTCAAAATGGCTGTTATTTATTTGATTTGCTTCTCCTTTATTGTGTGGATTTATTGTTGTATTAATTGGATTTGCTTCTGTAAAGGAACTTCTGTTATGTAACAGAGTGTCGATTTTATGTTTAAACTAGCACTACGCCCGCGACTTCGTCCGCGTAATTTTCGAACTTTGCCTTTATTAATTTCTAATCCCAGCCACCCTCTATATGGGATACTGTTGGAAAAACCGAAATCAATATTCAACAAAAATCTTATCAACCCGCAAACCGTCTTAGTTAACACGTTAGAAATAAAAATAAATAGAACCCCCTTGCAATGTTGAGTTCTCTAATTACAAACACCAAAAAATTAGTAATTAATTAGTAAAATTTTGGAGAACCTAGGTCCTAAAACAACCCCCATGCTGAAACTCTTAGCATTTGTAGCAACTAAGTTTCATGGTGTGCATTTACGTCATAAAAGAACAACCTTGCAAAATTTAATACTCCTAGCATTTGTAGAAACGAAGTCACACAAAATATCAACCCCTTGGGGTCTATTTCCACAAAACACCCGCAAATACCTCCAAAAATTAATCTCTTTGCAAAATTTGAGTTTCTAAACTATCAACCCCGAAACTTAGGGGTCGAGTCTTAAAAAGAACCCCTTGCAATATTCGAGACGCCTAGCACTTTGTAGTAACAAAGTTTCAAAAAACTATCAAACACAAAAACAAACCCCTTTGGGGTCGAATTTCGCAAAATCTCGCCATGGAGTGCATCTAAGTCTTATAAAAGAACCCGGTGCAAAATTTGAGGATCCTCGCGCTTGTAGTAACAGAGTTTCACACAAACCGTCAACCCCAAAAACAACCTCTTAGGGATCAAATTTCGCAAAATCCCGTGTTAGGTATTACTTACGTCTAAAAGAGTACCCCTATGTAAAAATTTGAATCTCAATACTATCAACCCCAAAAACAACCCCTTAGGGGTCGAATTTCTCAAATTTTCAACCTTGGTGCGCATTTACATCTTAAAAAGTACCACCATGCAAGATTTGAGATGCCTAGCACTTGTTGTAACAAAGTTTCATACAAACTATCGACCCCAAAAACAAACCCCTCAGGGGGTCGGATTTCGCAAAATTCCGTCATAGTAAGCATCTACGTTCTAAAAAGACATCCCATGCAAAATTTGGAATTCCTAGCACCTGTAGTAGCGAAGTTTCATACAAACTATCAACCCCAAAAACAACCCCTTAGGGGCCGAATTTCGCAAAATCCGTTCTTAGTGCTCACCTACGTGGTATAAGGAGGGCTTATGCCAAATTTCAAGTTTCTAGGCCCAGCGGTTTGGGCTGTGCGTTGTCAGATCAGTCAGTCAGTTTTGAATTTTATATATATAGATGTTTGCCTTTCATTAGAAGAGGTATAGAGGAAGAGAGCTATTTACCTTTGTTAATATTTTACGTAACACTGTTTGATGCAAGTAATTCCCCAAGAGTTAGTTTTTCGCCTTAGGTTAAATCTCATGTAATAAGAGTGAAACCTATAGCCACCCTAAAGCCATCATAAAACCCAATAATATTTTTCACAGTTTGAAATCAAACTCTTAAACCTCACCAAAATGTAGTTCCATGGCTTGGACCACGCTGTTACAAGGCTGTTTAGAGAATAACACTCCACCAACCCAAAACCAACGAGAGTACGAGTCTCTTTGATAGTACTCGTTAATTATACGAGATATTGTAGCATAACACGTTACTTATTTTGACTAAATTATCAAAAGTAACAAACATCTTTCACGTCATCATTTGTAACTTTATTTAATCCTACCGTATTAGCAAAAATGGTTTCAAAACAATAAAATAGTGTTGCTATGTGTTTATCAATGTTTTAAATAACAGGTTTGGCGCCTGCTTTTATCTCTTCTTATGTTTTCGTTGTATTCTTATCACAGTCACCGACTAGTCTGACCTTGATTTGAAATGTAGGTGTATTGGCGAATTCTGTTTCTCTTTGTCCGAAGTTACATAAATATTATGAATAGCTTTGTAAGGAAGATATTTCGAGATTCTTTTCTTTACCCATGTCATTGTCGTCTGTCTATGACAGATGTTACGGGAATCGAATTATACCCTGAATTGATATAACATTTTGAAGACAAAGCGTAAGTAAATACCTATGCAAAAGCAAGTTATGTAACAGATTATTATTAAATTTACTGTTATAGAAGAATTTGTTTGTAGTTGTCAAGGGACGGGTATTTGAAAGGCAAAAAATTGATTTTTGATGCCTCAAACGTTCTCTTTTAGTCCAAAATTCAGGATTTGCGAACTCTGCACAGATGCAGTCATAAAGTCATCAAATACACCGATCATAGATTTGTTTGGTAACAAAATATATATAGGTAGCAAAGTATAACATGTGTTGAATATATATTCAACACATGTTATACTTTGATTCTATATACTTTGATGATTGAAAAGATATATTTTGGTTCTAAATTAAGCTGAAAAAATTTATAAAGAAACAATAAACCTGGAATCCAACAACAACATAGTCGTACAATAGCATCACAAAATGATTATACAATCAATCTTATTGTAGTAACACATCATCTAAACGTAGACACATACCAGTTTGAGCAACTTCATAACAATTTGAATACAAAAGAGTCTATTTATAAATTAGAAACATCCATCATACAACAGATGAACCCAGAAATGCAAACAAAAACAATAGTAGTGTTTACTACAAGAATGTAGACGTACTATAAGGCGAAGAAGAAACATCAAACATAGTTGTAGTACTAAATGATGAAACTATTTCAGAACTAGATTACGCGCCACTACTCATGACCTTTTGACAAGGCGCTAGTGTCTATATCATTATGTATATCAAATTGCATTAAAAAAGTAATACTTCAAACTACAGATCAAGATGGTGGCACGGACTCTTATTCTTACTCTTACTCGTGACCTGTTCAATTGTCAATTTTCTTCTGGAATGGTTGGTACTGTTAGAGTTTATGATAATCCCGACTGAATAAAGTCAGGTTTCCTTTTTTTTCGAATTTATTTCTTTAGAATCTGGTCTAGTCAAAGAAAAGAATGCCTTTTATCTTTTGGGGTAGCAAAATAATCAAAATGGTGCTCCCGCGTCGGTTGCAGCAGAAGAAGCTTTTTTGGGACGATCCCACTCCACTATGATTATAGTGGAGTGGGTTTGATTAAACCACTCCTGAAAACCACAACAACAGTGGTGACCACTGGAAAAACCGACTACCAAACTGTCATTGACTAAAAATGTGTACTCTATTACCCTACGGTCGCCCTTTGTAATCCTGGGCCACGGTGTCCTGCTTACTGTCCCGGACTCTAGCAACTCTACGTTATGCTCCAACGTGTCTTTCGGGGCGGTCCACACAGATGCGATACCTAGGCTGAAGCTCTCGCTGAATTTGAAACAGGAACCTCCCGTAACAATTGTGTCCAGTGGGGATCCAAGTCGGGCGAAAGGTCCGGGGTCGCGGGATTATTTCCTTACCGTGACCCCGGAACATAAAGGGCTATTGAAGGACACCGTGGATTTTAGTCAGTAGAAATCTGACAGTCCCTCCCGCCCTGTCCGGGGTGGAGGGACTCATTTGATGATCTTACCACGCTAAAAAAAAAACACAGTCGGGCGAAAGGTAAGCGAAATGAGGACCTGCCTCTCCAGCCACTGCTCAAAGAGGGGTCTACTTACTAATTACCTATAAATGCCTCTATTAATTAACTTCCCTTCAATCATACAACTTCCTATCAACTAACTCGATGATGAATTGCCCCGAAAAAAAAATGTTATTGTTATTAATACCATTTTCTTTACTACAACGATTTTTTTGTTTAGAAGATGCATTTATTTCACTCCAATTCCTGGTAAACTTGCTGATGATCTATGCACATTACGTAATGTTTGAAAAATCACGCTTTTCTCCGTAAGAGCAGGCAGAAAAATTTTTAGTCACGTGCTCGTAATGTGTTTTTGTTTACTTTCAAAGCGCTTTGATAGCACGTTTTAAGTTTTAAATCTTTTTCAAGAAGTGTTTAGTTTAAACAATGTTTAAAAGTGACGGAGGTCATCCATGTTTTGTAAATAAGGAAAAAAATTTGTGATTTCCTTGAACGATCGTAAAGGCAGCAAAAAAATTTGCTCTGGCGCACGTGAATAGTAAATATTTTGTTCGTTGGTGGTTTCTGACACATTACCGTCATTATAGTGACTTTTAATGCCTACGTAATGTTAAGAAAAAACATATGATGCGCAAGAATACATTTAGAAATTTTATAGAGGCAGTTACTGATTTTGTGACGTATAAACCACATGAACCATCTTCTGAAAATTCGTCCATATTTATCCCCAGGTCAGGGCTTGCAGAAGTCGAGCAATCAATAACTCACCGTCCGATAAGGAGCAGGCCCAAGTGAACGGCGCGTTGCGTAAACTTCAAAGATATACTCGTATCAGCATTACTGACGGAGCCTGAAAGAGCCAATGTCTAACAGGATTACGGGATTGTTCGAAACAGTTATTGTGGTATTAAAATGCAAACGGCAACTGGGAGAAAAAGATTGGGTATTAGTCAGTAAGAGTCTACCACTTACTTTCGTTCTACCCAGAGCGAGTAAGTCCAATTCACAAGAAGGGGTGTTAGACAAAGTCAAGGTCGAAGTCAAATCTTTTTTTCAATTAGAATATCAAAGAGGCACTTTTGGACGTCGAATAGATAGGATGGGATTGATTCTAAGCACTGTCAAACAGACAGGCAAAGCGAATGCGATCCGAATCGTTTTTATTTTTAATGTATCGAATAGTTTGAATTTCGTCACATACACATAGAAAAGCAAAAGCGATCCGATAGTCTATGTAACTGGCTTCAAACGATTCCATACTTACAAACAAAAACGCCTCGCTTCTCGTTCGCCACGCCTGTCTGTTTGACAATAGCCTAACTGTTAATAAAAAAATGAAATTAACATCAAAGTCCGAGAATAATCATTTATTTCAGACTCATCTTGTATTTATATTTTGTAAGTACAATTGCGAGCTTACAAACTAGTGTTAGTAATAATATATGAATTAATTAATTGGTTGACAAAAATAGCGACACTGAGAACAAATTTAAAACGTATCCAAAGCCGTCCAGAAGACTCCTTTGCAATACATAAAAACAGACACAAATCCTGCACATTCTTTAAAAAAATCTATAGTTTTATCTGTCATTAGTCTTCAGAAGGAGCAGCCCATATTCTTCTAATTTAGAAGGAGTCTCTCCAGCACTTTCATCCTCAATCAAATTAAAAATACAATCTGGAACTGTCGATGCTCATTCCAATTACGCCAGTGACGAAACACAGTCCCGTGCCAAATCTACGACATTATATCGAAATAGGCGACACGCCCTCACTTCTGCACTATTTATAGTTTTACTATATGTAAGCATTAACTATAGATACTAACTAATAATTGACGACTATGAAAGTGAGTTTGTTTGTTTGATTCACGTTTATGCGTAAACTGCTAGTCAGATTTTGATACAAAGGCAGATGGGAACCTGCAGATGATTTTAGTTTTCTTGATGAATAATAAACTAAAATAAAAACTAAAACCCTCATCGAGGCGGGGAGGGATAGTTGAGCGGAGCAACATGCAAAGTTAGTATAGGATTACTAATGCATGTTTCGTTTTGCAATTTTTAATCACTCGAGAAAAGCTCCTGTAGGCTGTATTGGTGCGTTTACAAACATTTTAAACTCAGATACACAACACTCAGAACTGGAACAACTACCTGTAGATAACACAAATATTTGTACCGTGATGGAATCGAACCCAAGACACGCTGGTGCACAAGTGCGCAACATTCGATCGCCACTACGCCAACCGTGTCGTCACAAAGCCAAAACAATGAATTTCCGTTGCCTTGGGATGCTGTACAGTTGCAAATGACTACCCGCGGGAAAAGCCGTTGGCAAAAGCTAGTACTAAGTAATAACCAATTCATCCTATCTCCCGTCCTTCTCAGATATGGCGCAGTAGCGAATGAGAGAAAAAGAGGGCAATAAAAACTGAAAGAGATACTTTAGGGTTGTCGATTACAGCTGAAGTGGAAAAGTGTTCCTATATATTGAAAACTTAACTGCAAATTGTTTTTAAAGTTTTTTGTTTACTTGCTAAAAAGATCTGACCTTTCAGGTTTCAGCAGATACGGGTAAAGTAAGTTAATCGTGTTTTATTAACAAGTTTTTATTATTTGTCGAAACATAAAATCCGGAAACATTAAATCGGTCTAAAAAGTAAGAAAAATCTTTTATTTGCACGAGCCAAAAGTGCACACAGCATTAAGAATTAAATAATTGATAAATCAAAAAACTAATCTCTAGCAGTACCTCCCGCCCTGCCCTGGGTGAAGACTCCATTTCATGCAATTACCACGCTAAAAAAATATGTGTTGATTCAACTGGGATTGCGGGACTGTGTGCCGGGGTCACGGGACTGCCATATCATATAACCGTGACCTAGGAACGTAATGGGCTATTGAAGGGTCTCTGTGAATTTTAGTCAGTACGACTCTGAGAATCCCTCCCGTCACACCCCGGGAGAAATCATTTGATGATTTAACCAGGATAAAGAAAAATAATTAATCCAGCTGGGATCGCGAGACTGTGTGCTAGGGTCGCGGGACTTTCTTACCAGGTTTCTGTTACCCTGGAACGTAAAGGGCCATTGATTATAGTCAGTACTTACAAGTCAGTATGGGTGGGAATCCTACGATCAAAGAACAGAAATTAATTCATAGTCCGAATCTTAATGTCAGGTAACTGTGACCTTGGAACGTAAAGGGCTATTGATTTTAGTCAGTACTTACAAGCCAGTACCGGTGGGAGTCCTAAGATCAAAGAAAAAAAAATGAATTCGTTGGAATCCCAATTAAGCCTGCTTTCAAACGCAAGGGTACAGTGATTCCAATGACAGTCACCCCTAATCTAATCACTCCGTCATCACATAGTTCTGAGAAGCAGTTGGCCGTCTGCCTACCCTCGGCGCTGAAGGTAAACGCCTCCGTATTTACAACTTTCCGGTAAATAAACTACGATGTCTGGTGGCCGCGCCAAATGTACCGGCCTGGTGAAATGGAGCGTAATAGTCTGATGGTACTTCCATATGGATGTTGGGACGTCTAGCCATAAGTGCGTGCCACTGAAATGGGAGATGAATTAGTCATAATTATTGTCATTTTGGTTTAGAAAATGTTGCCGCATACTGGGAATTCCTCCTGGTATTGTGGGTGCATTTACACCTAGATCGTATAGGATTTAGCAGCAGTCATATCGCTTGATTAGCAGCTTTTTTATTGAATTGCTGCGGTGTAAAAGTCCTCAGGAAACCATTCAGTAAGAATAATTCCAGTACAATATTTATTAAATATGCTAATAATTGCCAGATAAATTATTAAAAAAATAATATAGGTACCTATAATAAAGTATTACAAAGCATCGAAAATCTCCTCCAGAACGCCAATGTGCCCAAATAAGACCGGCAACGATGCCACGGAGGTATAAAGTTGTACCTGATAGTACACCTTGGAAAACCCAAAAACACTTTTCACTCGACCTGGGAATCGAACTGCTCAGTAGTCGCGCTTGCAAATACTGGCACAAGGAGTCAGTTAGAACTATCAAGCTACTAAATCGTTATAGATCTCGCAGTTTATATAAAAGACACACATAAAAAATGACATAATTTTCATTGAAATATCATTCGATCACATCACACATTGTATCAAACACGTAAAAGTCAAAATAAACAAAAAACAATGTCGATTATTTTTACATTTTATTAAGTATACCTACCTACAGTTGATTTAATTTGATCGTTGAAAGACAATCGCATAGAAACTATATAGTTTGTTTTTCTAAAAAAGTGTTACATTATTAATTTGGTTGATCTTCGTTTTACTACAAGACTAGTTTATACCCGCGTCGTTGCCCGTTGAAGTTCAGTAACTGACCCGGTGACTATCCCGGGATAAAAAGTATCCTACATATTAATCCAGGATATTAATTATCTGTGTAAAAAACTTTCAAATCTATTAAAAAGTTTTTTTTTATGAAACAGTAGTAACTAACGTCTATTCTTGGCATTTATTTACTAGATAGGGTATTTAAATAGATAGATATTCGCCCGAATGGTGATCAGAAAATATTAGACAGATCAGATATTTTTTGATCTACTACCGGTTATAAAACTTGCCTTGTAATAACTCAGGTCATGGTGTGTATCCGCGTGGGAAATAACATCAAAAGCCGCTCATCCATTAAGACGTTAACATTTAACAGACCAGATGACGCGGAAATATCTCACCTCCACCTACCACAGGTAACTACATGTGAGCCTGGAACGGAAAGGCTTTTGAAGGATCACCGTGAATTTTAGTCAGTACAACTTAGCCCCTTCGTACACTAGGTGACGCAAGTCTCCGATTCCTTACGATTTTGGTATTCACTGACGCGTGCCTGTGTTCGAACCTCTATGGGTTTGTATTGCGATAGCCGCTTGGATACCAAAGTCGTAAGGTATCGGAAACTTGAGTCGCCTTGTGTAGTCCCTCCCATCCCGCTCTGGGCGGGAGGACTCAATTGATGATTTTACCACTATAAAAAAAACGTGTAACAGACAGATTTTTTTATTTACGATATTAGTAAGAATGTTATGCAAATGGATGGATCTGAAGCCGAGAAGCAGACTAAACACGCCTCGCAATCTGTTTCAGAAAAAAACTGTTTGTTAGTCAGATCACACCTACATTTTATTGTAACCTTCCACAATTAATATTAATTCTATTGAATCGATCTTCATGTAATACAATTGAAAATCATTTAAGCAGTGACACGTGTTGTCCAAAACTGAGCCAAGATGAGATCTTTACGATTCAATCCAGTCGGATCTCCTGAGGCCTTACCACGAGCTCTAAACGCGATCCAGATTAAGCTGTTGGAAAGAGAAAGAGCTATACAAGCCGTCTAGCGCCATCTCTTTCCCACAGCCTAAAGACTCACGCTTTAAAAGTTCATGGTAGGCCACCTGGTCTGATCCCCTGCTGGTTATCTAATCTAATCTATCTTATATCTTTTAACGAGCAATTCTTGTATACATATATTTATATATACTATTTTGTTGATATGAACTATCATCATCATCATCAGCCGGAAGACGTCCACTGCTGAACATAGGCCTCCCCCTTAGACCGCCACGCCGAACGACAATTCGCCACTTGCATCCATCGTCTGCCCGCGACCCTCACGATGTCGTCGGTCCACCTAGTGGGAGGCCTGCATACGCTGCGTTTTTCGGTCCGTGGTCGCCACTCGAAAACTTTTCTTCCCCATCGGTTGTCAGTTCTGAGAGCAATGTGGCCTGCCCATTGCCACTTCAACTTGCAAATTTTATGAGCTATGTCGGTGACTCTTGTTCTTCGCTGAATATCCATGTTCCGGATTTTATCCCGCAAAGAAACTCCAAGCATAGCTCTTTCCATTGCTCGTTGAGTGACTCTAAGTCTCTCTAAAAGGCCAGCAGTCAAAGAAGTGATATGTACTAGGCAACACATTAATTCTTCAAGGCCTAAAAAAACTCTGTCATAGATATCTGCGTAGAAACATAGACCATTATACACTATTAAAAAACGCACGTGGCCAACCGTCTCCTAACCTACCGAGAAACCAAAAAAAAACTCATACAATTTTAAACTCCCATACATTTCCACATTGTTTCTACGCAATACAATAATAAATTCCGTATCTAACTGGGTCAAGGTAGCAAAACTGACATGTCTGCTACAATATACGTAACAAAGCTGAAAATTATTCATTCACTAATTGGTGGGTGCGACAATTCATTCATTAGTTCATTCTTTACTCAGAAATGAACTATGGAAATGAATGCTTTGTGGGACTGAGGATTCGAAGAATGTGTGTTTTTTTATTAAATTAGTAACAACCTAATTTAGTTGGAAAAGGAGCGGTGCTTTGTCACTGGCTGAATAATTACAGTATGTTACATTGTTGGTCATTTTGTAATTTTATCATTGTGCTTGCCTCGACAAACGTAATATTTTCATCAAACAAGCAAGAAAAATATTTAAAAAAACGTTCAGTTAACAAAAACCATCTACAATCTTTTTTTAAATGGAAGATAATAACTCTTCTTTGAGTTGAAAATTTAAAAATAACAGTCAGCCAGGAAAAATAATATAAAAATGAAAACATAATTTCGAAAAAACTCAACCAGAACGGACCTCGTCTCGAAAACTTTTCCACGAATGAAAATGAAAAAAGTTTTTATTGCTGGTTTTTAAACCAGAGATAATACCTTTTTTTTTAATAGTATTTTGTTTGTTTATAAAGCAAAAACAAGCATTAATTTTAACTTATCCTTTACGTTTATAATAATGGGAAATCTTGTGTTTTATTTTATCGACACGTAGCGATAAAAATTGATAAGTAATCGATAAATAATTTGTTATAAAGTCGTAACAACAATGTTATCTGTGGTTTAAATTAAATTATCTTTTAGTCAGGTGATATTTAAAATAGGATTTTCCTGACTGTTAAGATTATAAATATACGTAATAATTATGGTTGAGTCACAGAACGCATGGAATGGCGTGATTAATTGAATTATATTATTTATATTTCAGTTATATACATCAACATTTTATTGTTTTTCGTACAAAATGTTATTTTTGTCGTGATCACACTGAAATATCTTTAACAATGACCGATATAATAAAATTGCATTTCATTTATACGTACATTTTCAAGAAACAATTTTATTTATCAAAACGACACTGAACGTCTGCGACCTTCCAGCTTTTTTTTTCAAGTTTTTTTTTTATTTTTATTTCTTGTTCCTTTTTCAAAATATTCTAAATTTGTTTTTTTTTTTTCGAGTGAATGTTGGGGCATTTCACGTGAAGCGGACAGGGAAAAAAAAGTGAGGTTCTGAAAATCGATGATATTCGGCCCAATTATACTTCTAGTAGATATGCATGTGAACACAAAATATTTTTTTTGTATAACGTATATTTCAGAAGTTATGGGTTTCTAAAGAATTGTCGTAATTGTAATTTCAATTTTTTAAAATTAGTTTTTCGAATTTAACTAATTTACAATAAAATATTTAACACAGCGATACGTATTGAAAAAGTACTGTTATTTTTAACAATAAATTAAAATTTTGAAAAATAAATTTTTTTCATGTCCAAAACCGGAAGTAAAGTTTTCAAACCTGATTTTCAGGAACTTCGACCATTTTTATTTTTATTTTTGTTTCTTCAAAATATAGCTTATCATATCTATACATATAATAAAATAGTAGGAAAGTCAAAACTGTACATTGAATATTTTTTTTAAATAATACTTGGGGTGTGATCTACAATCGATACCGAAGCCAAAAATATAGTTTTTAGAATTTTTGTCTGTTTGTCTGTTTATCTGTTTATCTGTTTGTCTGTATGTATGTCCGGGATAAACTCAAAAAGTACTGGACGGATTTGAACGATTTTTTTTTTGTTGTATAGGTATTAAGTCTGGCCAACACATAGGCTATAATGTATCTTGGAAACTTGAACACCTGGTGCAGAACCGCAATGGACCAGCTAAACTTTAAGAGATACAAAAATGGTGTCATAGCAAATATTGTTCCACGTGATGAGCATTTTCAGCTGAGAGAATAAATTTGAAGATCTGGAACACCTGATGTGGAACTCCAAGAGCCCAGCTACACTATAACATATACAGGAATGACGTCTCAGCAAAGTTGTTCACCCAGATGAGCACTTTCTGTTGACATATAAAAATTGAAGATCTGGAACACCTGATGTGGAACACCAAGAGCCCAGCTACACTATAACATTTACAGGAATGACGTCTTAGCAAAGTTGTTCAGCCTGATGAGCAGTCTCTGTTGACATATAAAAATTGAAGATCTTGAACACCTGATGTGGAACACCAAGTGCCCAGCTACACTATAACATTTACAGGAATGACGTCTTAGCAAAGTTGTTCAGCCTGATGAGCAGTCTCTGTTGACGTTTAAAAATTCAAGATCTTGAATACCTGATGTAGAACTCCAAGAGCCCCGCATGAGTATGAGTTGTTCAGCCTAATGACCACTCTCTGGTTACGTATGAAAATTGAGATCCAGAACACCTGATGTCGAACTCCAAGAGCCTAGCTACGCTATAACATAAAAAATATAGGAATCACGTCTTAGCAAGAGCTGTTTAGTCTGATGAGCATTTCCTGTTGACTTACAAAAATGAAAGATCTGGAACGTCTGGAATCGTCACACCCGTCCCGTTGCTTTCCCGTCCCCAGGCTCTAAGAATTTCACATCAGACGTTTTAGATCTTCGTCTTTGTCGACCCCGTTATCGCTGGCATAAGCAACAGGATCCGCGTACGAAGTCGCGGGCAGAAGCTAGTATTAAATATACCATAGAACACTCAGAATGGGATCTCTATTAGTTTAGGAGTTAGAGTGATTATTGTACATATGCGTCGCAATGGGCCTGATGTCTGGCGCTAGCTTAGATCGGTTGGCGTGCGCAAAACAACATTTCTTGTATAATTGCTGTGATATAATAATTAAAAGATAATAAAACAACACTGTAACAACGCAAGAACTGGTTTATTTTGTAATTTTTAACCGACTTCAAAAAAAAGTAGGTTCTAAGTTCGACCTGTATGTCTATATGTATGTTTGTCCGCGATTATCTCGCGTTTGGCGGAACGGATTTTGATGCGGATTTCAGCAAAGTGTTCATTATATTCTAGAGAAGGTTTTAGTATATAATACTTATAGATATCCCGTGACGTTGCCCGCGTGGATCCGGAAGTCGGAGGCCATAGTCAATGAAATAAAAAACAAAGCCACCGACTTCCAAAAGAACAACTTCCAAAATAACAACAGTTTTTTTGTTTGGTTTTGAAGTCGGTTCCCTTTTTTTTAAGTTTATATATTTAACAAAAATCATCACATAATCGGCGTCTTTGAAAATCTACAATCCTAGTAAGTAACAAAAACGAATCTATGCGGTCAAATTCACGAGATATCCATTATTGTTATATACTGAAACCTTCCTCAGAATGTAACGAACACTATTCTGAAAACCGCATTAAAATTGGTTCAGCTAAACACGAGATAATCGCGGACAAACACGCAATCGTCTCTGATAATCTACAATCTAAGTAAGCAAAAACGGATCCACGCGGGCAACGTCACGGGATATCTATAAGTATTATATACTAAAACCTTCTCTAGAATATAATGAACACTTTGCTGAAATCCGCATCAAAATCCGTTCCGCCAAACGCGAGATAATCGCGGACAAACATACATATAGACATACAGGTCGAACTTAGAACCTACTTTTTTTTGAAGTCGGTTAAAAATTACAAAATAAACCAGTTCTTGCATTGTTACAGTGTTGTTTTATTATCTTTTAATTATTATATCACAGCAATTATACAAGAAATGTTGTTTTGCGCACGCCAACCGATCTAAGCTAGCGCCAGACATCAGGCCCATTGCGACGCATATGTACAATAATCACTCTAACTCCTAAACTAATAGAGATCCCATTCTGAGTGTTCTATGGTATTTTTAATATACTATAAGCTATATTTTGAAGAAACAAAAATAAAAATAAAAATGGTCGAAGTTCCTGAAATTCAGGTTTGAAAACTTTACTTCCGGTTTTGGACATGAAAAAAATTTATTTTTCAAAATTTTATTTTATTGTTAAAAATAACAGTACTTTTCCAATACGTATCGCTGTGTTAAATATTTTATTGTAAATTAGTTAAATTCGAAAAACTAATTAAAAAAAAATGAAATTACGATTACGACAATTCTTTAGAAACCCATAACTTTTGAAATATACGTTATACAAAAAAAATATTTTGTGTTCACATGCATATCTACTAGAAGTATAATTGGGCCGAATATCATCGATTTTCAGAACCTCACTTTTTTTTCCCTGTCCGCTTCACGTGAAATGCCCCTGTTATCAAATGAGTCCTCACCACCTCTTTGGAGCTATGATGCATGTATTCATTCAACGTTCACAGTTTGCGTTTCCTCATAGTAAAATATTGTTGTTTGTTATTGTGATCGTCTGTTTTTGGTCTACACGTACTATCAGCCAAGGAAAACTATTTTTAAACTGTATTTTATTTTTAGAATACTTATTGTCATGTCTAAATGCAGGGTCGGCTTTGGTTGCATCATTTTTTTTTCCATGTAATAACATGATAAGCGAATTTGTAAGGCACTATCTTTTGTAGTGGATGAAAAGAAAATAGTAATTTATTTTTCCAAAACCGAAAAATACCTGAAAACTGACATATTAAATAGAAGAAAACTATCAAGCGTTGGAAGGAGGAAGGACCAATGGTCTACCTTTTTTTATTTATTGGAAAATTGTAAAATAAGTACTCTTCCCCTGGATGGTTATATTAACCAAAATAAAGTCTACAACGCAGCTTTGTCTTCAATTAATATTAATCTGAAACTTGTTCGTAGTAATGCTCAATTTCGTACACCATTAAACTAAAGTCCGTTCCTGCATATCGCTCCGACGCTCCATATAGCAAACAATTATCATAAGTCGAGGACACACAAAAGATAAACTATTCTGAGCGCGTTTTGTTCAAGATTTCCTTAAATTAAGGTGTGGGCATAATTTAGCAGTATTTTCTTTAATGCCTTTCTTTCTTTTCTCTTTGTCGAATACTGAAATTCGGGAACAAGCGAGATATCAGACTAGCAGTGCCAATAAAACTATTATTTTTTTTGCAAAGACATTAAACTATTTTTTGGTTTTCTTTCTCTACTCACTCTACTACTAATACTTACTCGTAAAATGAGTTAGGTCAAGGATGTAAAATGGCAGAGTAAAACACTACAAAACACAGCATGTTGTGTTTTCCAAAATCCTTTCTTTACATAAACTTTCTTAAATAATATGAATAAATTGCCGCCGCTGTGCCCTCTGCTGATCAGAGGAACACGCGTTGGACCGTCCACACGACGTAGGCACACAGTGCCTAAGGAAGAGTTTTGCCCGCATCTCATGCTGCACTGGCCCGAAAAACTGGTCCTCCCCCCGGACGTATCCGAGAGGGAACTCCAGTCCACGGCCGCACGTGGAGCTTTCCTGTCTTAGCACACTGTCTTCCCCACGTGTGCAATGCCTTAGCATAACCAGTGTGTCCGAATCCTTACTGGCTGCAACAGGATATCGGGTCGCTTAACTATTTAAACATACAAACTGACAAGATATTAAACATTCTTCCTATTGTCATTCATGTACATAATTATGTATATCCTAATGACAAGGATGTGTACATTAGCTACTAAGTAGAATCGTGTCTTGTTTGCCAATCGGGGCGTGAATGACAAATTGTTGAATATAGTGTCATTCGTTGCCTTAATAAAATTTATCATTGAGTGGTTTTTGTTAAATCTTTGTCCAAATTCGGGTTTTATTAAACAACACAATGCTTATCAAATCCTATGATGTCTTTTATCATCATCTGTTCAGCGTGAACAGTTGAAGTTAGTACGGTTAGGTTCACAGAAAACTAACCTTCTACTAAGAATAAAAAAGTTAAAAAAGAAAAACATTTATTTACTTATTATTATCACCATCAAGAGAAGTGGGGGTAATGGGGGAGGCCTTTGTCCAGGAATGAGGCAATAATAGGCTAGAGAAAAAAAAAGAATGTCTCTAGTATTATAATTTAACTAACCAGGCTGAATTTTTCAACTGGGTGTGGATGGCTATTTCCGAAACGAGGAAGAATATCGAAAAACGTTGAAAAGAGTCTCGAGGCCGATTTTAACGAAAACTAAAACTGCATCATTGGATTTGGCTTTAAAATGGCAGAAAATTCACCTCCCGTTACTAGAAGCTGTCACATACAAAGCACCACGTGATTATCCAACTAAGCAGCACCCAACATCATCCAGATTGAGCTGCGAGATGCGACAAAATAAATATCAACACTATCAATTACAATTCAAACTACGCATAATACACTCTGCCTGCCAAAACATACAGACTGCCACTCAGTATTACAGCAAAGTTCTGAAGACTCCATTATAACAAAAATACATGTAAAACATAATACAGGAACACATTAAAATAAAGCGAAAACACAATAATGCGTGTATTTTTTTTCAGTTTCTCGTGACAACAGTTTTTGTTCGCAGCTCATTTGTGGTATTTTTACCAAACACCACGTGTTATTATCACGTGGATCGTTAGTAAATTACTCATACTATGACAGGGATTATCAACCTAGAGTCTAGTGTGGTTAAAACTAAAAATAACCAAGTAATTGAGAAAAGTGTGATCGGCAAAATCATCGACATCTGCCTGGCCATTTTCCAATCATTTTGGGGTGGGCTATCTGTGCTGAATAACAATATTCATGGAGCGACTATTTGACCTCCACACCCTAGTAACTGGGTAATACGCTACCCCTTTGTAAGACTGGTTGTCAGACTTGCGAGCTTCTGACCAACTGGAACGTCTGTAGAAGACCCACAAATGACAGCCGGGACCAAAAGCTTTACGTGCGTACCGAGAGCGGCAAATTACAAACTCGTACCATTACCGATTACTGAAATACATTCTGTCTGCTTTTAACACGTTTGCAAGTAGTGTGAACTTACTGGTCGTCCATTGATCAATCTTGATACTTTACAGTCGGACAGTTTCATCAGAAACAAACAAGGATACATTATTAAAACAAAACTAAAATAAAATTCTGGATAAACCAAACGGACCTGACTCCAACCCAACATCAGTTAAAAAAATTATTAACCCGCGTTCACTTGTCCACGTATTTACCATGACGTGTCTAATTCCACGTCTCAAGCCTCCATCGAGTTGACCACAAGGTTATCAATAGATAAGTAGCTAATAATATCCTACTGCGTTTCCCTTTCACTTTTAGATCGACTGGAAAACAACTCTGACCGCAGTCACGCCCTCTCGTATCTGCGTCATGCGAAAGTTTGTTGATATATTGATTTTGTATTTTATTTTGTATAGATTCAAGCTTGCCAGTCCAGAAGCAATGATAGATGAGACGAGCAATTGAAGAAGGAACTGCAACTCCTGCGCACCTACGACGAAACACAGTAAAAATGGTAACGACAAAATGACAGCCACGAGCCTGTGGTGCCAATGCCGTTCTTGATTTCTGCCTAGTCCTAAATGATTATTATAAATCATCGTCATTTATGTTTAGATTAAGTTAACTTTTTAATTTCTACTTTTCTTTTTATGCATTACTACCTAATTTGCATGCATACTGTAAAAAAATAAAACAATTTTCTTTCTTTCTTTCTATCATCATCATCATCTCAGCCGTTGGACGTCCACTGCTGAACAAAGGCCTCCCCTTTCGATCTCCACATATACCTGTTGGAAGCGACCTGCATTCAGTGTCTTCCGGCGACCTCTATAAGGTCGTCTGTCCACCTTGATTATTATGAATGCGATAGTGGGATTGATTGGTTGTTTTTTACACTAACACGCAGCGTGAAGCTATGATGCAGTTTCATACTGCATAATAGTGCACGAATTGCTTTAGGAATTCACTTCGCTTTTACAAAAATCATTTGACTTTTATCACAAACAGCAATACTTTTCAATCTCCATCAACTAGCTATCCAACTCGTTTACATAATAAATCCTCAACTACTCCTATCAAATAATTCCATACTTTATCACTGGTTTTAACCAGTTTGAAGTGGTTATCAACAGGAACGTAAATTGATATCTGGATATCGCTGGACAGCGCTACGTCGTACACTTGATAACCATAGATACGAATAGTGGAATAGATAAAACTAGTAATTAGACAGAAATCAAAAGTGGAACAAGTTTTGATAAGGTATTTATAGAGCGTGGTTTCTGGGTGTTGCAACTTGTGTCCAAAGAGGTTAGTGCGTAAGTAATTGGGGGAATTAGTGAGAATATGCCTAATAGAAATAACTAGAAAATCTTTAGAAATGTTCTAAAAAAACAAGATTAAAATTGTATCTCGCCAACGGATACTCAACTGAGAAAAGTCGTGGTTTCTTTTTGGTAATTTGCATTTTTCATTATAGATAGATGAACATCATGATGATGATGAAGTAGGCGACAAACACTGCGTTAAATGTCGCCGGTTTGATTCTCACGCGGAACAACTAATATAGTATGATCTAGAAGTAGTTGTTCCGGCTCTGAGTGTTTTTGTATGCGATTTTTTTTATGCGTTCAAATGTTTGTAAAAGCACCCTGTCCGGGACAAATGCTAGTGTGAGAAATGAATAAATGACCCCCATGCTAGCTCTGATTTACGACATGTTATCGTTTCAGTACATATCGATAGTAAAATCTGACGTATCTGGCGTAGACTTTGATCGATTGACTTTCATTGACGTTCGGGATTAGGTCAGGGGGGCGAGTGAAATGGATTAATGGAATCTCACTAACAGATTGATGTTGAGTGGCTATAAAATTATAGGTGTAGAATAGAATAGAATAGAATATGCTTTATTGTACACCAAAGTGAATGCAAACTTACAAAAATTGATAATTTTAGTATTTGTCTGTAGGTTATTATCGTTTCACAACATTATGTCATCACTGAAGGGTTACCGAGATGGATTGCGGGACCATCGTAACAGGATACCGCTGCCGAACACGAAAGGCAGTCAGCATTCTGTTACAAGTAAATGTTCAAGTCTATCAGCACCTTAAGAGTCTGACAATCACAAACGTTCCAAAGTTTTGGACCTTGCTTTAAACGATTATTATTTTTAAATACTCTACTACAGTGTAGTTAGAGAGTCTGGAATCCAAATAGAAGTAAAAAGTCGCTGGCTGTAACAGTTACCAAAAAAAAAACGTTTTCTTTTTCAACTTTCGCAATTTCAAAAAGTGCCATTACAAACGAATTTACGGTTGTTTAAATGTCGAAATTCGATAATTAAACGTCAATTGTGTTTGTGTCTTCAGATGTTTTGTGTTATCGATGGTGTTATAAATAAAAGTGGAACACATAAATATTTAGGAATTCAAACTGGGACAAACGGTTTTTTCAAGGGCTGTATTAATTTGGCAACGACGATATAATACTAGACTCGTAATAACAGGCGACCGATGTCTGCTAACACATTAGGCAAAAAAGTCTTATATCCGTCTCATTTCGACCAATCCTGTGAGCCGTAAACATACGTTGAGACAGCACAGACCTTGAGTTAGCCAATCACAACGCAGTACCCCGTCCCCCTCGCTTACGTATTACCTCAGCAACTTGGCAGAATAGTTTGTGTTCTTTAGAACGTGCATGCGGAGTCTAGTATTATATCGTCGTTGTAATTTGGTTAGAATTCTTTCAAACTTATTTGGACATACAAAACAGGCTATTTGTTAGTCTATAGTTTTTTTTTATTCATGGTTTCATTTAAATAGGGTATGATGTGCTCGCTTTTCATTTAGTCTACTTCTATAATAAATCAGCATTTTATCTGAAACTTGCTGTTAGTGGTCCTTCGAGTCGGATTTGATATGAAAGTTTATATTATAGATAGGTATTCTATTTTTCATGGTTCCATTTAAATATGGTATAATGTACTCGCTTTTCATTTAGTCTAGGTACTCTATAATAAATCAGCATTATATCTTAAACTTGCTGTTAGTGGTCCTTCGAGCCGGATATGACACAATTTTTTATTAAAGGTATTTTATTTTAAAATTACAACTTAACAAACTACAGTCTTTTACGTAAACACAAACATGGAACCGCTCGAGCAGTCAAAGTGATAGGTTTGGACTGCCGTCAAGCAATTGCCATGCATACACTGATGGTAAGCGTTAGTGTGTGGGTCGCAGGACTGTCTCGTCAGGTAACCGTGACCCTAGAACGTAAAGGGGAATTGAAGGATTACCGTGGATTTTAGTCAGTACAAGTCTGACAGTTCTTCCCGTCTAGGTAAGAGGACTCATTCGATGATTTTACCACGATAAAAAGGCATACACTGATGGCTTCAAGATGTTCGTATAATATACAATTAACTGCAATGGTTAACTGCTCGAGCAGTCTCTAAAATCTGCTTCACATCAAACTTAAAAAAGAACAAAAAACTTACAATCCAACAAATGCAAAATCCTGAAAGATTACACAAAATCTGTGATGTAACACAACGTTGGTTTTATAACGCTGCATAAAAAAGGGGGTTACTTAAATTAAAAACATTACCCGTGAAAATGGGTGAAAACAAAGCTGTAACCCAGTTGGGTCGTAACCCAGATTTTTGAGCTATATATACAGGTATGACGTCAGACGGAAGTGGGGTTAACTGCCCAGTTATATCATTATGTGGGATTATGGTGGTGCCCGCGGATTTGCCCGCTTCAAAGCTTAAATGAGGAGGGTGAATGTTGTGTAATTTGCTCCGTAAAATTTTGCGTTTTTACGACAGCCACATGGATATTTTGTCAAGTTATTAAGTGGTTTCCTAAATGGTAGGTAAATGCCTTACTATCTTGTAGGACATTCATTTATATTAACTAATCATTCTCACATAATACCATTACTGTAAGGCTTGCTTTGCCTGTACTCATTACGTTCAGTATTGCCATCCATTTTTTATTCTGCTCCATTAGACATAAACACTTTGAGTGAGTTCACACGGGCCGTATTTTGTATTAAGAAGTAAGTAAGTAAAACAGACGCTATCAATCCTCAGAGATTATCGGGATTATTAATCTTCTTCGATAAGTAAAACTGGTAAAACTGAAACCTTGCGGTCTTTGCGTCGAGATTGAATAGGTTTCTCCTAGGAAAACGTGTGTCACCGTCGACCACATCATCGCTTACCAATGAGGACAGATTAAGGTCAAACGTGAGAATAAAGATATTTTTTTTTTTAATATCCTTAAGGATGATGGTAGATAGTCTGATGCTAAATATCTGTAAAAAAAAACTTGAGAGGTGTCAAGGGACACTCGGATGGAACGAAGTTACTGTATAATACACTCAACAAAAATAATCGTCGCGACGCCACTCCACTCCACTCTTTGAGCACCTAGCTTTTTTTTCTAGCACCTTTTCGCAACGCGCGATATGGAACTTCGTTCCAAAAAGTGTCGTGACAACTTTTCGTAAGATTTTTTTCCGTCTAGCCCCCTTGTAACGTTGTGGATTACCAACGTTGCATTTCAAAACTATAAATAGTTCATTGATATAAATTTGTAGGTATCTAGTAAATATTCTTGAATTACGTCGAGACAAAAAGTAATTTATAAGTGGGTAGTTCTAAACTGGTAGTAACAGTTATTTGACAGTTCTGTAGTGACAGAACTGTGGAATGTTCTAGCTGCGGATAAGTGAGTGGCAATGCTTATGCTGTCTCACTCTCACGCGTGCAAAGTCCAATTCCCCTTCTCCTTGAGCGAGGCATTTTGTAGTAATCAGCTGGGACAGAAAACATTACCGCGAACGCTGGACCACAGAGTACTTTTATTATATATGGGATAGAGGTACAACTCTGCGTCGAAACTGAGAAACGTCAAATGTCGCCCTCTGGACGCAGGTTTTGGAACTAATGCGAACACACAAGCATACTACATACGTACATACATACACACATACATACTTACATTCGTACCTACTCCATTACTTGAATATTGGTTTAGGCGGTTTAGGGTACTTATGTGAATTACTTAATCGCTTGCAGTTATGTGAAAAGCGAAAAAGTAATTCACAACTAATAAAAAAAAAAACAATGATCTTAGACTTTTTTTATTTCTTTCTTTTAAAACACTTCTTACTTAGTTTTTTTGCTTTAACTTTATACAAATCCGTATAATCATCATCCGGGGACGCAACACTGTCTGTTATACATGATAATAGGAAGATATAATGTCACAAACACAAAAGTTGCGGCACCAAACGGTTCGTCAGAGTCCTGTCTCAAAACTTGATTTTAACAACAACACAAGCACAAAATCAACACGGCTGGAGGAGCCGAGACTCGACGACAACGGACTTAGGTGGAAAAAGCACTTTAGGACGGTTAAAATCTGGAAAAACAAACAAAACGCGGAAAATACGTTAACGCAAACCGGCGGCCAAGTTTGTTTGTTTGTTTGACATTTGTTGTAGTGTTGCTGTTGCTTATAATATAAATAAATTCAGTTACTAAATCTTGATTTCTTTTTATTGCTTTATATTTTAATGAGCTTCCAAATTGTTAAATAAAATAGAAAAACATAAAGGAAAAATATAGTTTTAATATAAGCCATAAACTTCTAAGATCAAATAACAAGAGTGTTGCTTAGCAACCTAGTAAGTCCATAGAGTTTATGTTATGAAGGTTTGTATACTTCTTCACACAAATCATATTTTATTGTTTTCTCGTTGTATTGTTTATAATAAAGTTTATCGAGATTATATGTCGGTACTACTCATATAAATTGAGCGAAGGCTGGTCATACCAAAGAGTCAAATGAATGACTGTTTACACGCCATCTTGCGTACATAATAGAACTACGTAGTCACAAATCTTGTAATACTGCCATCTATAAGCGGGTTTTGTAAAAGTAGCACAATATAATGTAACCAAATTAAAATGTGAGTTTCATGTGCAAGCCGGCAGTACTTCTGGTGTTCAATCTTATTTTGCATACTTATACGAGAACGATTACCCGTTTCCAAGTACTAAGATTGTCAACCCTGCGCTGGACGTAGTAGCAGACGTAGTTCCTCACTATATTAGGACTATCTAATTTTACTCGTCCCAGACTTAGACAGTTTTTTTAGTCAAATAATAAATACCTAATATATATTATTTAAATTCTGTGTAAGTGTAATAACCCCGTGAAGGGTAAGTTTGCCAAACCAAACCTTTATAACTGCTAGCTATTGTGTTTATATCTTTTTGTATTGAGCAGTTACCTACAGATTTATTATTTTGTGTTCTAATTTTTCTTTGTTAGGTTTTTATTCCGTTAAGCCTCAAATGTTCCATACGCTCGTAGGCCTATAAATAATATTGTGTTAATGCTTCACGCTAATTTAATATTGTGTACCTGCCATGTAAACTCCGTTCTGATGTTGACCAAACTCACAAACGCCTCAAGCGCTTTACGTCCTAGGCTTTCGCTTACGCTGCGAGGTCATCATCAGAGAGGATTTGCAGTGGACCTTTTATTTACCGCTGGACGTTGATTCCAGGGAACAAGATTGGGGTTTGAAATACCCATCCTCAACGTTCGTTGAGTTCGACAGCTGACTCACGCTACCGAACGTTCGAGGCCTGCGCACACACAGCACCTAGCCGCACACAGCTGACCAGCCGGCGCATCCACCATCCTGTCCCTGGGGTCTCTCTCACCTCGGGACAACTCCTCGCCCATCGCGTCTCTGCACTACGCGATAAGCCAGGACAGTACTTAGTGCGCCTACTTCCACGGAACGATTAAATACCTAGTGACGGCTGTGAACCACGACCTATAATAAATTTATTGTAAACGTTGGTGAGTTATTTTATTTAAACTCACCCGCTAACCGTTACACCCTTTCACAACGCAGCATCCCCTAACCCCCAATTCATGTTTATCACAGCCATTAAGGTCGTAATCCGCCTTCAAACTTAATTCCTCGCCCCTTTCCTTGAAACCATCCCCAAATAGACACGTGATCAATTTCACCGGATAACCGGATTTATGACTTGATTCTAAGGGCTTAGGCGCAAAACGTCTCTTTCGCAAAATGCCACCTGGTCGTAAAACGTCTCTTTCGCAGAATGTCTCTTTCGTAAAATGTCTCTTTCGCAGAATGTCTCTTTCGCAGAATGTCTCTTTCGCAAAATGTCGCACATGGGACTTAGGAATAAAATTTTGATTTTCAAAACAAAAATCATTTATTTAAATTATCTAAAAATGTTGGTACAGACGCCAGCACGTCAACCTACCCGAATCTGTCAGATTTTACCAATCAAACATTAACCTTCTACCCTTGTGATAAGGTTGAAATTCTATTAAAGAAATCTGACAGGTTGTGGTAGCTTGATGTGCTGGCGTCTGTACTTAAATTTACTTAAGAATGTTAGCCAAATAAAAAAAATATATTTTGATACAGTTAAAAACCATAATTGCACTTAGATAATTTAAATAAATGATTTTTGTTTTGAAAATCAAAATTTTGTTCCTAAGTCCCAGGTGCGACATTTTGCGAAAGAGACATTCTGCGAAAGAGACATTCTGCGAAAGAGACATTTTACGAAAGAGACATTCTGCGAAAGAGACGTTTTACGACCAGGTGGCATTTTGCGAAAGAGACGTTTTGCGCCTAAGCCATTCTAAGTTGGGGCCTTCAGCTAACTTAGTGACAGAGAATCTGGATTTAGAACTTTGTTAAAGGTCAGAGTTGTTTGTTTGAATTGTACAGCAGCGTATAATAGTTATTTGTTATACAAGAGTGCAAAGTTGCTTTTTAACCGCGTGCTCAATTTTGATGACCGAGCAAGCGAATGATTCTAAAATTGAATCACGAGTGCAACGAGTGATTCAAAAATTAGAATCATGAGCGGTAGCGAGGGAATCAAAAGAGCACAAGGTGAAAAATCTTTGCACTCGAGTGCAACACGTAACTTTTCATCCCACCTCAGCGAGGAAATGAGTAGATGCAAAAAAAGTTTAAGTAATAACTACTTACTACGTTATAATAGGTAAGTATTACAGAAAATAAAATATAGTTTAGTATGTTTTTAAGTTTCTTATTTTTATCTTGGTTTGTCTTAACAATAAGTAGGACGTGAAAAGAAAACCCCTAAAGAAAAGTTCTGAGTCAAGAAGGTTCCGAGTCTGAGATTTTCTTTTTTATTATGTCTGTGTGTGTGTCCATTACCAAATAAATGTTTTCTATTCTTTTTAGATTGTAATAAATTAATAGTAGATTACGCACCAAAAGGATTCTGGTTCGGGATTCAAGTTAGCCCAATGGGCACCACAACAAGCGATCAGCTGTAGGGGTCAGCAGCCGCCTTTACTGGCACAACTCTTTAGTGCACGTGCATGTTCCAAATTCAATTTACTTTATCCACTAGAGGATAAAAACGGTTTTTACGCTCAGATATCGAAGAGGAAAAATAGCCTTTCCGAGATGGGGGGATGAAAAATAATTTTTCATGTAAATTTTTGCGTGAAAGGATAGTTTTCGGGAAGATATTATAATGATCATGTTCCCCTGCTCAGATTGGAGTGGAAGGGCAAGACCTAGGGCCGCGGTGAACTCCTAAAACTCATTCCAAATTCTCAATCAGACTTTTTTTTATCACATTTAAAACATCAAACGAGTCCTTCCACACAGGTCGGAATGAGAAGGACTGTCAGACTTGTATCTGACCTAAATCCACGGTGATCCTTCAATGGCCCTTTATATTTCAGTTACCTGATAACACAGTCCCGCGAGACTACCCCACCCAATCAGACATTCAATATCAGAAGACATCATCATCATCAGCCTATAATGTTCCCACTGCTGGGACACAGGCCTCCTCTCTTTGAGAGGGGGCCATAATCCACCACGCGGGCCCAGTGAGGGTTGGTAGATGTCACATGTCTTCGAATTTTTGGTTCTAGGACATGCCGGTTTCCTCACGATGTTTTTGAATATCAGAAGACGCGAGCACATAATATCTTCTTTTAGGTTGACCTGAGAGATGCCACACAAAAAAAAATGTACAATACTGTCGATCGACGGTGTTGCCGGCCTATATTCTCAGTTTACTAACCCCACTGTATGACGTAAATCCCGTTTACGAAACCTTAAAATCATAAGAGCTTATATCGACTTCTGTATAAATAAATTTACGACAAGATAAGTATTAACATGGGTTGTCGAACTTTAAACACTGATTCTCAGAAGTTGATCTCCTGTTAAAAATCTTTTTGTAGAAAATATGAAGTATTCTATCTTTTTAAAATAGCGGTTTGATCTTTTGAAAGTATTGGAAGAGTTTTATATGTTTAGTTTAAAATTATGGCCATTTAAATTTTTTATTTATGTTCTCTAAGAATCTATTTCTATTCTGATAAGTTTGTATAAGACTTTTAAATGCACATAAACTTTCAAACGAAACGTTTATCAAAGATTTTACGAGTACTACATTAATAAAAAAGCTAAGGAACATACTACTTCGAATTGATATTTCGCTGATGGTCTTAATTTTGTAAGAGAGTAAATAAGAGTTACAAAAACAGGATATAGGTACAATGACCTTAATATTACTTTCTTTAGAGAGGTCAAGTGCGTAGTACTTGAAACCGTTGTAGAACAAGATTAAGCATAAGGATCTCAGCAAGTACCCTTGCCAGGTGTCCGGATAAAGCCGGACACAGGCTTTTATTTGCGTATCCGGCCAAATTAGACCGTGTCCGGCCTGACCGGCTTTTGTTGATATTTGGCTTATTTAATTGAAACGACACTTACTCTCATTTAAAAATATTGCTGGTATCCAAATGTCCGGCTTAACTGACTGGTCTGTCCGATGTTTTGGCAACCCTATCAGCAAGTATATCCGGTAGTTTCTGACCACGGGAAAAAGGCGTACATGCATGTAGAATTCGAAAACGTCGAAGAAATAAAACACAACCAATCAATCAACTTGACAACACTGCCATAACAAAAGAACATCAGCAAACAATCTGCCCGAAATCTCCACATAGAATACAAGCCACTCTCAAACCGTAAGTCACCAAAACACAACTCCCCTTTTAAAAAAGAACTATGCCGCTCCCGAAACCCATCAATTACAAGAAATGAGGAATTACATGAATTACGTCAGTGATCTAGTTAGTATTGAGAATAGAGCAGGCGAGGCGAATGAACCAGCAGTTGTTCAAGGATACGCAGTAAAGGGTATTTTGGTAACTATG
This sequence comes from Agrotis segetum, assembly GCA_036375495.1. NCBI lineage: Eukaryota > Metazoa > Arthropoda > Insecta > Lepidoptera > Noctuidae > Agrotis > Agrotis segetum. Next base: position 972,544 of record JAQSVV010000003.1, read on the forward strand.
TCGTGGACCGTGCTCACTTGTTTGCGGATAAAGGTAGTAACGATGAAAATATTTAAAAGTCGGAATAAGCCGGCCATATTATTCGAAGGAAAGATAAAGAAAGAAAAAAGGAAGGGATTTATTGACGCACACAGGACAGAACAAACATACTACTTATCTTAAGAAAAAGAAATACACAAGTAATACAAAATAACATAAAAAATAGATAACAAACGGAACAAAAATAACATAAAATGAAGTCACGGTCAGATACGGAAATACAATACATAAAAAATAATAATACGAAATACATAAATGAAAGTTAATAAATATAAATAAAATAGGTAAAGTAAAAAATATCATGTTATTTCGCACCCGACATCGACGTTTGTCTATGCCAAGAGATAACCATTGGGGTAGACGTGTTCTCGAGTGGAGACCGCGAACCGGAAAACGTAAGGTGGGATCTCAGGCAAGGTTGAGCGACGATATTCGTAAGGGAAGGAACACTTGTTAAGGCAAAGGCTGCTAGATGAGATAAAGAAGATTGTAAAGGCAACTTACAACAGAAGGACTCATGCTATAAAAGACTGGGTTTGAGGATGCATTATATGTGTTTGCGATCCTCAACGTTTAGAACACGATGAAGAAGAAGAACAGAAGTATATATCCTGAATTGTTATTTAGTGATATATTTTCAGTTCTGTTACAAGACTATAATAACTGCAAATAATCAGAAATGTTATGAAATCAGAAAAAATACTAGATCAGATGAATCCAGAAGAGAACACAATGGATAAACATAATGCAACGTTTATAAGAATCTACCAAAAACTTTGTAAATAAGTAACGAAGAAATTACCTGCAAATGCATCTTGCTGCTAATAGATGCATTTAGAAGATTCTGTTACAATAAAAAGAAAGCATTACATTCAGAAAATTACCAACATGAAACTATTACTATCCGAAGCTGAAATGTTGGGTATTTAGGAAGCAATAAAACCGAAAGAAACTACCAAATCAAGATCGTTCAAAGAATAAAAAAAGAAACAAATACTAACATCAAACTGATTTAAACCACAAGCAATAAGGAAAAGTCGATACCAATGGAAAAATTCCACAAGAACCATCTACTGTTTCTCCGAAATGTAGCAGTACTTACAATAAATGGCCGTCCATTACCAATTTATTACCAAACAAACTGAATTACGGTTGTAAAACCACATTATTTGCGGCTGAAGACTTTATCTGTTTATTTCATGGAATACTAGAATTTGATGGGTTTCCAATAGATAGTTTTGTTAAAGAAATAATCTATAGGAAGCTGTTCTACGTTATGGGTGAGGCCTATAGCAGAGTAAGATAAAACAGTGAAAATAAAACGCTAAGAAATTAACATAGTATATTATGTTGGGAGCAGTGGTGGCCCAGTGGTATCGGTCCCGACTTACGACTTGTAGGTCGTGGGTTCGAACCCCGCCAGACGCATTACTTTGTGTAAATTATTTCATCACCACTGCTCTCAAAACGGTGAAGGAAAACATCGTGAGGAAACCGGCATGTCCTAGAACCAAAAATTCGAAGGCATGTGACATCTACCAACCCGCACTGGGCCCGCGTGTTGAATTATGGCCCACTCCCTCTCACAGAGAGGAGGCCTGTGTCCCAGCAGTGGGAACAATATAGGCTGATGATGATGATTATGTTAATTTATCAGCGTTTCTTCACTTCTTGTACTGGTTATCCTCTGAGTAACCAGCGCTTCATCCAGCAAATGGCGAGTAGCAAACTCTTTCAATGAGTGTGTTTTTTTCAGATTTAAATTTATAAACTAACAGTAATAACTTTATTTTCCAGTGTTTCCTAAGTTGGAATCTATGTGAGTTTAATTGAAACAATAGCGCTTGATTTGAAAAGAAAATGTTGTGAAAAGAATTTATTACGGTTCTATAAAATTACAATATTGATGCTGGATCACTAGAGTTCGAAGTGGTATCTCACTATTGGTCAAGGAGATAGCTTTTCCATGCCATAAGCTGATAGTGACAGTGACTATGAGATTTAAATAATATGCAATGTAATCTCCTTCTCCACCTCAGTCTTTTTGACCTCGAAATGGTTATTCCCTTGTCTCCAAAAAAAAAAACGAAAAGCAAAATTAAAAAACATCAGCCAGTCTACATCCCCCATTACTTCCCGTGAGTAAGGCCCTCTTCCCGATGACGTCAGCAGCTGAATGTGCGCACACGCACGATCTAGGTTACCACTCAACTGGTGAGGATCCACGTGGAGTATGCTGTAATAGATATTAGTAGAGAAGGTGGGGTTTGTTGATACTGTCATCTTTGAATGGATTCTATTACATGCGTTTTGTGTGAACAGTCATAGATTATGTTAAATGACAAAATGATAGTTCATTCTGCAGCCGAACTCTTGAACATCGGTTGTCTAAAAAAAATGTCAACTGCAAAACGACGGTAATTTTTGAGAACCGCACAAACTTTGCAATAACCTATTTTATTACAGTAGCCGGGGAAATCCCACCTAGTTTCCTCACCTAAAGTGTTTCGATAAGATAATGGTACTAGGTACTCATTTGTGAATTGTCATAACAGTTGTATTGGCACACTGGCATTCAGTATCAATCATTCGTCAATTGTTTCATGAATATAGTAACTCCAACGCTATAGATTTTACACACTGCCTCTCGAATGAAGGGCTTCACACACATGCAGCAGCTATAAAGTAAAGATGTACAATACATCTTTCCTTAGAGATTCGAAGATGTAAAAATATACATTATAGCTGCAGTGTGTGGTCTCCTGACGATTTCTATGGAAAGATGTAATGAGATGTATCGTGCTATAATGTACATCTTTACATTATAGCTGCTGTGTGTGAAGTCCTTGGCTCGTGGTGAATAATTGGTAAACAGTAGGGTTTTGGTAATTATAGACCCTGGTCAAAGAAATCAAAGAATATCGTCCATACAGTCAATAAGAGTTTAACAGACCCCTTCAGAATCAACAGGTCATAAAACGTCCATGAAAAATAACACACAAACACATGAAAAATAACGTAATCTTAACATTCAAACTGAGGAAATGTTTTGTTCTAATTCATCATCATCATCAGCCTATTAATGTTCCCACTGCTGGGACACAGGCCTCCTCTCTGTCAAAGGGCCATAATCCACCACGCTTGCCCAATGTGTATTGGCGGATGTCACATGTCTTAGAATTTTTGGTTCTAGGATTATATAAAAAAAAAACCGGCCAAGTGCGTGTCGGGCCACGCACAGTGTAGGGTTCCGTAGTTGCCCATCAAAATACTTATGCGAACTAACTAAACTGATTCGCTGAATTTAATTTAAAAAAAAAAAAAAAAAACAGTCGAATTGATAACCTCCTCCTTTTTTTGAAGTCGGTCAAAAAGAAGAATTTTCAAAATCGGTCCAGGAGTCTTTGAGAAATCGGGGAAAATACATAAGAAAAAAGATTACAACGAATTTAGAACCTCCTCCTTTTTTTGAATTTAGTTAAAAATAGTTGACGATAAAAACCCCCATCCCCATATCCCCAAAAAACACACCTTTAAAAGCTGTAAAAATAAAGTTGACAAACTTACATTTGCAGTTGTCTCCGATACATTTTGTTTAAGAAAATATGATATCAAGTACATTTTATAAGTTGGTCGACTATTACTCTCAAAGTTGTAAAGACTACTTAGTCATGATAATTTTCTTTTAAACTTCGTTATATGTACTACGATTGTGAATTTTTTCACATCCCCAAACATAACCGTTTAGCTGGTAGAGGGGGGGGACACTCGAATCGAGCAAAATTTAGCACTTTAAAGCTTAATATTTCACAAACGAATTTTTTTATCAAAAAATTGTTACGGGAAACTATCATTATTTTTTAAAGGCCTATTTAATGATTGTTCGGGGTTAGGGTGAGATTTAAGATAACACTAAGGTTGAAGATTGTAAAGATATATTTCAGTACTGTTATTGGGATAATAACTAAAACTAATGAGGTGAATGAGATGAGATTGAGTCGCGCCCGATATGCTATCCGAAAGCGTACTGACTATTTTACTTAGGTGTAACATAAAATATTCAATGCATATGGCGCGGTGTCGCAATTACGCTGACATGTTCATATTGTTCGGTGATTGACCCGAACATGCTCCCGAGGGAGAAAAGGATGAGGTTAGTATGCGAAGTTAGTTATGGAATAAATACTAACAAGGTGAAGACAATGTTCTTAAAATAATAAAGTAGTTATGTAGGGTTAGTTATGTTAAACTATGAGATGAAGGTAACATCACAACTTAAACAGAGTCTCTACAGTTTAAATCAGGAAGAGAAAACACACGAAAGATCGGAGAAGAACCTCTATCTTCCTTTTTTTGTAAGCACTCACTAGAAAGAGCTAGTCTCTTAGGATCACTTTTCACTGATTTACTACTAGATTGCCCATTTTCCCTAAATTCACTACACTCAATCACAACACTTTCTGGAACGGTGTGTCGAGGTGGCAACCCAGTCGCCGGAGATGCTGCTGACCGCTCTACTGTAGGAGTGGGACGATTTCCGTTACGTCGTTGTTGCCGCCAGTACTTGAAACAGTAGACTGCCACCAATAACAAGATGAATGATATGACGAGATATATAGCAGCATACTGGTGAACGTCATGGAAGGAGATATCGGTGCTCAAAGGTTCACTCTGCTTCATGATCTCGAGACTTCTCTTAATAGCTTCAAATTGCATGAGGTTATCTGAGTTATTGGGATTAAGCTCATATGAGATTTCAGGCATGGTGATATTTATCATATGATTGATTGGTGATATTTCTGGCGAGATAATCTTTGTTGTCGAGCTAATTATACTAGACAATCTTTTGTTTGAATACACCATAAAATTTTCTGTTTTTACTAGACAGCCTTCCCCTACACGCAACAGACCCGCACCTGATAACCTAACTGCCTGTACTTGATTATCACACAAGAGTTTGACGTTACATTCATTGCAGCATAGATAAAAATATTTGTTTTCTGATGTTAACTCTCCCCAGTCATTTTTGCACGAAGTGGTTTTAGTTTTACAAGTTCTTGTTCCTGGGATTGTCTCGCAAAGGCTATGATCATCTTTCATGTGGTGAATAGGCTTCCTGATGTGGCACAGAATTGTCGCAGGGTTTTGCAATATGCAGGACTGTAGATCCGTGTTTGTGACGGTCAAATACGAATCTTTTCTCATGTTGATGGCTGCTATTTCAGAGATAGTTTTCACCTTCATGATCAAGTTATCTTTCACAATGCGTGGAACCGGGATAAGATTGAATACCTCGTAAACATCCCTTTCAATTAGGGGTATTTTTATTTCTACAATTAGGTATTTGCCAGAGTATTTAGCTCTTACTTTGAGTAAGCTGTAAAGATCTTTAAGGTTAAAATTGTCGACAGGAACTACTAAGTCTCCAGATATTTGTGCGGAAATTATACTTAGCTCTGATCTGAGTTGCTTCGGAGATATTAAATGAAAATCTAATTTTTCACTATATATATCAGTTACTGTATCCAAAATTGAGTCTTGGATTCTTCGAAGGGTATACAGCAAGTTGTTGGCAGTGAATGCCGAAGTTATAAAATCTGTGACCATAGTTACGTTTTGCACTTGCAGGGCGAGATTTTTATATGAATCTTGGAGATAATTAAGCTTTTGATTAATTAATTTATGATGTTTGTTTATAGTATTCTCCATCCTTTTCATGAGATTAAATTCAGCTTCTACGACTGACGTTTGGTTCTTCCAGAGGTTGTATAGATGGTTTTCATTATGCTTTAAAAGGTCAATGTCCTTCTCATATTTTTCTGCAAATCGTTGGTCTAACACTCCGAATAAACTATTCGCAACGTAGCCTACTCCGTCTAGCAAGCCGCGTCTCCGCCGTTTGTTATTAGTCATAAATGAGTCATTCATCGTGACAATATTATCGTAATGTTTAATTTCTTCGAACTCGTGCTCGAGTTGTAACATGACGCCGTCGCAAGGTGTTTGTGTTCTGATCGTAGAGCATAAGGTTTCAAGATACTTGATATATTTTAATAATGCCGCCGTTCCTTCTTGATAAGGTTTTGTGTCATAATAGACTATTAAATGCCAATCATCTCTAATTAGGTGCATATTAGATATTTTGTCGAAGTAGACACTATTGTTTGTCAACATGGTGAGGTTGTAGGATGCTTGAGCGGTGCTTATTAGAGTTAGTAAAAATAATGTCAAAGATAAAACCATAGCTGAGAATGAGATGGGACGTTTATTCCTCGTAGCTGGAGGTTTATTATCAACTTTTGGTGCATTCTCATTTTGATCATTACTATTTGTCGGCAGCAAGGATAGTTTTACAACTGGGCGTTTTAAGATCCCGTTTTTGGTTTTAAGTGTGACGACCCTTACGTGTCCATCACTTCCAGGGTGTAGCGTTACTACGCGACCTAGACTCCATTTTCCTGGTGGAAGGTTGTCGTCTTTTATAATAACGATATCGTTAAGTTTGAGATCGTTTTGGTGCTGCCGCCATTTGGCCCTAGTAGAAAGCTGAGAGAGGTAGTCAGTCTTCCACTTGGCCCATATATCTTGGTATATTTTTTGCGTCAGGTGCCATCGTGTTCTGAGATCATGCTCTGTCTCGAAAATCGTTAAGTTGGGGCCACTTGCAAGAAAGTGAGCCGGGGTCAGGAAGTCCAAATCCTCAGGATCTTCTGTCAGAGGGCACAGTGGTCTGGAGTTCAAACAGGCTTCGAGTTGGGATAGCAGGGTAATATATTCTTCGTAGGTTAGTCTTTGCTCTCCCACGACCCGCTTGAGATGATGTTTAAGGCTCTTAACTGCAGCTTCCCAGAGTCCGCCAGCAGATGGCCATGATGGGGCATTAAAGTGCCACTCAATATTCATTTCAGAGATTGTCGAGCTTACTTCTTGATCAGAAATGATGCTTGAGATTTCAGACAGCTCCTGTTTTAAGATTTTGTTGGCTCCTATGAAGTTAGTTCCCTGGTCACTGTAGATGTGCCCAGGAACTCCTCTTCTAGCTGACATTCGTCGAAGTGCGGCAATAAATGCTGACGCAGTGAGATCTGAGACTATTTCTAAATGTATAGCTTTAGTCACCATGCAAACAAAAACTGCGACGTACCCTTTACAGGTTTTAATGCCACGGCCTTTGTTTGCCTTTATAAAGATGTGTCCGGTATAATCTACTCCAGTGTGGTAAAAGGGTCGGTTAGGGATCAATCGCGCTGGAGGTAGATCGCCCATGATTTGATGTTGAGGTGTGGGATTATTTCTTATACACTTGACACACAACCTTAACCGTTTCTTAGTGACTCTGTTGCCTCCAAGAATCCAGTACTTCCTCCTTATGAATCCAGTTGTCATTTTTACTCCACCGTGAAATACAAGTTCGTGGGATTCATCTATGATAAGATCTGCCAGTTTCGACTTATTCGGTATTATGATGGGATGCTTCATTTCGGGGTCAAGATTCGAATGTTTAAGTCTACCTCCGACGCGGAGTACTTGATTGGAGTCCAGGATGGGATTGAGATTAAGAATCTGGCTTTTCTTATTTAGTGGGTCATTGTTTTTCAACCGCGATATTTCGTCGTGGAAATATTCATTCTGAACGTGCTTTATTAACATTTCTCTTGCTGTCTTTATATTTTGCAGAGTAAGGGAACTAGTGTGTTGTTTCTTGTAAACAACAATGTCGATGAATTTGTTGATGTAGGCTAATACTCGAGTCACTTTCCTTAAAGTGCTATATTTTGTTAAAAGGTGAATTACTATTGAATTTTTGGGGTTAATTATGACCGTGTTTACTTTCTCTTTTTTCCTTAGTTCTTCGCAGCTAGTAACACTTGTATCAATTGGCACCTTATGAGATTCTTTAGGGTTATATTGTGGCAACCAGTTGGGCCCTTGCCACCACAATGAGTGATTGGCTAATTGTGCAGCAGGTAAACTACGACTGGCGCAATCTGCGGGGTTTTCCTTTGATTTTACGTAATTCCAATTATCTTTAGGGATTATTTCTGTAATACTCCTCACTCGGTTTGCAACAAAAGGTTTCCATTTCTCCGGTTCGCCACTTAACCAACCTAGTGCGGCCGTTTAATCAATCCACCCATAAACATGCACCTTGTAGTGTCTCAGGGCTAAGATTATTTTTTGCATAAGCTTTGACAGCAAGAGAGCGCCGCAAAGTTCCAAGCGTGGGATGGACTGTGGTTTCTTCAGCGGTATTACTTTTGACTTCCCTGCAATGAGAGTTACGTGGGTCTCATTATCTCTTTGTATTTTGCTATACACGACGCAAGCGTATGCTTTTGTGCTAGCGTCACAAAAACCATGCAGTTCGATGGTATCTTTATCCTGGGTTTGAATCCAACGTGGAATTTTAAATTGAGATATGTGAGATAGATCGGCTTTAATTATGTTCCATTCTAACGCAATGTCTTGAGGGACAGGGTGGTCCCAACCCAGGTCTGATTTCCATAATTCTTGAAACAAGGTCTTGAGCTTTATTGTGACTGGTGCTAGCCAGCCCAAAGGGTCAAAAATTTTCGATATCTGAGATAGGAACTGTCTTTTTGTAAGGATGTCCTGTGAGATAAATTCTATAGGGTGAAAGATAAATAGATCATTTTTTGGTTCCCATCTAAGACCTAAAGTTTTGGTTGACTCCGGTTGCTTGAAGTCGAAGTCTTCCTTCAGAGGTGCATCAGAACTATCTAATATTTCCGGTAAGTTTGATCGCCATTTTCTGAGATTAAACCCTCCAGATTTGAGGAGGTTAATCATCTCGGCTTTGAGCTGTTTTGCTGCTTCCGCTGAATGTTCTCCATGCATGAGATCATCCATATAAAATGAGTCTTCTAAGATGTCAGGAGCGCAGCTATGCGGATAGTTTGGCCTTTCATCGTTGGCCAGTTGCTTCAGTGTCATCATGGCCAAAAAAGGTGCGGCTTTTGTGCCATAGGTAACTGTCGCTAGTTGGTATTCTTTTAAAGGTTGTGATTGATTGTTTCGCCAGATAATTTTCTGATATTTCTGATCATCGGGATGCAACCAGATTTTACGAAACATCTTTTCTATATCTGCTGTAAAAGCGTATCTAAATTGTCTCCATTTTAAGATAAGGCTCTGAAGATCTTGTTGTAAATTGGGTCCTCGGCACATAAGATCATTGAGGCTGTAACCGCTCGAGGTTTTTGCCGAGGCATTGAAGACAACTCGCAGTTTAGTAGTTGCTGACTCAGATCGTTGGACGCAATGGTGCGATAAGTAGCAGTCCGGCTGTACGTGTGGCGCAACGCGTGTCATATGTCCGAGCTTTAGGTATTCAGAAATAAACGTTTTATAGTCACGTGCCACAGCCGGCTGTTTACTTAATTTCCGCTCTAATTGAAAGAATTGAGCAATCGATTTTGTTTTCGATTCCCCAATATTTTCCTCAAAGTTTTCTTTGAATGGTATTTTAACGACATACCTTCCATCTTGCCGCCTTGAGGTCGAAGATTGGTAGAATTCGATGCATTTTTGATCTTCTTCCGATAACGCTGGAGGTTCATGTATGTCCTCCACTTCCCAAAATTGCTGAATCTCTTCGATATTATTTAAGATCACATTGCAATGGTATGTTTTGTAGTTGCCGCTAAGGATCCATCCCAACTGAGTTTGTTGGGCTATGGGCAACATACCTTCTGCTCGACAAATACCGTCCATAAGGATAGTGGAATAGATATCTGCCCCAAATAAGATGTCGATTGGCCTACTTTTGTAGAATTCGGGATCTGCTAGAGTTATTTGGTTAAGGGTAGGCCAGTCTGGTTTAGGTAAGGTACAGCTGGGTAAGTTATTTATTAGTCTGTTCATTATATATACGTCCGTTTCAAAGGTAAAATCGCTGACTAACGATGAACATTTGATGGTAATACTGCCCTTACAGTTGTTTTCCTTATTTCCTATTCCAGAGATATAACCGTTGCATTTTCGTCGCGGTAGTCTTAGCAACTGAGCTGCGCTTTCCCTAATAATGGATGTCTGTGACCCTTGATCTAAAAGAACTCTCATTTTTTGGTAGGATCCGTCCGTTGCTTGTACGTTAATTATTGCTGTTGCAAGCAAAATTTCTGAGGGTTCTTTAAGAAGCGATGCAACTGTGTTTCGTTCTTGCTGTTGGGATGGCGATTTTGTAATCGTGGCTGTATTTGACCCAGACCGATGTGACGTAAATGCTTCATGTAAAATGATATTATGGTCTTTATTGCATTCTTTGCATCTTATTTCGGAGAGGCATTTTTTGCCTTCGTGGTAATGCAGACAATTAATGCAAAGATTCAATTTAGCTATAATATTTTTCCGTTCATGAGGTTGCATTTCTATTAACTTTTGACATGCATGAATTCGATGATCGTCGGAACTGCAAATAGGGCATTGCTTGCGATAGTTATTTTTGCGCTTGGACTTTGACGATTGCGAAACTTGGTTTGTTGAGTAATTCGTTTTAGGATTGTTATAATTTCGGCTAAAATTGGAACCTTTTGAAAAAGATGGTTTGCTATTATTGTTGTTGGATTGAGATAAGGATGATTTCTGCGTGGAGTTTTCGAGCTTCTTTCTTGAAGTTTCCAGCATCATAAATTTAGTTTCTAGAAAATTAAGGAAATCTTCTAAGACGGGCAACTCTCGCGGGGATTTTAAGGCTTGTAGATAATCCTCATATGTATCGGAGTCCAGTTTTTGGGACAATATACATACGAGGAAGGGATCCCAGGAAGACACATCGACTCCGAGGTTTTTGATAGCATTTACGCTTTCGTACGTAGTGTCGTGAATGCGTTTTATATGATTTGCCGACTGTTGCTGGTTTGCAGGGATATTCATGATGTTGTTAAGATGAGATGTAAAGATCAGTCGTTTATTATTATAACGATGATTAAGGATATTCCAGCACACTAGATAATTGTCGGAGCTAATTTGGAGATGCTGGATTAATTTTTCGGGTTCACCTTTCACCTTACTCTTTAAAAACTGCATCTTTTGTGCATTCGACAAAGAGGGGTTATTGTGAACTGCTTCGGTAAAAAGATCTTTGAACGAAATCCACTTATTGTAGTTTCCTTCAAAGGCAGCTATCTCCATTTGAGGAGTAGATTTTTCAATATGCGCTACGGACCACATTTTCTTATTGATGTCTTTCTTGATTTTGTTATAATATTTCTCGTAATGAGTAAATTGTTCTTCGTACTCGGGATTCGATCCGCCACACTCGTTGTCTAGCTCCCAATGAAGCGAGTCAATAGCCACCCAACGGGATTGTATCGTCTTCAGGAGGTCTTCGAACTCCCATTTTTCCGTGACGAGGTCAAGGTCGATGTTGGAAGATGTTCTTAAAAATGCCTTAAAGTTTGTGGCTTGCTTTTTTAAGAGCATTTCGGCTCTACTCTCTTCAAGAGCAGGAGTTTTAGCAGCAGCTTGGGATGCGAGGTTTAAAGATTGAGATTCCACAGTAGGTTGGAATGTAGGAGGTTTCAATTCAGAGGTTTGCGGTCTGTTTGCGTGAGGGATATAGTTCTGAATAGTAGATTTAATGTTGTTATATTTTTCAGTCATTTGATCATACTGATTAGTACTGAAATATGTATGAGATTTATCACCAAAAGATAACAAAGTCATATGATTATTATGGAACTCTGTAAAGTATTGTTCCAAGGTAGCTAATCGACGACGTATGTAGTCCGAGGTCTTGCGCTCTGCACCATCCTTCTTGAAATTGGTGAAGAGCCCATTTATGGCTTCGATTAGTTGATGTTGGGTTGATAAAATGTCTTCGATTTTCGACATTATAGGGATAAAAAGAGACCTTACTTGTACTGCAGGCTTCTTTGGAGATCAAATGTCCTTGCGATGGCTGCAAGAACAAACCTGGAGTAGCAGCGCGATGAGATGATGCGATGCTCTCGTAGAACCAGGTTCACCAGGATCAGCGGGATGATGAAAGTTTTGATTCACTCAATTCTGTTCACCAGGGTCTGGTTACAGGTTTTAAGCGAGACACACACACGAACAGTACAGTTAGTGGATAACTGAATACGAAATACACTAATGCACTCGCGTCAGTCCCGCCTTAATAGGCTCGAAGGACCAATGTTCGGGGTTAGGGTGAGATTTAAGATAACACTAAGGTTGAAGATTGTAAAGATATATTTCAGTACTGTTATTGGGATAATAACTAAAACTAATGAGGTGAATGAGATGAGATTGAGTCGCGCCCGATATGCTATCCGAAAGCGTACTGACTATTTTACTTAGGTGTAACATAAAATATTCAATGCATATGGCGCGGTGTCGCAATTACGCTGACATGTTCATATTGTTCGGTGATTGACCCGAACAATGATACCCCACACTAAGGGGTACGAGAGAAAAAAAAAATCCTCACTTTACGTGTAAGTACTGGAGGTACCCTAAAAAAAAATATTTTACGAGATTTTATTTTACCACTTTTTCGGCACAACAAATCCGTATATTCACACCAAATTACAGCTCTCTAGTACCGTGCGTCTCTGAGCTAAACTGCGGACAGACGGACGGACGGACGGACGGACGGACGGACGGACGGACATGGCGAAACTATAAGGGTTCCTTGTTGACTACGGAACCCTAAAAAAACAAGCCGTGTAAAAAACCAAGTAATTTCACGTATAGCAAACATTATTGTGCTATTAGTAGCAACGTGTATGTCATAAAACATAATGTGCTAGTTAGTGGTGGTCTCAATAACACCGATACGAGTTTATGATACCTCTCAAGTAAACAAAGGACTTACTGCGCAGTTGGTGAGTTTTAAACAGGCCAAGTACAGGCCAGGCGAAGGAGGTGAAGGAGGGAGGAGGCGTTTGAAAATTACTTGGTATTGGCAGAGTTAGGACTGTAGAGATTATGGCCCAATCTACCTCTTTACCAAAATTTCGTAAAATCGGTTGAATCGTTGAAGTGAAAACAACATGCATACAAACAAACGTATCTAAGGCACACTTTGGCATTTATAATATTAAAGTAGGGAGTAGGATTATTAGAACTTAGAACTACTGAAGATTTAAATGCCAAAGTCTAAATAAATTAGTTTAATAGTTCTTTGGCTATCGTTGCAGGTCGCTGACTACCTGTAAACCTTTGACAAAATCTAAAAATATGTCCGAAAGTATGACAACCACTAATTTAGAACAATGGGATTCTTAAAACACAACACTAATTGGGTTGTGGCAACAAGATAGGCTGTCGCCAATAGAAAATACTAATCGACTTGTCGGAGGCACTACCACGCCGTGCCCCCAGATACTCATCTGCATTCAGTCTGATTGAAAGACACACCCCTGGGGGGTATTACAACGTCTTAAAACCAGGCTTATTCCTGCGAGTGAAAGTGACAGAGCTATACAAGTCGTCTAGCGCCATCTCGTTCACTCACTGAAACAAGCCTGATTTTAAGACGTTGTAATACCGGGCCAATAGGCAACACATAGTTTGCCAACTTGAATTTATTTATTTAAATTCACGTCGATGTCGAAGATATTCCTTTGCACGTGCAACCCACGTTCACATCTAGTGCCACAATCTACTACCAATTGACCCCATGTACCCATGACGAAACAAAACTGGATTCCATCGTCAGCAATGAGCACCATGACTTTTAAATTCTCGGTCATATGACTTAAAATGCAAAGAGTCATGATATGATATGATATGATGTGAAACAAGTTCAATACTATCATCACTGATTGATCGGAATTGATTCTATTATATTGATTTGATACATTGATTGTACCTCCCGTGATATCTTGAAAGTCATATGATACGTAGCGTAGATAGGTGCTTGGAAACTGAACTGGCTGAATCATTCTTTGAATAAAGAAAAACGGCCTTACTACAAAAACTTAAACAGCTGTTGAACACTTGTCTAAAAAAAAGTGTGACTGCAAAACGGACCTTATTTCAACGTCATAATCTGACATTTTTTTAGACAAGTGTTCAACAGACGTTTAAAGGTTTTTGTGGTACCATGGTTAGTGTTTACTATTTAACTGGAAGAAAATGCCCATGGCATTAAGTCCGCCTTTGTACTTCTATGTGCATGAAGCTTTAAATAAATAAATATCGCGCAATACCGTGTTCTGAAAATGTTCTTAACATGGTTGTGACTTGAAAGGTTCGTGATTTTATTGTCTGTTGTAAATAGAATTTAACAATCACAAGATTTAGACTCTTCAGCTTTCTGCTGCTTGAAAAAAAAACGCTAACGCATTATTTAGAACTGTTAATTAGCTGTATGGTATGACCATCTCTTTTCTGTAAGACTTGGGTAATGTCTATATAACCATAGACATTACCCAAGTCTTACAGAAAAGAGGTAAGTTAAGTTAGTTAAGTTTTTCTTTCTTTAAACCGAGTACGGCACTTAAACACATTTAACTTATTTTATATTTGTCTTTGGAACGCTCAATCCACGCGCAGTCCATACTCTATGTCTATGGTTTGACCCGTTTGAGGTTATTCAGTCGGGACTTCATTTTAAAAACAAAAAAAGGATAGCGCCAAGGGATATCATTCAGGTGCACTAGTTAAGACTTTATTATTGCACAAGTCTAATGAACTTTATTGCACAACGTTATCATCATAACAAAACGTGGGATATGTTTTGGCGCCTCACGTGGAGATATGCAGCTTCAGATCTAAGATCAGATAGCATGATCTATGGGCCCCTTATCTGATACGGATGATAATGTCAGAGATGGGACAATCCCACTGCATTGACGAGTGATATACGTGGCCATGTGACGTGGCCTTATCTGGCTCCATCTTATCTATAGTTATGCTAGTCATACTTCCTGGCGGGAAAAGCTGGAGTAAATCTACGAGGAGTGGACCACTTTGGCTCTGCATCGAGAAAAATGGAAGCCAGCATGGGTAGCCTTTGCCTAGTGGGCTGATAGTGTCTAGCAGTACCAGTACTTCATATGGAATCAGACTTCAAAGAAAGTTATTTTCTGGTCACTAAGAACCTAGAGTTTTTTCACTGTGTCTGTTAGAGCCACAAGCTAATACCTATCTATTTATGTATTTGTAACGTAGAATAATGAAGAGAAGAAAAAGGGAAGAGATTACCAAGATCTACAAAACTGAAAAACATCTTGTTTTATATTATTTATCGTCACCACTTTTTTCCACGCACACCTATAATGCATGTAATATGAATTTGACTGCTGGGACATAGGCTTCCTTCCTCTGAGACCCGTCACGCGCGTCCAGTGCGTGTTGGTAAATGACACAATGTCTTCGAATTTTTGGTTCTAGATCATCTCTTTGTTTCCTTTTTAAATGTACGTTTAATCAATAAATTACCACAACAAACAGTATCAAAACCCATTACTTATTTACTACATAATTATACCGAAGGCCCAGAAACTAGGTGAAACGAATTACTGAACTAAATGTATCAGTCCTTAGCAAGTCTTCGAGTAGCTAGCACCATAATTATTAAAACGTAATGGGAGCAATGTAGGGCAGATCGATATCTATCAAGGACTCCATCAACCGTGACCATGTGCGTATTTAGAAACCCCACTCCGTTATCCTCATTGGTTGAATGACGTAAGCCGGATATCCTATCTGATATCCTAATGATAGTCCACGTAATATTATACGGATTACGGCTAGGTTCGCGTAGTAAGTTGGGTGCTACACAAACGTAGATATTTTGTTGCCAACACGGCGCACCATCACAGGGAACCATAACCATAGTTCATGAGCATGTGTCAGTGGAAGCATCTGGACACAAAAAAAAAATCACGAATGCGCAATTGCGCAGAAAGTGGATGTCTTCATACTGGTTCTATAGAAAACAATTTAAATTCATCGATAGCTTGTATCTGACACAAGACACAAAGGTGTCCAACTTTTGCACCCTAGCTCATAGCTCGAACCATATCACGAAAATTTCTTAAAAGTGAGACGTCGTTTTAAAACAGAAAAGAGACCAGAGGCCTTACCAGGAGCTCTTAATGGTATGGGAAAGAGACAGAGTCATACAAGTCGTCTAGCGCCATCTCTTTCCCACAGCCTAAACTGGATCGCGTTAAGAGTTCATGGTAGGCCACCTGAATGCTCGTTTAAAGTGATGAAAGTCTAGCAATAAAAATGATGGAGTCGAAAATGAAGTTAACTGACGCGTATCAAAGCGATCGAAATGAAAGCTTCATGGTATCAATCCTGTTAAAAGCTGTCCAGCACGCGTAGCATAAATCGCAACGAATAGACAGTTTTGTTTGTATACAATTCGAAAAAAAAAATCTGATAAATGATTTCTGATAAAATACCAAAGATCGGTAAGTTTGAAGTCCACTTAATAGAGAATTTTATACCTACGCATTATAACCACTAGACGCACAAATCAGATGATCGCAGGTTCGAACTCTGTTCTCAATCGATTTTTTCCCTACACACAGCTTCACTGCACATGTCATATAGGAATATGAACTTATAATAAATATGGAAAGCGACTAAAGTAACATTTGTTATTACGCGACCAAGCGTTCACAAATGAATGACTTTATGAATAGCACAATACAATGGAGTGCTTACTCAATGAATTGAGGTTACAAGTTTAATTATAAATAAGTTCCGATGTTGTCGTTCCTACTCTGAATTTCAATCAGTCTTGTTTTCCTTGGGGAGAAAATTAGAAAGAAAAAGCAATATCTCATCAGCTTTTGCTTTTTTACAACTAGGTATACGGTATACCTAGGTATTTTCTTTTCTCTGTAACTTGTTTATTACACATTTATGTTAGTTTTAAACTATTTAGTTCATAATCTTTGTTATAAATAGCATGCCATTGTTATAGCTGGAGGTGTCCTGCCCTAAAAAATTATTATGTTTGAACACCTTTTGCATACCACATTTTATGCAAATAAAGAATACTTACCCACTTACTTACGTACTTACTATATTTTCGTTCAATTCAAATTCTAGTCTGAATGGAACCCTTATCTCAAGATTTCTGTATTTTGTTTACAGCGTTCTTGTATTCACTGCGTTTATTGTATGGAAAATTGAAAAAAAACCGGCCAAGTGCGTGTCGGGCCACGCACAGTGTAGGGTTCCGTAGTTGCCCATCAAAATACTTATGCGAACGAACTAAACTGATTCGCTGAATTTAATTTTAAAAAGAAGAATTTTCAAAATCGGTCCAGGAGTCTTTGAGAAATCGGGGAAAATACATAAGAAAAAAGATTACAACGAATTTAGAACCTCCTCCTTTTTTGAATTTAGTTAAAAATAGTTGACGATAAAAACCTACCTATCCCCAAAAAACATACCTATAAAAGCTGTAAATATAAAGTTGACAAACTTACATTTGCAGTTGTCTCCGATACATTTTGTTTAAGAAAATATGATATCAAGTACATTTTATAAGTTGGTCGACTTTTACTCGTAAAGTTGTAAAGCCTACTTAGTCATGATAATTTTCTTTTAAACTTCGTTATATATACTACTATTGTGAATTTTTCCACACCCCCAAACATAACCGTTTAGCTGGTAGAGGGGGGGGGACACTCGAATCGAGCAAAATTTAGCACTTTAAAGCTTAATATTTCACAAACGAATTTTTTTATCAAAAAATTGTTAATGGAAACTATCATTATTTTTTAAAGGCCTATTTAATGATACCCCACACTAAGGGGTACGCGAGAAAAAAAAAATTCTCACTTTACGTGTAAGTACTGGAGGTACCCTAAAAAAAAATATTTTACGAGATTTTATTTTACCACTTTTTTGGCACAACAAATCCGTATATTTACACCAAATTACAGCTCTCTAGTACTGTGCGTCTCTGAGCTAAACTGCGGACAGACGGACGGACGGACGGACGGACGGACGGACATGGCGAAACTATAAGGGTTCCTTGTTGACTACGGAACCCTAAAAACGCGTCTTTTTTCCATCAAATTAACATCAAAGTTCTAGTTTCAGATGCAGATCTTCTGTGAGAGTAATTACGGGAAATGAAATGGAAGTGAAACATGATTGGTCATAAAAAAAAGTTGGCGCTATTAGATTTGACCAACAAGCGCGAGCGGTAGTAGAGTGCAATGAGCTGTCAAATGATAAATACAGCCCTCAAGCTATTTTCAAACAGACAGGCGAGGCGTGGCGAACGCGAAGCGAGGCGTTTTTGTTTGTAATGCATGGAATTGTTTGAAGCCAGTCACATCGGATCGCTTTCGCTGTTCTATGTGACTGGATTCAAACAATTTTATACATTACAAATAAAAACGCTTCGGATCGCATTCGCTTCGCCTGTCTGTTTGACAATAGCTACCGAGGTACTCTGTCTTTGAATAGGTAAACACGCCAATAATTTAAAGTAAGGACATTATTTCTTACACATTTATAGAATCGCTGGCATTCAACAATGTTACTCTTACTATCAGTATAAGCTTCGCTTCCACCTGTCACCATCAAGTCATAAGTCAATCAAGAGAAGATAAATGAACTTATTCATAGTTCGACCACCCAGTTATTATAATACTAGCTGGTACTGATTATAAAGTTTTCAGATTCCGTGTTCAAAACAAAACTTTTCGTAAAGTCACTTTTTTTTTAATTGGGAGTGATTGAGCACACATTTTAAATGTTTTTCTTGGACATGTTCACTTGTTTTACGTAGGAATCGAATGAAGGGGATATAGTTTTCCTTCCCTATATGCGCAAAATACACAGAAGCGATGAAAGATTCGGCATACGATGCGGATGTGGATCGGATTTGTTGTCGCTTATTTACAAGCGAGGTGGCGCGGATTCTCAAGTTATAAATCCGCGCCGCATCCTTTCTGTGTAATTTACGTCGCATCTCTTTCATACTTTGTACGAATAATATTTGAAGCAACAACAAATCCGAATTCGTAGGAGGACCTCTAACTCCCACTAAAAAAACTTCGCTGAAACCGAACGTGATTGAGGCACGTGTGTTCTCCCATAATATAGTGCTTATCTGATGTTTTGGTCATTTCAATACATTACCTTGAATGTTATCGGTGATTAGTTTTTCAAACGGTTTTGTTATGAAGCACGTGTTTTATCGTAGTAAGTAGTACTATTGTTTATTCAATGCTACTAACAGCTTCATCGCGTGTAACTCGAAAACTTATAACAAGGCATATTAAAATCGGGATAAACGTTATCCTATGTATTATTCTAAACTATAACCTACTCGTGTAGCTGATCCTAATTTCAAGATCCATTCAACCATTCTGACGTGATTAACAAATATCTAAAATATCCATCTCTTTAAAATATTATTAAATCTTTATTAGTTTTAAAGTTTTAATTTCAAAGTTCCACCAATATTTTTGTTCCGCTTTCTATGACTTTTTTTTATGAGACGTTTCCCCACATTAGAAATTCTCCTATATTTTTTTAAGGCAAACATAGAAACTCAAATACACTAACACCCAGACCCGAAACAACTACTTGCAGATCAAAATACTATAAAATAATTAATTATAATACGAGAAAAAAATTATTACACTAGCTTCATCATAGCGTGAAATTATTAATCCCTATATTCTTCCTCCATAAATAGACTACTTACCCAACATAATAGATTTTCACGATTCGAACCAGTAGTTCCTGAGAAAAGCAGGTTCAATCAAACAAACTCTTCAGCTTAATAATATAAGTATAAATAACGTTTCCTACGCAATTGATATTATTCAATTGAAGAAATTAGGTTAGTATTGCACTAGTGCATGTCGTAATAACAACTAAATTGTTCTGGTCATTGGATGTGTGTGACCCTTTTCGAGGGCGTTCGAGATTTATTGGTAACTTACTACCAACCCGCACTGGGCCTGCGTGGTGAATAATGGCCCAGCAGTGGGAAAATAATAGGCTGATGATGATAGAAACCCTTTACACTTAATTTGAATATTTAATTTACTGCCAAAACTAGATTTGACTGTTGAATACAACACTGTTCACAAAAAGGTGCATTGTGCATACAATTCTATTTATATCCAATATCCAACTTAAAACACGCTGGCGTGCATGTTGCGTGCAAGTTTATTCAGCAGTACCCAGGATGACGACATTCTAAGCTAAATCAATAAATTAAAATGCTCATGCAGAAGATACATGCACTTATGTAAATTAGGGATGAGCGTTGAATCAACGAACTAGTTGAATCAACCGTTGATCTCTTGTCAACGTATTAACGTTAACTGAATATGAATCAACTAGTTGAATTCGTCAACGACGTTTATGAGTTGAACTCGTTCGTTCGTTCGTTCTCGTTAATTCAACGAGTTGAATTGACGAGGACGCAAATGTTATCTTCAAAGTTGAGTTTTATGGTTCGATATTTTTAAAGTCATAGATTGCGAGCGGTTGAATGAGTTGATTTTCGAATTATTTATTTTAGGAATAGTACATAAATATTGGTGAAGTTTGTTTAATTATTCCAATGTATTATTTGAAATGTACTATTTTTTGCACGAGGTATAGCGAACAGCCCTCTGTGAAAAATGTAATACATAATAATATTTTTATTTCACACAATTTAAGATGTTAGTTTGTACATAAAACGTTTCCAATACAAAATTTGAATCAAATTGTTTCTTAAATTAAACGCGCAATCGTTGATTATAAACCGTTTAATGAATCAACAGTTTACAACGAGATGAACACGTTAACTCATTCAACTCGTTGACGAATTTAACTAGTTTTTTTTTTTTTTTAATAATTTTCCACAACTATCACACAACGCCATCTAGTCCCAAGCTAAGCAGAGCTTGTGTTATGGGTACTAGACAACTGATAAACATACTTATATATTTCTAAATACATACTTATCATAGATAAATTACACCCAGACACAGAACAAATGATCGTGCTCATCACACAAACATTTGTCCTGGGTGGGAATCGAACCCACGACCTCCGGCATAGCAGTCAGGGTCACTAACCACTAGACCAACAGGCCAGTCAGTTGATTAACTAGTTGACAAATGTGAATCAACGTTGACGTTTCGTTGACGGAAAAACCGTCAACGACCCATCGCTAATGTAAATGCTCTCTGTTGAGACATAATTAAATGTACAGTCACAACTTAGAAGAAAATACAAAAAAACGAGAAATTTTATGCAGGTCCTGCCATCTCCCTTTAGCGCAAACTCATCGATATGCGACTTCTTCTAGATACATACCTTGACTCATCGTTGTCTTGTCAGTAGCTTAGTGAATACCAAACTCTTATTTCGACGCTGGACAGCGCTGCACACAATACTCTATATTAGAGATTTTCACTGCAAACCACACAATTGGCATTTTTAGGGTTCCGTAGCCAAATGGCAAAAAACGGAACCCTTATAGATTCGTCATGTCTGTCTGTCCGTCCGTATGTCACAGCCACTTTTCTTCGATAGTATAAGAGCTATCCTGTTGAAACTTGGTAAGTAGATGTATTGAGTGAATCGTATCAAGATTTTCACACAAAAATGAAACAAAAACCAAATTTGGGGGTACCCCCCATACTTAGAACTGAAACTCAAAACATTTTTTTTCGCCTGACCCATACGTGTGGGGTATCATCTATGGACAGGTCTTTAAAAATGATATTGAGGTTACTAACATCGTTTTTTTTTTCTAAACTGATCAGATCGCGAGAGACACAATTCCACTTAAAAATACAAAAAGATCACCTCATGACTGTACATTTGTACGTACATGTATTTGATGTAAAAATTTACCGTGAAAGACAGACGGTCATGGCATGACACTAAGTAAATATGCGTCAATTTGTTCAGTCTGAAAAGAAACCTTGATGAGATCTTCGTGATCAATTACTTTGTAGCAATGTCAAGAAACTAGCTTTATTGTACTGTGTTCTTTGTAGACATGTAGAACGCACGTGAACTTTGTTTTAAAAAAAGGAAAGACTTCCCAGGTACTGGGTCAAAAAATCAGCAGTCAAATATAATAAATTGTAGCAGTCAATAATGTAACTGCCTATGCAACTGACTGACACCTGTAACTTGTGTGTAGTGGCAGGAGTTCGGTTGACATAATTTAATTTCTTCATAGCATTTTAAAAAGAACACAATATAGAAATAATAGATGTAAGTTAATATAATTAGCTTAGAAAGTTCCCACTGCTAGGACACAGGCCTTGTGAACACTGTAAACCGGCTCTAACTAAGTACTGCCACTAACCAGTCAGCATAACGAAAATCCTCAAAGTTCTAATGTTAGTAACCATGCTGGTTTTGAAACTTATTTCATCATCATCATCAGCCTATAATGTTCCCACCGCTGGGACACAGGCGTCGTCGTCTCTCTCTCTCTCTCTCTCTATCAAAACTTATTTGTAATCGTACATTTAAAGACTTACACTGGGAGTATATTCTTTACCGATCATTTACTTTAATGATTGAGAAATAAAATTGATTATTTTACGAATTTTATCGCAACAAATTCATATCAGATAGTGACTTTTTAGACCCCCTATTTGTTGTTACAACTTTGTTTTTCACAAGACAGACTCCCGCAATCTTAAACCAAATAAAACACGAACCGAATCCGGTCCGACCTTTACAGCCAATCCGGATCATTAACCAGTAACATACGATAATACTATATGTTCACAGTTAACATTATTATTACAAACTTGATAAACGCTATGTAGACATGGCAACAAACAGATGTGTTTGTTATTCCGTTTAATATCGTTTATTTTGTAAATATGCTCTTACGTAGTTTGGTAATGCGCGTCATTGATTATACTTGTGTATTTAACAGCATCTTCTTGACTAAGTTGATTTTAGAACCTTCGCTAAATGGCTTTAAAATCTTCAATATGTTGGTATACATTTTTTATTGTTGTCTAAAAAAAGTATGACTGCTGTGTGATCTGACATTTTTTAAACAAGACAGTGTTCAACAGACGTTTAAAAGTTTTTATGGTACCACCACGGTTTAAGTAGACGGATGTATGGAAAACTCCATACTACTTTGGTACGCACTGGCCTCTTTGGGAACCATCCAGGGGGGTATTACAACGTCTTAAAACCACTAGGCTTGTTCCAGTGAGTGAACGAGATGACGCTAGACGACTTGTGGGTAATTCTTCAGAGACAAAATTTTCGATGTCTGTGGGTATATTTCTGTAACCAACTAACAAAACGGCATGTAATATTTTTTTCTGTACAGTTTAACTTTAGTTCTACCTGGGACAAATTATATTTTTTAATAGTAGCTATCTAGATACAAAATAAAAAATTTTGAAGTCTATTCTCCTGATTCATATAGGGCGTCCGTTTCCCATTTTCCGGAACAAAATGGTCGATGTCGCATTTTCCTTTTGATTCATCAATATAAAGTATAGTTATATCGAAAGGTAATTAATTGACCTCTTACAAAAAATACATATTAGATATAACTACGTTAGTGTATTTTTAATAAAGTAAATAAGAAGTGTCCGGCGTATAATACTGATTCATGTGGAGTAAGCTTTGCTTGACTGTACTTGGTCGAGGAATAATGATAAGAGTCTGGGATCCCACGTGAGGGGAAACCTGTCATACAACGGACGTGCTAGAAGGCGGATGTGAGGCTGGTAGGCTTAGAACCTGGTGAAACACTGGTAAATGTCTGATTCATCTGTGCTTGGTTTAGGTACCTTCCTGATTACAATGCCTAATTTATTAATTTTATTTTGCTGTTTTAAGACTTTAATCTGAGTTTGGTGTGATGCTTTTGGGTTACAGATTCGTGTAGAAAAATGATAATACTGAAGTCTGTATGAATGATGAGTTAAGCATGATTTTAGGCAAAATCATGGTTCATCTGTGCCTGATTCATATGTTCAAAAACCCACATGAATCTGAAAATAAATTAGTTTTCCTCTTTTCCAGCCAGAAAGGAGTACTTTTGTTACGTTATTTTACTTTTTCATGTCAGTAGAGTGTGTGTGACATAATTTTGACATTATTCTTCGGTTTTTATTCATTTATAAGTCAAACTCTATCTATTTTATTTTATATTGCTGTTTACAACAATGCCACTATCAATAGTAGAAAAGATGGAAAAAAATATATCTATGAAAAAAAGAGACTCACAGAACGTACGAATTTTTCATCCTTCTAAGATGGAAAATAAGAAAAGTTCCAGGCAAGTATGCTGCGTGGAAATTAGAACTGAAAGAATTATATTTGATAAAATAGAGAGATAAACTAAAGTAAACAGAGAGAAAATTATAACGTATCATTAAAATAACTATCTAGTACCTATTTATAACAAAATTCTCGCTTTTCTGTAAGTATTTATTTCTGTAATTGTTAGTTTAAAAACAAGTATTTTATTGTTGAATTGAGCAGATTTTTTCCTTGATAATATGATCACTGTTAATAAGTTAATTGTTTTATAAAAAAATAATATTGTTGTTAAAATATTATGATTATTTTCTTATTACAAAGCCCATTTTTATTTACATCTGTAAAAAAATCTGATTCATCTGGGCACAAAATTTTTAAACGTCGATATCTTAAAAATTACTTTGTAAAAAGAAATCCCTCAAACAAATAAATGTTATTTGGAATATCTATTTTCATATGAACATGTGTTAATGAGCTAAAAGTGAAATTAAAATTTGACCATATGAATCAGTCAAAGAATCAAATTTCGAAGAACTACCCTTGTATGTATAGCTCTGTCACTTTCACTCGCCGGAAGGAGCCTGATTTTAAGACCTTGTAATACCCCTCTGGAGTGTTGAGTATAATTTTGTACTAGGAACTTCAGACAAATAGAATTTTTTTTTTTTTTTTTAGCGTGGTAAAATCATCAAATGAGTCCTCCAACCCCGGGCAGGGCGGGAGGGACTGTCAGACTTCTACTGACTAAAATCCACGGTGTCCTTCATAGCCTGTTACGTTCCGGGGTTACGGTAAGGGAATAATCCCGCGACCCCGGCAGGCTTTGGCCCTCTGAGAGGGGGGCCCGTCATTATGCCGACGCTCTTTGAGGCGCGCGTGGGACACAACGCACCGTCGACCCGGGCATGGTCCTTGGTCGGGCAGCGAGTTGCCCTTTACTCGCTGCCCGCATGCCCGCGCCTACGGTGGCCGGAGATCGTCGCGCGACGTCCGTCGCCGTGGGCGTCCTACACCGCGGTTGGGGCGGAGGGAGGACTCTGTCCTCTCTCGCTCGCGGCGCGCCTCCTCCTTCACGAGTATTACTGCTTCGCAGAAGGAGGCGACCGCTTCCCACTCCGTCTCGCCCCGCAGCATGGCCGAAACCAATGCCGGGCGCGAGAGGTCTCCGCCTATCGCAGCCGTGAGGACACGTCGGTGCACTGCCCAAGCTGGGCAGTCCTGCACCGTATGCTCCACCGTGTCCTCCGGGCGATCTTCGCAGTGATGACACCCAGACGTTTCCTCCTTCCGCATTAGACACAGGTACCTCCCGAAGCACCCGTGCCCGGTGAGGACGGAGGGCGGAAGGTAAGGACGCCATGACTTCTCTCCAACCACTCCTCAAAGAGGGGTCTTACCGCCGCAATTGCGGCGTGCCCGGCCGTCGGTCGAGACAAATAGACATAGCATTTTTTTTCTACTGACTAAAATCGCCCTGTCCTTCAATATGAATTAATAATCCCGTGACCCCGGCAGGCTTTGACCCTCTGAGAGGGGGGCCCCGGCATTACGCTGACGCTCTTTGAGGCGCGCGTGGGACACAACGCGCCGTCGACCCGGGCATGGTCCATGGTCGGGCAGCGAGTTGCCCTTTACTCGCTGCCCGCATGCCCGGGCCTACGGTGGCCGGAGATCGTCTTGCGACGCCGACGTCCGTCGCCATGGGCGTCCACCACCATGGTTGGGGCGGAGGGAGGACTCTATCCTCTCTCGCGCGCGGGGCGCCTCCTCTTCATTACTGCTTCGCAGAAGGAGGCGACCGCTTCCCACTCCGTCTCGCCCCGCAGCATGGCCGCAACCAATGCCGGGCGCGAGAGGACTTCGCCTATCGCAGCCGTAATGACACGTCGGTGCTCTGCCCAAGCGGGGCAGCCCTGCACCGTATGCTCCACCGTGTCCTCCGGGCGAGAATAGACATAGCATACCAGCTAGCTAGAATTAAGATATATGATTTGCAATCAAATTATTTTTAACATCCAGTCCATCGTTTGATCAATGGAAAGAATATTCCGTGTCAACCATTTTATGGCAATTCATTTTTTTGAATTTATTACGAGTAAATTGACCTTTTCGAGACCTCTGGTCTAATAAGTCTCTTCGTTGGTAATTTTTAATACAATAACTGTCACAAACACTTGGTACCAAGAGATTTTTGTCATGGAAAGAGAAATTTGGGCATCCAGCATTTCCGACTCATGGTTTCGAGAGGAACCGAGGAGCTCGTGGCTAAATAATTACAGCCGCACAGGCCGATGTTCCGGGTCAAGCCGTGCTTGCCGAGGTTGGTCTGTGGATGGGTGACCATCTGTCATAGCGAGTTTCCTCCGTGCCTCGGAAAGCATTCGCTGTCATTTGTAGTTCTTTGAAAATCGCTACTGTTAGTCATATTGCCCAGTTACTGGGATGGGCAGTTACTGGGAGGTCAGGACAGGCAGTCGCTCTATGTTAAATACTGATATTCAGCTGCATCTGGTTCGATTGGAAGCCGACTCCAATATAGTTGGGAAAAGGCTACGCAGATGATGGTTTCGGAGAGGAACCAGAACCGGTTTTTATCAGACCGAGACCTATGTCAATCAGAGTCATTTCGATGTTCAACTACAGAATTGTTGCTATGCAAATTGTTTTGGCAAACAGCATCATTTTGATACCGATATCAAAAAACATATGCCGAATGACCTAATTTTGTAAACAGAATAAAAACTTTCCTCTCCGCGACCAAACAAAAGCTGATAACACGTAGGCATGGTAACAAATAGTTTAGGTAAACTTCGTTATCAATTCATTTGAGTAACTACACTACGCGTGCCAAATCACACCGGTTTACACGTGGGATCTCATTTACTTTAAAAATATTTACTCAGTTGTTTACAAAACTTTTTTTATCTTGGTAAAATCATCAAATCAGTCCTCCCACCCAAGGCAGAGCGGGAGGGACTATGTCAGACTCGTATACTGACTAAGACTATCTAAGGTGGAGCAAGCAAGTCATTCAAAATAGATTTCAGTTTTTCCTAACTGTCTAATAACAACTCCCTCTTAGAAATATTACGTAACCACATGTTGTCATCTACCAAGTAAAAGAAAATTGAAGCCCCCTTTCTTCAGAATACACGCACATGTGGCCTACATTTGCTCGAATTCCGCAACACAAGACCCAATACACGGAACCGGACACATCACCAATGATTCACTCAAAAATCTCACAGTACCTGAAATCTGACTGAAATTCCACGAAACTAGAGGCGCCAATAGGAACAGTCAACACAATCAGACCATGAAATTAATTGTCGGCCGCCAAATGAATCATTATCTGCGTATCCTTTTCCCAACTATGTCGGAAACGGTGATATGATTGTAGCCAGCTACTGGTATTTTATATGATGTGACTGCCAATCTGACCTGATCAACTCATCATCATCATCAGCCCTATATGTTATGTGCGAAGGCAATAATGGGGACTCAAAAAATCAAATCGATCACAGTGCGCGATCTTAATAAGATATGAATTACGGGGCGCACCCGTGGGTTGTAATAATGCTCTAAGGCCCACTTGCACGAACCCGGGTTATCTTTTAACTCAGAGGTAGTTGCTAACACAAGGTCAAATTGACAGTATGTGATACAATATTGTCAATTTAACCTCGTGTTGGCAACTAACTCTGAGTTTAAAAGATAACTCGGGTTCGTGCAAGTGGGCCTAACTAATACAGTTCTCGGTTGTCAAATTGTAGATCTTTGACAGTCGTTACTAGAAGTCACCAGACTGGGGTATCGTATTACTCAGTTATTGGGTTATGGAAGATCGACCCCAATATCGGAAAAGGCTAGGCAGATGATGAGTTCGACATCTGTTGCTCATGTAAAGTTATCAATAGAACATATTAAGATTGTGTTTGCAAATTGGTTAATGGTTGAAAACAAGTAGCATACACTTTTGTTTGAAGGCCTGTGGAACGCCTTGTGATGAAGGGCTCCCAGTCAGATGGTCACTAAGGGGCGCACAAACAGGTGAAAAATCCTTTTTTTTAAAGAAAAACGAAAACTGTTGAACTATGAGCCACACCAATAGGCACAGAACATAAACTAGACCATGAAATGAATTCGCGACCATCAAATGACTCAAGTGGGTCTAATGATAGTGAATTAATATCGTGATGACGATGATATGCCGTCATTGAAGCCACCAGTAGAGCATTTATGGGAACTAGTAAGTACTGGTGCACGGTGAATCCGTCGGGATTCTTTCTGGACTAATTGAGATGATTGTTGAAAATACACAACATGAGTTTTGAGAATTCTTAGCTGAGGTCGTAAATCTCCATCATTTGTTCCATGAAATTGTGAATGTTGTTGGCAAATGGTTTTATTTTTTTAAATTAATAAATTTTATACCTTTTTTTTATTTAGTTGCTGGAAAAAAAAATGTAATAAATTATATCGTAGGTACTCTTTTGATTGGAAGGCCTGCGGAAATCGTGTAGTACACGGAAAAGTTGATGGTACGAGAGCTCCAAACAGATCACCAATGCGCTATACAGGCCAGATCAAGGCTGCACACACGAATGTACCAGGAAGGCAGCAATGCGAAAGGAATGACGGCGCATTATAGAAGCGAGCCACCACGATGTATTCACTAGGCGACGCAAGTCTCCGATACCTTACAACTTTGGTATCCAGGCGACCTTCGCAATACAAATCCATAGAGGTTCTTTCACGCGCACGTGTCAATGGATACCAAAGTCGTAAGGTATCGGAGACTTCCGTCGTCTAGTGAACGAAGGGACTAAGACAAGAAGACTCTTTAGTTTTTAAACTTGTTTCACAAGATTCGAAACAAACAAATATCTGGGATCCATCCTAAATAATAACCCATTCAATTAACCCCGTTTTTTTTTCATCCGAATCTTAATCTTTTAATTTAGAACTGGTGACCACCAGTCCACGTTGATTCAAAGGGGATTCTCTCGCCTCTAAATTAATTGAAGAATGAGCTAGACACAGCAATATGAGGATTGATGTATCCTGAAAAAATTGTGGGACGCGGGTCGGTTTGCACTCGTTCGAAGTGACTCAATGACCAAATATTCGTGTGTCATCGGCCTGGTTTGAAGGGTCATTGAGTATGACCATGTGTGGTAACCTCTAACCATGTTAAAGTACATTTTTGGAGGCGAAACTTGTGAAGAATTTAAAGGCGCTCCCTCACCGCGAGCATTCACCTGTAATGTAACATAAAAGTGCGCAATTTGATGCTCTATTGTCTTCAAATGTTGGAATCTGTAACGTTACATTAAAGGTGAATGCTCGCGGTATGGGAGCGCTCTAAGGAACTTCAATGAAACTGGATCTGTGTGATAGTTTTCTGATAAATTGATCTGAAATAATATTTATTTTTATGTCTGCCTTATCCCAAATAAAAGACACTATTATAAAATTAAAAAGTGACTTAGAAAATTTAAAATATTTTTATATTTTTTTTTTTTCAATAATTCCGAGTAGGTCAGAATAAAGTTTTACATAATTAAATAATGATTCTGACTTGGGATATGCTACTGAGTTTTTTTCCCTTATTTCATTATACCAAGCACTTTTGCTCCAATTGGCATCGACATACTGCTGATAGCCTCGGAATAAATGAGCTCTGTATACGTATAATACAAACAGACAGACAGACAAGTACACATATTGAACAACGGAATTACAAAATGGGATTATTTAGGACATAACTACATTCTTGTCTATTTTTTTAGGACTTTTTTAGCCTTATTTTTTTTTAACGCAATAACGCATGCAACGACCGTCGTAAAGAAGAAAAGAAAAAAAAAATCATTTGCAAGTGGGATACAAACCCGCGACTTCTGGATAAGTACTCCAGACCCTACCAACTAGGCTATCGCAACTGTCACATGTAAGCTGAAATTCTCTATTCCTCGTTTAAACGTTTTTCGGTAATGTAGCGCCATCTCTTGGAGTAGTTTCCTAGCCTTGCATGAACCGCTGAAAACTGCACGTATTCTGAAAAACTGGTAAACACGATTTCTTAACACACTTTGCCTATTTAGCTTCAATTATTTGCCATATTCTAAATGGCCTAATTTTTCTAAACAGTTAACTAAAGTCCAAAGGTCAGAGTTCTTATATACAGCGAAGGATTTTTTAATGAGAATTTTCTTTATAGGTTAGGTCAGAAAGTTTAGGGGTCTTATTTAAATTTTCACTATAAAATTAGACGTTCTAAGTAAACTTTTAAATATGATACGCTTTTGGTTTTCTAAATTTCAGCGAACCCATTATTAAAGTTAAAATTCGACAGCGTGCTATAAAAAAAAAAGTATGAAAGACAAAGTTGTTTAAACAATCAGACGACCCAGCCTAAAAACGTCAAGTGTAAGTACCCAATCTCGAACCAAAAAAAAAACCGGCTGAACAATGCTGTGCAAACATAAAATTAAGGCTGCGGTTCCACTGAGGCGCAGCGGAGCAGAGCGGTGAGCAACTCACCAATCACATGGCCTGAAATCCACATCTCTTCTCCACTCAAGCCGTGTAATTGGTGAATCGCTCTCCGCGCTGCTCCGCTCCGCAACGCAGCCTCAGTGGACCGCAGCCTCAATCGTCAGACCTGACGTCAAACATCATAATTTAAGCAAACGACATTCACGTCATCTCACGCTTGACATAAAACGACGTAATTGATAGCTTATCCGAACAAATCCTAGTATAACGTTGTTTTATCGGTTACGTATGTACGATATTTATAGGTTTATTGTAAGAAACCGGTTTTAATGCGTTTTCTAACGCTTGATTTTAACGTCATATGACGTAGGTAGTTTGTGTTAATTTTTTACGTCAACGTAAATTCGTGTGGTTTATAAACTATAATATAACTTCGTGTAGTTATAAGCGGAAAACTTTTTTTTATGTATAAAAGTTATATTAACATCAGCCTAATATCAAGGTATTACATCTATAGTAGACATATATAAATATAATAAAACAAAAAGTCAGAGTGAGAGTGAGTGTACGAAGTTTATTAGAGACTGGAGCGAGTTTCTGGTTCCAGTTACTAGGCCGAGTTGCTGGCGCCAGTTACTAGAGCGAGTCGCTGGGAGTATGTAACAAAAAGAAAAAAGACAGAATGAAAGAAGCGGGAGATCGCGTCCTATGGTCCACAGCCTATGGTGCTCCTTGGGCGAGGTTCAGCAGTGGACTACAAATGGCTGAAAATGATGTTGATAATACTGATGATAGGTCTCTTCCAATGAGTATAGAATGAAAAGGGTATGGTCTGGATTCCTAGAATCAAAGCTGTGCCCAAAAACCCCCTACATACAGACAAGTCCCAAAAATCGTGGCTGATAAGTCATGATAAAACATCAAAAGCCGGTTTAACTTAAGTGAGAAATTTTATAAATAAACCTTACCTTACCTACCCGTAATATTTCAACACGCCAAAATATTCTAATATTAGTAAATCTAGCATAAATATTAATATTTCATGAACTTTACGGGTAAGCTGAAAACTGATTTATCTGTCGGCTTACGGAACGTTTCATTAGACGTAGGTACCTAAAGGTCACGTTTAATGTATTAGGTCTAGTTTATCTTGTAAGTGCTTTAAAGCTTTTACCAACAATTCCGCAAAATGAAAGGAAATTAAAAATATAATTATATTTCAATCAGACTAACACAGTCATGTCTCGTACAGACACCAGCACATCAAGCTATCACAATCTGTCTTTCCAATATGTTTTTCAACCATATCACAATAGTGGAAGGTTAATGTTCGATTTGTAAAATTTGAAAAATTCGAGTATGTTGACTTGCTGGCGTCTATACATGAGTTAGTAATACCTCGAGATCCGTTATAATTTCAACACAATTATTGCCACTCATTTTTTTTTTTTTTTTTTGATACGGGCATCTCGCAGGTCAACCTATAAATAAGAGGTTGTGTGCTGCTTAACCGGACTTTCCTGTGGTTGCCATAGATGACTCTGAGGGCTCATTTACACGACGCCGCCGCCGCGCCGCCGCGCCGCCGCCGCGCCGCTACCGCGCCTCTAGGCTGTGTACACGGTCGCTACCGCGCCGCCGCCGCGCCGCCGCCGCGCTGGCACCGCGAATCCAATTCGATAGTGTTTTATTTATCTGAAAAAGGAGGTTTCTCATTTCGGCCACAATGTTTTTTGTTTATTCGCGGATTACTTCTTTGTTCATGAACCGGTTTTGATGATTCTTTTTTTGTTGGAAAGCAGATATTTCTTACTATTTAGCTCCACTCGATTTCTCTGGTCTTCCATCATCAAACCCTAATCTCCATATCATGGAACCGCCTTTGAAATACCTTCTTTCCAACAAAAAAAGAATCATCAAAACCGATTCATAAACGAAGAAGTTATCCTTGAATTATCAAAAAAAAAACATTATATGGCCGCAATGAGACATCTCCTTTGTTAGATAAATAAAACACTAGCGAATGGCATCGCGGCGGCGGCGCGGTGGCGGCGCGGCGGCGGCGCGGCGGCGGCGCGGTAGCGGCGCGGTAGCGACCGTGTACACAGCCTAGAGGCGCGGTAGCGGCGCGGCGGCGGCGCGGCGGCGGCGTCGTGTACATGAGCGCTAAGGCCTCCAGCCAGGGGATTGGCACTCAATTTCTTCGATTCTTTCCGCGTCGCCGTCGTCGCCCGACACCACCTTCTCCATATTTCTCCTTTTATGATATCAATTGTTATTTTTTCCGTGGTCATTATAATATTATGAGTAATACGGATTAAATTGTCATAAAAAGGAAATTATACTTAATAATAAACTGTGGCCTTGTGTATTAGGTGTCGGAAGGTAATTTTATATTTCTAACACCAACTACTGACGTAATGCATGCACGTTCAATAGAGAATACAAGGTTAAAATCGCAGTCACGGTTAAAATACTGGGGTAATATTATCTCTCCTGTAATCTACGAAGAGTCAAGCATATATTTCACCAGATATGTCTATTGTTATTGGGACTGGGAGTGAGTCTATTGCCATGAAGGCACTAGCTTGATTTCAAACTTCAGTTTGTCGCACAAGAGTGCGTTCGAACTACAGTGAGTCGCAGAACAGTTTTGACGCACAAGAGGCAATCGCACATCCGTTTGTCAATTCACGCAGTACACCCTAAGTAGGTACTTAAAATAAAATAAATGCTAAGTACACATTAAACACAACAGCCATTAATGCAGCTTCTATTACAAAATAAATAGAAAATGCGCGCTACGGATTTCCTAGCTACTTAGAAATAGAAATCCAAATAGATTAACTAAACAAACGGATATTAATAAGTCACGTGACTGGCGCCATGCGTCTCTGTCAAAACAAAACGTGCGCACGCGCCGCTAAACCGTTTACTGCGCCAACAGCAGATCGATGAATGATTGGCGGATCGATTTCGCGTTTTAGATAATATTTGATTAATTTCTTTACAAAGAACAGCTGAAACATTAAGGTCATAACGTGACTCCAATTCTATTGAAAATCAATCAGCCTAGTATTACGTCGCGTCCGCGTCGTAGGGAACTACTATGTCAGGGTCGGCTTCCAGCAGAACTGGATGCAGCTAAACATCTGTATTTTAGATAAAGCGACAGCCTATATGTAACCTCTACAAACCAGTAACTAAGGTAATTATTACGACCTTAATGTCGGACTTATAAGTGACTATAACGGATCTACAAATTACAACCGGGACTAACGGCTTTACGTGCTTTCAGAGACAGGGAGGACACGTATACATAGACCAACCCCTAAAACTGTTGGATAAAATGATAGTGCAAATACCTTTTTTGTGTGGATAAATCATCAAGGAGACTCACCTCTCGCCATGGGTGGATCGGAAGAGACTACCAGACCGTTTCCGACTAAAAATCCATCCTGTCCCTTGCGTGACTGTTCTGCAATAATCTGCATAAATATCTGTTAATAATACGCTGTTACTTGCATTCACAAATACTAAATATGCCTTTCATCTCGATCATAGAACAAAAACAAACTTCACCACGTTTTCAGCATCAATTCCACGCCTCTTGTTCTAGCTAGTGATAAAATTAGACCAATACTAGGTCGAGTTTACCAAACAAACCATTTTACATTAACGTAGTTATCAAAACATTGATCTAAGTCCAGAAAGCAATGATATGAAAAAAAAAAAGAAAAACATTGGAATGTTTGTTTTTTCGCTTGCAAAATCTTGATGCACTTCTTCTAGTGATAAATTGGGTTGTTCTTAGAGACTTTGTTTTTATAAACAACTAGTTTTTGCTAGTATTTACGCCAGCGCAGAACGATGTTCGAAAATTTTCTCACCAAATTAAATTATAGAATCAGGCGTTACCTTGCAGAAATCCATGACGTTAAATTTTATGAAAATATCGACACATAGTTATGATTCCGTGTCAAAATCCAGGCTTTCTTTTGCATGCGCAATGTGCATTTCTGCATATGCATAAGGGCGGGAAGGTGTGACTGCTTCCTACATCCAAGCCTGAATTGTTGTCGCGAAATTAAATCTACATGTTTTTCATTGAAACATTTAAGTGCATTATTCCCGAATGTATGCTATTTTAGTGCTAAATGTCATACAAATCCTTTTGTTGAGTGATCCAAAGCCTGCTCTACACTACTCGCGAAGTTGCCTCGACGAAGTACGCGTCGAAGTTGATCGAAGTCCCGAAATATGTGACTACACTACTCGCGATGTTGCCTGTGTCATCATTGTGCCCTTTGACTCGGTCACAAAAACCGACAACAAATGGAAGTAGCCCGAAGCGAGCTGAAGTTGCACGAAGCGAAGCGAAGTGCTCTTCTACTTCTACACTATCGAATTCGGTCAACTTCAACCAACTTCACGAGTAGTGTAGAGCAGGCTAAACACAGCCATCCATCCAATCTTTCGCATTTCCAAGTAATAATTTTAGGGATCCTTTTCTTGCATATTTTTTTAGATCCAAAATCTAGGTGTAGAAATAGGAGCCCCGCGAAAAACTTTGATGGTAGTTGGACAGACGATCTGATGAAAATTACAGGATCACGCTGGATGCAGGCCGCTTCCAAGTCCAACCGATCCTATTGGAGTATATTATGTTCAGCAGTGGACGTACGACGCCTCATATGATGATGAGATGGTTATTTTAGTAGGTATTTATGTGTAGTAATATTGAATGTTTTTTTTTTAGATATCTTGTTGCAGTTTCTCTAAAGATAAATTGGGCTGTTCTAGATAGATACAAAAATTTTCTCCAAGTGCGTTATCCCCGGGGTCGCGGGATTATTCCCTAACCGTAACCCCGGAACGTAACAGGCTATGAAGGACACCGTGGATTTTAGTCAGTAGAAGTCTGACAGTCCCTCCCGCCCTGCCCGGGGTTGGAGGACTCATTTGATGATTTTACCACGCTAAAAAAAAAAAAAAAGTGCGTTATCTAGATTTATTTTGATAAAGTACTGTTCTATAAAACTAAGTTACTAGTACATAATTTATTCTATTTTTAACAACTAGGTTACGACACTATTACATTTCCGTTGATTGATTTTTCAAATCGATCTCGTGGTGGTCTACTTTATTATTTTAGAAAAACCATGTTTTAAAATTCTGTTTTCTAAAATGTTACCGATAGAAGTTTTAACAATCAACTCATACGTATACGTCTTATTCTGTACTAATCATCATCATCAGACTAATGTTCCTACAGCTGGGACACAGGCCTTCTCTGTGTGAGAGGGAGTGGGCCATAATCCACGGCACGGGCCCAATACTGGTTGGTAGATGACTCATGCCTTCGAATTTTTGGTCCTCACGATGTTTGCCTTCACCGTTTTGAGAGCAGTTTTGATGAAATGAATTACAAGAAAATATGTACCTTACTGGGTTAGATCTTACGATTTTGTAAGTCGGGATACCACTGGTCCACCCAGGTCCACCACTGGTCTTCGACAGCAAGCAATACTAAACTAAATTCCAATAAATTGGTTCTCGTAAATTAATCGTTATGGAAAGTAAGGAGCACAACCTGTTCTCTCTGAACTATAAATAAACCAACTTTGAAAGTAGATTGACTAAAGTGGTCCTGATGTAAATAAAGATATCTTGGACTTCAATATATCAATCAAGCATATGCAGGAAGTTCATTGACGTGTCATGATCAGTGCACTCGTGGTATGTACCAAATTAGTGTTTTACTGTTTATCTTTTTCCAAAATCTGTTTTTGAGTCTTGGTAATACTGATTACGCACAAAAGCAAGTGTACGCAAGTCTCTGCTAAACATTAATTCTCCAGAACTGTGTTTTTTAGCTCAAAAAAACAGAAAACCCACCCACATTTGTCTACATAACGTTCAAAAATGTTGAATTAGTGGTCGCAGCTCGCAGAGACAGAAAAATAACAACGATTTTCGCACGAAAGTTGGTGTACGTGCGGTTCAGACAGATTCCTATGCACATACATATTTACATACGCCATCAGACACTTAGATAAATTGACTAATGTACAATAAATATTTGCGCACAAAATCTAGCTTTAGATCGTATTGCACGTTTCCTTTTAATATTTATTTCAACGGTTTATACAAGTATACGTGGCCGCACCCTCTAATGATGCCAGTGTCTGAGTACAAAAACATAGTGAAAACAAAAACATATTCCACAGATTTGCTTGTGAAAAATATATGAGCGATTTTTCTTGGTGTTAAACTTTTTGGTAAGCTTTATGCCAAGCCACAGCATTGACAGCATAAGCCTGCTTACACGGTCGATCTGTTTATTTTACAAGGTCTGTTTTTAAAAGTAGGTCAACAAAATTGATTGTATGTAGAAAAAAAAAATGTGTTTCGTGTTATTTTTATGCTTACTAATTTATGTGCGAAAGAATGCTTTTTTTTAATGCGAAATATTGGATGTTTTATCACGAGAATGTTAAACAACAATTTTTTTTTTAAAGCGTTCAACAGATTTTTATCATCTTTTTGTGGTAAAGCGGTTAATGTATGGATGGATGAATCATGTTTGTTACTCTTTCACATAAAAACTAATGAGTAGTTTATGGTACAAATGAAATACTTTTATCGAAAATGTTACATACTCATGACAAATTTTTTGGTGGATACGCGGTTAAATCCGCAGGCTTCAGCTGACATTTGGCCTAACAGCCCGTACTAGCGGTGAGCGGTGCGACTATGACATGAATTACTTGTACGCGAATTGGTCATTGGTGGCCTTTCGAACCCCGCCAGGCGCATTACTTTGTGTAATTTATTTCATCACCACTTTTCCCAAAACGGTAAAGGAAGAAACCGGCATGTCCTAGAACAAAAATTCGAAGACATGTGACATCTGCCAAGCAGCACTGGGCTCGCGTCGTGGATTATGGCCCACTCCGTCTCACAGAGAAGAGGCCTGTGTCCCAGCAGTTTGAACATTATAGGCTGTTGATGACGATGAATTCGCCACTGGCAGCGCCTCGTGGAATGTTACTAACATTTCTATACATTTAATCTTCCCTTTTGTCCTTTTCCCGTTACCCAGGATTAATCCAAACTTGGCACACACTAATTATTAACACAATCTCTATGGAGCTGATGTAATCTTACTCATAAGGCCATGTAATCACATGACGTATGATATCATCACTATTAATTCAGGTACTGAGACATATTTAGAATTTGGCTATGTTTTGACAGCTGATCTGTCTCATTCCAAGGATTGAAATAATGTTGAATGTACTCTGAAGGTTTTCATTTCAGTTGTAGAGGTACTGGACTTTCATTGCAATTCATTGCAACTGAGGCTCTAGCACGAATTTTACCTATTTGATCGTACTTCTTAATTGAATTATTTACGTTTACGAAGTTCTATTGAAAATTAAAAAGCGCAACTAGCGTACGAACGAACGAACTTTTGCCTTTTTAGGTACTTGCTTTTAGGGTGCTTGTACACGGCGAGTGTAACCCGCGTTACCCGCGAGGTAACATGCGCAAGCTACTTGATCAAGTTACCCGCGAGGTGCTTGTACACGGCGCATGTAGCTTGAGCATATTGAGGCACTTGCGCGGGTTACATGCGCCGTGTACAAGCACCCTTAAGGAGACCACTTCAGCATTCACTTTATTTGCTTAAAATAACAATAAACAGATTTGCATCCACTTTGAAAAAATAAACATTCAATTTGCAGTCATGGTTATTTTATGTTTATGAAAATGCATTTGTTTTTAAACAAATAAGTGGGTGACAGCGTTTGAAAACACTAACGAGTTTCAGAAACTGTGAATCTAGAAATTTTATAAATTAGGCTTTTCTATTCTGTAGTGCCTACCGGAGAGGATACAGGGAAGTACAGGTGGCCAACCATGACGTCTTAAAACTTAGTGATTCCATTCAGGGAAAGAGATGGCGCTAGACGACTTTTATATCTCTGTCTCTTTCTCACAGCCTAAAAACTCACGCTTTAAGACGTTAACATTGAACATATGCCACATGAAGCCTCACCACGAGTTTTTAACACGATCCAGTTTAGGCTATGGAAAAGAGATGGCGCTAGACGACTTATATAGCTCTGTCTCTTTCTCACAGCCTAAAAACTCACGCTTTAAGACGTTAACATTGAACATATGCCACATGAAGCCTCACCACGAGTTTTTAACACGATCCAGTTTAGGCTGTGGGAAAGAGATGGCGCTACACGACATGTATAGCTCTGTCTCTTTCCCACAGCCTAAAATGGATCGCCAAGAGCTCGTCGTAAGGCTCCTGTACCTACTACAAAAAAATCTCATTTCACCCTGCTTATTATTGGTATCTATATCTAGCCTATTGGCAGTATAGACAGAAATCCAGACCCAGTCTCTACCAAAATGTTTCTAAATAAATCCCCAACAACACCTAAAATTACACTTTGCCTGGCCTGAAAATCGAACCCGAACTCTAATACTCAGCAGACGCATTTCACCATTGACGCAGCCAAGTCCAAATCCAAATATTTGCATTACTGAGAGTTACATTTCTGCTGAGAGATTTTGTGTGCGTATATGCGCACGTACACCCACTGCATATTCAACGCTTTCTAAATGTTCTAGAATTCTGGAAAGTGTTACTATCCCTTTGATGGGAAAACCGATATAAGCTTTTCTTGGTTTTACACGTTATTTTTGTTTATATTGTATTATTTTCGATTTAATTTATATTACAACACACAACGTAACGTAACTATACACAATACAAAAATAAATGTTTTGATGATTAATTGAAAAAAAAACGTGAAGAAACTCACCCCCTATTGCCTATGTCGCTCAGGACCAAAGCAGCTTTCAACTGGTGAAAGAATTTTTGAATGAATGAATGATTTTTTTTGCCAGAATATAGGTGTACAGTACATGTTAAAGTACTTTTCCAATTTCCAAGCGCATTTTTTCCGCATTCCCCAGACTTTCGCCACTTTTGGGCCTGGAATTTAGGCCCTTCACCTTTCGTTGGCCGTTACCCTTCAGACGCAGTGTCCTCCAAAAGGGCTCAACGCTCTGTCTCGGCGGGTTTGTACTTTGATCTGTTTGGGCAACGAACAAAGGTTGTGCACCCCGAAGGTCATCGTTCAGCTTTATAAATCCAAACTTGTAAATGAAAAAGTAAATCTGTATGCGTATTAGCATCATTATCATCTTCCTGCCCTTATCCCATTTTAATTGGGGTCGGCGCAACAGGTTTTTTATTCCATTCTCCCCTATCACACGTCATAGTATCATCTACTCCTTTTTCTTTCATATCATTCCTTATACAATCCATCCATCTCTTTTTTGGCCTTCCTCTTCCTCTCCATCCATCAACATTCATACTCATCACTCATGTATGCGTATTAGCATAATATGCCCTAAAGCTATTGTCAAACAGACAGGCGTGACGATCGCGAAGCGAGGCGTTTTTGTTTGTAATGTATGGAATTGTTTGAAGCCTGTCACATAGAATATCGGATCGCTTTCGCATTTTTATAT
The DNA here is from genome assembly GCA_036375495.1 of Agrotis segetum. NCBI lineage: Eukaryota > Metazoa > Arthropoda > Insecta > Lepidoptera > Noctuidae > Agrotis > Agrotis segetum. The sequence goes on from JAQSVV010000003.1 coordinate 1,012,867, forward strand.
GACATGATTCGGTTCGGTTCGCTATCGCCTGTCTGTTTGACAAAGGCCTTATATTTTTTTACGTGGTAAAATCAAATGGAATGAGTCCTCCCTCCCTGAGTGTTGCGGTAGGGACTGTCAGACTCGTACTGGCTACTAGCGACAGTGTTCCTTCAATAGCCCTTTACGCTCTAGGGTTACGATATACTGTCAATAATTCGATTAATCAGAGAGTGTTAGAGTCCTGCGAACCCGTTGCGTTGGATACGGAATACTTTTTTTTCATCGTGGTAAAATCATGAAATGATTCCTCTCACCCAGGGCAGAGCGGGAGAGACTGTTAGACTTGTACCGACTAATATCCACAGTGTCCTTCAATAGCCCTTTACGTTCCGTTGTCACGGTAACGCCGGTTAAAAAGATTTGAAATTATTTAGCTAAAACAGTATTTTTAGAAAATATTCCATGATAACTTTTTAGACCTATCTTATCATATTATCCATATTACGTTTAGACTTTCTCAAGCGTCTGAAGTTTCATTAAATTTGAATATGTGACACTCCGTGACTCCGAGAGTCAAGCGAAGCCGCGGAATAAAGTTAATTTGTTACAAGCATCCATATCCACTTTGGGAAAACCCCACCCAAGACACGGGTGAGTTGTCAAGGAAAATAAGAAAAAAATCTGTGAACCATTTCGGAATTTCTTCGACAAAATTATAACATGGAGTATTGCCAACGGGTGAGCATGAAAATTTACTTACGCAGGCAGGTTTCCTAGAAAATAGGTAAACACGCATTGGATTTGAGTGTTCGCGGTTTTCGGAAAACTAACTATGATTTGTTTATATTATTTGCGTCAAGCGTAATGTTATTAGAAGGTGTTAGACTGTTAATTTATGAGTTCATTGTTTTATAGATGCTAGTAAAGTTAATAATACACCGTTAGACATACGTCTTAATTCTTCTCGGGGAAACTATTTTACTATGATCCAAAGCGCGCAATCGCGCAAAAAAAAACTGCTGGAGCCATACCACGAGCTCTTAACGTGAACCAGTCTAGGCTGTGGGAAAGAGACAGAGCTATACAAGTCGTCTAGCGCCATCTCTTTCCCACAGCCCAAACTGAATCGCGTTATGAGTTCATGTTAGGCCACCAATTCTAACAATAGACCATTTATGTACGCCTAATTCGTCAAAACATACTGAATAGCTGATGATTCTGTTTTCACGATTTCAGGCTTGCGAGCAAGTTGAACCGATGGATGCAAGAGGCGAATTGTCGTTCGGCGTGGCGGTGTAAGGGGGAGGCATATGTTCGGCAGTGGACGTCTTCCGGCTGATGATGATGATGAAGCAAGTTTGGTTTACGAAAAAACGAGTATAAGAGATCTGCAGCTGACCCGACTCGTCCCGATATGTTCTCAGAACTTATATGAGTTCAGAACTAATAGGTTAGGTAGTACGGTCACTAAAAAATGTTGCCCTTATTTTCGTCTACAGATAAAGAGAGTAGACCCAGCTGTTTTTTATTCGGGCGCACGGAACCCTAAAAAATAACCAATGACGTCAACGCCCTATAGGTTTACCCCAGTTCCCAATTACCAGAAAATTAATAAACCGTCTAATTTTAAACGTGTGTAGTAAGTACGAAGACTTGTTTTCTTAAAAGTTCTTTTGAAACTGACCAATGTTAATACGTCAGCCATTTACCTAGCTGGCAAACTACATAGGAAAACAAAAACAGATTTGTAATGTAAAACTCCGGCGTGGAGGCGTTTAGTGCAATAACAACGATATAGTGTATCTACGAAAATATTTACAGTAATTGAGTATTTAATGCATTCTTGTTTTTAAAACTAACTTTCTGTGAATTTCATTTTGGGCATTTCTACGAAGAGGACATTTTTTTTGTCCTTTTAAAAAAAACATGGTTAGAAGTTACATACACATCCCAAAATTTTTAAGCGTACGTCCCAATCTATATTCTAACTGGAGAGCATAACATAAATTCCGTACTACTTCTTAATTTTCCTAAAAAAAAATCTAAAGTGAAAAAACGGGTGTAATTTCACTGATTTTGACCTGTCCCTTTTCCGAAATCGATTGAAAAATATTTTATATTTTTAAATGGAGCTGAATTTCAAGCAAACTTTTGATATTTTTGGGTATATGGATAGCTAACCAGGAGACATTGACAATAAATAAACCTATAATTGCTTATTTTGTTACATTTGTGGATGCGTAAAGATTTGTCCCAGTCTAATGAGTCATTTCCGTGTCATACAGAAAACACTTGATAACGATACTAAATACCCGCGAACTGGACATCACCATCCGATTCTTGTATACTGTCAGGTACTCCCGAGCAGGCCATGTAAGTGCATCTGTGGTGTGCTGCTGTTTTTTTAGATTTTCGAAGGTGAGAACCTGTTTCCGTGTCTTTAGTTCGGAGTCTTTTCTCAATACCGTGTCAAAGATATCTTTTGAATGTTTTATTTTTAAACATGTTTTGTTTCCCTAGACTGAAGTTTAACTACACAAAAGCATGGTTTTTTCATTTAATTTGTTTCAAGTCGTAACAGTAATAAGTTATTTTGATTAGTACGATATTTTTTCAATTCCGTGGCCCTCAATTTTGTGTCCTGGTTTCCACGGAATTGAGAACGATGGTTTACCCATGTAACTAATCTCGGTTTATATGGGGTTTAAAGTCACTTGCTTCACAATTTGTCATGGTAAAGTAGTTTACGCCATACATTATGTGGCTATAATGTTGTATAAAAGGTTTAAAGTATCTAGAGTTGACGTTGCAATTGCAAGATCTGATTTTAACTAATACTACCGCGACTAGCCACTCGAGCCGCGGAAGATCTTAAAATGATAGCCTATATTTTATTCTGATGTATAAATTATATTGCTGCAAAGTTTCATTAAAATACATTCAGTAATTTTTGAGTAAAAAATTGACCTGACTATTAAACACCCGAAAACTTCGATTATGTCTACTACTTTCTGCGGTTTGATAAATGGAACTGACTTGACGTCTATTCTTCATGCCTCTTGTTTGTAATTTAAAGGTTTAACGAAAATGCTTAATAGAATACATTTTACCATATAAGTTTAATAAAAATGCTCATTTAAATGATTTGACTACAAGTTAGTTAACTAAGCATTATAACTCAAGGAATCTCTCTCAAGGCAGACTCAATATATACTTACATAACTAAAATACAAAAAACTGCTAAAACATGTTCTTGAATGTTTTAAAAAAATTGAATTTGTCTTTCCCGGTTACGTAGAATATGTGTAATTCTAAATTCTGTGGTCACATTTCTCAATTCCATGGCACTCAATATTTATTTCATAAACTACTGGAGCAATTATTGGCAAATTAGCACCATTTTGTTTAGAAAAATATGCTTATTATTTTGGTGATATAAAATTAGTCATAATGTGAAAAAAAAAATTGCCCACGGAATTGAGCAAAAATCACCGTGTCCGTAGAAATGCCCTTATGATGTTTTTGCATAGAAATATGATAGGTACAACAGTGGGTTTCAAAAAATATTAATTTGGACTACATTGTCTTACTTATAAAATATTTTAAAGAAATCAAATCATATGTGCTTGATAGTAGGTAATAGTCGACAGTCAGGGATCATTAATGTATTTCTTGAGAATTGGAACGAGGTGGCGCAGTCATAAACGTCGAAAGAAATGCAGGGAGGCCTTTGACCAGGAGTGGGATAGTACCTAAAAGCTAATAAAATAATAGTCTAGGTTTCCTCACTAGGATTTCCATCACTGAAGTCATTGATGTCCAAGATAAACTTAAAAAGAAAATAATTATGAATTACAAAAGACATATTAGGACATGTCAGGGTTTGAACTCACAACCTCATGCATGAGAAGCGAGCTGCTTAACTATGGACCATGTTGGTACAGGATAAAAATAAATTGGGACTCTTTTTCCTATGTGAACGATGCAAAATCAAAGCATTTATTTCAAGTAGGCCAGTTACAGGCAGTTTTGAATTGTCATATTATACATAGACAATCAAAGGAATATTATTAAACACTACAAAAGTTATGGTGTTACAGTCTCAGTCACAAGACATAAAAACTGTGAAAGAACCGTAGATGCCCGTTTCGAGAAGTAGATCTCTATGGAGAAGAACGTGCAAGAAACTCCATGGACACATCTTTTTAGATCGCCTATCGCCGATACTCTCGTGCAGAACGATCATACTCAGCAGGCATTGATCAATGAGCTATTACAATTGATGTAATTATGTTCCAGCAGGCCTACCCTGAACTAATTAAAAACGATTAAAAAGCAAGACATTTCAGTTTGAGTTCATAAACTGCATCGCTAAAACTCGTACCCTGACGTCCAATAAGCTGAAACGTTTTCGGGGAAAAAGAGACAACGCTATTTAATAATAGCATTGTCTCTTTCGACGCTAATATCTAATTGGCCATGCCATCTGACAGCAATTGTGCCAAACTGAGTCGCAAGTTTTGGTTTCATTCATTCAATTTTGTACCGGTTTGGTACCTTGATGTCTTATAGCAGCTCAACTGAAACGCTCAAGTTGTCAAAATAAGCAATCCAATAAAAGTTACTATTTCTTAAGATAAACTGAAACGTTATTGATGAATAGCAAGTTTTTAGAGGATTTTTTGCAAAAACCGACGTGAGTGTACTTTAATCTTTCTTTTAAAGTTATAATACCTATCCTACATAAATTTTTTCAACCACATTTGGTTTTCTGTAATAGTCTAATGATTTATTTTATTGAGTTTTTGAACGTAAGAGGCTCCAGTTTCGCGGTCAGTTGGACCCCTTCAATAACGATGATGCCGAATTCATTAGGCATTACCTAGTCTATCCAAAGAAACAAAGTTTGTCAAAGTCGTTTTGAAACGTTTTTGGTGAAAAAGAGACAACGCTATTTAATAATAACGTTGTCTCTTTCTCACTAACAACGTTTCAGCTCAAAATTGCGATCTTTCATTCACTTATAACAATCGAAATATCGCTGAGCGTATTGGACGTCAGGGTACGACTTTCAGCGATGCAGTATAGGAACTCAAACTGAGATGTCTTCCTTTTTAATCGTTTTTAATTAGTTGCCACAGTACATAATTATTTATTTACCTTTTGCTATTAAATACAAAAAAAAAAACTACGTGCAATAATAAAACCTTACATTTAGGATTTTGCTAGAGTAGAAAAAAACGGGAAAAAATAAGGTATTTTATTTTGAATTAAATTTCAAAGTTTTCATTTTTTTAATTTGCGCATTTACTAAATGAAACGGTAGCCTTTGACACAAAGACCTCGAAGCCATTCCAGAAAAAAAACGGTAGCCTCCATGATGATGTTGCGTCTTTGTTGACGGAAGACAAGGCGGTAAGTTCGAAAGACTATGGTAGGTGGGGCGGAAGGTACTGACAGACTCTTACTGACTAAAATCCACTCGTGTTCCTTCGGATGCCCTTTACGTTCTGGGGCCACGGTATCCTGGGTTAAGAAAAAACCCGCGACCCAAGCAGGCATTTGGCGCGAAACACGACGCGCCACCGACCCGGGCTTGGTCCCTCGTCGGACGGCGAGCTACCCATCACTCACCGTCCGCAAGCCCGCTCCGCCGCTGTGCCCTCTGCTGATCAGAGGGACACGCGTTGGAGCGTCCACACGACAGCTATTCGCATACGGGCGAAGACCCCGTAGGCACACAGTGCCTAAGGGTGCTCCCACATCTAACGACGGGGATTCGGATTTTTCCGTCGCCCTTTCTCTTTCTGTCGCTTAGAAATGCCATTTGCTAGAGCGAGACAATGCGATAGCATGCGGCCGCCTTGAAGATTCCGTCGCATGCGATCGCATTTTGTCTCGGTCTAGCAAATGGCAGTTCTAAGCGACAGAAAGAGAAAGGGCGAGGGAAAAATCCGAATCCGCGTCGTTAGATGTGGGAGCACCCTAAGGAAGAGTTTTGCCCGCATCCCAGGGCGTGAGCCTTAAGCGTGAAATATGATAATCAAAATAATAAAATATAGGTATATTTTTAGGGCACTAACAGATTTAAGATTTTTTTTGTAATTTTTTAGTACTTTATTATCCAGTTTAATTCAAATGAGACACTTTTTGAAAAAGGGTTTAATACCCTAGTGTCAGTTTGTCTAGATAATCTTTATGTAATCTGTGGAGTTGTGATTGTGGTTGTGATTTCAGTGGAAAATTTAAGTGAAGTGGGTTTTGATTTCAAATAACACTTTATATACCATAATTCAAAAAATGTCGTAAGTATTAAACATTGTTTTGTTTATTTACTGAAACTAAATAATTCCTTCGAGAACCTAATGATTTATTAGAAAGACAGCTTCTTGAGGAAAAGCGCTTTCGAACTAGATTTTAGTTCGAAAGTGCTTTTCTTCAAGAAGCTGTCTTTGTGATAAGAAATTTAAGTTATTTTCTGTTGCATTCTAGTCGAAGAAGGAGAGTAACATTCAATCAGCTGGAGACGTTGTGGGAGTTTATAAACGACAATCAAGCTCTCGCAACGGGCTTCAATAAAACATTCCAAGCTGGAGAGCATGCAAAAAAGATGTGGATAATAGAAGCAGACAGCTTAATTCTCAGGGTGATGGTGGAGAGAAAGATTGGAAGGGTTGTCATCATCATCATCAGCCTATTAATGTTCCCACTGCTGGGACACAGGCCTCCTCTCTGTGAGAGGGTGTGGGCCATAATCCACCACGCGGGCCCAGTGCGGATTGGTGGATGTCACATGTCTTCGAATTTTTGGTTCTAGGACATGCCGGTTTCCTCACGATGTTTTCCTTCACCGTTTTGAGAGCAGTGGTGATGAAATAAATTACACAAAGTAATGCGCCTGCCGGGATTCGAACCCACGACCTACAACTCGTAAGTCGGGGCCGATACCACTGGGCCACCACTGCTCTTTCTTTGGAAGGGTTGGTGTAAGGTAAATGAATTTCATATTATGTTTTATGTTACTGAAATTGCTTCACAATATTGTTAAATACATTCAGGTACTAACATGCGCCATCTTTTCAGTACTGGAATGACTATAAGTGCAAGCTTAAATCTAAAGTCGCCAACGCACGCACATGCAGCTACCCCGCCCCCTCCGCTAGCGCAGACCCCAGCCCCTCCATCAGCCACAGCAGCGGCGCCACACGCCTCGTCTACTCAGCGCCGAGTTGTACCCATGTCTTCAGCCACAGCAAGGCAGACAATGGTTAACATGTCTAGAGAAAGACTTAGGATTGAAGACCGAAAACACAATTTTAGAAAATGTATTCCTCGAACTCGGAGAAATAAAAGGCATTTTAAATAATAGGTAAGAAAATAAGTTTCTATTTTAAAATAGGACAGCGTCCACCGCACAGCCCAGACGCAGTGGTAGACGCCCACGACGACAGATGTCGCAAGACGATCTTCGGCCACCGTAGGATCGGGCGGTGAGTAATGAGCGACTCTCTGTCCGAACATGGACCATACCCGACACGGGCATGGTCCATAGGCGCGTTTTGTTCCACGCGCGCCTCAAAGAGTGTCAGCATAATTACGGGGCCTCCTTTAGAAGGCCTGCCGGGGTCACGGGATTTACCGAATTACCGTGACCCTGGAACGTAAAGGGCTATTGAAGAACACCGTGGATTTTTGTCAGTACAGATGTGACAGTCCCTCTCGCTCTGGCCTGGGTGGGGAGCACTCATTTGATGATTTAACCGCAATAAAAAAAGAGTTGATAGGTATTTTTTTAATTAATATTATCACTGTTTTGATGAATCTCTGGTTTTATTTAAAACCCAACCCTCAACGTCTACAATATATACAAAATTAAACAACAGCTTATTACAATAAAATAACTTTGTTTTTCAGGCTTCCCGGATTGCCCACAGCCGATGAACACGTCTAGCTTTTGGCTGCTATGCACAACATCAACATAGTCATGTTGCATTTGAGCTTCTTGGTGAACCTCTTCATCTGTCAGTTCTGGCACTGAAAATTAAGCCCGAATGTAAAATTATATTTTTTAGTTTAAGAACAAATTGTTGACACAGCACCTATACTAGGGGCGACTTTCACCAAAAGCTAAACATGTTTAAAATTTTATTTAATGTCAAAATTGTATGGAATTTTTACACTAAATAAAATTTTAAACATGTTTAACTTTTGGTGAAAGTCGCCCTAGGTGTAGCCAACAACAATTTACAAACAACAATTAGGGTAACAATTTGTATACAACAACAATATGTATTTGATTTTATTTTATTAAATAATGTAATTGAAAAGGAAACTTTTATTTAACAATTATTTATATTTCATCATGAATCATTCCCAAGAATCCTCTGCCTTGAATCTTGCGGGCAGCCGGGCGGTGGCGGCGCGGGAGCAGGACAGGCATCGCAGGCCCGTTCTCGAAACTAGCGGGCAGATCGCCCGTGACTATTGGCACCGTGCACGACGGCGGGCGGCATAATGCGATTATAAAAAATAATTATGTAAAGTTGACAGAGCTGAATGTACTCTGAGACAAAGCTGTCAGCACTTCTACTATTCGCCACAATGAACGCTGCAATCGAATAGTACTGCCCCCACCTAGTACTTCGCACCCAGCGAATAGCCGCGTACCTAGCGTTGTGATTGTGTCATCAAGATATTGGTTTTTATTCGCGAACGAATTGTCTGAATAACGGCGGCAACATCTTTTTCATTCAAATTTATTCCTAAGGGTGCTTGTACACGGCGCATGTAACCCGCGCAAGTAAAGATGCGGGTTACCCCCGCGAGTAACATGCGCAAGCTACTTGATCAAGCTACCCGCGGGGTGCTTATACACGGCCATGCGCCGTGTATAAGCACCAACCTGCCAACTCGCGCAAGTAATGGTGGGGGTTTGCGGTTTACCCGCGCGAGTAACATGTGCAAGCTACTTGATAAAGCTACCCGCGGGGTGCGTGTACACGGCGCATGTAGCTTGAGCATGTTGAGGCACTTGCATGCGCCGTGTAGAAGCACCCTAACGCTCGATTTATTGTGGGCAAAAGAACGAGCGGGCGGTCACCGTTTGACATAAGTACACTGCTCGCTGCCCGCTCCCGCCCCGCTGCTGGCCGCGCCACTGTTTTCGAGGGCCGGTCCATTTTGATTTTACGCATAAGATCCTGCTGTTACCACGCCGCCGCCACCGCCATGCCACCCCGCTGCCTACAAGATTCAAGGCACAGGCCTGAATGCAGAGGGACGATACACGTGTACTGCGGAAAGTAGTAGCGTCAACTGGTGGAAGTGGAAGCATCTTTAGGTTTTACTTTATTATTCTTCGTGCTGAACAATATAAACCCAAAAAATATTGCTTTGCTTACTCTCTTCCTATCGTATTCCTCTCCTCCAATGTGCTTGGGAAAACAATGTATTTATTTCTCATTTGAGGAGAATTTAAACCATTGTTTATTTCATGCAATACTGATGACACCGTTTGTTGTGCCACTGAATGACCAGCTACGTCTCCAACTAGTCTTTGATAAGATCCTGTGGCATAGAATGCCAGTACAATCGAAACCTTGAACAAATTACAACAATGATTGTACACCCTAATAGTACACATTAATGTAGTTGTAAAAATTGGATAGACTTAGGTATGCAGTTTCTCAAATCTTTTCTCACAAACAAACAAAGACATACATATGTTAGGTTTATGAATAAATTATACGAAAGAGACAAGAAGTTATTTATCTACCTTGTTCTCTATACGGTTAAATCCGTTGGCTTGACAGGCTCCTTGATCAGCGGGCTCAACTCTGAGCACAAATTGAGCACTACGGATACTTTGGATAGCCTGTAGCGCCTAATGAAAGGGTCCAACGGCCGCGTATCTGAAGCCTCTTAAGTTTTTGTGCGTAGTGTGAGGCAGAATCTTCCTCCAAAAACTCAAACAACAGTAGATCATCACACATCTGTTAGAGAAAAACACATGCGGTTAAAAAGGCACCTATGTTATGTATTTCAGACTGTCACAGCAAGATTAAAGTACACTTTACTTTGGTTTTGATAGAAATTCACTAAAACAGCTCCAAATAACCTTATATTCGTCAAGAATCCAACAAACGTTTCAGTTAATATGAGAAAAATAGTAACAGTGACAGTTTGAGCGTTTCAGTTGAGCTGCTTTATGACATCAATGTACTAAACCAGTACAAAATTGAGTGAATGAAACCAAAACATGCGATTCAGTTTGGCACAATCGCTGTCAGATGGCATGACCTACTAGATTGTACGTTAAGCTGTTGTCAGGGTACGAATTAGAAGAACAGTTCAGTTCAGGTCATGAACTGGATCGCGTTAAGAGCTTGGCGTAAGGCCCCTGATATATTGACCTTTAAGTGAAAAAAACACTTGTAGAAAGTCAAGCTTGTTTTCAATAGGTTATATGCATTGTCTAAGTTGTGCAAACAATAATCTATGTTTAAGACCTGTGTTTTATATTCTTGCTAATTGCATAACAGTGACATTTTGTGAACTATTGTCAGAGCCAAGGTATGATGACTCATTTATTAATTTACATACAATAAGGTGTTATTACAATTAAACTATATCAACTCGTCTAACCGCGTTCAAGACCTTTATTTGTCATTATTGCTGTAGAAAATGGACACGCTGACAGCTTTTCTTATTTCTTGGACAAGCATAATTTTCTATTCTTCAACAAGGGTGTGGTCGTGGTTCCACAATCCCGTCGGGGTTCGACGCCAAACAGTACCTATTTACTGTGTTTCCTCGTTGTATGCAGATTTTCCAATTCGTACTGGGTAAGCATCCAGATTTACTCGCTGCCCGACCAAGGACCATGCCCGGGACGACGGCGCGTTGTGTCCCACGCGCGCCTCAAAGAGCGTCAGCATAATGACGGGGCCACCCTCTCAGAGGGCCAAAGCCTGCCGGGATTATTTCCTTACCGTGACCCCGAAACAGAAAGGGCTATTGAAGGACACCGTGGATTTTAGTCAGTAGAAGTCTGACAGTCCCTCCCGCCCTGCCCGGGGTTGGAGGACTCATTTGATGATTTTACCACGCTAAAAAAAAAAAAAAAAAAAAAAGTCAAACATATTTACGCTAAAGCGCAGTAAGTGAAAAACTAGGTGATAATTGACAAAATGCCCTCATTCTATCATTCAAACTTACTGATCGGAAATACACGCGGGGACGCGAGTGTGGCCACTACTAGCGTACAACATGGCCCTCGGCCTCGGCCATTGTAGGACGTATTTCCTAGTTTTCCCCTATACTAAATATTAAACTAACTGACCAAATAAGAAAAAAATACTACGTTCCAGAACTCAAATAGCCCGCAGAACTCATGAAGCTGCAAGATTAAACTCGGCAGGTCAATCTGCCGGATGCCGTCACAACTGTGGCCTCCAATATCACAGGAGCCCTGAGACAGCTGGGCGGGGTCGCAGCAGACCTAGGGAAGATGGTGGGACGCTTTGGATGGCATCCTTGTGAATTGGCGTGAAGAGGCACACCATCGAGAGAAGTGTAAGGAATAAGGGAGGTCTTTGCTCAGGAGTGGGTCAAAATAGGCTAGTAAAAAATGTTTACGCTGGATCATGTGGGACTGATCTGCTGCTACTCCCTGGAACGAAGAGGAAAATTGAAGGAATAGGTTTGTCTTTGGTCAGTACGAGTCTGATAGTCCACAGCAAGACTGTGCAAGAGTTGTTTAACTCTGATGGCCCACCCAATTTAAAGGCAGATTTGGTATTACAATACTGACGCAAGAAATCATAACCATGTCGTCAGCTTATCCCATAAAAAGATAAACTTTATAGAACAGATTTTGCAAGCGTTTACGGGGGGATCCCATGGTATGACGCACTTCATAGAGTATGTCAATTGAATGACATAAATCCCCTTGTGACGAATGATAAAGATTAAAGTGTATTTGCCAGAGATTTTATGGGATTTATGAAACTAGATAAAGTCTAGCGTATGCCAACGGTCGATGAACCAGTTTTCTTTCAAATTTTTATTTTAGTCCATGAATCGAAATCGTTATGGCTACCCCCTTTTACGCTAGGTACTCTTACGGAGGAATATGGGCATATTTAGAAGAAAAAAAAAGTTTAGAAGAGAGATAAAGAAGAAGGCTTTATTCAAAAGCTTTTTTTAAATAATCACTACATTAATTCATGCCTGTAATCCCTGAAGGATTAGGCAGGTTATTCCCATGTAGTAAGGGGTGAGCCTTTTGCCATAAACCATCAGGTTTCCACTCTGTAACAGGCAGTGTGCTCTAATCCAAAACGCGGGTGCAATGTCACAATAAGACGTCTTTTTTTTATCGTGGTTAAATCATCAAATGAGTCCTCCGACCCCGGGCAGGGCTCAGGTACTGTCAGACTTGTACTGACTAAAATCCACGGTGTCCTTCAATAGCCGTTTACGTTCCGGGATCACGGTAATGAGACAAGTCCCGCCACCCCGGCAGGCTTTGGCCCTCTAAAGGCCCCGTCATGATGCTGATATTTTCTTCACGGAAACTGCTGAACTGGGCCTGTTTGGAGCAGCCGTGGGGCAAACAATTTTGTACCAAATAGTTTTAGCTTATTTGTTTAAACCACTTACCTATTTATTTTAATTTTTGCATAAGTATTTATCATTGCCCTGTGTCTGTACCAATAAATATTTTTTCTTTCTTTCTTTCACCGTTTGCAGCACAGTTATGCGCCAGCCTGGGCTGGGTTTGATCTTCGAACCCGCAACCCATAATTCTTGAGTTAGGGCCGTTACTTCTTTGCCACCACTGCTCTTCGGACTCAAAACAATTCCTAAATAATAATTTTATATCACTTGCGATTCAATTAATTCGTGCCTGAAAACTGTTTTAATAAAGCCAAACCAGCAATTACTATAAATATGATAAATTCACCAAAACTTTCCATTTAAATCACGCAATAATTGGCAAAAACCATGAACACTGCGTGCCTTGACTAATTAAATTAATATAAAATATTATGTACAATGGGCTATAAATATAAATAATAACATAATTATTATAATAGTTCTGATTAGTTGAGTTACTATGGAGTTAGTGTAATGTGGATTTTAAATTTTTAAATTATTGTTCAAAATGAGGTTAACGTGTTTTTTTATTTCTTTTTCTGATTTCTGAATGTTTGATAAGGATACTTAGTATATACTGAAAACTTAGTACTACACAAAACTAAAACGCCTGAATAAATAAGTTATGGAAAATCATCAATAAATGAGTCCGCCTGTCCTGGGCGAAGCAGAACTGACTCTCACACCTGAATGACCAAAAACCAACCGAATCCTTCTTTGAGTCTTCGTTTTAGGGCCGCTATATCTCTTTAACACAGCCCACGATCCCAGCTGCATCTTTTCGAACACGTGCTTTTGTTTCGCTGTTCCTAATGGCGATGAGCTATCCATTATTCACCGTCCAATGGTCCGTGCCTACGGTCCACGACTCCCAAGGCGTCTCTAACAGTAGCATTTGAAAATAGACCACAGAAACCGTGCTTGGCGATTAAAATAGCCATGATAAGTATTTACCAAGACAAACAACTTCACAAATCCTGGAATGTCTATAATCATCATAATCATACGTATGACTGACTGAGACTCATCATATTTATATACATGATGTAATTGCCATCATAAAGTGATACTTAAGGCCTTCCCAACAAGTCATAAAATACCAAAAACATGTGGTAAACAAATGCCTTTTATTACAGAGCTACGTAATACTATGTTTATTTCAATAAACTAATGACTGTTGTTGCATGCGATGTGTGAATGCACTTATGATAGATTTAATACTTACATGCATGATTCACCGTTGTTTATTTGCATTTATGACAGTTGTAGAAGTAGAGCATAGTAATAGATCGAAGTACTGATTGTTTTGCTTAAAAACAATAGTGAGGTAAATAGCCCATAATGAGTGTTCTTAGCTTCGTTTTATAAGAAACTAACAAACCCGGCGAACTTCGTTTCGCCACCAGTCTTTGCTTTAAACCTCACGGAGCCCGAGACCTTTCCAACGAATGCAAAACCGTGGAAATCGGTTCGTGTGTTCTGGAGTTATAGCGTCAGGAAGGAAAACCCGACTTATTTTTATAAAGTAGATTTGGTGGAGGGAAAATTGGGACATGGAAATTGTATAGTCACATGCCTCTTTTCTGTGATAATACACCACGCGAACCAAATGGTGGTTGTTTGATTTCATGGTGGTGTATTTTATAATTAATAGGGCATAAAAACTCATAGTTTCAGAGAGCAAAATCTAGAGGTAATCAAATTAAAAGACAAATTGCAAGCAAGTTACTTTTAAATGTTCCTGGATTTTCCATCCTTCATTTTATCATTACACATAGATAATTATAAAAGCATTGATGATTTTATCACGTAAAAAAAACACTAGGAAATTATAGGCTACGAGTTTATTATTTAATACTATACTTAGGTACTCTTTCAGTGATATAATAAATTGTACTCTAAAACTATTTTCGCCAAAAGAAAATCGCTTACAATCAATCACAAGTTACGGACAACCATTTTAATTAATCCTTGCTCCAAGAAAAACCCATTTCTAGGCAAGAAAGGCCTAAGAAAAACACAGTTGAAAAGAAACCCAAAGAAACACTTAAATCACACAAAAGATCTTAGATTTATAAGACCCGTGAAGTATTTTCCTTGGTTAAAGAAAAAGCGTGAATCTTGTCTATTCTCTCGTAACAGACTGGTACTTTTCCCACAGAGTATACAAAGAAAACCGGATAATTTATGGGTTACTATTGAATATGTTTTAGACAGCTTTCTCTTACTAATTAATGTGTTGTTTAACACTTAAATAACTATATTTACGCTCGCGAGCAAGAGTATGAAATCACTTACTCCGATTCCGAGCGATCTTGAGTACTTAAAAACTAGTTAAGAATTATAAAAATTGTACAATTTTAAAGGTTTAACGGTTCACTTTAAAATTGATTTTAAATTAATTCAAATCACGCCATTATTAAAGAGCTATGCCGAATCAATTCCAAGCCAGTGATTCCCTACTTTTGCTTGCTAGTGTATTTATGTAGACTTCTTTAAATATATACCCGAAGTCTGTCTTTGGGTCACCAAATTAAACAACTCCTACCGCGGTCTGCCTGTGGATACATTTATCGTGGTAAATTTGTTATGTTGCTTATTACCAAAGTGAGATGCCAGATCTCAGATGATACCATCTTTAACCTAACCTCACCCATTAGTGTCGGGGTGCCCCAAGTCCCGAGCTCGCTCCGCTCGCTCTCGCATCCTACGTCATTTATCTGATTTCTATTTGTCATGCTGGCTTGACGGAGCTCCGCAAGAAGTATAAATGACAAAACCATGCTGATGCTGGTTCATCGAAAGAATAATAAGAACAGAAGATTGATGACGATTTTACTAATTTGATACTTTAAAAAAAATCAAATCCAAGAGCAGGATTTGCCAGAATTACCGAAATTATACACGTACAATTGTACATACGTTACCTCAATTAACTTAACATTACTGATCAAAATACGACAGTATTGTTTCATTGAATAAGTTCATTACGACTTGCCAGTACCCACGCCCTGTATTGGTAGTTTGGTACCTGAAATATACGGAAACAACTGTGTTTTTTATGCATTTCCTAGTACCGATAGCTTCAGTACCTATATGTTATCAAATTACTGATAATTGTAGAAAAACAATTCTTGGTAAAATGTGCAATGTTATCGATAGCTGTTCTACTGCCTTATAGGGCTTTTAAAAGACAGCCATTTATAGTACACCAATCAGTTTGTTTCTCTGTTAACAAACTATAAAATTAGTATTTAATTATCAGCAATATATCTACTCTCCTCATTAGTAAGCTCAAGATAGCCCAACGAGCTATGGAAAAGGCTATGCTCGGAGTCTCTCTGCGTGATCGAATCAGAAATGAGTATATTACAGAAATGAGTATATTTGTAGACAAACTAAAGTTACCGACATAGCCCAGCAATAGGCTATTTGCCTAAAAAAATGTAATTAGTCCGTCTTTTAGATTATTCAATAAAAACTTTTTCTAAAAAAAATGTGACCGCCTTCAAAAACAACCACAAAAAAGGGTAAAATAACCTACAAAACTTTTCTTTCGGAAGTCGGTGACTTTTTTTATTAATTTCATTGTCTTTTTTGCCACCGACTTCCGAAAGAAAAGTTTTGTAGGTTATTTTACCCTTTTTTGTGGTTGTTTTTGAAGGCGGTCACATTTTTTTTAGAAAACGTTTTTATTTTACTCTTTTTAGTTTAAATATTCAACCAACATTCTTGTCAAATACATAATTTTCTTACATGTGCACTAGAATTTCGTAATCCGTAGCACCGGTAATAACATCGTTAACATCTCTTGCATTCATTCTATCGCAAAAACTACTGAACCGATTTTGATGAAGTTTGCAGTATTCCCTAAGTTGAACGATACCTAGTACAACAAAAAAAGAATTACTGAAATCGGACTTGTAGTTCCGGAGATATGCGAACACGAATATAATTTTCTTACTTGAGGAGTTGTACCTTCCATCATCAGCTCAGCTACATGAGATGATGATTTCTATACGCAAGTACTTGAATTACTTCATAAGATTTGCGAAAAACTATGTGTCAGCTAATAAAATTTGAGGGTTGCCCTCGATTTCTCCAAGATCCAATCATCAGATCCTAAAATGGTGACAATGGGACCACACGGGAAGCACCAGCTTTCGATTGAAAAAAGAATTATGAAAATCGGTTCACCCAGTCGCAAGTTATGAGGTAACAAACATAAAAAAAAAAAAAAAAAAAAAAATACAGTCGAATTGATAACCTCCTCCTTTTTTTGAAGTCGGTTAAAAATAAGGGACACGTATTTTTTTATTTGTAAATTAGACCAAAAAATGACAAAGGTATAGCCTATTAAAGTTACGTGTGACGTCACGAGCGTGGCATTTTTCGCGCAGAATGACGTCACAGGTAACTTAAATAGGCTATTATCTTTGTTCTTTTTTGTTTAATCGAAAAAAGAAAAAATACGTGTCCAATATATTTTTTATAATCTAAAATACGGACTAAATAGAATGTAATTATTTTGACCCTGGAAACTACCCTATTAGCAAGTTGTACTACCAGTGGGCAGGCCACATAGCACGAAGAACTGATGGCCGATGGAGCTGTAAGGTTCTCGAATGGAGACCACGCACCGGCAAGCGCAGCGTATGACGTCCATCTACAATGTGGATAAAGGATCTGATGATAATCACAGGATCGCGCTGGATGCAGGCTACTTCCAACGGTTCTATTGGAAATCTATGGGGGAGGCCTTTGTTCAGCATGGACGTCCTACGGCTGATATGATGATGATATCTACTCTTGACATGACACGCCACTTTTTTCTGGGATGAAATCATCAAATAAGTCCTCCCGCTGGAGGAAACGAAACTGTCAGACTCTTACTGACTAAAAGCTACCCTGTTCCTTTAGTTACCCTTTGCGTTCCAGGGCCACGTTTCCCAGTTTAGACACACCCGCGACTCATTACGCCACTTCTGTTATAAGATTTGACAAAAGTAATTTCAATACAATTTGAGAGCTGGTGTGAAAGATCTGGTACACATCACATTACACAAGGTACAAAAGTTCCTTATATAACCCGGGAAACCCCAAAACTACATAGCAACGACGATATAATACTAGACTCCTAATAACAGGCGACCGATGTCTGCCAACACATAAGACAAAAAGTCTTATATTCGTCTCATTTCGACCAATCCTGTGAGCCGTAAACATACGTTGAGACAGAACATACCTTGAGTTAGCCAATCACAACGCAGTACTCCGTCCCCCTCGCTGACGTAGTACCTCAGCGAGTTGGCAGAATAATTTTTGCTCCTTAGATCGTGCACGCGGAGTCTAGTAGGTATTATATCGTCGTGTTACATATCTACAGGTTTCACTAGCTGAATAATAAACTAAGCTTGTTTTATTCCGAGAAACGAGAGGTTGTTGACCCTTCCTTTCTCGGAGACATTAAATATGTACCCCTATTTCAGTCTAGACGAAGGTTTATTGTACGGTAACTTGATGGAGGCTTTTGTTTTTGTATTTCTAGCGACCTACCACCTGCTGGACAGACTTGTACTGACTAAAATCCTCGATGATCCTTCAATAGTCCCTTACGTTCCAGGGTAAATTACTTTGCTCTTGGCTCAATCTAGCCCAGAGGCAAATATGAGGTCCGCTAACAAGAATGCTGAAAACTACCTATCCGTCACTTTGAATGGGGGTGTCTTGAACCGTGTCAATCAGTTTAAATATATTTAGGACATATTATGACTGATGACTTAAAGGACAATCTAGATGTTGAGAGGGAACGGAGAGCGCTGGCAGTGCGGTGTAATACGTTGGTTCGAAGGTTTTCACGTTGCTCAGGATCCGTTAAAGTGACACTCTTTAAAGCCTACTGTCAAGTATTTTACTCGTGTAGGTAGCCTTTGGACAAATTTTACTCTTAAAGCTGTTAGTGCTCTTCGAAATGAATTCGAATGGTCATGCGAAACTGTAAAAATCGACAAGCTCCATTAATTCGACATACAAATCGACTCCATTGTTGTTTAATTTTCTGTACACCCAATAACTGTATTTAAATAAAACTATCGATAAGAAAGCTATGTGGATGTATTATTAAATACCTGACTCATACCTATCTCATGGCTATTAAATCTACACACATCAAAAAAAGCTTGTGATCACTTTATGCTGATATATTTTTGAAATTTTATGTGAGTGGGACTATCAGGGGGTGTATTACAACGTCTTAAAACCAGGCTTGTTCCAGTGAGTGAACGAGATGGCGCTAGACGACTTGTATAGCTCTGTCACTTTCACTCGCCGGAATAAGCCTGGTTTTAAAACGTTGTAATATCCCCGCTGAGGCCTTACCACGAGCTCTTAACTCGATCCAGTTTAGGCTGTGAGAAAGAGACATAGCTAAAAGTCGTCTAGCGCCATCTCTTTCCCACAACTAGAGACTCACGATTTAAGAGTTCATGGTAGGCTACCTGGCAAGCTTAAAACCACCCTGTGTCTTCAATTGCCCTTTGAGTCCAGAGACTCTGCAACTCAGACATCCCCGTGAACTGCACAGTAATTCCTTGACTACAAACAACCTCATTAAAAAAACAACCATGTAATAAGAATCGATGTGGATAAAATCGTTTCAATCGAATCGATTCAACAACAAACAACATCGGATCTTGTGATTACCATACCGAATCGATTCTTTGTTATATGAACAACGGTCTGTTGTGGCAAACGATGGTAGGTATCATCGATTACAATCAGTATCGAGTGTCTCGATTGTCTGCTCGTTAGTTTGTTCCCAAGGTGTTGGGGTTGCGGGACTGTCTCACTCGGTAACCGTGACCCTGGTACATAAAGGGCTATTGAAGGACACCGTGGATTATAGTCAGTACGAGTCTGACAATGGGGTGGGAGGACTTATTTGATGATTTTACCACGTAAAAAAAAAGAATGGTGTTATGGGCTAGGTATTTTGTTGCACATGCGTATTGCATGCCTGGTGTCTGAGAAAAGAGGTTGGTATCAATCGATTTTTCGGATAGAACTTGATTCTTATCTTTGCTATGAGCTGTCTGTTTGACAATAGCTTCAGGATAGTTAAAAACATTACGGAAATAATAAGCTAAGAGATTCTGACAGACCAGATAGAAAGAATTGGCATTCAATGAGTCAATAAAACAAATTATCTATGACAAAAGTATATCCTAGTATCCATTTATATAAGATTACGGAACGGAACTTAACGCCCTCAAAAAAATATTTCACCTCTAAGGTATCCCACTGATTATGCTTTATAAAAAGGTCGAACTTCAATCGAATTGTACTTTAACTCTAGGCATGACGTGATATATCAGTTTATTAATATTCATTTACTCATACGCAAATTCTGTATTCCGGATTTTTCGATATAAAGTCCAATAGATTATGTCACAAGTAATAAATCAATAAAATCTACCAATTTGATTAAAATAAGCGGCTTTGCTGTTATCTAACACCGAAACAAAATAAATACCGTTTTGTATTATGATTACTCATAATAATGTGGCGTAATTTTGCCTCTTGTAAGTTTTTCGTCTGCAAATATTGCGTCGACGCGGAAAGACAATATTTTGATTGCTAAACCACATTTTAAAGAATAGCCTTTTTGTGGGTGGCAAAATCATCAAATGAGTCCTCCCGGCCTGGGTACAGCGGAATGGACTGTCAGACTCTTGCTGACTAAAAGTCCTCCTGCTCGTTCGGTTGCACCAGCGCCCAGCTTCTATTGTTAGAGCTGCAGAACGTATAAAATAAGGTTAAAAAACTTTGACTTTCATTTACTAACTGTTTATATGCTGCACTATTTTTTTAGCCTTTTTTGTCCCACATCTTGGCAAAGGCCTCCCCCATATCCTTTCAAGGGTTCTTTTCCAGTGCCACTTCGGACCAGCCATCAAGGTAGGTACGCGTCTAGATCTTCCTGCCACTTCTTTTTGGGCCGGCCTCAACCGCTGCACTTATAAAAGAAAAATTGTCGTCCGCTTATTCAATGCAATTTCAGCATCCCACGTTGACCCACAAAACTAAAAATAACTTTATCTAATCGGTTAACCTTTTCAACAGAATCGCAAATAAATATAATCTGCAAAATATTTACTTTTCTGCAACTTAAAAGTGATTCAATACATTCCGTATTTATTTGTAGAACTGAGTTCTAAGAACTTAGCTTAGGTAATTATAAGCAAAAAAACCCTGTACTTTTTGCTTGCTTAGTAAGAAAAACACTTCAAGTTGTGGTGATTCAAGGAAAATGTAGTTACTTATTAATAGATTATGTGTTGATATGACTCGTCGAACATGTAATATTATTAGCCATATATTTTGTTGATTAGATATAGATACCTAATTATACGGAATAGATACAAAGTGACCTCATCATCACTTGCGACTGGCGTGTTAAGGGCAGGTGCCTAGATTTGATACTTAAATAACCACAATGAGCTGATGATTTTACTTCATGCCTGAAATATTACATTTCGATAAAAGTGGAGAAAGTTTATTTGCTATGTTCGGCTCTATAACACCCTCGCCTATTACATGTGTACATATAGGTACTGCTCGGCTGAGCATTCCGCCTCTCGCTATGTCCTGATTAGCTGTCGCAATACGACACAACAGTCGGTCGCTCGCACTGCCGACAACAAAACTAGTTAGTTGGTTGTACGACAATGTCATTGTGTCCAAACTGAACTGTCGTCGTCACGTCAGTCGTCAAGATGGCGTTGTCAAATATTTGCTACTATTGACCACTCTGTGTCAACTAAAATACGATTTTTGTAGTTTTTGTTCCATTTACTCCACAATATAGGGCTTCCTTGTATTTTTGTTATTAAAGAATCATTGAAATTATTCATTTTTGTAAATAAACAAACACGTGGTCACGTGGTTTCGAGGCGAACGACAACACGAACGACACGACAAAATAGAACATGTTTGAAATTCAAACGCGTTCGACAAACAAATGCGACGTTGCACGTCCGTGCAAGTTGCCAGTTAGGACAGATCCATTCTAAGCGCTTTGTTTGAATTTTTTGCGTTGGTTGGTCGGTTGGACAACAGATGTCGTGTCGTATTGCGACTACTAATCAGGACATAGCGTAAAATGCAATAACGAACTTACGACAAAACAAAACATGAACAATTTGCAATTACCACTACCAATAAAAAATATATCCATCATAATAAGTTTTTAAACTCTATTTTGCACAACACATTGACACATAATGCTATCTATGTATTTTGTTTTGACAGGAAATTCCACATCACGAGCGAGAATCTTAAAAACCTTACAACTTACAAATCAAGATGGATGCTCTGATAAAGTTTTCCCGCCGATAACCTGTGGGCTTATCTAAAATGGCGCCAAGTTTTATTCATCGTTGTTACCAGCTAAAGTACTGGTTACTGTACAACAACAACATTGCAATAATATTGTTGTTTGCGTCAATTACTTCTAAGAAAGGATTTTAACAATTACTCAGACATAAAATTAATGTGATTGTGATCACGATTGTAAAGCGTGTTTGGAGTTAAAGGATTGTTGATCGTAATCTAACGAAATTCTATGAAAAGTTGATCAAAACAAAATGAAGGGTTATGAACAGATACTGAATTCTGTTGCTAAATTACTTAAAGACAAAATAATCAAACAAAATGTCTTTCCGTATTCCTTTTCACAGGACGAAACGCAGGAACCATGTAGGTACCTACGCCACATGTTACTATAATTATACATAAGTACCTACTCAAAGCAAAACTCAAAGCATATTCGAAATCATAAAGCATACTCGAAATGAGTATGCAAGAATAGTAAGTTTAAAAGATAAACTTCATCTATTTCCACACATCTGCACGAGAAGCGTGACACTGTAGTCTCTAGTGCTCTATTTTGATGGATTTTTTCGACGGAAGAATAGACAAAACAGCATGTTGTAAGATTTCTATAGGTAGTCTTAAGCATGGCGATGTTTAAATTGCAAAAAAAGTCTCTTCTCAGTCGTAGTTGTCTTCCCCAGTCGTCCATGGATCGTGTCAAATTCGGACAGACATGATATTTAATTGCATAGGATATAACTTTGTCTATTTTTTGGTAGAATCTTAGAAATAGAATTGCTCGTGCTTGTAAAACACGCACGCCAGTTGGAAATACTGGTCACCTTAAAACTTATCGCGTCGTTCGTTACGTAATAAATATAACCTTACTAATATTTAAAATTAAAACTTAGTAAGTACCAAGTAAAGTAAAATGATGGAATAGGTAAGAGCAACAAACACATGATCCTACTCGATGACACTATTGAAAAATTAATCGTTTCAGTTTCCAAAAAAAAAAACCATGAATCAAAAACCATGTACCTAGGCAAATATTATCTACATAGGCCATGGTCATAGAGGCCTTCAAGTTCAATTAGTTAATTGCACCATATTCCCTGAAACAGCACAGAGTAATAACGTTACAGAGAACGCGTGAAAGCTCTATAATTTATGACATGACGCCATTTTCCACGAACCGAATAGCGAGTGGGCGGTTACGCTTAAGGCGACGCTAGTCGCGAGCTCGAACTCACTGGCAGGCATGGTCAAAAACCATGATATTTCACCGGAAATCGAGCCATATTGTTCATGTGTGCGCGAGCGTCATCCCCCCGTAGAGAAAACAGGGGAAAACTTATTCAGTGAGATGCACGATCATTCAGAGTAAAAGGCGCGCGTAAAAAAATACGAAAAAGCCTTTGGCTGTTGGGGTTTTATGAAAAAACCACTGCACCAATTAATTTCAAATAAAATTTATTAAATTCTTCGAAAAATTTGCTGTGTCGGTACGGACTTCGTTTTGGAAATTTGATGCTTCTTTAGCTTCTAATTTACACCTAAAGTTGTGTTAAAATTAGCAAAAAAACGAATCTTTAGAAGCTCGTAACTTTTTAATAGCTTCATATTTTACAATTCTGCTTCCGTACAGACAAAATTAATAATGAGACAAAACGATACCATGTTTAATTTTGGATGTACTTTGTCAAATAGTGGAGTAAAACCCCAACGAAGTTTCTATGGAAAAAATGTTGACTTGTTTGACCTTAATTCTCGTTTCGAATATTTGAATATGGATTATCGCTACTACATAATGAGTGTTTATTTTCGTATGAAATGAAAATGTCATGCTGTATTCCTGTGGTGTATAGGGAAAACACTAATCTCTAATTTCCTTCGTTGTATTACTTGCGATGAGCTGCCAGCTATAAACCCAAATGAATTTGTTGTTTTGACCGACTTCGAAAAAAGAAAAGGTTCTCAATTCGTTGTTCTCCGATTTCTCGATGATGAGATGAGATGATCTCCTGGGCCAATTTCTTTCAAAAGTCGGTGGCTGAAAAGTAAAGGAAATAAAAAACAAGATCACCGACTTTCGAAAGAACAGTTCCTTTTTCAAAAAAGTTGGGAAGAAAATACTAGTTTATTGAAGAAAACAAACATTCACCACTCATAGTGACTGTCAAAGATCTTCCATATGACAGCTTTGACACAACGATATTATTTGCTTTCCTTTGCACGTTGGAGCTCGATAAAATGACAGATGGTCACCCATCCACCGGCCTACCTGGATATTTAGACTTCAAAACTTCGATTAAACAGGGTATTACATTATGCGTGTCGGTATTGATATCGCCGATATTTTTATAGGAGTATCGGTATCGGTATGGTATCGGTGCAAAATAACACTTTAAACATGTTTTGGTTACTTTTATAGTGCAAATTCGTGACATTATTGCACTTGTGGCTCAATTTTAGTACTAAAAAGCGTTTCACTACACTTTTACATCTCAACTATCGAGCTGATTTATCACCGTGAGAGCCTTTATGTAATGTTCATAGAATAAATTAGTGATAAAACTCGGGCCTATTCGGCATTTTGTAAACGTTTACAACATCGTTATAGTACTAATTGTGGAGCTTTTTAGCACGCTCCAAAACGTTCTCAGGTCTATAATAGTACCAATTTTTGTTACTTGGGTAACTATCATTAAAATCTATAAGCTGATTAATTTCTAGGAGTCATAATAACCTACATATTAATTACTAAAATTAACTAACTACATAAAATTTTATTCTTATTTTCATAGAAATTCGTTTAATACGAGTTTCCAGATTTTTTGAGCAGGTAAACAGTTTTATGATGTTTTCGACTACCTACATACCCATATCCATTTTAGCGATCATAAAATATCATCACGACTTTGTTCCTCGAAAGTAAAAGTGATGTACTTTTCTCCTTTTACTTCAAACGGTTTCAAATTCAGTCGTCTGACTTTAGACTTGACCGTCTTTTCTATTTAATACTCTGGACATAATTCCTGTCAAATCATAACGAAAATATCCAGGTTTTTTTTTCAAAATCATTAATTTATTACCCTTTTTTTCTGGCTTTCTCCGCACTCGAATTCCGGGGTGCCTTTTTATACAAGCCCCAACTATACCTTTGTCAACACAAGTCTTATAAACCTATGATCCTATGAATGCCATGAGCCACCAATAGATGACCTTTTTTTCTTCCTTTCTTGCTTCCTTTCTTTCTTTCTATGGCCCTGATTGCAGACTCTCTGCCCCAATTTTCAATAAAATTTCAAACCTTATTTCTCTTACTTTAATTATGCTTCTACCACATACCTAAGTGCGTACCCTTAGTTATGCATGGCAGTCACGACTTTACCTAGTAGTTCATCAACTACGCACTGCCTAGTCCTCCGCCCTTGACCTAAACTCCGACAAAGAATTCGGTCAGGGTTCCATTTAATACCTTTACTTGATGGTAAACTATTTCCCATTCATGGTAACAATTATTTAAATTGTTTCACCGTATTTACGGTGCTTGTTAATTTTCACATTGTTGAAGTAATTATAATGGGACTATAAGTAATAATGTTGGTAAATTGTACCTACACCGCAGACTACCTTATATTACTAAGACTATTGCTTCTCCTTTCTTTTTCAAAGCCGTCCAAAGGTTCGCGGGCATGCGGATGGCGAGTAGACTATGGACCACTGGTCGAGGGCTCGTTGTGTTCCACGCGTGCCTCAAAGAGTGTTGCCCGCCTTCTAGTGGGCCAAAGCCTGCCGGGGTCGCAAGACTTACCGCATTGCCGCGACCTTGGAACGTAAAAGGCTATTGAAGGACACCATGGATTTTAGTAAATACGAGTAGAGACAGTATGGGTGGGAGGACTCATTTGATTATTTTACCACAATAAAAAAGAAGCCATCTAAAGGTTGTCTTGAAAAGATCGCTTTTAACGATATGACCGTCCATTATGAAACAATTTATTCATGCTAGGATCTAGCCTCTTTTTTCCAAAACAGATTGTAGGTACATTTTTTTTTTGTAGCGTGGTAAAATCATCAAATGAGTCCTCCAACCTCGGGCAGGGCGGGAGGGACTGTCAGACTTCTACTGACTAAAATCCACGGTGTCCTTCATAGCCTGTTATGTTCCGGGGTTACGGTAAGGGAATAATCCCGCAACCCCGGCAGGCTTTGTCCCTCTGAGAGGGGGGCCCCGTCATTATGCTGACGCTCTTTGAGGCGCGCGTGGGACAAGACGCGCCGTCGACCCGGGCATGGTCCATGGTCGGGCAGCGAGTTGCCCTTTACTCGCTGCCCTCATGCCCGCGCCTACGGTGGCCGGAGATCGTCTCGCGACGTCCGTCGCCGTGAGATTGAGTGATGTAGGTACATGCAAAAAATCCTGATCAATCATAGAACTAAAGTTACTTAATACTTACAGTAATATGCCTACTTCATAAGTACGTCTTCTACTTACTTGTAAGAAACGGCTTCAAGGCTTTCTATTGATCGGATCACATCTTTTGTTTTACTGTAACCTACTTAAATTAACGATATACCTACTTACTGACATTAAGTATGTCATAGTTATCCATTGTGATATATTATTATACTATTGCAGTTTAATCGTAACCAACAAATATTATATAAGTTTACCTACTACACTACATAATTATAATATCTGTACCTACAAGTTTGTGTATTTATTAAAAATATTAACGGCTGAGGAGCTCGTGGCTAAATAATTACAGCCGCACAGACCGATCTTCCAGGTTAAGCCGCAATTGCCGAGGTCGATCTGTGGATCGGTGACCATTTGTCATAGCGAGTTTCCTCCGAGCCTCGGAAAGCACTTAAAGCCGGTAGCGAATTATTTCAAGGATCAGTGACCTAAACTGAACTGATCGATCTTAGTTATATTAATTTGTCGCCCAAGATAGATTTGATCGGTCTAATACGAGCTAGGAACTAATGAACTAGAAGAACGAACTAGTTCGTTTAAGACCGAAGAACTAAACTGTGAGATTTCAGTTGTGAAAGTACATACTTATGCCCAAAACTAGCCCAGAATCTTATTCGGATTACGAGACTAAAGTAACGACCAACCTACTACATAGGCACTTACGTATTATAGTCTCCCACGCAGATGATGGCAATTCTTCGCTGAGAGTAGCCATCGTGGTCAAAAACGTTTAGGAGGACTATTTATCATCACAGTTTCAGACCATCACGCGAGTAAACCACGGTCAAACAATAGTACCAATCGCCTATAATTTACAGGTCAACGCACTATTTGGTCACATGGGCACGCGTGATGACATCTATAGCCATTGACCGAAACAGCTATGTCGGTCATACAAACCAGTGTTTGTAGATGCCAACCGATTGGTTAATTTGTTTACCATTCCATATCAATTTGATACAAGTGGTGAGTCATTTTTAATAGAGAAGTAGCGTGGAATTTGGAGCCCTAGACTCTGGTCAAATTATTATTGTACGACTTCAAAAAACGTGGTTTTTCAGTCTAAATCTTTTTTACATAATCTGCTCCCAGATTTTTCTCGATGATGCCTGAACCGATCTGGAAAATTCTTCTTTTGTTCGACAGGGTATACTTTACAGATGGTCCCATGGTAATCAGGTCAGGATTTGATGATGAGATCTTAGAGAAATCGAGAGAAGTCTTCAATAAGTTAAAGGAAATCAACGGCGATTACTGCTATCGCATATCTATGCATTCTTTTACACAATCACAAGCTAAATATTACGCCTGTAGCCACTAAAAAGAATAATATAAAAAAAATTACTTGACATCTAGTGTTGATAAAACTTTATCAGGCATAAATATTTCTTACCTGTGAGTAATCACATCCGCTACTAATTATCAAATCAACCCACATATAGACTTTTTTAGATATTACGTAACTTCCTACAACATGCCCAAATTAAAAATAAATATCGAGGCCAAGAGTTCACATGGTCAAACAAGTCAGTTATAAAATGCGTTCCAATAAATTAGCGGTCATTATAGAAATCAATCATGTCATATCTGTGGTCGTTGCATGTTGCATTTGAAGTAAACAAGTGGTATTCTTGTATTATAATAATGTTATTATCATTATTTATCACTCAACTCAATATTTATGTGTAGCAATAAATCGAAACACAAAATTATTTTAATGAGATAAAGCTGTTTGACAGGGCGGGAAAGATGGATAGATGGTCTCTGCACTGTGGTTTTAAAAAGAAAAAATGACAGATTTGTTTTTTTTTAAATTAGGTGGTTAGAACAATGTTATGTCATCCAATGCAGACTAGATTTTATTTATGTAAGTATTTGGGTACAGAAATTGGTGTTCGAGGGTGTTGGATTCGTTATAGAATTTTCCAAAAGGACTGTTAAAAAGAAAAAGTCAAATTATTTTAATTACTTTTAATGAAAAAAGAGAACTTATAAAATAACTTATGGCTAGGACATTTATTTACATAATTATCACAGATCGAAATAACTAACTGATATCTACGTTTTATAAATAGGTATACACATAGGTAAATACATAAACCTATCAAACACAAGTAGGTACCTACCAAATACTTTTACAAAATAAGAATTTTCATTTCGGAGTTGTTTCCAAATAAAAGCAACCCAAAAGTAAATAAGTAACTGCCTTAGAAAAAAACATGAACAATTTTCTTCATCAACGATTTTAAGGCCACTTCTATTTTACCAGTTAGCTAAGTAAACAAAACATTGATATACACTGGCTTTGCATACAAGACCCAAAAAGTTCCATTCCCCACTAAAAAATATTATAAAATGTAGATAGGTACTTAACTACAATTTATATAACGTAAAGGTAAAAAAAATATTGAATAATACCTATAATAAAAAGAAAACGAATTGGATATGTTTAAAATCTAATAACCCTAAAGGTTATGTGATTTTAAGTTGTGAAACATAACATCGATCTGATATTACTTGTGCGTTCATTTTATAGTTTAAAAGTACAAAAGTACAGTTTTTGTTTATGAATTAGACTATTTCTTAGACATAACATAAGGTATCTAATACATAGGACACATACCTATATGTTATTAGGTTGAAAATATGGTCTGTAATAATGGCTCAACCACAGAACATAATAATAGTACTAAGGCTCAACGTAAAAAACTATGAAAAAAAGACACATCTTACATAATACCAATCGTGTTATTGAATGACTACTATTATTGCATACGTAACTATGTTATTTATCTACGTAGGCAGATTACCTTCAAATTTACAGACGGCGGCGCGGCCATGTGTCAATAAATAAACATCAATCACTGATTACATTTTGTAAAACAGAATTACAATACCGGTAAATTTCCACAATGACACCATTTTTGCTGCACAAATAAACATGGTGCAACATTTGGTAAAAGGCGGGAAAACCGCCATATTGATAATCAACTTTCTAGAGACTATACCAATAATATACAGCCTTAATATTTCGGGTATGAAACAAGTAATGTAGCTTACAAACAGATCTATACATTTATACAATTAATTACAACAGAAATGTAGGCTTAAATCTAAAGATTTTAATTATAAATTAATAGCTTTAGAAAGAACTTAATCCTTGTTAAACTAATTACGAACACATGACAGCAAAAACACAATGTTTTAATTGAACAATCGCCATGTTTATCAAAGTAATAGAACATTAAATTACTCACCTAATAGTACTTAACAAGATAACAATTTTATCTGTATCTATTGTGTGACTAGTTTAATTATTTAATTAATTAATCACAAATCACTTCCATAGCTTTCGAACGATACCGCAACTCTCACTTGACGACAGGCATATCGCGCATCTGTCAACAGCAGCCATCACGAAGATATCAACTGAAGAATGCACTTAATAAATAAACTTAATATCTTGTACTTATCCTATGCATTTGGTTTTATAAGTGCCATGTAGCGTGGCAACACTGCACGCGGCAGGAAGAGGCAGTAAATTCGGAAATCCTTCCAAATTCAAAAACTAATTTTCAACACTCGTCGTATTCTGGCAGCGCTGGTAGTTTGAGGCACTGTTTACGGTTTTTTCGTCTCCTATGCACCATCTTGCAAGTCTTCTTCAACTCAGTGTTGCTGCATTCTTTGTCCTCTGGCAAAGGCGCGAGACTCCTTTTGGGTCGACGCGGCAAAATACACTCCGTAGCGAAATTGTTGACCTCTTTGCACCTCAACATGTCGACGTCTGGGTAATCGGACGATAAGGTTGGAAATGCGAGCTTCACCAACATTTTATTTATTTGTTTGATACTTTTGATTCGTAACGTAAAACACAGGCGTTCACCACGAAAGCGGGTTTATGACTGAAGCGTTGCAAGGCAAGTGATAGCTACGGACTTTATTTTTAGACGAAACAAGTTTGGCGCATGCAATAATGGGGTTGTCTATAGAGCGTCGTAAATATTAGAACGTTCCGAATCAACTATTGGGCCTGTATACCTAATTAATGTACGTAAAATGCGATTTAACGCACTATACCACTTCTTGAGCGCTAACTAACCCGGTTCTATGTTTTTCTTTACTATACCTTGATTACAGGTAACTGTCTTATTGCTTGATACTGGATCAGATCAATGTGTGAAGAGCTCTTGTTTAATCTCCAAGGTTTAGCAGCGTTTGCAAAGGCTATTCCGTGGATTGGTGACCATCATTCTAGTTCCCTCCATGCCTTGGATAGCACGTTTAATTAACCGTTGGTTCCGGCTATCATTTGTGGATCTTTGACCGTCAGAAGCTCCTAAATGTAACAACCAGTCTTTTGGTAAGATTGGTTGTCTGATTTAGGTGTATCCAATCTTTTTCTTCTGTCTTCTATACTTCTATACTAATAAAGCTAAAGAGTTTGGTTGTTTGTTTTAGTGGAACGCTCTTATCCCAGAAAATACTGGTTCTAATTGAAACTTTTTTTTTTGGATTGTCTGTTTATCGAAGAAGGCTATAAGCTACATTAAAACATCACGCTACGGCCAACAGGAGCCGAGCAGCGGGAGTGGAACCTAAGGGAACAGCAAATTTCCCAAAAAAATGGGTTGTGGAGGTCAGGCAGTGTTTCCATGTAAAAATAATGGTATTCAGCAGTAGTAGTCACTTTTACCCATGGTGCTAGGCAACTGGGCTTCTCCTAGTTGTAATGTCCCTTTGTGCCTATTGGCCTTGTTTTGATTTGTCTCCTGCTTTCATGGAGGAAAGTGGAAACATATTTCCTACTCCTCCACTATTCATTTCTGATTAATTTCGTTGCAGGATCCAAGACAGGTAAATTCATTCTCCGGGACACGTCCAGATTCATTGTCTTTGGCTTTTCTGGTGGTTGCCACTGTTGATTCTGGCTTTCAGGAGTTGCAGTGGTTTGGGAATAGTGTGGTGGGTTTGTCCCGAATTAGAAAAAAAATTCAGCAGTATCTGGTTTGATTGGAAGTTAACCGCAAAATCTAGGATAATAGTTAATGATGACAATATTGTTTACATTGCATCTTTATCATTGAAACTTGTGAATGAACTCGAGGCACATACCACAGCTGTCAAAAGGCTAGCCAAGTATTTAATTTATTCTAGCTCTGGTAACGAAAGATCGATTACCGAATCTAATGAAAATGTCTCATTGAATTACTGAAAGGGTAATGACCCGTTGTTTAACCTGTGTTCTTACCGAAACCGCCTTCGATACCGGTTTTCAGTAACCCACCAAGTACCTACATTCGTAAAATGGCAACTGAGTCGCAAAAGAACAAGTTCTCAAAATGACAAATTCTCTAAAAGCCTAATTCTCAATACTACGAATGATTAAAGTGGAAAATCTACAATTGGCTCTCATTCGCATTCTGGCTCTATTCAATGATTTGAGGGTGTGAATGGCCTTATTTTTATTAGTACCTAACCTAGAGTCTGTTTTTTTTTTCATTTTATAATAATATAGGTATTCTACATTAGAGATGCATTCACCACTTAAGTTGTTGGAATCAAATGCAAGAGAACAATCGGTCAGGCTCTACGCCAAACGTACGCAGTCTTCCACTATCATCGATTTATTATTATTGTTCAGATTTAGTTAGTCATGAATTTCTCAGTTTGTTTTCTTTGTTTCTCTCTTTTCAATGCATGCCAAAAAGCATTATTTTCTTGATCGTAAAATCTTCTTCTTTTATCTATCTACCTATCTTCTATCTATCTTTTTCTTCTATCTATCTATCTATAATATAAAAATGGATCGCAAAATGTGTTGCTAAGCTCATAACTCGAAAACGACTGGACCGATTCGGTTACTTTATTTTTTGTTGTGTTTGTAACCATCAGCACCAGGTTTTAGAGGACGAAAATTATCATGTCCACCCGTGCTAAGCCGGGATGGGCCGCTAGTTGTTAATAATATTCTCGTGTAGCTTCCCGTTGGAAAACTACTGCAACATTTAGTATTCTAGAACTGACTTTCAGGGCCCCCGTAAGGTCTACTGGCGCCCGTGTGCAAAAAAGGATTTTGGCGCCCCTTATGGCATTTTGAATTATCTTTTTTTATGTAAGGTCGGTCAGTGGCGCCCTGGGGATGTAAAGCTTGCCGCTTCGGAACTTAAACACAAAAAAAAATCATCAAGTGCTACTCAAACTTCACACCCAGAGTTCCATACCATCTAAGAATTTTTGTATACCAATAATAAAAATGACGTAACTAACATAAAAAGCATTTGCTATTAAAAAATGAGAATGAATTTCAAAAGCGAGGGCAAGAAAAGCGAACAATCAACCTTACGTGAAGCGCGAGCGAAGCGAGCGCGAAATTTTTTAGCTCTTTGGAATAGAACAAGGCAATTTTTCATAGAAGAACGCAGTGAGCTCTAAAAGTTTAACGTTTCCATACTTCAAGTTTTAATCTAAAAGTGAGATCAAATATTTGAAGTCTTTAGTAGGTATTTAAACTGAATCCTATTTAATTAAGTTCTCAACTTTTATTTAAAAAATATTTTTGTTTATTTTTCTGTTCCCTTGGCTTTGGCGCCCATAAAGGATGGCTTTGGCGCCCCTAAAGGATGGCGCCCGTGTGCATTGCACACATTGCACATATGGTAGCGGGGGCCCTGCTGACTTTGACCTATCGGTTTTACGACTCTACTGACATATTATTTATTCACCTTTATTTACATACAAGTAATTTGTATTATTACACGGCCTTGAGAAATCACAATATTTGAAGATGTAGAGGTGATGTTTTACGACTAGCAACTGTCAATAAAATTGTTATTTATAGTTAAAGAAACCAGTTAAAATTAAAGCAGTGCAGTAGAATAATAGTTGAAAAGCAGATTATATTGAAGACTTTTTCAAAATAGAAGGAAATAGAGGGATGAGAGACGCATAGCAAGCTTTATATTTTTGGTCCCAGCTATAATCGTAGATAATTTACCAATGGAATGAAGCAATGCCTTTATGTCACGGGCATATTGAAGCCCGAGCGCGGGCGAGGGAGTTCAGGAACTAACGCTTCTTGGTTTCCGCTCGATAGTTAGGCTAATTTTTGTAAAGAATCCTTAGTGTAACGTGGGATACAAGCTAGCCCAAGACAAAGGCACGTTTATTCCCTAGGAGAGTATAGAATCTACTTTACTTTTCACACCTACTACGAAGAAGTGAAAAGCAATTTGTTTTTTGAAATAAGTAGTTGTGCGACGAAAATAGCCTTATCTTCACCTACCCAAACTTTCGTCTTAATCATACACGTAACATTGATATGAAAGATGGTATGAAAAGATTTTATTCAGATATCAGGTTTTGGATTTTCCAATTAGTGACGTATGCAAAGTTATCATAATAAAACTGTCAGATTTAAAATTGAATACTTTTTAGTCTTGACTAGTGTTGTTGTGTTTTAGCAATGAATGATTGATGGTTGTTTATTATGAGGAGCTGTGGATATTTGTCTACGTGTATTTAAAAACTTCGCCACCTCCATGGGTAGCATCGCAGGTGGCCTACCATCAGAGTAGTTCCAGTGGGTGAAAGAGACAGAGCTATACAAGTCGTCTAGCGCCATCTCGTTTCCTCAATGGAACTGGCTTTAAGACGTAGGCTACCAGAGGTAACTGTGGCTGCATGTTAGGGCAGGATTAGAAAGTGAGGCATCGTTTTGCGACACAGCTCCACATCCACACGCTGCTATTCCAATAAGGCGCCTTAACGAGGCTGGAGTTACATCTTTTCCACCTGGGTTTGGAGACATTTCAAGGACTTTCAGGTGGACCACGAAAGATTATATCCTGCAGGACGATGTTCTCTTGGTGATATATTGTGATGGAGGGAAGGTAGGTTTTTTACGTCGTCGGTATGAACATAGGTTCAGCAGTGGACGTCCTGCGGCTGATATGATTATCATTCAGAAGAACCTGTAGCCTATGCCTCCTTATACATTTCAAAGGACTGGACCACTTGGAAGCGGCTTGCATCCAGCAAGAGCCTGTGATTTCTTCTGAACCGCTACATCAGGAGTGATGACTGTGGTCGCAGGACTGTCTTATCAGGTAACGGTAGCCCCGAAACGTAAAGGGATATTAAGGGGGACACTGAGGATTTTAGTCAGTACGAGTCTGACAGTCCCTTCCGATCCGCCTTGCCTTGATGATTTTACCACGCAAAAAAAACGAGATTTTCTTTTCAATGATTTCAATTATTATATTTCTTTACTTTGTTTCATATTCGAATAACACGTCATTTGCAAAAACATTCCCTTATCATTGCTTATCACAATTTCTGAATGGCCACAATCTGATCATCAGTGACGCGGTTTTTCAGGCACGCCACAATAGCATGCACTTTAGGCAGGTCCACGTTTTGTTATCTTGTTTGAAATAATTATGATGTGATAATAAAGGTAATAATGCCGTCATGTTTCTAATTTTAAATACATTTCATAATGTTCGGGATTGTGTTGGGATTTACTTTGTGAATCATATCCGAATGGCGCGACGTTTTTTCGGTTCCATGTTTAAAAGTCATCACTTCATTATATCAGTTTTTTTTCAATAATGGAAGGATGGGTGGAAGAAAGAAAAATTATCCCCTTCATTCGATTCCGACGTTAAACAAGTGAACAACTCCAAGGGGACATTAAACTCACACATTTTTATAAACATGGATTCATAAAAAACGTTGCATTTTGTTTTGAACTTCTTTTGAACTAAGGTACGATGGCCACTATTTTTCGTATTGTGATATTTTGCAACGATTTGATCAATCACTCATGTGAGTTTCAAACTTTTAACAATCGAACAGCAATCGACTGCTGTGTTGTTAGTGCTGTTACGCGCGTGTCGCGGGTTCGATTAGGTACCGCACGAAACAAGAATTGTATGATCTACAGATAATAGTACCAGGTCTGGTTGTTTGTTTATGAGTTTAAGTGTTTGTAAACGCACTCACGTGGTGTGGGGCAAAAATTGAAGAAATAAAATAACGGCAAGATTCCACTTTCTCAAATCTCTAAGATTAGGTATTCACTCAGCTTCAGAGTGAATACAATCAAAATATTAAGAGAACGTAAGTAGGTAAATGCAATGATAATAATTACTTAAAACAAAGAATGCATATTCTGATACTTATCAAGTAAAAGTAGGTGCCTAGGTAGGTATTTCGAGAAATTATGAACTTTTTAAATAGGTACACAACATCCATAAAGAAAAGCAGACTCCAAGTTGGCATGGAAATAAAAATGTAAGCACTGAAACAAAATAACCGGCATTATTACTCTGTTAAAAACGCGAGTGTAATGACACTCCATACCCAGTGTAACACGGAAATATCAAATTCTGCCACAGTTTTGTGAACAAGCACAAAAAAGGTGATTGTAACAAAACCAGAATTCTGGCGAGAACGCACTGCACATTTTTTTTAATCTTTTAATTTTTTATCTGGTTCCGCTGGTTTCATTTTACAGTAGGTATAACAATGAAAATTGAAATGAAAAAAACCGGCCAAGTGCGTGTTGGGCCACGCACAGTGTAGGGTTCCGTAGTTGCCCATCAAAATACTTATGCGACCTAACTAAACAGATTCGCTGAATTTAATTTTAAAAAGAAGAATTTTCATTATCGGTACAGAAGTCTTTGAGAAATCAGGGAAAATACATAAGAAAAAAGATTACGACGAATTTAGAACCTCTTCCTTTTTTGAAGTTAGTTAAAAAATAGTTGACGATAAAAACCTACCTATCCCCAAAAAACATACTGTAAAAACATACCTATTAAAGCTGTCAAAATAAAGTTGACAAACTTACATTTGCAGTTGAAGAGCATGTTCTCCGATACATTTTGTTTAAGAAAACATAAAATCCAAGTACATTTTATAAGTTGGTCGACTATTACTCGTAAAGTTGTAAAGCCTACTTAGTCGTGATAATTTTCTTTTAAACTTTGTTATATATAATACTATTGTGAATTTTTTCACACCCCCAAACATAACCGTTTAGCTGGCAGAGGGGGGAGACACTCGAATCGAGCTAAATTTAGCACTTTAAAGCTTAATATTTCACAAACGAATTTTTTAATCAAAAAACTGTTAATGGAAACTATCATTATTTTTTGAAGGCTTATTTAATGATACCCCACACAAAGGGGTACGCGAGAAAAAAAAATCCTCACTTTACGTGTAAGTACAGGGTACCCTAAAAAAAAATATTTCACGAGATTTTATTTTACCACTTTTTTGGCAAAACAAATCCGTATATTTACACCTAATTACAGCTCTCTAGTACTGTGCGTCTCTGAGCTAAACTGCGGACAGACAGACGGACGGACGGACGGACGGACATGGCGAAACTATAAGGGTTCCTTGTTGACTACGGAACCCTAAAAACGACAGTGAAAGGATTTAACTTTTAATTTAAAGAACGTTGGTATAATTATTCTAATTCATTTATTCATGCCTTATGTCTAAAGATCAGACTCTGACGAAATTAATTTATTCACAAATATGTTAAATCCTACACACTATCCGTCTTTCTACAAAAAAGATAAACTTTTGTCGAAGACTTGTCTAAAAAAACTTGTTGTGCACTTGTGTGTCTTTGGGACTGCAACACCCGCAAGCCGCAACATTAAAACAATTTATATTTTGCCTAATTACTCCACGTTGCTGATCAATTTTTATCAGGCGCTCCAGTCGCCTATTGGTGTACTTCTCTCCAACTCTTCATTATAACGATGATAGAGTACTACTATCATATTTCACGGAGATAATCGTAATTTGCTTTCTCGTAATTCGTGTACTAACATTGATAAGATGCCTAAATACAAACTAAAACAAAAGTGAAAGGTACACTTTTAATTTCAACAATCAATCAATATTAAATATAATTAATTACGTACATAACCAACTTTCATTGCATGCAATACAAGGGCCTGTTTATCATGTCCGCCACATTATTATAAAGCTTAGTTTACAAGGATTAAGTACTATTCCACTTTTGATTTTTTATGAACCACAGAACAACCCACAAAAAACTTTCCAACCAACGCTAACAGTCAGTTTCTTTAATAATTATAACTGGTTAACTAATTAAGACTATCTGTTAATAACAGCTTTGGCCCCGTATAGCTCGAAACGTAATACTCAGCTTAAAAGCCAATAGATTTTGCTACAACAAGAAAGTCGTAATGTCCCGTAAAAATCGTGGCGTGCGTGTGCGTTCCTAATATTCTTCTATACATATAGCTTTTTCTCTAGCATGTTCGGCAGGCTTCCAGTCGAACCGGATTT
This sequence comes from Agrotis segetum, assembly GCA_036375495.1. NCBI lineage: Eukaryota > Metazoa > Arthropoda > Insecta > Lepidoptera > Noctuidae > Agrotis > Agrotis segetum. The sequence continues at coordinate 1,050,707 of JAQSVV010000003.1, forward strand.
TACAAAACTAAGTGTGATGCGCTGTCAATACTCAATCTTCAATTTTTGAACTTCCGTTGAGGATAATGACGCCCGATACTTTTACTGCTAGTGCAACCATCCATTGTCGAAAAACAAAAATACAATTTATTTTAATTACGTTTAACTAAAATGAAATTAAAATAATTTATATTTTTGTTTTTTGTCAATGGATGGTTGCACCAGCAGTAAAAGTATCGGGCGTCATTGTCCTAAACGGAAGTTCAAAAATTGAAGATTGGCCCCAATACTTATTGAGTGTAAACAGTCAATATCACGTGCTGCACTTTGCTCAGCGTCCCTATAAACAAGGCCTTACAAAACAAATTAAACGCGCCAACCGCCAAATGTCACCCGGTCATGCACAATCAAATTATAGATCGACATTTGCTGGTAGGTAAGTGGCACAACGCCGCCGGTCAGCTGGCTAATTTGGCCACGAACTGCGAATTGAAGTTTATTCACGAGCCAACTTCCGTAATTTTGGAACGAGTGTTGACAAATTGGTTGTGTAACGCCAGATGTCGCCAGCGATGCCAGGCAAGCCTGCCAACGCCAGCCAGCCAGCCAGCCAGTCCAGCTCGCCACGTCACTGCCCTACCACGTGAGTCATCCCCGCCAAATTCTGAGCGGAGGGGGTGAAATAGCCGCCAGCCGGCGAGCTATATAAAAGCGAGGAGCAGTGATTTTGGTGTGTCTGTTTATAACGATTATTGTAAGGGAAAGCTCTGCCCAAATAAAAAGCGTAAATTAAGTATTTTCTATTTATTTTCATCTTTGTCGTTTCAATTCAGAAGTGTGATAAAAAAACCTACGTTAAAACGACGCTCTGCTACACATTATTCTCGACGGTCGTCTTATCTGGAGGACGAAGATTCTGCTTTGGTAAGCCAGACTTCTGAAAATAAAAACGAAGAAAGGCGATGCACACCACCCGCAAGGAAAATATTGAAGTCTCCTTGCACAAGAAGTTGAAAAATCATCAACCATGATCTGGATCACGAAGTGTCTACCCTCACGTCGGAAAGAACACCATGCCGCATCGTTTATTCCGTTAATGATCGAGTTTCAAGAAGCATTCTTCTCGCTACCATGCAGCAACGCTTCTCGGTGGAAATGAAAGCTACCTCAAAGTCGTCAATAGCGGATCCAAGGACATCGCAGGCAGGACGGATTCGTCATACTTCGTGCCGAGAGCTGCCAGGAATCATGCTTAAACAACCAGGTCAGTCATGCCATGCCAATGTTTGCAAAATGCCATTAGCCAAATGTGTTTTATATTTGAGTGCCTCGTGTGTCGATAAATAATCATAAAATGCAATTGGTGACCTTGACAAAACTAGGGTAAGCCTGATAAGCAAATCTGATTGTAATCAATTTATTAGTTTACTAGCTGTTGCCCGCGACATTGCACGTGCATATCCCGTTTTATTCCCGTTCCCGTGGGAATATCCCGTTACCGTATAGCCTATAGCCTCCCTCGATAAATGAGCTATCTAACACTGAAAGAATTTTTCAAATCGGACCAGAAGGTCCTGAGATTAGTGCGTTCAAACAAACAAACTCTTCAGCTTTATAATGTACAACCAACTATAGTAAATAGTAAAATGGTATATAGTATAGATATAATATTAGTATAGATTATCTCGGTATAAAACTGCTTTGCTAGCTATACTAGGAAGCTGGGAAGTTGGAATATACAGATTTAGTCCAAATGCGCATTAAGTACACGTAGGCCTTAGGAATAGATAAGCACATCACAAACAAGAGATTGTTAGAGTCAAAATTAATGAGCCATTGAGCCAGCAGGTATTATAAAAAGAACCCGAATTGATGTATGCCTCTCTTATTGTTTAGTTAAGAGAAAGAACGGAGATAGTTGCCTATGTCTCGATAACAGAGCCTTAAATGCATTAATTGTCCGCGATAGATAACCATTTTAATATAATATCGATAAGCAAACTAAATTATCTGGTAAGAAGTACCTACTTCACCAGTCTGAATGTAGTCCAAGGGTACCCATAAACTCAGCATCCATCCTAAAGATACATTTAGCGCTCCCTCAGTTTTTATGCGCTGAATTAACAAGTTCGTAGATAGTTTAGTAATTTCAAAGTAAATTATCAAATAAAAGTAACTCCAATAATGTCGTCAAATGGTCGGGGTCAAACGCAGAATTTTTATTTAATTATGTACATGTGGGTAAATGTAAATTTTGACAAAACAGGATTTCTTATTTAGCTGTGTTATTTAGTGATGAATTATTATGTTCATGGCATTGAACCGGGTGAATTTAAGTTTGCAGCTGTGTCTCAATTTCCCGTTCTGAGTAACATACACAAAGTGCGTCAATTCATTGGACTATGTAGCTACTTTAGGAAGTTCATCCATAATTTTACAATAATGGCTCGTCCACTAACGGAATTATAAAAAAAAAAAAAAAATGAGATGTGGGTATGGTATAAAATCTTAGTTTTGCCAATAGAAATTCACACGGATGCATGCAAGTTACCCATAGCAAGTATTCTTTTACTAATACGGATAGGCGGTAGTTTGAGCTCTGTCTTGTATTTTAGTTGCGTTACAAGTAAAAAAAAAAAAGTGTTTTTCACAGCGTTATTACGAAGTTTTAGAATCTGTGTTGTGTAAAAATGTCCGTGTAATTACGGATTGTAGTGCATTTCGCGATACAATGACTAACGTGATCTTATTGCACGCATTGCCTACTGGTGACTTTCAATTCGAGACTTCAAAATTGCCGTTGACTATTTTATAGACCAGGTAAACGCTTAGAGCATATCAACGCCTTGTGCAGGAATCCGATAGATGCCGTTAATGTGTTCCGTTTAAAAGTAAACTGTTGGTTTCGAAGAGTGCAACGTATATTATTGATCTATTGTAAAGTGGGTGCACAGATAGTGATACTGTAAATAATTATGGGCTGTCTCGTAAAACGCTTTACGATAACCGATCAGTTGTGCCAAATTTCGCGCGTAGAAAATATTTCAAATGCATCAAAACGATGGCCATTACATATAGGAAATATGTGACGTCGTGGTTACATTGTGCGTACGATAAAAGAGAATACGGTTGAAAAGAAGGCAAATTACATCGAATCCCTAAACCTACTAAACCAATGGAAATGGTAGACATCGATAATTTGAGCCCTTTTGAGCAAAATTAAAAAGGGGTGCCAATAAGTGTTAGTTTTGACAAATTCTTTCTCTAAATTCGTTGTTTCTGAGCCTACACGTATTTTCAATTCTGTAAAGACAATTACCGTCTTATTACAAAATAAAAGCGCGTAAAAAAAAGGGTTTAACTAAAAACCCAGGATTGAATCTCGTAAAACGGTTTGCACAAACGTTATTACATGTCGTGGTTTTGTGATAAATCATGGTCTAACAGTAGTAGCTGTCAAATGTGTGTGAAAGTTTCTGATAGAAACTTTTTCATTGTGTTGTTGATTTTATGTTAATTTCAGCCAAAATGTATTTAAAAATTGTAGATTTCATTGTTTAGACAATGGTTCAAAAAAAAACGGCACTAGGTCAGGTCAAGGTTTAATCTATGTTTTGTATACGGAGAAATTTAAACCGCGGTTCCGCAGACAAGCCTGAACTTGGTAGTCCAGGTTTAAACTAAGGTTTATTCAGTTTTTGTGATTATTAGAGTATAAACGCATTTCTAGTTTACTTAGTTTTCCAGATCACGTAGTTTCTGTCCATGGTAAGGCCTTTACCAGTAGATACTTTAAGAAGTTCGCAACAGAAAAACAGTTAAAGATAAAGATATTTTATTTGTTCAAAACATGCGTTTACACACAAATTAAGCATGCAAGTTCTTATAATTTAGTTTGTCCGTACATGTTTTACCTGGTGAGGTTCACAAATTTTGCTTTTTTTTACAATTTACTAGATAAATTACAGGTCTGTCTATTGTTGTACGTGTGTAGTTAAATACATGTTAACAGCTATTGCGTGGCCTAGGTGTAATGGGCAGGTAGAACGCTCTAATTGCACAATTCTCGATGCGTTGAGAGCCACGGAACCTAGCGAGGCCTCTCTTATTTGGGACAATAGTTTACCAAAGTCATATGGAGTATTAATAATACTGTTAATGATTTAGCAGGCTATAATTTATACGAGTTAATGTTTGCTCGTGTAGGTAGATCTGAATGTGACGTTTCCATCCCTGGTTGGTTTATGAGTCAGTGCGATCTAGACGCAATAGGGCTATATTATAATCGAATTAGAACAGCTAGCAAGAAAATGAAAAACGTAACTGCGATAAAAGGCGTAAAAATAGCACAATTTACAAAAAAAAAGCGATTAGGTGCAGTTAGTAAGTACGTACTTTGTTGCCAGGCTCAAACTCCTTGCTGCAATAAGGTTAATTCCAGCCCGTGGTTAATTCTAAGTAAGATGATCTATATTCTGGCCCATGTGTTATTGCCTAAGGATTTAGGTAATATATAATAGCTGTAATATATAAATGTCTTAGAGGATACAAGAAGTTCACAGGCCCAATATGCGCTGATTTATTACGACCATATCGTAGCATTGCTTTTATACCCGATAGCGCCAGTAGTGTGAATCAACAGTAGGATAACGAAGATCTCGTAGATCTCCTAGACAGCTAAATTATAGTCCATGTTATCGATATGCCATTTGCTCTGAGCTGACTTGTAATCACTGTTTTGTTGTTCCCATTGCGGGAGCAATTGTTCCAGGATGGCCGATTGTAACGCCAGATGTCGCCAGCGATGCCAGGCAAGCCTGCCAACGCCAGCCAGCCAGCCAGCCAGTCCAGCTCGCCACGTCACTGCCCTACCACGTGAGTCATCCCCGCCAAATTCTGAGCGGAGGGGGTGAAATAGCCGCCAGCCGGCGAGCTATATAAAAGCGAGGAGCAGTGATTTTGGTGTGTCTGTTTATAACGATTATTGTAAGGGAAAGCTCTGCCCAAATAAAAAGCGTAAATTAAGTATTTTCTATTTATTTTCATCTTTGTCGTTTCAGTTGAGATTGCACTATATGTAATTACAATGTTTTTATTCATAGATTGTTTGGTCTATAGACCTTCTTATTCAAGTAGGTATTCACAGAGTAGTCCTCGAATATCGAGCGATTTGTGGACGTTAAAAGTTACAAGACCTAACTTCGACACCCGCTAAGTAGACGTATGTATCTGCCAGATACACGAAATGGTTTTTATTGCATTTTTGGCATGTATATACATAACTTTACCACATATATTTTTTTTAGATTTTTTCTATCAACGGAACATAGTTTTTTCTCAAACGTATAATTGTGTATCTGCATAATCTGACAAATAAGCCCAGCGTACAACCATTTAAGTTCCAGTTACATACTTTTGTGTGGGAGGAAAAGAGCGCGCGGTGCGGGTAACTGCCTGTCACTTAGTTATTCGGCGGGCAGCGAGTTGTGCGCAAGAGTGTTGCGTTGTTTAATACCAAGTCGAGTGAACGTTATAAATTTTTCAACTACATTAGGGGAAGATGCAATTTAAAGACCAAAAAATGCTGTGGACTAAATATTAAGCGCAACATCAGACCAGATAATCTCGCCATCAAGGCAAGGTAAGTAATTTTAAGTAAATATTTTATAATTATTAAATTATATATTTTAAGTGCACTCATAAATTGAAATTTCTACCTATACTGTAAATATTTGAACACGTCTTAGAATGAAAATCTATCGTCATGACGATATTACTGCAATTTATTAATTCCCGATACTTAAGTATGTAACTACGCAGTTACACGTTTTTACGCCGGAAATTAGGTGGAATTAAAAATTTATCTAGGCACTTACATACTTATTCTAAGAAATGTATTTAAATTAAAATCAGTTAACTAACACATACATTGTTTTACATTGGATTTTAACTTGATTATTGTTGTCTATCTGTATACTTACATAGTTTTCCCTATATGAAATGATGTTGATTATCGTAGAAAATTTAATGTTTTATTGTGGTTGGATTCCAGGGCCGGACGGACTGCATAATTTCTGGTTATAATGGCTACAAAGGTCGCACGCTAGCTTAGCTTCACAGTTTCAGTCATCTTTAGAGACATGGTCGCTACCAATGTTTTTTACCACAGGAGTTACCCACCTACTCTATAAATCAGGTTATAGTACCACGGACCCAAAAAACTACAGAACAATTACGTGTTTACCGACGGTCTATAAAGTTCTAACATCCATTCTGAGAGCAAAAACTGCATCATATCATATTAATAGCAATTAAGTTATGTCTGCCACTCAGAATGGATGTAGGAATTTTTCCCGCGGTACTAAAGAGCTGCTCCTTATTGACATGGCCGTAAGCCAACAGGTTCGTCGATCCCGGAGGGATTAGCCAACGTGTTGGATGGATTATAAGAAGGCCTATGACTCTGTGCCACATGCGTGGCTCATGAGTGTGCTGGATTTATATAAATAAATGCAACACTTCGCACCTTCTTGTTGTCCTGTATGCGGCAATGGAGAAGACGAGAAGGAACATCTCTATCCAGGATATCGGCAGATTGGACTTGGGAACGATGAACCGATTAGGATTGAGCGAGAAACATTGTAGGGTGTCCATTTGAGCCCGCTTTGGCATACTCAAATGGACTCAGACAGAACATGACGCCCTGGATAGAAAAATCCGCACACTGCTGACTGCAAGTGGGTGACTGCGTGGGTGATACATCCGGAATCACCCACGGTCATCTGTGATGAGACTGTACATACCGCGGAAGTGTGTGAAGGCCGTGGCTTCCTCAATGCTAAGACCTTGCACAACTGCGAGGTACGCAGTTTCGGGGAATACTTCCTTGAAGTCGACATGGGGATACATCAAGATGTAGTCTCTGTGGATAAAGACCTTACCCCGCTCTCTTTAGCTAACGGGAACTAGCGCAAACCTATGATATTGGATACTAATGATCCCAGGGAGGTATGGCAGAGCAAAGAGCTACACAGACGGTTTTAGCGGGCCCTTCACGGGCCTGATGTAGACCTTTTTACGTCTATAGCCTGGCTACGTTTTAGTTACCTCTTTGGGGAAACCGAAGGTTTTAACTGTTCGATTATGGATGAAGTTATCATGACGACAATTACCGGAAATAATTGTACTGGTCAAGGACGGTACGGTTGATATTTGTCCGGCATGCTACCGAACCAGTGAGTCGACCAAACACATTTTTCGTCGTCTTCCTAACAGCGAGTACTTGCAGAGACACAATCTAGTAGCTAGGACCAGCAACTTGCCCTGGAATACAACCACTTCTTGAAAACGGTCATGTCATATTGCATTGGGATCAATCTATCATCACTGACAGGACTGCCTGATATAGTAGTGGTAGATCGCCGAAAGCGCTGTGCAATGATTGTTGATATAACTATCCCTCATGGCGAGAATCTCGTAAAAGCTGAAAATGATAAGAAAATCAAGTATCTTGATTAGGCACACGAGATTATCGACATTTGGGACATGAACCCAGCAGTCATTGTACCGATAGTCGTTGCGGTCAATGGATTAATTGCGAACACCTTAAGAGGCTGTCGTTGTGCAGCTGGCTCAAGGTCCTGATGCAGAAAGCAGTTCTCTTGGACACGAGGCGCATTGTGAGGAAGTTCCTCCCTTTAGAGCCCTAATATAACCACCGGCACCTTGGATCCTGCTCCCAATGCTGGTGGGCCACTATTTTTTAAAATTTTAAATGTTGTTACATTTTTTTCTTAAAAAAATATTTAAAACTGTAAAACAATATGAAAAAAGTGATAATGAAGAGAATAACAATATACGAGTAATACGTTACTTTATGATACGTGAAACGTTTGTAATTTATATTTTTGTGTTTTGAAAATAAACATTAGATAATTCAAAATATATAACCACTGCTTTTATTTCAAAATACCAAAACACATGATGATTTTTACAAGTTTGGAATTCAGTTACACAGGATATTTCAATTGACTTTACCAAATAAAAGAATGTATCTGGCAGTTAAAGCAATAAGGTGCCTGAATATTCCAATGAAGAAATGTGTATGTGCCAGTTAGGATATTTCGTTTGTTTTTTACTTTGAAGTATAAGTATGCATGTGTGATAAAACAAAAACTTGAAGGTTTAGAAACAAAATATACTCTTAATTATAAATTTCACTTAATTTTAAACCCGCTCACCAAATATTATACTTCAATTCCATATAGGGGCTTAGATATGGCGATTTAAAAAAATTGAAATCTTTAAATCGCTCTCCTGTAAAATTTGCTTTTTGCAGTTACTTAGTTGTACTTAGGGGGTGTCGACTTATGGTGCATTAAATACAAAAGTGCCACACAAACAAATTAAACAAAAATGAATTTTAATTTTATTTACGTTTGTTTAAAAAAAATCACGCTTATAAATTAAATTAATTTTGTAGTAACACTGCCTACAATTAAAATTAGTCGATTATAACGTTTAAGGCTGCGTGCACACCTATGGTGTGCACTGCTTTTATATCATTGACATTTATTATATTATTACTAAATGCCCTGAAGCCCTAACCTACCCTACACGTTCAATCATATTGAAAAATATCACACGCAATGTATTTAGCTGTATTTTATTACATAATAATATTTATATCGTATATTAACTTCGCTGGAGAAAGCTTAATCCATGCCGTAGGTCTATGCGTATAATCGACTAAAATGGGAAATGAAATGTCAAAATAATGTCAATGGAAATAAAATGGCTGACGTAAACATGGCGTCTTGCTAACTGGAAAGTGACGCTTGTCCTTGTTTTGGTTAAATAGAATTATTTTACTGATTTCAGGTTATTGGAGTTAATAAACTTGTTGAACTGTAGCTAGCAGCAGGTAAGACGAGTTACTGTGTTTTATAGTTAACCACCAAGCTAGAAAAAACAGGTATTTTGGATTCATAACTGGCCGGTTGTCTCCCTCGCCATAACTTTCTTGTTTAGAGTTTATAAATTAGTAATTATAATATTATACTCTCTCTTTTGCAATGAATAAACTTAAAATAAAGCCAGTTTCAATTTAAAACTAAAAAAAGTGCTCAACTGAATTGATCTGAGTTTTCTCATGTGGCCTAACTGCACCCTGTTTTAGCCTTTCTAATGGGTAGTCCCATTCCCACAACTACGACTACTATTAAAATTACTTACCTCATAGTTGGAAATCTCAACATCAGAAAACTTTAATATTGGTGGTCAACATAACACCTAGATATTCTTATAACTTTTTCAGATTGACACCGTGCCATGGCTGCACCTAACAGTTACAAACAAAACACATCGATGTCGATGCCAAGCCCCCAAAGCAATCCGCGTTTGTATTCCATGCACACATTTTTAAACTTATAATGTAAAAAAATAGCAAAGCATAGATAACAGTTTGGCCGAACACACTTACAGCATTTGGAACTGTTCTCTTTGATTGTTTGATTAATATTTTTATCTAGAATGTTGTTAGTTACTAACGTATAACATGTATACCTGATTTCGATGCCTTTGCAAGCTTAGCAGGGCTGAGAACCGTTGTTGGTATTGCTGGTACCTAACTGCAGTTATGACCCTCGGCAGCATGACTCCAATTCTATGCTTGTTTATTTCAAAGTATATGCATTAGTAACAAACTTTTTTTATTTTCTCTTAATTTGTTCTTTACGCATTAGACTACATTTTATTCTTATGTTGGTTTTGTTTCATGTTTTGTTATGTTGAAACAGACTACATGATTGCGGGGCCCCCCATGAGTTTCGGTATGATGAAAGGTAATGCTACAATCTGATTTACTATTTTTTTCAAAATTGTTCTCACACCCTCATCTGTTTTGGAAATAGGTACTCTGTGGGGATTTAAAATTGTAATTGCACCAAATTTTTTCTCGTTTTCACATCACAAGTCATCGTTTCACACCAGTCTGTTCTCTGATTCTTGTTCTTGATTCTTTATGCTAATTAAGCCTACTAAATACTACGCTAGTACTGCTCGCTCACACTAATAATTTCCACTTAACATTATTATTTGATTTTATTTAGATGTTGATGCATTTGATTATCTTTTGTTTGCCCCGCCCTCTCCTGTCCCATTCCCTTATGCTTTTTGTTTTTTTCTTTCATTGTATTGCCGCCCCGCTGCTTGGCTTGAAGGCGGTATGAATGCACCGCCGCCGCACCATAACCAATACCAGTACCACCACCCGCAATACCAAGGTGGTCCATCCATGGGCCACCCGGGGGGGTACGGCGGCTGGCCGCACACTCCCCAGCAACAGCGTTTCGGTGCAGAGGCCGCGCGGCGCGCCGCCGGGGCCGCGGTCGGGGCCGCTGCCACGGCCGCTAAGGATGATAAGACCAGTCCATTTGTATCCACGGTACATTCTCACCCTGGATTTCAGCCGCAGAAGATCGGCAAGGGTGCCGGCGCGGTGAGTCGAGTATATTGGGTAATATTTTGTGTGATTCTTTGGTAGATCTTTGTAATACAATACTGGTTTGTTGTTCTTTAGTATTAGACACTTAATTACTCTTTGTAAAACACATGAAATCGAATGTACTGTTCTACTATAAACCATTGTGTTTAACATTTCATTTTCAGCAGCATAATCTAGACGGGAACTACCAAAAACTGACCTATTTCTTATATTCTAGGGCGCGGGTCTGCCAAAACCCCCGAAACCACCAGAAAAGCCCTTGATGCCGTACATGAGGTACTCCCGCCGCGTTTGGGACACTGTGAAGGCTGCCCACCCTGACCTAAAGCTATGGGAGATCGGCAGAATCATTGGAGGCATGTGGAGGGACCTACCGGAGACAGAAAAGGCTGGATATGTTGATGAGTATGAGGCCGAGAAGGTATGGATATCTTTCTTTCTATTTCTGTAATAGTATTAAGTACCTACGCACAGTGTGTAGGATTTTTTGGACTAATTGTGGTCTTAGATGTTTGCAAACAGTTTTTAATATAGTGAATAAGTAAAAGCATTTTCATTGATGCTTTTTACTATCAAATTACTTACTGACTAAAATCATACAGGATCTCTGAAAAATACTATATCACTGGCAGGTTAAAATATAAAAACGATTAACTTCAAAATTTTTGGGATAAAGAAATGACTAAATAGCGGAAACTAATACAATCTTGTGTGTATTATAGTAAAGGACTGTACCACAATCATAATTACCTATGTGACGTTTTTATTAGTTTTACCACATAGACCCAAAAAAGGGTCGCAATACTTGACAAACCTCTTTCATTCAGGCGCAGTACACAGAAATGTTGAAAGCTTACCAATCGTCGCCCGCCTATATACAGTGGCTGGCTCACAAGACCAGAGGTACAATAATGAACCCTATGACCCTTTTCACAGGGTAAAAATTTGTGCATAATCCACACCATCACAACAGTGCTTGATTTTAACACAGGGTTTTGAGGGTTAGCTCTTGCTGTTTTGTGTTTATTAGTATTTATTATTATTTGTGACTAATTTATCATGTTGAAAAACTGGTACAAAATTCATGAAGTTCTTGGAACACTAAACACAGTTCCAAAGAAATTAGATGCTTTATCTACATTTTAATAATTCAATGTTTTCAAAACTTAGGTTTTCCATTCTCTACCGCATCTTCGGTTATTAAAAATATTTAGTTCACTAGTGTTGATCTATCTGCTGTGTTAAAAATGGTTAAATTAAAATGTTGTACCCTCAATTAACATTTATTAAAGCTAAAATGTAGATAGCAACTTCGTAGTACACTCAATCGTAGTTCAAGTAATACCCCCCAAGAAGTTAGAGAGAGGCACAAAACTAGCAATAGCATCACACATGAACATTGGTTACCATTGTGTGAACACATCAGCCATCATGTCCCACTGCCAGGTACCATTGTAGCCACTGTATATTACCGCACTTGGGTACAGTCATTATGTCCATTGCTAAAAGAACTGTGGTCCGTTCCCTTCCCTGGTGGGAGATTTTTGTTAATAGTATATTTGATTGGGAAATTTGGAAGCAGGTGGACTTGTCGTAAAAATAATCTATACGTCATTAGTCCTCAAAATGGATCAAAATATTACATCAGAATAGGGTAGTTTCCAGGGTCAAAATAATTACATTTTATTTAGTCCGTATTTTATATTATAAAAAAATATTGGACACGTATTTTTTCTTTTTTCGATTACACAAAAAAGAACAAAGATAATAGCCTATTTAAGTTACCTGTGACGTCACTCTGCGCGAAAAATGCCACGCATCGTGACGTCACACGTAACTTTAATAGGCTATATCTTTGTCATTTTTGGTCTAATTTACAAATTAAAAAAATACGTGTCCCTTATTTTTGAATAATCTAAAAGACGGACTAATTACATTTTTTTAGGCAACTAGCCTATTCTGGCAAAATACCATTAATGTATACTTGTCGAAAAACTTGAAATCTAATTCCTGGTAACACTACAACATAGAGCAACTTAGATATTTCGAAACTTTCCTCACATTTGAACTACAAACCATTTCCGTACTCGGTAAACAGGTCCACCCACTTCCAACTCCAAAACGTGACTAACCCGCACTTGAAGTAACGCTATTTTGTCCTTCACATGCACGCCACCTCATATATTGCACGCACGGGACTCATCTGACATCAGCTGGAGTATGAAAAGAGTCTGAAGGCCTACCACAACTCGCCCGCGTACTTAGCCTATATTGCGGCTAAAAATAAAGCTGTAGGTAAGGGATCCAGGGCTGGTTTCACCATTGAACGCGATTTCCACATCTAAAACGCGTTCAAAAGCTGTCAATGATGTTCCCATATAAATTAGACCTTAAAATATCGTACAACAAACAGTTAAACATCTGTTAAACAGCTGTTGAACACTTGTCTGAAGAATGAAGAAGTGTAACTGCAAAACGACCCTTATGTCAACGTTAAATGCCGTTTTGAAGTTGACAGTTTTTTAGACAAGAGTTCAATAGATGTTTAACTTAGTAGCAACGGCAATTTATGCGCAATTTTAACTGTTTCTTTTTATTGCAATACTTATAAAAGCCGAATAGAGAACCTCCTTCGGGCTGAAGTCTGTTATAAAGTTATTATCAGAGTCGGGAACTGTACCCATACCGACCGCGTTTGGCGCTCCCATTGGCCCGCTCCAAGGTTGTATGAACTCTCAACCAATGAGAGCGCCAAACGCGGTCGATACGCATGATCGAGTATTGTAATGACAACTCGTGGTACGGGTACAGGGTTCAACCAACCTATGTTGGGGGCCCCAGAGATAGGAACCTCTCACGATCCGTATATAGGAGTCATAGGAGAACTGTTTTCTGAATAAAGACCCATAATTCCACCGCGTGAGGTGAGCATCGATAGTGACAGATTTTGAACGTGATTTAAATGTGTTAATTGCGTTCAGTTTCATTAGTGAAATCCTCCCCAAATGAGGATGCATGTTGTCTGTCTAGCTTTTGTTGTTGGCAACTTTTTTTGTTGATCAGTGTTGCCAACTTGGCAATTTGTAACGGACAAATTGCCAAGTTGGCAATTTGTCCGTTAGGTATGTATTTTCTCTATGTTGCAATGTTGTGTAGATAATGATAAAGGCTTAATTTTTATGTCTGTAATTAATTTCATGTTGCAATATAAAATTGATGACTGAAAAAAGTAAATGTATGTTAAGAAATGGCTTCTTAATTATGCTTAAAATTCAAGACTCTTCGCCTCATTAAATTGCATCGTGATAAACGTTTGTTAAGTTCAGAAATGCATCTTTCACTCATTCTTGTCGCTTTGTATCTTCTTGTTACATTGACTCACATAAAAGGGATTCGAAGTTGCGACCCAGGAATTGAATGTGCCAACTTACAAAACTCCATTGATCTAATATTTCAAAGATCAAAGCTGTCACCCCTTATAAGTACAAACAGTCTAGAGCGAACAAATCACTATACTTACTTATGCAACGCAAAAAAAAAACCGTTTTATAATTTTCGGACTACAATTTATGTGGTAGGTGTAGGTGTACCGCAAACGTTTGAGTGGTATCGCCACTAAAAAATAATATGAATTGCGATAAAATTAGTCTTGATTATGAATTTTAGCATATACACATTAAATACGGGAGTATTTAATGTGTATGTGAAGAGGCCTTTTCAGGCCCCCTAGACAGCTTCCCATGAAATAAAAAATATATATTCATATTATTTAGAAGCCCGCCGCACGCAAAATACGCGCATATGACGTGGAGTTGCAAATACCAGTCCGTTATACAACACAATATTTAGAAGCCCATAATTTATCCTTAGGATTAACTAAAAAATGTGTGTTTTTTTGTCGCACAAGCATGTTAAGCATTGCAATGTCGAATCCCTTTGACGTGTGTCAATCCAAACGGTTCAATCCCTAACACATGGTTTGTGTCAGCAGTAGGTAACCTCGAAGAAGAGAGCTCCAACAAGAAGGGAAGCTCGCAGAAGGAACAACAGCAACAAGACAGAAGAATTGATATACAGCCTGCTGAGGATGAAGAAGGTAAGTTTAAGATGCACTTTTCTTTTTTTTATCTTGGTTAAATCGTCAAATGAGTCCTCCCACCCAGGACAGAGCAGGAGGAACTGTCAGACTTGTACTGACTAAAACCCACGGTGTCCGTCGGGGTCACGGAAATGATATAAGTCCCGCGACCCTCTTTCTCGGCTTTGGCCCTCTAGAAGGGGGCCCCGTCATCATGCTGACACTGAGGTGCGCGTACAACACAACGCGCCGTCGACCCGAGTATGGTCCATGGTCGGACAGTGAGTCGCTCATTACTCGCCGCCCGCATGCCCGCGCCTGCTGTGGCCGGAGATCGTCTGCGGACATCCGACGCCGTTTACTTTATTATTCTTTGGTCGAAATTGCGAAAAAATGTGTAATTCATTTTTTATTCATGCCGATCGCTCTACTATTGCGGAGTCGACAAAACAAACCCATCTCGAGTTTAAATGTTTGTAAACGCGCCCACGATACAGGAGAAATTCCAATTGCAGGACAAACAATAATATTAAATAAAAAAATACCTAATGGAAACCTACACAGTTATATCTGGAGATAAAGTGCACAGAATTGTAATGATATGCAATACATGCTCTTAAACAGCTTGTTTTATAAACTATTTCAGATCAAGATGAAGGCCTGTCAGTGAAGCATATAGCCTACGCCAGATACCTGCGTAACCACCGTCTGATCAACGAGATATTCTCCGATACTGTCGTACCGGATGTGCGTTCTGTCGTCACTACTGCCAGGATGCAGGTAAGGCAACCTTTACTATTGCTACCAAGTTGATCTACAGCAAGGAATCTGCGTGTACCTTTATAATTTGGAATTTCTAGGCCATGTTTCTGTGCGAAAAAAAAAACACAATGTTCTCTACTGCCATTGTTTTTCTTTTTATTACTATTTAGGTAAAATAATTATGTTTCAACTAAGAAGAGGGTGACTTTCGCCATATTGGGAAGACAATTTCGTTTAACAAATACTTGGAATAAAGTAAATGTCAATTCTTCGTTTTCGGTTTTGATATATTTTATTCGATCTTGCGTCGTTTGAATAAATATGCTGTCATGCGACCCGTAGGAAATAAATATCTATTTCCCTCTAATTTTATTTCCTCCTCCTTCGTGTGCTAAGTTAATGGTTAGGTTAGTGTATTTTCTAGTCTACTGAGATTACTAGAGTTCCTTTCAATTGCAATATACTCATTGATTAACAATTTCGTGTTATAAATTGGCAGATTTTAAAGAAACAAGTGCAGTCTCTGACGATGCATCAGAAGAAACTAGAAGATGAGTTGCAGCAGATCGAAGAGAAGTTTGAAGCTAAGAAACGCAAGTTTATTGAGAGCAGCGAAGCTTTCCAGGAGGAATTGAAGAAGGTAAGAGATTTTGCCCACCGTATCACCCATATCACCGCCCCAGACCAAGGTAATTGTGGAGGCCATGCTGCTGTGCGAGACGGAATAGGAAGCAGTCGCCTCCTGCGAAACAGTCCTGCTAACGAAGGAGGAGGCGGGCGCTGCGAGGTCAGCGTCTACCTCACGACCCAGCTGCGACGCGAGACGTCCAGGACACCGGAGAGAGGCGATTTCCGGTCACCGTAAACGCGGACACCAAGTAATGGGTGACTCGCCGCCCGAACCATGGACCATCCGGGGTCGACCCCGACGGTGCGTCGTATTCCACGCCCGCCCTTCTCCCCACAAATGGATATAAACGAAAACGCTCATTGTCTTTAATAGACTTCCAACATTATTCTTTCGTTCATAAAGTTGAAAATCTTTAAAAGACTGCTAAGAAGTTTGTCGTTGCCACTTTTCTAGGCCTGCTCATTATCACTTGCCATCCGATTGCCTCTCTGAAATAATAATGTGCCATTATTTTAACTATAACACGTAACTTCTGTAATCCCCAAAGGTTAAGACCCATAACTACAACATTGTTAGTCCCGCAATGACTTATTGTTGTGTTTTTATCATATTCTAGCACTGCAAACCAGCTGTAGATGAGGAAACCTTCGCACGGATGGTGGAGAGAGCTCAAGAGCAGATGCGACGCGGGATCACCTCCAACTCACAGCCCCTCAACGTGGACAGGAAGGACGAGGTGACCTTTTTTAAATATTACGTGTATTAACGCATGAGTCGTGAATCTTAAAGATATTCTGTGGTAAGAAAATTTTGACCACGGGCAGGATTTGACTACGTCCTCCGGTAGGGGTATATCCGACGCTTTAAGCAACCAAGCCACCGAAGTCCTGACCACGGGTGTCGATTCTTTCAATTCGATTCTTAATTGGACGTAGTTCCAGAAAAACGTTCCAACCCACAAACTTATCATTTTGAGATAATAAATTGCAATTTAAGTTCAATCTCGTATTTCTTTATGATATTATTATTTTTTTACTACATAAACTTTTATGTGCTACAGATGATATAATCGAGTTTTAATTTAACCCTATTTTAGACTTCCAATGTTTATAGTTTTTTGAATATTCATAAAAATATTGCTGTGGATCGTTTTTGATTTATTGCAATTTTCATTTTACATTAAAAAAAATATTTATTCAAAACGTTCCAAACGACATGTAGGACAAGAAAATATGAATAAAACCAGATAAAATAAGAATAATGTATTATATATTGTGAAAAATAACTAGACTAGACTAGTTCTGCTGCATCGTCTTCAACATCAAGGTCTTGTTCACCAGAAAAACCTTCAATAAAATCGGGTCCTTCCATGCCCTGCAGGTTTTTGTAAAAGGACAGGCAATTCTCAGGAATTAGACTCAACATTGATAATATAATGTCACTCAATTGGGTCAAGTTGGGGTTTTGAGTTATTTTATTCCTTTTCAATTACATTTTTACCGTTGTCCAATGTTTCTCACTATCAAAAGATTGATTTTTTAAGGAATTTTAAGATAGCTTGGATCACATTTTAGATAAAAACTTTTTCAAAAAAAATATAACCGCCTTCAAAAACAACCACAAAAAAGTGTAAAATAATCTACAAAATAACTTTTCTTTCGGAAGTCGGTGCCTTTGTATTTTTTCTTTTCATTGTCTTTTTAGCCACCGACTTCCGAAAGAAAAGTTATTTTGTAGATTATTTTACACTTTTTTGTGGTTGTTTTTGAAGGCGGTTATATTTTTTTTGAAAAAGTTTTTATTTTACTCTTTTTAGTTTAAATATTCAACCCAAATTCTTGTTAAGAACATTATTCTCTTACATGTGCACTAGAATTTTGTAATCCTTCGCACCAGTACTTACATCACTCATGTACACATTAAGCTAATAAAATTCCATATCTCAAAAATTACTGAACCGATTTTGATGAAACTTGCAGTATTCTCTTAGTTAAATGATACCTAGTACAACAAAAAAAGAATTACTTAAATCGGACTTGTAGTTCCGGAGATATAAATCAATCTATGCCTACTCCTTACTATTAAGGAGTTGTACCTTCCATCATCAGGTCATCCACCTGAGATGATGATTATCAGATGCAGATACTTGAACAGCTTTAGAAAATATATGAAAATGGTACTATGTGCCTATAAAATTTGAAGGTTGCCCTCAATTTCCCTAGGATCCCATCATCAGATCCTGACCTGGTGATCATGGGACCAATTGGAAAGTATACCCTTTCAAACAAAAGAAAAAAATTCCAAATCGGTCCAGGCGTCTTCGAGAAATCGGGGAAATATCATAAAAAAAAAAAAAAAAAAAAAGATTCCGACGAATTGAGAACCTCCTCCTTTTTTTGAAGTCGGTTAAAAATCGTTTATGACTCTGTCTTATATTTGGGTTGTTCCAAACAGCTTGGGCTCTTTTAGTTTAATACTTATTTGTGTTCTCCATACATGTGGGTTGGGCTACTAGATCAGGTTTTCATTATTAAAATGACAGTAGAGCCACCAAATTTTGACAGTTAGTAAATAGCAATAATGTGACTCATATGGTATTCATAACTCAATTTTGATCGAATTGTGGGTTGGAACGTTTTTCAGAAACTACGTCCAATTTTCACTTGTAATAGAGCATAATAGCACAGTATAGAAATCATACAGTAGGACGACGCCTTTGATCTCGGGTAAAATGCCGACATCGTCTAGACAGTTATGCATCGGCCAGGGTTGTCACAAGTAAAGAATATTTATGAAATTATTTATTTATTGCAGATCAACATGGATGGCAGAATTATAATGAAAACAATATTAAACACTTATATAATAATGAAAACAAGTTTTAACCCCCTCTTTACTGCATGTATTATTAAGAAGTTGAATGAAAATAAAAAATGCAGATAAGACGTATACTAAGAGATTTAAAAATTGAACTGATGCATTTGATAAATAGTTACTATGTGACACTGACGAAGTGGACTGCTTCTTTTTTTTAATTTTAAGTTCCAAATAAATAAATATCATAAATACAATACAAATTAATAAATAATAAGTATATTCTAACCGAAAGGGTACTTACATACATGTGAAAAAAAAATTGCTACAGACTACCAAAATGAACAACTTTTACTATAGGACCAACTCGAGACAGATTTAAGTTATTTAGATGGCATTTCGTAACCAGCACCCCAATTTATCACGGAATTGGCGTAATACATTTAAATTGACGCCCGCCATCTTCGATTTCAAAAAGAATGACTTTTTCGTTACAAGCACCCCAATTAACCTCGAAATTGACACCCATATCAAATTCTAAAGAAAAAATGATGTCCGCCATCTTGGATTTCAAAAAGAATAACTTTTTCGTAACAAGCACCCCAATTAACCTCGAAATTGACACCCATATCAAATTCTAAGAAAAAAACGGCGTCCGCCATCTTGGATTTCAAAAAGAATGGCTTTTTCGTTACAAGCACCCCAATTAACCTCGAAATTGACACCCATATCAAATTATAAGAAAATGACCTCCGCCATCTTGGATTTCAAAAAGGATGGCTTTTTCGTTACAAGCACCCCAATTAACCTCGAAATTGACACCCATATCAAATTCTAAGAAAAAAACGGCGTCCGCCATCTTGGATTTCAAAAAGAATGGCTTTTTCGGTACAAGCACCCCAATTAACCCCGAAATTGACACCCATATCAAATTCTAAGAAAAAAACGGCGTCTGCCATCTTGGATTTCAAAAAGAATGGCTTTTTCGTTACAAGCACCCCAATTAACCTCGAAATTGACACCCATATCAAATTCTAAGGAAAAAATGACGTCCGCCATCTTGGATTACAAAAAGAATGGCTTTTTCGTAACAAGCACCCCAAATAACCTCGAAATTGACACACATATCAAATTATAAGAAAATGACCTCCGCCATCTTGGATTTCAAAAAGGATGGCTTTTTTGTAACAAGGACCCCTAATAAACTCAAAATTGATACCCGTACTTGGTAAATTAAAATACGTGCGCCATCTCGAAATTCACCCTTGGTAATTAATAAAAAAAAGTCCACCATCTTGTCATGGGACATACAAATTATAACACAGTCATATAAATATAATATTAGTAGAATTTCCAAACAGATGCCCTGTGCAATAACCTATTAAAAAAAAAAGGCGTGCGCGGGTCGGCCATTTTAAATGAACAAATAAAAATAAATACGCACGTCACACGCGATAGCCCTGAATGATAGAGCCCAACATAGTAACATCGTTTTGTTCCCAAGTTGGGCTCGGCTTACCCGCGTCTCACCTCTCACACCCCGCACGATTGCCCTGTCTAGACGTCTTCGTCGGACGACTGTAGGATTATTAGACTGTGATAATAGTCAGCCATTACATTCCAAATATTTGACTCAGGAACCCTTTCTATACGGAACAAGCTCGCTCCATAAATCTATGCGGTTATTTGCGGGGTGCTATTTCATTACACCCTCCCTTTCATCGTTCACGAAAGATAATCTAAAGAGACATTGTTTTTTTTTTTCTCACTTGGTGAGGGACGAGATCCACTCTTTTTTTTTTTTTTGCTTAGTAATAGTAAAATCATGAAATGTGTCCTTCCTGCCAGGGCAAGGCAGAAGGGACTGTCAGACCTGTACTGACAAAAATCCCCGGTGTCCTTCTTCAATAGCCTTTTACATTCCGGGGTCAGGGTAATTCTTATTTCTGCGACCCTGACAGGGTGTCTCTCTCACTCTTACTGACTAAAGTCCACGGTGTTTCTTTCAATAGCCTAGTTTATTTTAGTATCACAAGTCAATACTAACACCAATAATAAATTCAAGACCATTCATTCTCTACAGCCCATGGACCAGGAGCAGACTCAAATCAAGTCTGAAACCAACGGGCCCAACCTGCCCACGCAAGTGGACAAGGTGTCTACCACTGAGGTGAAGGCCGAAGGTGTCACTACTGAGCTGAAGACAGAGCCCCAGGTTAAGGAGAAGGAGCCAGAGGAACCCCCTGCTAGCAATGGAACAGATAATGAGGGTGAGTTTCTGATGTGTGACATTCCTTTCATTTAATGATAGGTTTGATTTGACTAATGTAATAAGCGCGTGGCGGTATAGAATAACGCTAGCCGAGGGATATCTTTTAATTGGCTCTCAAAGTATAAGTCGGGTTGGTTATTACCAAGATGAGATGTAAGATATCAAAAATTATGCGAATATTGTAGATTATGTATTTACATTGTGTATTATAGCCTCGCTAGAGTTTCATTTTTAATTATTTCATCTGTATATTACGTTTTTCAGGTGATCGTAAAGAAGAGAAGCCGATCCCTAAGCCTGAGGTGAAGCTGGAGGGCGCAGTCCCGGGCGGCCCGGCCGGCCAGCCGCCCGCACACCCACCGCACATCACCTCGCCACCACATCACCGTAAGTTACTACTTACCTATTAATATTTTCTGTGCCTTTTATGCGACCAGTGTGAGCTTCTATAACTTCTGTTCGGGCCGATTGTGGTATTAATCTGGTTGTTTCTGCGTCCATCCATGGTATGCGCTCTGTACTTGGGGACAACCCTATTTTCGGCACTGAGTTTTTAACTCGGAATAAGCATGGTGACAGAATCAATAAATTCAATGCAAATCTAATTGGTCCGTCAGTTAGTTTCCAAAAATGATAGATACGTATTTTTTTTCTTTTGTTAAATCAACGCGTATTTACAAAGATATAACGCATCAAATTCAAGAGTGGGGACTCATCGTGACGTCAGAAGTAAGCAAGTAAAAACTGTACTTGCTTGTGACGTGTAAGCAGTTTTGATAGCGTCGTATCTTCGTCAATTTTGGTTTATTTAATAAAAGAATTAATACGTGTCATCATCTGCCTAGCATTTTCCCAACTGTATTGGGTTCGGCTTCCATTCAAACCATATGCAGCAGAATATCAGTATTTTACATGGAGCGACTATTTGTCCGACCTCCACAACCCAGCTGGGTAATACGATGCCCCATGGTAGGACTGGTTGTCAGACTTTATAGCCTCCGACTAACAGTAATGACTGTCAAAGACAAGACTGATCTAAACAAATACATGACCGAAATTCGGTCTAGAGAAACAACTACCACTAAACCTGTGTATTCAAACACCACTGTTAAAAGACCCCTCATGTGACTGTTCATAAAATACCCTAGGCTGATAAAATTTTCGTTTTTCCTAAATTACATTAATATAGTGGAAAATATGAAAGATGGGGCCCCCCCACTTATTGTTTGCTTTATTTGTTACTTAGCTATGATGATGCCACCAAACCCCAACGCTCCAGCACACCCGGGACCACCACACGCGGGGCCTCCGCCACCTCCAGGTAAATTACATCATAAGTAATGTAATGGCCTGCCACATTTCACTACACCTCTACTAAAAATCTAGATATTGACTTGGTCATTGTGGGTTTAACAAATCGAGTAGTCCTTTAATTCATACTAAATCATGTGACATCTTCTTCTGTTTTATAACTGCGATGAAAATGCAGTCGTAAAATGAAAGATTCTGTACTAATCTGTAATCAATTTAGTATAATTTGCATGGAATAAGTAAGGCTTCGGTCTCGAAGTCAGCCGGCAGCGGCGCGTTCTCGACCTACTACTGCAAGTCGGCTCCTTTAAGGCCCGACGCTGCGTTACGCGGATGCACGCGCGGTTCTATACAAAAGTGCTCCGTCGCGGGGACCACGCGCGGGGCCACGTGCGGAGCCACGCGCGGGGCTACGCGCGGTTCAGTCAATAAGGGTGCTTATACACGGTGCATGTAACTGGAGCAAACAGAGAGCAAATTTTTTTTTATGAAGACTTTCGAAAAATTCCTCCGGTGCTGAAATTTGGAATATGGTGAGAGTAGGTGATACAGATTATACATGCACAATAATGCAATTTTTTTTTAGCCGAGAAGTTCGGTTTTTTTACCAAAACATGAAAATTGCTTATTTATTTAACTCTCTGCGAAAAATCCCTCAGTCTCAAATTTTTTTTTAGTGAAAGGTTTTGTAGGTTTAAATGAAATAACAGGAAGAAAAAAAGTTAGAATAGGAAATTATAAACATCCAACTCGACTTCAGTGTCACTCCAAATCAACTTTTTACATATCGCGCTTTATCTTCTAGTGAGAATCTAGTGAAAAATTGCTCTGCCGATTTTTTTTTATGTGATTTCTTATCCTTAAACACATAGGTTTGTTACGTAATCAGATTTTTTTTCCTTTTTATACAACATTATTTGATGTCAAATCAGTCAACAAAGACTATACAAGCACACCGTTCAAATGAACTAGCGCAACTGCGTAAATCGGTCGCGTGTCCACTCGCGTGGCCACGTGCGGGGCCCCGCGCGGGTCCACGCGCGTGTCTCCGCGCGGCAACCCGGACGGGACCACGCGCGGGGCCACGCGCGGGGCTACGCGCGGAGCCACGCACGGGGCCACGCGCGGGACCACGGACGTGGACCCGCGACGGTTGCCCGTCGCGGGGACCCGTTTAACGCAGCGTCGGGCCTAAACGCACCATCGCCGCCCCGCTGGCTTCGAAACTAAGGCCTTAGTACAGTCACCTTCATCTT
Source organism: Agrotis segetum (assembly GCA_036375495.1). NCBI lineage: Eukaryota > Metazoa > Arthropoda > Insecta > Lepidoptera > Noctuidae > Agrotis > Agrotis segetum. The sequence continues at coordinate 1,074,314 of JAQSVV010000003.1, forward strand.
CCATAAATCGCTCATTAAACCGGTGGTTGTACGTCCAGGCGCGTACGGCGGCGCTTACGGCGCGGGCCGCTACTACGGCGGGTACGCGGGCGCCTTCCCGGCGGCGTACCAACACGCGGCGTACTACGCCGGGGCCACGCCTGGCGCTACGCCCGCGCCCGAGCACTACGCGCACGCGCCGCACCATCAGATGCACCACCACACGCCGCAGCCGCACCACCAGCATGACGGGAAACGTGAGTGGTGGATGTAAAACGTACCTAAAGTATCGGAAACCGGTATTTTAGCAAAATATTAGGCTTTGTTCTTTGTACTTGCTCCCCAGGAACTACATGAAATATCGGTACTAACATCCTAGCTTGTGCTGCCAAGTGGCAGCCCCAGAAATAGCGAATAATGAGCATTCTAGGGACTTATAAAATATTTTCATGTAACACTATCATTTCATAAGTCATTCATTGGTTCATACCGTTTACCGGATAAATGAAACGCACGTGTTTGATTGGAACGTGGCTATACACTTACCAAACTCTTCTCACAGCTCTATACACCATTGTAACCAATATTTGAAGGCATTCAAGCTAAGGGTACTAACTTTCTAACAGATGCACAAAATAATGTAAAGCTTAAATATCTCATGTTCTTGTAATAACTTTGGCGTTCGACAGCAGAAATAGATATGCTTACTATCCAAGGATAAGCCCCTTCATAAAGACCAAAATTACTGTTACATCTAATCCTTGAACAACAACAATGGCTAATAACTACAGAAATAACACATTTTTCTCCTATTTCAGCGGAAGAGCCACAACCAAAAAAGGAGAACGAATGATCGTCACCAAAACGCGTCGTCAAACGACGGCGCAAGTCCTCTAACAAGGACGCCCAGTGAACGCTGCGTTTACGCAACGTACACTAGATTGGACTCTGAACGCCCCGTATTATGATTTGTTAGACCAATATAATATGACAGATTTGGAGCTGAAAATATTGGACAGACGATCTGATAAAGACCACAGGATCGCGCTGGTTGCAAGCCACTTCACCGGTCCTATGTGTGATAGTTGTGGAATATTATTATTATTATTGGAAATCTATGGAAGAAACCTATGTTCAGCAGTGGACGTCCTACGGCTGATATAATGGTGATAGTGGGATACCTAAAGGTCTACATTGCTGTCAGCAATCAACCTATAAAACAGTGAAAATAGTCTTTATGAGCAATTCAAGCTTCAAGGCTTGTCCGAAGATACGCCACTAGCTGGATAATAGTGACACGATAGTGTTTTTCGCAACTACGGTTGTAACTCTTCATAATACGGTGCTTGTTCTGAACATCAACTAAAAAGTGACTCATTTTGAAGTGACAAGTGAAAGTGCAGAAAACGGACTGTTTAGAAAGTTTGTGTAAGAAATTATTGTAGTACATTATAAAATGACCATAGAACACGGAATTGCGACTGCTTCTACAGACAGCAGCATTAGTAATATTCAATTTAAATCTGCAAGTCTTTACACGCCATTCAAAATTTGCAGAATTTCTGCTATAATTTTTATTTACCACAACATTTTATTCACATTTTAAAGTGTATATGTCGTAGGATAATTTGATACTTCGAATCTTCGCGGAAATCCTAGGGGTTTTGCGAAAACGCGGATAATTAGACATAGGCGAAAAATTATCAAATGTTACTGGTCAAAGTCAGGATTTTTGCGAAAATACTCGTTATTATAGCAATATTGCGAAACGAAACGCTGGCTGTTATGAAATAAGAACGCTGATTGGTCGGTCAGCGCGTTCAATAAGAGATCGTCTCTGATTGGTTGACGTCTTAATGTTAACGTTAATCATCGGCAAACTAGGAACCAATTAGAAGTCAGCCAGCAAAATTGTAGCCAATCAGTGTTGAGCACATCAAATCTTACTATAATAACGAGTATTTTCGCAAAAATCCTGACTTTGTCCAGTAGGATTTGATAATTTTTCGCCTATGTCTAATTATCCGCGTTTTCGCAAAACGCCTAGGATTTTCGCGAAGATTCGAAGTATCAAATTATCCTGCGACATATACAAAGCGCTTCTCCAAAGAGTCTCTGTACTCTTTGGTTTATTTATATCAATGGTCTAGTGGTCGCAAGTGTGACTGCCCAATGTAATCCTAGATTGAAACCCTAGATAAGTGTTTTAGGGTATTCTAAGTTATACTAATACACATTGTTCAATAGTTTCATCAATACTGTAACTCATTGTAGGTATTCATACAGTAGATTCCAAACAATAAATATCATAGACTGCTTATTATTTAGGAACATCTTTAGCATATTTAAATTACGGCAGTCTGCATTGTGTGTACTCGAGTAAATATATAAGATATTGGTATTTATTAGAAAATAAGTGGGAAGGCAAGTAACAGGTCAAAATCGGCACTAGTTTAGTTGTCTTGTTAGCTAAATATCGCTTATTGGGAATAATAAAACATACATCTAGACATCTATTAAGATTTTTATTTTCATCAAATATCAGATAATGGTTATAGTCTTATATGTAATGTAATTTGTCAAGAAATATATTAAATAAGTGCCTGTTTTGTCACTAAACATAAACTACATTGTTTTATTTCAAACTACTTTGTTTTGACTACACAAATCCAAAACACTAATACTTGGTATTGCACAGAATGACTACAAATACCTACATCTAAAGCTAAAAACATAATAATATCAATGCGAAATACATTTTTGCGTCTACGGATTTGACAGAAGCCGCCGCAGCTTGTTTTTATCTGGATAAAAACCATCCTTGACTAAACAATAAAATAATAAATACTTCTAAGAAAGGTAGTCTCATCGTAAACCCGAAAACGAGAAAGAAATAGGCCGTATCTTCGAAGTGTTTTGTTTTTAGTATTCGCTGTTTATTGATACTAAGAAATACAGCTACAATAAAAAACAAATTATAGTTACCTCCTTATCGCATACTTTTTGCTTTACAAATCTATCAAGTACCGAGGAGGTCTATACATAGTAAAGTAGATCGTAGATCTTTCTTGTAATAATAATGGGGAAGGCTGGTCAAAGCTAACTGTAGATGGCGCGACTAAGTCCTAATCCGATCAATGAGATAGTACTATTTTGAAGTACCTATAAGATTTGAACCAATGACGATGCTTGGAACTAGCTATACTAGCGCCATTAGGTCCCCAGTTGCCATCCCCATTGTCGTCCCGCTTCAGCATTTTACAACCACAACTAATAGCTACCTACTATTGGTCATATCCAGATATTATCTGTCGCCGTAGCCGCTCAAAAGGCCTAATCGAGTATCATATAATACGAAGGGAAATAATACATTAAAACGTCTTTATGTTTAACATAAGACTAATAGAGATGCAGCAAAATTCGTATCAAAACGCTTATCTATACATATTTTCCTTAAATTATATAAAACGCATTTTTTCTTGTCCGCTAAATTATTTAAAACTTGACTTTCTCAAAATGGGTCGAGTAGTTTATGAGAAAACCTTGACAAGATAAACGTACTAGTCGAATACAGAATTTACTTTTCGATGTGCAGGTTAGACAGAAATACCCGTATCAGGAAAATCTGAAAAGGTTTTTGTATTTTATAAACAACTAGCACTACGCCCGCGACTTCGTCCGCGTGATTTTCGAACTTTACCTTTGTGATTTTCTAGTCCCGGCCACCCTCTTTAAGGGATACTGTTGGAAAAACGAAATCAATAGGTATTCAACAAAAATTCTATCAACCCGCAATATTCCGTCTTAGGTAACACCTAGGTCCTAAAAATAATCCCAATTAAAATTTTAGACTCCTAACTATCAACACCAATACAAACTTTTAGAGGTCGAATTTCGTATCATCCTCTCTTAGTGAGAACCTGTATTCTAAATAAAACCCCCCTGCAATGTTGAGTTCTCTAATTACAAACACCAAAGACAATCCCTAAGGGGTCGAATTTTTAAAATTCCGTCTTTGTGAGAACCTAGGTGCTAAAACAACCCCCATGCTGAAACTCCTAGCATTTGTAGCAACAAAGTATCATACAAACTGTCAACCCCGCAAACAACCCCTTAGGGGTAGAATTTCAGAAAATAGTGCCTTGGTGTGCATTTACGTCATAAAAGAACAACCTTGCAAAATTGAATACTCCTAGCATTTGTGGAAACCATTTCACACAAAATATCAACCCCTTGGGGTCTATTTCCACAAAACACCCGCAAATACGTCCAAAAATTAATCTCTTTGCAAAATTTGAGTCTCCAAACTATCAACCCCGAAATAGCCCCTTAGGGGTCGAATTTCGTAAAACCGTCTTAGTGAACATTTAGGTCTTAAAAAGAACCCCTTGCAATATTCGAGACGCCTAGCTCTTTGTAGTAACAAAGTTTCATAAAAACTATCAAACACAAAAACAAACTCCTTTGGGGTCGAATTTCGCAAAATCTCGCCATGGTGTGCATCTAAGTCTTATAAAAGAACCCGGTGCAAAATTTGAGGATGCTCGCACTTGTAGTAACAGAGTTTCATACAAACTGTCAACCCCAAAAACAACCCCTTAGGGGTCGAATATCTCAAAATTTCCACCATGGTGAGCATTTACATCTTAAAAAGTACCACCATGCAAGATTTGAGACGCCCAGCACTTGTACTAAAAAAGTTTCATACAAACGATCAACCTCAAAAAAAACCCCTCAGGGGTCGGATTTCGCAAAATCCAGTCATAGTGAGCATCTACGTTGTAAAAAGACACGCCATGCAAAATTTGGAATTCCTAGCACCTTAAGTAGCGAAGTTTCATACAAACTATCAACCCCAAAAACAACCCTTTAGGGGCCGAATTTTGCAAAATCCGTTCTTAGTGCTCACCTACGTGGTATAAGGAGGGCTTATGCCAAATTTCAAGTTTCTAGGCCCAGCGGTTTGGGCTGTGCGTTGTCAGATCAGTCAGTCAGTTTTGAATTTTATATATATAGATTATACGAAGCACGTAAAGCCGTTGGTCCCGGCTGTCATTTGTAGACCTTACACAGTCTTTACTGTTATTCAGAAGCTGTAAAGTCTGACAACCAGTCTTACCATGGAGTATCGGATTACCCAGATATTGGGTTGTGGAGGTCCGATAGGCAGTCGCTCCACGTAAAATACTAATATTCAGCTGCATCTGGTTCGACTGGAAGCCGACCCCAATATAGTTGGAAAAAGGCTAGGCAGATGAAGATGACTACTATTTAATTATTATACCAGTACCGTTAGTTTACTTTCCACAGACAACAGCATATCAAGAAGCCAATTTATATTAACAGCGCCGAATTATTTTCGCTTCTCATTGCTTGGCGACGCAAATCCGTCGGATTGCATCACATCGCTTCATGCGTTAAGGCGCTAATGTGCACACTAAATGATTACAGAATTGCGTTTTTATATAATGTAAGAATAAATCAATTAGCCTAATATTCATGGTCTTACATCTATGATGAATTTCAATTTCATGTATACAGTGCAATAATATGTATTAATACAAAGTGTAGTTGAAATTACCGAAATGCTCTCTGTGTATTTTCTTTATTAACATTTACTATAAACCCGTAAACACGAAAAAGAACGGTGCAAATAACGCCCGACATTAATAATCTATCTCAATCAAAATCCCGATCCGTTTTCTTTAACGGTTTCTTGTGATTGGATATCTATAAGACTCGGATAGGTGAATTGGCTCGTTGATTTATTACAATGATAGGGATTAAGATTAAACCGAGATATTATTAAATTTCTAGCGTACATCATTTACGTACGAAAGAGTCAGATTTTCTATATATATTTTTAGTAAAAGCCAGTGTTTCAAAATTTCAAATACACCTTGTAGAAAATATCCTACAAATAATGTGTAGTGTTACATATTATAATTTCACCTCACTTACATAATTATATTTTATTTATCATAATCAAGATTTATATTTATTTTAGAGCTTATAGACACTTGCTACTAAATTAATTTATCACTTAGCAGGGGGATCAATAAATAGTGGGTATACTACGCAATAATATACTTTTCAATCGCATTGTCTGGGACCATTGCCATAATATTATGGCTCAAATCAATAGAGCAAACTTGGTCTTAGGTCAACTGCGTTCCATCCGAAAATGGACTTTATCAACATACGGTTTATGTTCTAATTCACATAATAAGCTTGATCACAGTCGTCTATAGGAATAAGGAACTAGGATTTATATGAATAAGGTTTATTTTCGGATGTAGCGTTACTCGACTAAGACTAAGTTCACTCTATAGATTTGTGCCTAGATTTAGGGCGAATTCCACAAATTAAACTGAATATAATCAGCACATTTGTTTTTCTTTTTTTCAATGGCAAGCTGACTCTTTTGCGAATATTTAAAAATATTTAATTTGAAAAGCACTTGTATTTTTTTTTTTAAGTTCATAGAAACCTTCGTTCAATGATATGATTGAAGTTAATGTAAACCTTGTAGAGTTAATACGGGTATTAGTAAACCGCTCCAAGAAATTGCGTATATAGGGTGACTGGCAATTAGTGTACGACACGTGATTGTGCTCATGATAACAAACAATTTTTATTATGGGATAAAGCCGAAATCGTGAAAAAAAATATCAGCTATTCAGTACATTAAGCAAACATAAATGTACTGAACAGCTTTCTTATTTTTTTTTCGCGTTTTCAGGGTTGTTCCCATAGTAAAAGTTTTTGGTTATCATGAGCACAATCACGTGTTTGAGTATCGTACACTAATTACCAGTCACCTTATATACGCAAATGCTACTCTAATTCAATTTTTGTTAAAATTCGCCCTTAAAATAGGGTATTATGATTTTAAATACTGACTATAGTTTATACAATAAAAAATACGATTCTTGACAAGGTCAGATTATATATTAGCTAGGGAGACTCCATTAATTTGACCTCATATTTATTGAATGGTACTCTAATATGTAAATAGACTCATAGATGATGCCCACAAATTATTACAAAATTCGTCATCAAGAAAGTAGAAATTCGAAACAAAAATAACATTCATAATTTAAAAGCTGATTCGCACTGAATTCGTAAATTAAACACATTTTCAAGCGTTCTCGAAGCTGTGCAATATTAAACTAAAATTAAATACTGATGCAATTCTATATCCAGTATCACCGTAAGGCTGGGCGCAGACTTGAGTCACAACTGTTTTAAGACAGTCTTGTCTCACATAGACAAGTCTGTCTTAAAACATAAACAAAACTGTTTTGTCGTCTACGACACGCCGCTCACCTGAAACAAAACTGTTCAGTGTCAGACTTGTCGCTGTGCAGTTCTTGTGTCTATTAGACAATATTGTCTATGAGACGTTTTGTTTTAAGTGTGCGCATCTTCATGGTTTTTGTAAAGCAATAATAAATATAATGTCTGTCTTAAAACTGTTTTGACTCAAGTCTGCGGTCAGCCTAAAGTGCGCAAAGTTACACTTGGTGGAAACATTCTAAAACTATAAAATATTTTCTGATGCACGCTAAGAATAAGTGGCGGAAAGCCGTAACGTTGCATCGCAATAAAACTAATACATTCCCCACTTGACTATGTATGTTCCTGCTATAATACCGCACACATCCCTTATTCATTAAAAATCCATCCATACATTTACTCCCGTACATTTGATAAGATCTTACCAATCAGTATATTACATTTCCAGTCATACATAAAACTCACACCTGCTCCCGTGGAAGTAGGATAGAAACAGCTATCATAATTCTATAATTTCTTTGCTATTATCACGTTCAAATACGTTGTCATACACTCGTTTCGGCTGCGAGTACTAGGTACCAAAAATTTCGAAATTTTCTGATGTTCGCAAATATTTGGCGGGAATGGACGTGGGTTTCCATGAAATCCTTGTCCAATCTGATGTGTACAGTCAGCAATGCAACTATTATATCAAAACAAATTGACACAAAAAAAGTGATTATCAAGTGACCAAAATCATGTCATACTCTGACTTTTCTTAAGGTGAAACAAGTCAACATTTTTTCCATAGAAACTTTGTTGGGGTTTTACTCCACTATTTGACAAGGTACATCCAAAGTTAAACATGGTATCGTTTTGTCATATTATTAATTTTGTCTGTTCGGAAGCAGAATTGTAAAATACGAAGCCATCAAAAAGTTACGAGCTTCTAAAGATTCGTTTTTTTGCTAATACAACTTTGGGTGTAAATTAGGAGCTAAAGAAGCATCAAATTTCCAATACGAAGTCCGTAGCGACACTGAAAATTTAACGAAGAATTTAATAAATTCTATTTGAAATAAATTGGTGCAGTGGTTTTTTCATAAAACCCCTTCTTCCAAAGGCTTTTTCGTATTTTTTACTCGCCGTATGGGTCGATTTCAGGTGATGTATCATGGTTTTTGACCATGCCTGCCAGTGAGTTCGAGCTCGCGAGTAGCGCCGCCTTAACTACATTATTTGCTGACTGCACGAAAATAAATCGTTGTTCGGCAAAAAAAATTGCGACAGTTTAATATATTATTATATATATCTAAATAAAAGAAATCGATTTATCTGTCATCATCCTCCTGGATCCTGTTGGTGTTCCTGCCAAACACAGCAATCACTGGTCTCCCAGACAGAATGGTGCCGTTTATTTCCTCCAGTGCCTGGATAGCCAACTCTTCGCCTGTTGAAAAAAACACTTGAGTTACAGGGTGAATCATTTTACCTATACAGGGTGAATTTTCCAACTGGGCGTGGATTTAACCGAAACTATCAGGAATATCAAAAAACGTTGAACTGCATCATTGGATTTTAGAAAAATTTATACTTAATCAAAAATCACACCCTGTATTATTGCACTATTATTACACTTGTGTTGCTAATAAAGATCAAAATCTGGGAACTAATCATCTGTAGCAAACTGTACAATATTATATGTAAAATTAAGTAATATTAAATTATTGGTACATTTTTGTTACTGACAGGATTGTCTCAAAATAATTTATTGTCAGAATTTAGACGAAAAATATAGATGGAAAAAATCAACTTAACGCTTACTAGTGACGCAAAGCGATGCAATTCGACAAATTTCGTCGTATCCGAATTTTAAGTAGGACTAGGTAATCTATATATATAAAAGAACAGGGGTTTTTCTTTTGACTCGACTACAGCCGAAACCGCTAAACGCAGAAACTTGAATTTTGGACAGCATTTGCAGTCTACCATGTAGAGTGGCAAGAAGACGGGATTTTGCGAAAATCCTCCTTTAAGGGGGTGAAAAGAGGTGAAAACGTTTGTATGAAAAATCTTATTCCTTGGGTTTATAAACTTGAAACTTACCACGAATAAGAACACCAGTATATAAATAAGATTAGCATCACTATTTTTTTTAAACTACCCTCCATTGGTAATCTAGACGATGTTAAAGTTTGTATGGGAAAATCATAACGCGTGAGCTGATAAATTTTGAAAATCAGTATTTATTATATACTAGATAAGAATTAAGCAAACACGTGTTTTGGGGTTTTCGAAAATCGCCCCCCAAGTTGGTGAAAAGGGGTATTCAAGTTTTAAGGGGAGTATATTAAACTACTAAACGTAGAAACCTGAATTTTGGATGGTAGTTACAATTTATAATGTAGATGAGCATTATGAAAGGATTTTGCGAAAATCTACTTCTAAGGGTGTGAAAAGGGGTGAAAACCTTTGTATGTAAAATCTTATTTCTTGGGTTATAAACTTGAAACTTGGTACGAATATGAGCATAAGTAAATAAAAAAGATGGGCATTATTACTTTTTTTTAACTACCCTCCATTGGTAATCTAGGGGTTGTTAAAGTTTGTATGGGAAAATCATAACGCGTGAGTTGATTAATATGAAAATCAGTATTTATATACAAGTTCAGAAATAATTAAACATGTGTTTTTGGATTTTTCGAAAATCACCCCCCAAGTTGGTGAAAAGGGGTATTCAAGTTTTAAGGGGAGGATTTTACTACTTGCTTCGATAAACTTAAAACTTGGCCTAAATATTCTCTCAATCAAATAAAAGATGCGTATGTATATTTAAAAATCAACCCCTGACGGGGTGAACATGGGAAAATCAGGACTGGACCATTTTTAGATTTTCCAAAAGTATCCTAAAACGAGGGTGTCCGGACTGTCCGGGCATTAAATTCACTGAGTTCGAAGTTAGAAACACGCGCAGACGAAGTCGCGGGCAAAGTGCTAGTTATACATATATTTTATCAAATAAATTTTACAATAATGCACAGCACACACATGCAAGTTTTGCAATAGCACAAGAGTGATGCTTATTACCGGGGCCACTCACATGCGCGCAAATATTTGTACATCGTACGAATGTTTGCACGCATATGAAGGGCCGTCAGACATTCATTCGCAAACTTGCGGATTTGCAAATGGGTTCGCATACTCTATTTTGTGAAACTGTTTGCGCTTCCTCCTACACTTGTGTATGAATGTTTTAGTTAACTTTATCTTTAAAAATCTATAGTGTTTCATTTACCGAATTACCGACCCTCTTAACAATTATAATCGACCCTCCACGGGATTAAACGGACCATAATTTAACGATGTGTGTATTAAGTACTTATACTGATCAGTAGTTCGTTACACAAAATAAAACAACGACACGACCGTTTGCTTCGCAATCGTGTACGCGACTGGTAAAAACGAATGTGTAGGAGACTACGCGAAGGTTCGAGGTTCGCGCACTTTGATGTTCGTTAAAAAACCGACACAGCTTGGAAAAGCACGAATGCCACGAAAACTTCGCACAATCATTTGCAAATGTCGTCCTACACTTGTGGGTTTGCGTATTCGTGCGAATGTGGGTGGCCGGCATTAGACACAGTTCTAGGAGATCACAAAATCATGAAATGCTTAAATCTTCTAACTCAAAAATTTAATCTTTTCTTTCTTTAATCCAATAATTTAATCCAATTTTGTCAAACCACAAAAAAACTAGCCAGCTTCGACCATAGAATGATTTATCTATCGACGATAGAACAATTTTGTTTCACACTGGCTGATCCCCTCCGTTTCACTTGCTGCTTAGATCCTACCGGTCGTAGCGTGATATAGCCTTCCTTGATAAATGGGCCATCCAACACAAAAGATTTTTTTAATAAGAACCTGTTGTTTCTGAGATAAGCACATTCAACCAAATAAGATTTTCAGCTTTATAATATTCGTATAAAAAGCAAGAGCATGAACTTACTTCGGAAAGCTACAAAGGCCTGTCCCCTCATACGGCCAGTCATCAGCCGTAAATCCACAGGCCCACCATTTGCTAGCACAAATTGGTTGAAGAGCACCAACAGCTGTTCCTGACTGACTCCAGGAGCTATGTTCTTCAGATATAGAACCTGAAATGAAAAAAAAAGTGTAGTTAATAGTAGACGGTAAAGATATTTTTCCTTCAAGACACTTGCCAATTGAGTTATACTATTATAGACAGTTGCTCAATGTAAAATATCGATGATCTGCTGCTTCTAATCAAACTGGACACCTAGATGACGACTTCCAACCATAAACAGTGCCAGACATAATAGACTACAGGGACATGTCCAGAAAATGGTGGGTCATATGAACGACCAGGTGACGTATATAAGACGATATAAGAGCATACGTCACCTGGTGGTTTGTATGACCCACCAGGCGCCTTTTTTTGGACATAGGCATGTAGTCTATAACAGTCTAGTCAGCTAGGCAGTTCTAATTGATATATACAGAGCCATCTTAGACTCTCTAATGTCTAGGGAAGAAAAGGTATTTTTTACCAATAGACTTGTAATTATTTACAAGATCAAAACATAATAAAGTTATTAAAAACAATCCTCCATCAAACATACCTTTGAAGGTATCCCAGGCTCGTAGTCCTTGAATCGGTCTATCTTCTTAATATCATCCACACTCATTTTAGTACCCTCCAAAAGCTGAGATTCAGCTTCGTTGATTGGCATAACAATATCAACAGGTCTATATTCCTCTGGTTCAGCCTGCACCGGTTCTAACCTCACGATCTTGTTATCTCTGACCGTATACATTGTCCGTAAATGTGGACCCATTGCCTCTTCTTGATCACGACTCGTGATTGTATGTGGAATCAAGCGGGGCATCTCCCGCATGTCCCAGAGGCTTCCAGGTCTATCAACTCTAGATGAAGTTGGTATAGTGGCAATGTTGAAAGGGTTGTCTTGCAACAGCCGGTCTTTTTTTCTTTGCAAGCGTCGGAGCAATTTACGTCTTTTTGTAAGAGGTATCATATCTGTTTTAATATGTCCAAATAGGTTCTCTTCTAATTCTTTAAGCTCGTTCATTGGGTGACCTTCAGGGTAGAATGTGATGGGTTTCTGCTGCAGTCTCTCTATGAGGTTTTCTGGTGTTGTTGCAGATGATGATGATGATGTACTTGGTTGCTCATCATGTGTAGTATCACTGTAATGATTATAATATTATTTTCTTAATATTAACATGGCCGGGAAAGAGGTGACTGCCAAAATTATAAATAATAGAGAAATATGAAAGTAGACATACTGCCCTGAGCACAAATGAATAGAGGAGAGGTCAGGTGTTAAAGATTGAAACATTAATTGGAAAATAAGTAACTCAGGCTATAAAAATATGAGTTCCAAGAAGAATACCTTTTCATTATGTTGTGCATGTTGCTAATTTTATGGTATATTTCTTCTAATTTATTTTTCAATACCCCGGATTCAATTTTCTTGCGTTGGTCCAGAAGCCCTGCCTCATTTTCTTGGTAAAGCTTTATTTCTTCACTAGTAAGACCAGCTTTCTTCAGCCATTCCTGATGATGAACTTCTTCTTCAGCTTTCCGGTACTCTTCCATCGATGATAATCCATATTTGGTAAAAGGTAATACCTCTGTTGTCTTTTCAAACTCCTTCGGCACTGATTCAGAGCTAAATGTGAAAATAAGAACTCAATGACTTATTATTTAAAACGTACAAACAGTAACTTATTCACAGTCACTTACCACATCGTGAAGTCAATTAATTTACTAGTATTTGCAATCCAATTTTTAAGACAAGATTTATTTGCACCCAAACGGATAAAACAAAACTATTTTTTTTCTTTATTATTTATTTTCCCGTTTTGACATTTTGAGAACGCTCTAAAAAAAGTGACACGATCAATATGTAAATTCCGATTAGGAACAATGCTATTTGAGTTTCCATAAATCATGGAGATACGGGAGTTAGTGGTTCTTACTGGAAAAACGATCCCAAATCGGTGACCTGGAAACGAATGAAAGGCACACAGCTTGGGAATCTGTTTCTTTCTAATATTGTACTTATACGAAAAAAATAGTCACTTGACTTTAATTCAATATGGCGGACGTCCAAGATGGCGGACAGGCTATTTGAAATGCACCCCCATGATATGGGTATCAAATGAAAGGGTTTGCTTTCAGGAATATGAAAAAAATGGTCACGTGTCTTAAATCCAACATGGCGGACATCCAATATGGTGGAATGGGTATTTGAAATACACCCCCATGAGGATATTAAACGAAAGGGTTTGCTGTCGGGAATATGACAAAAAAAGATAAATGTAATAAAATAATTAATAGATTTTAAAAAACAAAAAACTCACGTTATTAAATTTCTTAAAAATAAGAAAATAGCCCTACGGAACTGAAGAGAGGGCCCCACTCAAAACGTGGGGCCGCATATTTTGCAAGTTACATACACGATCTATACACGTCATCTAAATATATCTTTGAAAAATCCCTTTAATAATATACGCCCCCATGTTTTGAGTGGCCCCTCTCTCAGCTCCGTAGGTTTATTTTCTTTTTTTAAGAAATTTAAAAATGTGGATTTTTTAAATCTATTAATTTTATCATTAAACTCGATTGGGTTTTCTACATCTCGTAAATAGACACGTAATCGTAAGGATTATAATACACATTCAATAAATTATTCAACAGATATAGTGGAAATCGGATTAAAAACGCGTGTTTTTAGTTGCAAATTCCTTGTTATCTACCTCAAGGAAGCTGTAAGGTAGATGCCGACCTACCTTTTTGATTGACAGGTCATCGCATGTATGGAGCATGGTCATTGTTCTTTGACAGATAGTTCCTCTCCTCACATCCTATCTAACCTCACCTCAACTGAGGGAACTATTGGAGGTGAGGAGAAAAATCGCAACTATGAATAGGTGATTTTGAGTGGAGTGGAAGAAATAATGATGTTTCGACTTTGATTGAATATGGGTGTTAATCCATCTTTAAATCTATGGCCCATGATGGGCCAATGTCAAACAGCACTTTGACATAAAGCCATCCAGGGCTGCGTTTAAATCCTTTATCCAGTTTAAATTTATACTGACTAAATGTCAAACACCCCGTTTAAGTACACCGAGAGGTGAAAAATTATACCAATTAAAATTTAATCTTCCCCGTTTACGGTCGTCCACTGGTCTATGTTTTTGCTGAAAGGAATAAACTTTTGCGACCTTTTTACCACGCAAAATTTTATCCTGCTGTCAGATTGACATTAAGTTTTGTTGTTTTGCTAGATTCTCGCCGTAAAAACGAATATTATTTTTATTTTAGAGAGTAAATATTATTTGTGGATTATGGATTCATATTAAACCGGCAAATTGATTATTTGTTCAATAAACTGAGCTGTCAATTGAATTTGACAACTAACATTGACAGAAACTTATGACTCCGTTCAGCGAAACCTCGCTAGATTAATTTTTTTCCGGCGAAATACGGCCGAAGGATTTAGGGCCAATTTTACCATTTCAATTGAACGCGATCACTTCAGGTTAATCTCAGTTTAGGCATTTAACTGAGTTCCAATGTCCAAATTGGATTTTACCAACACAAACTGAATTCAGTTAGAGCTTGAACTCGTTTAATTTCTGAACGCCCAACTTTTTACGGTTAACGTGGTTAGACGCAGATCAAATGATAATGTCATCTGTCATCGTGTTGTTGAATGTTGTGGAAAGATTTCGTATTTTCGAAGAAATCGGCTTTTATTAATAAAATTAAAGCATAGAAGGGCTATATCGCTTGCATTTGATGAAACTTACGATGAAAATACTATTCGCCATCGCCGACCACGATAGATCCGTGAGCGAGAAGAACATTTTGATCCTTGATGATAAGGATTTTGTAACAAGATTTCGTCTCACGAAACACACAGTGCTAGATTTATTGGAATCTATTGAGAATAAACTAGAGTTTCCTACAGATATGTAAGTTCTATTTTGTAGTTTGTTAGTTTACTTTACTATGCAGATAGCTAATTATAATGTTTGTTTTTTAGAAACAACAGTGTAACATATCAGTCGTCAATTGCTGTGTGCCCTACGCTTCTACGCAACAGGGTGCTATCAAATGACTGCAGCAGATTTATGTGGATTCAGCACTTCTACTGCCCTTGTGCATTTAATAAAGTCAGTGCCGCTATTGCTGCACTTCGACTTCGTCACATTAATTTTTCCGGAACAAAGGATGATTTCATTATTTTAAACTTCAAATTGATAATGTTTAAGTATAATAAAATTACTATACACTTTAATTACTAATAAGTCTTGTTAATTTGTAAAATCATTTATTTATTTGTGACAAACAATATGTATGACATTTCATTTTAAGGCCTCTAGCTCGTTAGCACAGAGACAGCTGACCAAACAAGTTTCCAATATACCACATCTCTCCCTTCCTAGCTGCTGCGGATCAAGGGTGCACCCAAGAGCTGGTCAAGGTGTCGGCGCCAGACATCACCGTTGTCGGTGCGAACTTCGTTAGTGTAGTCGGCCCAAACGTTTTATGTTGCTTCCAAACTGCCACCGCTGCGTGGCACTCGAGTAGTCGCGAGCCTGTACCCGATCGCCTGGGCTGAACTCTCTGACATTGACCTCCTGAAGCGCTGATGCTGTCTCCTTTTCATTTCTTAAAAACAAAGCATGTATTGATGTCTTCGTCAGACATCGTTACCTTGTGATTGACATAGGTGTCGAGTCGCGTGAGCATCTCGCGTAGGGTGCCACGATTTTTTTAATTTATCCATTTCATGTACATATCTATTTATAAAATGTTTAATTGGCTTTTTCTCGTCGCCAATAATAAGTCTTGATATTGCGTAAAATCATGGTATTTATTTGTGACAGACAATATGTATGACATTTCATTAAATGGCCTCTAGCGCGTTAGCACAGAGACGCCTGACCAAAGGAGTTTCCAATATACCACAATTACCAATAATAAATATATTTTTAGCAATGTAATAATATATTTAATTGAAAATTATTATAACACGTATATAATTTTCCATTTTGTTGAGAAACAATTTTGTAATCTTGTAACAAATTGTAATTGACAAACAATTTTTTCACGGGATGGCTGTTTTGCCAACTGTCACATCAAGTTTTGTCTATGATTATTGCAATTGTTTGCGAGTTTACGTTCTATATTGAAAGTAATCTTAGTTTTCGTAAACGCGATCAAAATGTGGTCGGTAAAATCAATTTGTGCTTGAACCAAGATCGAACGCTAAAAGTAAACGCGATCGATTTGAACTTAGTTTTATTGAACTCCGTTTTATGGGCAACTGGTAAAATCGGCCCTTAAACGCACCCCAGGGCTGCGTTTAAATCCTTTATCCAGTTTAATTTTATACTGACTAAATGTCAAACACCCCGTTCAAGCACACCAAGAGGTGAAAAATTATACCAATTAAAATTTAATCTGCCCCGTTTACGGTCGTCCGCTGGTCTCTGTTTTTGCTGAAAGGAATAAATTTTTGCGACCTTTTTACCACGCAAAATTTTATCCTGCTGTCAGATTGACATTAAGTTTTGTTGTTTTGCTAGATTCTCGCCGAAAAAACGAATATTATTTTTATTTTAGAGAGTAAATATTATTTGTGGATTATGGATTTGTATTAAAACCGGCAAATTGATTATTTGTTCAATAAACTTAGCTGTCAATGGAATTTGACAACTAACGTTGACAGAAACTTATGACTCCGTTCAGCGAACCCTCGCCAGTTTAATTTTTTTCCGGCGAAATACCGCAGAAGGATTTAAACGCACGTAGTTGTCAAATTCAATTGACAGCTCAGTTTATTGAACAAATAATCAATTTGCCGGTTTCATATAAATCCATAATCCACAAATAATATTTACTCTATAAAATAAAAATAATATTTGTTTTTACGGCGCGAATCGAGCAAAACAACAACACTTATAATGTCAATCTGACAGCAGGATAAAATTTTGCGTGGTTTTATTCCATTTAGTAAAAACTTGTATCAGCGGACGACCGTAAACGGGGTAGATTAAATTTTAGTTGGCTTCAGTTTTCTCCTCGCGGTGTACTTAAACGGGGTGTTTGACATTTAGTCAGTATTTTAAACTGGATAAAGGATTTAAACGCAGCCTTGAGTTTGACAATTTCATTCAAACTGTCAGTCAGTGTCAGACTGTCAGTGTCAAAATAGTCAAAAACGTCAAGTCAACTATCAATCTATCAATTTTTATCATCAAAGTGGACGCTCTCTCTGGGACTGGGATGCTTTTTTGGAGATCTTGGACGCACCGGATTTGAATTATTTTGTTATCGTGCCGTATATACGCTCTTCTACATACAATACACGTTTTTCCGAATTGAGAATTAAGTGAAATAATTAATACCATCGGTTTGCTTGCCTAGTCCTACGGCTAGCAGCCATAGTGTTCACGTTAATCGTCATGAATTCGTGGGGAAACGAGCAGTATGCCATGCAAAATATGATGCATTCAAATATAATGCCTAATATGATGCCGCCAGGAGCAATGGCACCTTTAATGCCGTCAATGATGATGCATGGCAACATGATGCCAGAAATAAATCAGATGCAATTGCAGCCAATAGTAACACAACATGTGAATCCTCCACAGCCCTCGGGCCAGTTTATAGGGCCTGTAATACCTGAAAACGTTAGCATCCAGGTTGAAACTGCTCCTGAGAATGCCCAAGACCAAACGCAAGAAAAAGACAATGGACATGAGCAAATAAAAGATAAACGACAGAGTAGAGACAGAAATGATCGCCGCGACAGAGACCGTGAACGAGGTAAGTTATTGCTTTGATTTATCTATCTGTATAATCTTTTTTTTTTTTTAATTGGCTTTACTTCTGCTATACTTACAAAAATTTGTCTATTTTACGCTTATATAAATCCAGTAATTATTATCCAAAGTATATGTATGCATGTATATGTAGATATATATTTTGCAATGTCCTCTGGGCCTGAAAATCACCCTCAGGCCCATTCATTATCATTATATTATTGTTAATTTTATCTTTAAACCATCGAAGACTATTATAATTTTAGACAGGGCCCGTCGCCGCTCCAGGTCCCGCAACCGTGATACTAACAACAGGGATCGGAGAGAAAGAGGAGAAAGGAACCGCAATGATCACCGTGACAGACACTCAAAGTGGGACAATCATGGCACAGGAATGCAACAGCCAGACCTCATGCAGTCCCAAAATCACATGATGATGCCAGGTAGGATAAATACATGCCATGATATTTTGACCCTTAAGTTGCTTTTTTCCTCAAAAGATTATTTTGGAAACTAATTTTCATAATGCACACAAGATCTAAGACAATGCTAGGACTTTAACCCCTACAACTATCAAAAGGATGTTTGAGGGGTTAAAAGAGGAAATGAGTTTGTTTTGTAGTTAGTTTGTTAGTTAGTTAAGAAACTTTAATGACACTTTTAGGCTAAAAAATAGTGTATTAACCGAATCATTGCGGATGTTACGCTGCCATCACTTTCTTTTGCATGTGGCGTTAGGCACAGATGTGTGGCATTTTAAAATCGATTTGTCGTGCAACGAATCGGTTAAGGGAGGGCCATAAATTAATCATGAGCAGGCAAAGGATTCCCAAAGAATGATGATTGAATCCCGAGCATAACAATTGATTTATTTGAATCCCGAGCAAAGCAAGTGATTCATATTGGCCCTCAAAATAAATCTGTTTTAAAAGTTGCATACTAGACTTTAAAGTTTAAACCATGACTATGACAAATGAAAGATTAATAATTTTATTAAAAAAAAGGTTATGTTATACGTAAATCAATTTTATATTAATGAATAAGTTGAATAAATAAAAATACAAATCCTCTTTTCAGTACAACAGAATATGATGCAGTATGGCAATATGATGCCAAGCATGCAAAATCAACTGATGAACCAACAGATGGATATGCAAAACATGCAACATCAACATATGATGCCTGGCATGAATATGATGCCCAATAATATGATGATGATGAACCAACAAATGCAAGTAACCAATCAGCATATCTACTTCAGCAACGGTGTAATCCTACCAGCTCTCCCGGGTACAACAACACCACAACGCAGAGAGAAGCCTCCTGGATGCCGTACCATTTTCATTGGAGGTCTACCGAGCGGTATCACTGAAGAAAACATCAAAGAGATATTCCAACGTTTCGGTTATATTGATGAAGTGAAAGTGCACAAACAAGGGGTTTGTCATGTTCGGTTTGAGAATCCAGAAAGTGTTGAGCAATCGTTCTTTGTCTCCGGTAGTCGTATCAAGTTTCATGACCAGATGGAGAGTGAAGCAACAACTCTTTTCATAGATTATGCTTTGGTGAGTACTAACAGTTTATTTTTGCATGTGTTCATTGATTTTCATTAATATTGATGTGATTAATTTCATCGAGAAGACTTGATAGTGTGTGATGGGTAGGCATTATCTATCTTAACCTTTTTTATAAATAGGGTCTCTAATGTAAATAATGCATGTGTAAAAAAAATGTAAATAAAGCATCCCCAATGTTTCCCATTTGCCTCCTTAACCAGCAGCTACAGCTAAGGCTAACATTGTCCTTTGTAGCCTAAATTATAATAACTGTTTATTTTATAACATGATACCCCTCATCATACTCAATTTGGGTGTGGTAGAGAGCAGTTATAGTATACTGTTAAACAAACTTCAAAAAAAAAAATGTCACTACGAATAAGGCCTGTACTAGATGCTTCGTATGGTAAGTAAGCATCCACAGGTCCGCATCGTACGTATCATATAAACGGATTTCTGTGTCGGCAGCGATGGGATTGCTTGCCGACGCGAGTATCAGCAATCGGATTGCCGATGCCACCTTCATCGCTTCCACTGATCGGCATTCCGTATGACGTCATCGGTACGCATCGCAGATGAGCCGTCCGTACGATGCGGATCAGTGGACGCAGTTGTATGAGTTTTCATACAAGGCAAACTAAAATCCGTTGCGTACGATACGTCCGATACGTGCGATGCCGACCTGTGGACGCACACACCTATAGTCATGTCTTTTCAAACAGAACCGTGAAGACCAAAATGAGTTTGAGAAAAGCAAGCGTAAGCGTTCTCCTACGCCGCCCCGCGTTGAACAATTCAATCCATCTACACTTGTGGTGATCGGTGAGAAGATAAAGAGTGACAATGATTTTGCTGAAGCAGCACCGGTGAGTAGAAATAGGGTATTTCACTGAAAAAATCTAATTAGTTTGACGGTTAAATATATCAAAATATATTCATGTGACCATTTTTTTTCTACACTGATCGACTTATGGTAAGCGTCCACAGGTCCGCATCGTACGTATCGGACGCATCGCATCATACGGATTTCTGTGTCGGCAGCGATCGGATTGCCGACGCCAATATCAGCAATCGGATTGCCGATGCCACCTTCATCGCTTCCACTGATCGGCATTCCGTATGACGTCATCGGTACGCATCGCATTAAGGCATTGCCGATGAGCCGTCCGTACGATGCGGATTAGTAGACACAGTTAAATGACTACGTACATGGCAAACTAAAATCCGTTACGTAAGATACGTCCGATACGTGCGATGCCGACCTGTGGACGCACACCTTAATGATGGCATCAACCTGCCTATTTGAATATGTTGCTACATCTGAAAACCTCCATTTACAGTTTTAAAAAAGTCCTGACATGTCATAACTGTGGGCTATAATAGCACTAATCGTAGTGCACTAAAACAAAGAATATTCCGCCTACCTCCATTTAACAACTTCTCTCCAAAATAACTTAAAACCTTATGTCCAGACCCTGGCAGCATGGCTAGAACGTGGCGAATGCAACAAGAAGAACTCCGGAACCTTCTACGCCTTAATCCAAGCGACCAACAACCAGCTTCGAAGACTGTTCAATGAAAAGATGCAGATTGATGAAGAATACCAGTCTTTGAGAGCAACCATCAAGGACAAATTTGGACATGTTATCGTGCAATGTAAGTAGACTGGAGGATTTTAAATCATCATCTGCCTAGCCTTTACCCAATCATTTAGGAGCTGGCTTCAGAATGCAAGTAACAACAGGATTTTACATGGAGTGACTGCTTAGCTGACCTCAGCAATCCGGTTACTGGATAACTTTTTATGTCTCGGTGGCTGTCCGTCGAGACTGGCTGTCCGGCTTCACATCTTCTACAATATGGAATGGAATGAAATGTAAGGTCGGTCATCCCTTTTTTTCTTTTTTATCGTGGTAAAATCATCAAATGAGTCCTCCTGGGAGGGACAATCAGACTCGTAATTGACTTTAGTCAGTAATATAGTCTTTATCCATGGTGATCCTACAAAAGCCCTTTACGTTTCACGGTTACCTGGTGAGACATCTCGCTAGGTCATCCCCTGCAGTGCTTACGTCTGAGGATGCGGTATTTCGGCGTCGGAATTGTGGTTTGTTTTAAGTGGATTTTCAACTTTATGTTCTAAGCTTATATTTTAACGTTGTAAAGTGATAAAGTCCCTAGGGCGGGATGAGAGGGACTGGTAGACCTATACTGACTAAAATCCACGGTGTCTTCTTTCAATAGCCCTTTACGTTCCGAGGTCACGGTTACCTTATAAGACAGTCACGCGACCCCGGCAGGCTTTGGCCATCAGATTACTGAAAGCTCTTTGAGGCGCTCGTGGAACACGACGCGCCGTCGACCCGAGATGTCCTACTAAGCCTTCGACGCTGTGCGCAGGACTGTGTTCTTAGAGAACATAGGTGAGGTGAGTAGAGACTGGTTAATTTTAGAAGTTTCAACCCTGGAAATGTGAGCTGATTTGAAGACCATAATGTTCCTAAATTAAACCCAATTTGTTTGGGCCCATCTACGCATCTTTAGCAGCCGTCATATGTTAGTTGGAGATCATAGATCAGATCGTTGGTGGTTTCAAGATTAAGACACTACATTAAGGGTTACACTGGAATTCTCACACAATTTTGTTTACAAGACAATTAAGCTTCGACGAAAGGTTTTGACGACCGTCTTAGATTTTTAACACTGCGTTTGGTAGGATTTTGAGAAAGTACAAATAGAGAGGCATCGGCATCGGCTATGTGGTAACAGCGGTAGCTTCGAGGCGGCAATACATATTTAGTAAGTAAATATTTCCGTAGATTCGGCTAAACGCAGTGCGTTAAAGCTCTAAGATTAGGTCAGTATTGTTTGAGAATTCTAGAATAACAATTAATGGACGCTGGACGATGGAAGCTGAAAGCAGATTGGAGACCAGCCATTAACTCGTGATTCTGCGGAAGGGGGAGCGCCACATTTCTACTAGTTTTTGTTAAGCTTCTTTCGCAATAGCTGCTTAGACGTCCAGAAACTACTAAATAGATTAAAACTGATAGTCTTTCGTCTTTTCGGCAACACGATGACCACAGCTGAAAGACGTTCGACAGACAGTCTTCCCGCAAAAATAGTCATAGCCACTGTTCCTTGATTATCCACATTCAGCAGATGTATCCTTCGCTGGGTCGTCAGTTTACATTGAGCGAGGTCATCGGGGAGTCTTCGAAATGGTAAAGGTTTAAATTTAAGTAAAGGGCTACAAACAGCAAATTCAACCTTCGCTCGGTTGTCAGTTTACATTGAGCGAGGTCATCGGGGAGTCTTCGAAATGGTACAGGTTTAAGTGAACATAAAACTCCACGACGTGCTTCACAATTCCAAAATGACAGACAGCTGACTTCACTCCGTGGAGAATCACGACGAGATGGAAAGTATGTTCGTCATAGTCTTAGAGATTGTACAATCAACAGAAAATCTACGTAATTCGGCACACCGGAACCGCTAGGAACACAGTAATGCTACTTGGCGGCAAAAATAATCATCGTGGTAGAAGCCGCCACCAAGAGAAAGTCACAATTGAAGAGGATCATCACATTCATCATCATGGGTCTAGACCCAGGTCTATGCACGAACTCTTGTTATGGCCTTGCTAGGGACAGCCCGAGCATTGTCACAACGAGAGGGATACTTCTCGGACGAGTGGGCGGGAGGGAGGACGACTATTTAACTGAGCTTCAACAGTTGTACAATCGACAAAGTTGAATTATGACCCACCATAAGCTTTTTTTCTCACAGACATTCAAATACAATAGGTCCAGCATCCGCGTAAAAATACATATTATCCATGGTAACGATTTTGATCATTACCAATTTGACAGATTCAAACGATTTATCGTCAAAATGGGTCATGATTCAACTCAGTCGATTGTAGCTTAAAGAACTTACTTAAACTCTTCTCATTCTAACCCGGTGCAACTAAAAAGATACTGAGCGTAAAACTAATACGGTAATGTAAAGGAAGAGATACGAACTCATCAGGATCACTTTCTTGAGATTACCATGAATTCATTTGTGAATGCGAGAGAGAATGAAGAGAAAATTTTTAATAATTCATTTTGTAGATTTATTTTGCTACGACATTTTATATTTTATGACTGCAGAATTTAATTTAAAAAAATCATTTTAATAACCTAAAAACCGTATTTAGTGATTTTAAATCAGAACATGATCTAAGTCCATTTAAGATCCAGTTCTTTTCAATACATATAAAATGTCGTATGTTAATTTTAACATGAAATGTTTGTCAACACCAGTCGAGCAGGTAGCGAAAATTCTGACGGC
This sequence comes from Agrotis segetum, assembly GCA_036375495.1. Taxonomy (NCBI): domain Eukaryota; kingdom Metazoa; phylum Arthropoda; class Insecta; order Lepidoptera; family Noctuidae; genus Agrotis; species Agrotis segetum. Next base: position 1,098,349 of record JAQSVV010000003.1, read on the forward strand.
GGCCAAACTTCAGCGGGTTTCTGACCATTTCTCGAAGCAGCAGCGCCGGAACATCGAGATGTGGCTCAAAATGACTGAGGTACGTAAAGTTTCGTACAGGAGCCTTACCACGAGCTCTTAACGCGATCCAGTTTAGGCTGTGGGAAAGAGAAAGAGCTATACAAGGCGTCTAGCGCCATCTCTTTCCTATAGCCTAAAGACTCGCGCTTTAAGAGTTCATGGTAGGCCACCAGGTATTACTTTAAAAATATTGACTCCAGTTCACCATACATATTTTTACAGTAATACCGATTTCAAAGGCTACAATTCATTTACGTCGACTGCGCTGCAACGTAAAGCATTTGCTGTTTGCAGTATTTAGGATTTTTTTTTTCTTAATTAAATAAGCTGCAGTCCAATGCAACTTTATTAGTCTCGGAACAGATTTCAATGAAGCAATTAAAATTAGATTTACAGATTATGGTAATCAATTCACTTTTAAAATCGTAACTACAATACGATACAATTATACAATACCTACTAAAATTATTGAGTCATTTTAGTGAGGTAATTCGAAAATGTTTTCGGATGAATCAATAAGTCGTCTACTTAGACGCAGGACCAACTACTTTTCCAACTTCAACTTAGTAACGTGGCATCGCATCACAGCAGACAGATTCTAAAACCCAGGATTATTTCTGCTAACGTTAATTATTAAACAGGTAATTCGTAATAGCAAAACCTTTAGGCAATTTCACCTGTCCAAATGTAGCTGATAGAACCCGACATCCATTTCGAAGTTACACGTGGGTAAGTTAGCAGGTTGGTTGGTGTTTCGTGAGCATCAGCTGCTGTACCAGGGAAGATGAAGCTTCTGCAACGGTTTTGTGATTCTTCTCCATCGCCTGGTAAAGTATAAATTTCCAATCTGTCGAGCTATTGCAATAAGTTAGGAGTTCATGCTATCGGAAGCCAATTCGCCAGAATCTTCGGGGACTTCTGTTCTATCTGCGAGTCTTCTCTTCGAACACCATGCTGAGCGAGACATCGGGATCCTGACTTCCAGAGCTACCTTCGTGATCGTCATTGGTCCAATAACAGGAATTCTTCACTTATTAAAGAAGTAAAGCTTTTGGGATTCTTGAAATATTTATTGATATTTTACCAGATTGGGAATTTTTCCTTTTTCTTTTGAACGGAGATGCATCATTCAAGATGGGTAGAGGCAGGCGTGTCTACGAAGCTGTACCTACAAAAGGAATATAATATATTGAAGCTGATCGTTGACGGCGTTTTAAAGCTCGACTGTTGAATAACGAGATGTCAAATAATTACAAGGTAATAGGAAAACTAATGATTTTATATTTTCAGGAATTGGACAACATAAGAGATGAGTTCAATGCTATATTTGATGAAGAAGAAATGGAAAAGACAGTAGGCAAGCCTTCAGTGCCTTTGGAGAAATATGAGCAACTCAGAGTAAGTACCTAGCTTTTAGTTTAAATTTTGACTAAACAAGCTCAAATCGCTGATAAGTGTAAAAATGTTTTTTTTACTTCCCTCATTCATGCCCGTTTCTTTTTCGTTGTTGATTTTAGTAATTAACAGCAAGATAACAGTTGTCTTCACTATTTTCAGGCTGAAAACGAGAACCTGACGCATGAGCTGGAGGGTTACAAAAATGAAGCTCATCTGGCCAAAGATGAGGCTGAAAGAAAATTCGAGAAGTTCAAGGCGCATTACATCGCTCAGCAGGCGTTGCAGCAAAACAAACAGGTAATTTATTTATGTCAAAACGAATATGAAACCATTAAAAACCGTGGGTAACTAAGGTAAAGAGTATACCTGGAGCAGTTGGCAATGGAAGCTGCAGATATTTGCAATACTGATGATGACTGCTCAAATAGCCCATGTATGTTTATTTCGGGCTAACTGCCTGAACAGTCCGTGCTTGGGCGGCCTCAGAGGTTCGCCTCTTAGAACACCCATATCTCTCTTATTGTATTAAGTCCCTATGCTGTGGTCTTATCTTTTCCATTCCAGTTATCTTATTCAAAGCCTTGTAAAAGTTGCCCATAATAAACAAACTTACACTGAATTTGTTCACAGGTCTACCCACCACTACCACCTCCACCGATGCCGAACCTCCCCATGGACAATATGAACGAGAAACCACGTCCCCCGCCCCCATTCCCCAGCGACGCGGATGGGTCATCTTCAGAAGTCGAAGTCAAGGCTTCGGAAGCCAAACTCATCAGCTTATTATCCGCTTTCCTCATGGTACATCCACTAGGGGCTACGTTAGACTACCTAGTCTCATACATCAAGTCTTTGGCCCCTAGTGTCACCCAATCAGCAGTACATGAAGTTCTAAAGAAGTACCCAGATGTATTTCATCGTAAGACAACAGGTGTGGGAGCACGGATAGAGCATAAGTGGTGTTTTGTTATTTTTGATGGTATAAAAACGGAGTAATTACGTGTAATGGTTAGATTTAAGCTTGTTCAGAATTGTTAGTTGTAAAATTATGAATAATAAACTATTTTGGTTTTTTTTTTACTGGAACCTGTTTTTTTATTTCTGGTGTTACTTTTTGTTGCTGGGATCTGGGTGCAAACAAATATGGGTGCGTTTAGCCGATGCAAAGACTGAACAAAAATCGAAAAATGCTGAACAACATTCAGCTATGCTGACTAAATTATCGCCTGAAACCATGCTGAGTTCAGACGAGAGTGTAGCATTTCTCAGCCTATGCCACTTATTAGCAGCCGCCATTTTTCTTTTAGTGCTGCCAAGATGTATCGGCTGAACGCACCCAATTATACAGATGCTTTTTCCATTTCGATTCCTCCTTTTCCATTGATTGAAGAAATCTTAACACTTTCACTGTCCGCGCAGCAGACACAATACCTAAACAATAGTCGTGGATCACATGTGATTCATCGGACAGGGAAGTGGTTAAAGAACATAAAATCTCAAAAATAGTCATTTTTTCTTATGTAGGTAAAAATCAGTCATGTGTGTGTCACAAGAATTAATTAATAACTTTATTTACACGACACTCGAACCCTTGACCCACAGTACAGCAGCCACTGCGCCAACCATGCCATATTTGATTAGACAGAAAAATAAAACTCAATCAGTATACAGATTTTTTTGCTGTTAGTAACACCCTTACCTAAATGTCAAATCGTAAATAATAATTGGCTTGGCAACACTGAACCTACTGTCAAAATTAGTTTGCTGAGATTTGTGTTGTGGAGTGGTTGCTATTTTGTTTACAATAAACTTTATTTCGACAAAATGACTAAATGGTGGAATTGGGTGCTTGGGTTAGCGTTATTCTCTTTACTATTTGTCGTTATACCCATAACACTGACTCGGGAAAAATCTGTGGAAGAATTAAAACCAATGTTCGATGATTACATTGCCAAGTTCAATAAAAGTTATCCAAATCCCGACGAATACCAAGCGAGATTTCAACATTTTGTGGTGAGTTCCATAATCAAAAATCTTCTTTTTAAAGTTTTTTACTTGATAGTGTTGTTGGCAAGTTATAAACAAAGTTTTCGTTTCATTGTTACTTTTAATAAAAAGTTTATCTTTTATTTGTTTATTACTGTATCAGAAATACAATTATTTATATTTTATCTCAATGCATAACAAGGGCAAGTTTAAATGAATCACTGTGTCATGTAAAATATGTGTACAGTTACATATAAAAAAGTGCAATCTAAGTAATTTTCTGTGTAATTAACTAACACAGTGAGCAGTTCTCATTAATTAATGGGAGACTGATTGAAGCTAAGTTTTAGTGTTCTTTTTTTATAAATCATAGTTATTAACATTTGTTTCCCTCTAAGTCTAAGATAAGGCACAGGAGTACTTTTGATATGCTCATGTTCCTATCTTTAAAACCCACATCAAAATAAAAAGAGTGACCCTATTCTCATCAAACACCTGGCACAGCAACATGTCCAAGTCCATAATTTAGGTGGCTACTGTGATATCCTGATTGAAAACTTCAAAAGCTCTGCCTGTTTTTGGCATCTATGTTAAAACCTTATACATTAGGTCAATTATTAGGCATTCTGTTTCAATATGTAAAGTAGATTACTTCAAGATTAAAACAAATTATTGAACAGGTAATTAATTAATTAGTAATGTAAAAAAAAAAACTCTTCTTGGATCAAAACTCCCAACCCAGAACCCACAATATCTAAGAACTGTAAAAAATGTTTACAGTACTTAGATTAAATAGTATACATTTGTATCATTACCCAAAAATTAAAAAAAAAGAACAGTGACAGTGTTTCATAGAGTTGGTGAAGTATTTATAGATCACTTAAAAATGACGAGATAAGTAAATTAATGATGAATGAAGATTCTGTGTTTTACTGAAGAAGATTTTATCTTTCAAGCAGACTCATCTTTACTAATATAAGCTGTTTACAGTGTAGGTTTTGTCTACCCACTCAGAGGAACTGTATAAATCAAATAGATAAATAATTGAAAGTTGACTTTAGTTTGTTTTTTGATGCTATCCATGATCGGAAGGATATAGCACTACTTCTTCCTTCTGCAGCCGTTCTTTCGATGGTATGGAGGGTGTTCTTGCCCAGCTGTGGAAGAATATAGGCTACCAATATTAAATAACTTATTAATTTGATCAGATAATAAAAATAGGATATTGAAATGAGATATTTCTTGTCAAAGAAATGAATTAAGAAGAGCCCCTTAAAATAAAATTCCAATAATATAGTGTCTATTTAATTCTTTCTGAAATGAAAATGATGAAAAGTAATATTGACAGGAAGTGCTTCATGAACATCCAAAATTCTTAATTTTTTTAAAGTTTCCACTGTTAGTTGTTACACAAAATAAACACAAAACCTCTTTTACAGGCATCAGTAAAAGAAATAGATCAGCTAAATGCTGGCTCAAGAGGACCAGACCATTGCAAAGCAAAATATGGTCTCACAAAACTATCAGACATGTCCAAAACTGAATACAAAGAGCTCCACCTTTCTGACGAAAAGTTGATGAAGCCTGTAGATTCTTATAGCAGGAGAAGAAACCGAACAAACCGAGCTGCAGGCAATTTTGATGGAGATAAGGACGGTAACTTTGCCAATGAACCCCATGATAATATTCATATTGTCAGGAAGAAAAGGGCTGCCTTACCATTGCAGGTTGATTGGTAAGTCTGTTTATTTGTTAGTCTTCATTTTTCTTTGGTACAAACCAATTAAGCCCTAGCTTATATTAAAATGTAAAAGGTAGGTTGTTAAAGAGCGCAGAGCAGCTGAACCCCAGACCCTAAGACTGGTCCTCACATAAACAAGTGCTTTTCTTAAGTAATTTATTTTATTCCAACTTAAAAAATAATGAAGGAAAATATCGTAAGAAAAAAGGCGATAAGCCCAGTGGTGGGCTGGCCATGTAGCCATGTCAGTCCCAGAATTCATGGGCCAGGCATTAAGCAGGATCAGTGGCCCTCGCATTTTAGGCCCCAACTCTTACGTCCTAAATAAGAAAAGAGAATATTACTTGATTCTGAGCAGGCCATCCCTGATATTAGTTTAGGGATGTTCTCTAAGGCTTGTGGCTAAATAATAACAGCCGCACAGGCCGATCTTTCGGGTTACGCAGTGCCTGCCGAGGTTGGTCTGTGGATGGGTGACCATCTGTCATAGCGAATTTCCTCCGTACCTCGGAAAGCACGTAAAGCAGTTGGTCCCGGCTGTCATTTGTAGATCTTCGACAGTCGTTACTGTTAGTCAGAAGCTCTAAAGTCTGACAACCAGTCTTACCATGGGGTATCGTATTACCCAATTACTGGGCAGTGGAAGTCCGATAGACAGTCGCTCCATGTAAAATACTGATACTGCATCCGGTTTGACTGGAAGCCGACCCCAATTTAGTTGGGAAAAGGCTAGCAGATGATGATGAATTTTCTCTAAGGCTATGTATAAATGACATAGTGGGCAGTCGCCGGGGCCCTTCCAGTACAGTCCGTCCCTGGGTAGGCCTGTTTTTTTTTTTAATATAAATTGCCAAACGCTATTATGATTAACTAAAGAGTGTGTTGTAATCTAATTTCTAATTGCGCAATTTAGGTAAAATTGGTGCTCGATAAATCGTAATAGTTCGTAATAACCACGTTTAACTTGTATTATTAATTTCATTATTTACCCTTGATTACATCGTGTCAATAAACGGCAAATACCTATTTGAATAGTATGTCTACCTACGTATGCATATGAGTCTAGATAAAAAGTCATTGCCCTGCATCTTGCACTTTTTTATTAAATGACTAAAATTCGCACAGAAAAGTGAACTTTGCATCTCGTGATCTGAACAAGAATCCCGTATTTTTGGTTGGACGGCGAGCTACCCTTTACTCGCCGTCCCCGTCCGCAAGCCAGTGCCCTAAGTGTCTTCAGTTCAGCGGTGACTGGGGTGTGAGAATGTCCTTTGCCTCACGCGTTCCAATTGCTCCCCATTCCATTCGCCTGCCCCTGAATTTCTGAGGTACCTCCCGAATAGCCGAACCAGTTTTTTACTGTGTTGCGTAGGTGCGCAGGATTCTCAGTTCCTTCTGCGTGAGCTCGTTCCATTTTAGGTCTCATCTTTTCTTCTAGGCTAGATTAAGTGATGCCTAGAACCAACTACATTGCAAATTAAAGAAACATGCGAAAGTACCTCTGACTTTTTTTATCTGCTTAGATCAGGACAAGGGATACTTTTTATCCCATTACAGACTTGTTCTGTGAGTTAAATGTTTTTGTAACGAACACATGATACATGAGAAATGTAGGGCAACGTTACTTTCATAATAAACAGAAGTTCAAAACGAACTATGAGGTGAAACAATAATTCATCAGATGTAAACAATCTTACTAATATAATAAACTATGCTGTTGCCAGCGGCTTCACCCGCTACAACTCGAAAATTATCCCAGGGATAAAAACTATCCTATGTATTAATCCAGGCTATAAACTATCTGTGTACCAAATTTTAGCCAAATCCGTTCAGTGGTTTTTGCGTGAAAGAGTAACAAACATACACAATTACACATACATAATAGGGTAGTTTCCAGGGTCAAAATAATTACATTCTATTTAGTCCGCATTTAGATTTTAAAAAAATTTGGACACGTATTTTTCTTTTTATAACAAAGAAGAATAGCCTATTAAAGTTACCTGTGACGTCACCCTGCGCGAAAAATGCCACACATCGTGACGTCACACGTAACTTTATAGGCTATATCTTTGTCATTTTTGGTCTAATTTACAAATAAAAAAATACGTGTCCCTTATTTTTGAATAATCTAAAAGACGGACTAATTACATTTTTTTGGGCAACTAGCCTATTACATACATCCTCATGTGTATGTCTGTGGCTCTTTCACGCCTAAACAAGTGAACGTATTTGGATGAAATTTAGTACACAGATAGTTCATATTTTCATAACCTGATTTAACGATTTTATGTTCCCGTGGGGTAATTTAAGAGTTGTAGCGGGCGAAGTCGCTGGCAATAATTTCTAAATAAATATTATCTTTGTTATGTTTTTGTATCGTAACTTGGTCCGTTTATCAGTAAGCGTGGCAACGAAGGTTAATCGCCGTTTCGAGTTTAATAGAAAACCGGTTCTCTAACTAGTGTTTCTTTCTATGGTCAGTTCGCTTCGTTTGTTGGTAATTTTGGACAGTACATGGATAAAGCATAGCATAGTTTGTTATGGTTTATTTTATAGATACAAGTAGTACATCAAATGACTCCTACCCTGGGTTGAGCAGTAGGACTCATACTGACTAAAATTCACAATGTTCCTTCGATAGCCCTTTATGTTCCCGGGTCACGGTTACCAGAGAAAACAGTTTTATGGTGCCAAAGGGTTATGCACGTAGGTAGGTAATTAGTTACTTCCAAATTACCTTTAAATTACTAATGGCTACTATTTAAATGCTCATGAAATCAGATCTTAAACACGTTTTAGCAAAATTTCAGGCACACCCAGAAGTTCGGTTTGATTAGGTTCCTTTAAACTCTGCAAACATAAATTGGAGCCCCGCGAAGCGCGGCTTCGGAGAACCTGCGTAGGTCGATTTATTAATACAGAAAATGGTTTTTTGTACAATACTCTATCTATGTTACATAATTTGGTGATCCAATCTGGCAGATATTTCGATTTTTTTATTTTAAAATATGTACTTTTCTGGTAGGCATTAAACACAAGCTATATTACTAATTACATACACATACTTATCAAAATGAATTAGGTCCTCCAATCGTTGCACCAGTTACCTCATTAATAAAAATTGACAAGGTTTCTATAAAGGCTTACAAACTATTCTTGTTTCTAATCATAATAGAAATTATAAATTCTTCGCCCACACCACTGTCCATTATAGAACCAGTTTCTGTCGACTCGTGCGCTTCTATTTTTAGGGAAATCAATTTTGTGAGCTAATATTTATTAACATTATGTAATATTGCAGATAGAGGTTAATATATACGAGGTCTGAACAGAGGCCGCGTTAACCAACGTTTTTGTAAATAAAACTAATTACAAATCTACACTAAAATTATACATATAGCTGAAGAGTTAATTTGGTTGAATGCACTAATTTCAGAAACTACTGGTTTGAACGATTTTTTTTTGTGTTTTAAAGTGCATTTTTCGAAGAAAACTACCTATAGGCTATATAACATCACGCTACGTCCAATAAAACCTGAGAAGTAGGGGTGGAACAGCTAGTAATATATACTTATATATTTACTAAATACATACATAATAGAGACTAGCACTTCCCCCGCGACTTCGTCCGCGCTTATTTAGAGCTTTGGATATGTGAATTTCTTCTCCGGCCACCCTCTTTATGCAATACTTTTAGAAAATCTAAATCAAATTCTATTCTCTCTCATTCGACCACAAATATCCCTTCGCAGTCGGTTTTTGCAACATCCCAGCTTAATAAGCTCCTACATCCTAAAAATATACCCCTGGGATAATTTGAGACTCGTAGCACTTGTACGAAGTTTCATACAAACTCTGAAGCTAAAAAGTAACCCTTAGGGAGGGAATTTCCCGTCATAATCCCATCTTAAGTAGCACCTACGTCGTAAAAGAACGCTCCGGTGAAACACTAAAATCTCCTAGTACTTGTAGTAATGAAGTTTCATACAAACTATCAACCTCGAAAACAACCCTTTAGAGGTCAATTTCACCACATCCCGTCTAAGTGAGTTCCTACTTCTTTAAAAGAACCCCCTTCCAAAAAAGACATCTATCTTTCAAACAACAGAAGCAACTCCTTTGGGGTCCAATTTCACAAATCTACCTACATCCTAAAAATAGCTCCCGCTGAAAAATTGAGTCTCGCAGCATTTGTCGTAACGAAGTTTCATACAAACTACTAACACCAAAAAAAACTCTTTAGTGGTTAATTTATCCAAAACTCGTCTGAGGTAGATCAACTCCAAAAACAACCCCTTAGGGGTAAAATTTCGCAAAATCCCGTCTTAGTGAGCATCTAAGTCCTAAAAACAACCCCTATAAAAAATTTGAGACTCCTAGCACGTGTAATAACGATGTTTCAAACAAACTTTCAACACCAAAAACAACCCCTTAGGGGTCGAATTTCAAAAAACCCTTTTCTAAAGTAGCACCTACGTCCTAAAAAGAACCCGCATGCAAAATTGGAAACTCCTAGTACCATGTAGCAAAAAAGTTACATACAAACTGTCAACCCCAAAAACAACCCCTTAGGGGCGTAATATCGCAAAATCCGTTCTTAGCGGGTACCTACGTCCTAAAAAGAATCCCTATGCAAAATTTTAAACCCCTAGCACTGGTAGTTTCCGAGATTTCGTGTCCTATGAGTGAGTGACCTTTTGCTTTTATATATATAGATAAAATACACCCAGACACAGAACAAATGATCATGCTCCAGCTCATCACACAAACATTTGTCCTTGGTGGGAATCGAACCCACGACCCCGGCATAGCAGTCAGGGTCACTAACCACTAGACCAACGGGCCTGTCAATTATTGGATCCTACGGCAATGGCTGACTGATCCCACTGGCGATGATAGTCCTCAAAGTTCCACCTGACTCACGACCATCATCTTGTCGGAGTCCTGTGACAAACAGTTTTCATTCTGGTGTTCCATCGGTGCGCAGGAGTTCCAGTTCCTCTGAGCAGTTTGATCCAGGCCAAGTGCAAACCCATCATAAATAAATAGAATAAACTGCCCCCCTAGACAAGTTGCAAACGATAATCGTTAACGCTCGGTTCTCCCCAATAGATTTTCAACCTTATTCCTTCGAGTCTTTAGTTGAAAATCTATTTAGGATTTCTAAGCGTTAGCGACTGGAACGAACGACAACGCCATGAAATCTTCAATAGATTTTCTACTAAAGACTCGAAGGAATAAGGTTGAAAATCTATTGGGGAGAACGATTATCGTTTGCGACTTGTCTAGGGGGGCTGAAATCTTTTTACTGATAAAGTGTCATTAAAACATTTCAGGAGGGCGCAAGGAGTGATCGGTCCGGTACAAGACCAGGGTCTGTGTGGAGCGTGCTGGGCGTTCAGCACAATTGGCACCATAGAAGCCATGGCTGCCATCAAAACTGGCACGCTTGAAAAGCTTAGTGTGCAGGTATGTCAATTTTGTTGTTAGGATAAAAAGAAATACCGTAAAAATAATTTAACGAAAAACAAAAAACCCGACTGCGTTAAAAATACACTAAAAAGAAAGAAACAAGCCCAGTAGTTTAGAATTCACTCATTCACACTCACAGTCGGGGCCCCTTGGGAAGATTTGATTGGTATAATTTGAATGGGCCCCGACTGTGAGTGTGAATGAGTGAATTCTAAACTACTGGGCTTGTTTCTTTCTTTTTAGTGTATTTTTAACGCAGTCGGGTTTTTTGTTTTTCGTTAAATTATTTTTTTTATTTCATACTTTTTAGTTTATAATATTAGTGTGAATTAGTCTCTCTAGAGACCTTTAGCAAAAATGCGTGAACTTAAGTCAGCCACAGCTCGGTCCAAAGTAGTTCCTTGGTGCTTGTGTATACTTAGATTATTTTTACCAAAAATATTTGTTCGTCATGCTTATTCACTACGTTTCTTTTTTGGTTGGAAAACCGTTTATTTACGGTACTAGAAATAAAAACTTAAATCAATCAGTAAGAAAATGAGCGAAAATTATTGTTTTGTTAAAACTTTAAATCGTCATATATCCTAAACTATTATTTAAAATGAAAAACGATTTAGGGAACCTAAAGATGATTTTAAAATACCTATTCAACGATACCCCACATGACATAGTTCATCGACTTTTTTTTTTTCATTTTGACAATATGGCGTCTGGTTGTCGCTGTGGTGAATATTGATTACTGTCATGTCTTTAGTGACACTCGCAAGGTTAAGACGAATCGATTGACGTAAGAATTATCAAAATCGGCCCACGCGTTTGGTCTCTAGAACACCACATAGAAACAAACATACATACATACAAACATACATACATACATACATAGACTGATAAACACATTACCCTCCTTTGCGTCGCGCAGTCGGGTAAAAATGGGGTGAAAAGGGACGCAGGAGTTAAATATCCGAAGTCTGTGATCCATCAGTAATAACCATAGCTCAAAATTAGATAGGTATACACTCGGTTCCAAAAATAACGGGTCAGTCACACAAACCCGAATATCTCCCGAACTACGTATGCCATCCTAATGAAACGAAGACTGTTCAATTGAGAATTTAATTATACAGATAAAAAATAAAATAAAACTTAGTTGCACCCACAATATCAATCTCTAAATTAAAAAAAAATGAAAGTAGTCATATTTTTCTTAAGATTAAATTTTTTTATGATTGTTTTTTTGGTGTTTTTCATCACTTTCTTCATATTTTAATACTTTGTATTGCTTCCACGAGCTCTTCTGACAACTTCCAGGCGATTAGGCATGCTGTACACCAAATTTCGGAGCCGGTGCTGAGGAATACCTTCCCATTCCTTGTTTGAGCTCGGGAAGCGTGATTGGTGGGGGGTTTCGACCTTTCACGCATCTCTGAAGCTCGTCCCAGGCGTGCTCGATGGGGTTTAAGTCCGGGCTTCGCGCTGGCCACTGCATGAGTTCTATACCGACCTCTTCAAGGTAGTCATGTACAATTCTGGCGGTATGGGGACGCGCATTATCATGAATTAATATGCCAAGCCGGTCAATCCTGGCCATGAAAGGACCTACATGTTCATTGAGGATCTCTTCCACGTACCTCTCTGCATTTAGAGTTCCATTTTGAATGAGTACCAGCTCGGTGCGGGCCTCAGCAGAAATCCCAGCCCAAACTTGTACGGAGCCCTCACCGAACGCCACTTTTTACTCCACACACGCTTGATGGAAGCGCTCCCCAGGTCTTCTGTACACCAACTGCTTACCATCATGCTTATAAAGCATGAATTTAGACTCGTCCGTGAACATTACCCTACCAATCGTCTAGTGTCCAGTATAGGTGCTCGCGCACGTATCTCTCTCTTGCAATTCGATGTCCCCGTTCCAGTTTGAGGCCATTTGCGGGCCTCAATGGTTTCAAATTTGCTTCAGCAAGACGTCTTCTTACTGTTTCAGCGCTTAAATTGCCACCTCTAAAGCGAATAATGTGAGTTTTTAGACCAACAGCAGTTTGAAAACGATTTCGGAGCATTGTAGCCACCAGTTGTCTATCTTCCCTACAGCATGCCTAATCGCCTGGAAGCTGTCAGAAGAGCTCGTGGAGGCAATGCAAAGTATTAAATGAAGAAAGTGATGAAAAAAAGCAAAACAAAACAATCATAAAAAAATGTAATCTTAAGAAAAATATGACTACTTTAGTTTTTTTTAATTTAGAGATTGATATTGTGGGTGCAACTAAGTTTTATTTTATTTTTTATCTGTATAATTAAATTCTCAATTAAACAGTCTTCGTTTCATTAGGATGGCATACGTAGTTCGGGAGATATTCGGGTTTGTGTGACTGACCCGTTATTTTTGGAACCGAGTGTATATTCATGTTCTTACACTGATTTCATACAGCTTAAGAATAAAGTGGATATGCCCCAAATCCCGGAATAACTTTTAAAGAGCAGAGAAATCGCGTGATTTATAAAATAAAAAAGTTATTTAATATTACACAATTTATCTCTCTAATCTATCTCTCATGTTTTTATTATTATTATTTATTTGTAATACATTTTACCACACGAGATTGGAGGATCCATATTAATATCAAAATTTCGATACAAGTACCAGAATAACTCTTCCTAATTCCGACCTCTGATGATAACATTATAGGCGGATTATGCTTAGACTAACATATTATTTTTCGCCATAGAACAGGCACGTAGGATAGACTTAGACCAACTACGAGGCCATTTCAAATCTTAGGAAGATTAGCCTGCCAAATTCAATCCAGGATATTGCTTATTATCTTGTTGGAGCTTGTGAATCGGCATATTATGGGTTCGTCTATCATACAAACGATTTATGTCTTTTAAAAATATAAAAGGATTCTTTTTTTTTTCTCGGAAATCCTAGACAATCAACACTTATCTTTCCTTTGTAATAAGCGTTAGTTTGGCAAGTGGCAACGCCGTCTGGGAACGCCCTAGTAAGACGTACAGGTTTTTCAAAAAGGTCGGGTACGTAGTACTTGCAACTTGCGTACTTGTGTGACCATGCAGTATACCCCTAGCACGAATCACTTTCGAAACAGTATTCGTATAGTTTTAGAAAGCATTTCGTATGGGAACTTGAACAGCGCCTCTGGTGAGCGTAAATTAAACTATTAGTTTTGTTAATTATGTGTATTATGTTCTGAAAATTAGTTTAATAGGGCTACAGATGTTTGAATGTGTACAAAGCGAAAGTATCATAGCAGGTGGCGGCTTTTGTATGTATGTTGTATATTTATTTATAATCAGCCTAAAAGTTCCCACTGCTGGGACACAGGCCTCCTCGTTGTAACAGGGAATGGACCGAAAACCACCACATGGTCCAGTCCGGGCTAATAGGTCATAATATGTCTTAGAATTTTTGGTTCTAGGACATGCCGGTTTCCTCACCGTTTATAAGAGCAGAGGTGATTAAATAAATTACACAAAGTAATACGCCTGGTTAAATTCGAACCCACCTTCAATTATTATTCGTCAATTGAGGTCGATACCACTGTTCCACCACTGCTATTTTTCCATAACATAGCATAATAGTATCTCCTTAGATAAAAAAAAAATCCGAACGAATATTTTCCTTGGAGATGTACACGTCTTGTTTTATGACTGACGCGGGGATTTTTTGCCCCGTGTTTTTGGCTTCAATTCTCAGTTGCCTACTATCAATCTGGGCATTTTTTAATCTAAGAATATCTCCTTACAACTTCCAGGAAGCTATAGACTGCGCCGGATTAGGTAACAGCGGTTGCGCCGGCGGCGACATCTGTCTGCTCCTCGATTGGTTGACGATGACCGACTCGGTTATCGAGAAAGAGTCGGGGTACCCTCTCCGTCTCAGCGATGGCGCTTGTAAAGCGAAGAAGAATAGCACCGGAGTTAAAGTGAAGAGTTTTACTTGTGACGAGTAAGTTTAGGTCTTATTTCTATTACGTAAAGTTGAAAGTAGATTGATTGTTGCTGTGACGAAATGACACTTATTGGAACGAAGTTCCTTATCGCGCCTTGTGAAAGGGGGCTAGACGGAAAAAAATCTCACGACACTTTTTGGAACGAAGTTCCTTATCATAGCGCGTTGCGAAAGGGTGCTAGAGCTCAAAGAGTGGAGTGGAGTGGAGTGGAGTGGAGCGGAGTGGAGTGGAGTGAAGCGGAGCGGAGTGGAGTGGAGTGGAGTGGAGTGGAGTGGAGTCGCGACGATTATTTTTGTTGAGTGTATACAGTAATTTCGTTCCATCTGGGTGTCCCTTGACACTTCTCAAGTTTTATATAGGATACTAGCACTCCGCCCGCGACTTCTTCCACGAGGATTTCGTATTTTCCCCTATGACTTTTAAGTATTTCCAAAAATCTTGAAACACAATGTTCTTTAAAGGCTGATGAATCTACACTCGGTTCCAAAAATAACGGGTCAGTCACATAAACCCGAATATCTCCCGAACTACGTATGCCATCCTAATGAAACGAAGACTGTTTAATAGAGAATTTAATTATACAGATAAAAAATAAAATAAAACTTAGTTGCACCCACAATATCAATCTCTAAATTAAAAAAAAACTAAAGTAGTCATATTTTTCTTAAGATTACATTTTTTTATTATTGTTTTTTTGGTGTTTTTCATCACTTTCTTCATATTTTAATACTTTGTATTGCCTCCACGAGCTCTTCTGACAGCTTCCAGGCAATTAGGCATGCTGTACACCAAATTTCGGAGCCGGTGCTGAGAAATACCTACCCATTCCTCCACCAATGCTTGTTTGAGCTCGGGAAGCGTGATTGGTGGGGGGTTTCGACCTTTCACGCATCTCCCAGGCGTGCTCGATGGGGTTTAAGTCCGGGCTTCGCGCTGGCCTCTGCATGAGTTCGATACCGACCTCTTCAAGGTAGTCATGTACAATTCTGGCGGTATGGGGACGCGAATTATCATGCATTAATATGCCATGCCGGTCCATCCTGGCCATGAAAGGACCTACATGTTCATTGAGGATCTCTTCCACGTACCTCTCTGCATTTAGAGTTCCATTTTGAATGAGTACCAGCTCGGTGCGGGCCTCAGCAGAAATCCCAGGCTAAACTTGTACGGAGCCCCCACCTTACGCCACTTTTTACTCCACACACGCTTGATGGAAGCGCTCCCCTGGTCTTCTGTACACTAACTGCTTACCATCATGCTTATAAAGCATGAATTTAGACTCGTCCGTGAACATTACCCTAGACCAATCGGCTAGTGTCCAGTTTAGGTGCTCGCGCACGTATCTCTATCTTGCAATTCGATGTCCCCGTTCCAGTTTGGGGCCATTTGCGGGCCTCAATGGTTTCAAATTTGCTTCAGCAAGACGTCTTCTTACTGTTTCAGCGCTTAAATTGCCACCTCCAAAGCGAATAAAGTGAGTTTTTAGACCAACAGCAGTTTGAAAACGATTTCGGAGCATTGTTGCCACCAGTTGTCTCTCTTCCCTACAGCATGCCTAATCGCCTGGAAGCTGACAGAAGAGCTCGTGGAGGCAATTCAAAGTATTAAATGAAGAAAGTGATGAAAAAAAGCAAAAAAACAATAATAAAAAAAAATGTAATCTTAAGAAAAATATGACTACTTTAGTTTTTTTTAATTTAGAGATTGATATTGTGGGTGCAACTAAGTTTTATTTTATTTTTTATCTGTATAATTAAATTCTCTATTAAACAGTCTTCGTTTCATTAGGATGGCATACGTAGTTCGGGAGATATTCGGGTTTATGTGACTGACCCGTTATTTTTGGAACCGAGTGTACATTTGAAGTTTCATCAAAATCGCCATCGCCAATCCTATTCTTAGCCCTCCTAGGGTTTTATTTTAAATCTCTTCTAAGTGCACACTTACGCCATAAAAAATAATGTTCATTGAAAACATGTTTCTAGACTCAGCAGTTTCAGCTGTGCGTTGATCGATCAGTCAGTTAGCTAGTTTCTTCTCTTCATTAAGGATTTGCTACCAAATAACACAGAATAATATTATTTCAGGTACGTGGGTGCTGAAGACAACATTCTGTCTGCATTGGCGACACATGGACCGGTCACAGTAGCAGTCAACGCGCTCACCTGGCAACACTACCTCGGAGGAGTCATACAGTTTCACTGCGGGTGAGATGGCAACATTGTCTAGTGTGATATCTTCTAATTTAGTTGCTAAGTGAAGGAGATAAGGTCGACATTGCATTGGCGATGACACTGCTCTCAAAATGGTGAAGGAGAACATCTTGAAAAAACCGGATGCACGAGTAAAAGTATGTAAACACTAAGAAGTATTCAAAAGCGATGTTCTGCTACCATATTTATTACACTTCTGATTTTTTCATTAGACTTCTATTCTGTAAGCTATACTATAACGAAATAGGTCTTATTTCAAAGTTCTCCACTTTGAAATAAGACCTAATCCAGCATTTTACGAGTAAATTGCGTTTAAATTTTAAGACATGTGACATCTACCAACTCGCACTGGGCCTGCGTGATGGATTATGGCCCTCTCTCTCTCACATAGCGGAGGCATGTGTCCCAGCAGTGGGAACATTATAGGCTGATGATGATGATGTAGGGATATAACGAAACCCGATACACCTGTCCAATATTTTTGTGTAAAGAATCTATGTACAAAATTTTAAAACCGTATCATAAAAAATACAAAGTTATAAGCTTGTATATAACCTGGTTGTCCGTTCAAAAACATGCTCATTTCGCGATACACCCGCATAAACCTGTGTGCCTAACCGTACGGTGATTGTATTGTTATATTATGTGTAATTAACTGGTAATAGAAACTTAAAATATAAAAAAAAAACAACATGGGGTAAAAATTATTGGAATCGAATCAGTTACTGATTCTGAACAAACTATATTCAGGTTTTACATATACTAAAAATAATGTTGTATATCCACATATTGATTTCATCATAATTCTATTTATTTCTTCCAGCGGATCTCCATTGGAGTTAAACCACGCAGTACAACTAGTAGGCTACGACCTATCAGCGGATGTTCCATTCTACATAGCGAAGAACTCTTGGGGCAAGGATTTTGGCAATGCCGGTTACCTCAACCTGGCAATTGGCACTAACATCTGTGGGCTGGCAAATGAAGTTGCCACTGTTGACGTTAAGTAATGAAGGGTAGTTTTTTAAAGGATTATTATACCCGTTTGCAGTGGGTAATGTTTTTTATTCAATGAGTGAATGATTTTGCGTTCTTAGTGCGAGTTTTTTTTTATGTAGATGCAATAGTAACGTTTAACCGCGTTTGGCGCTCTAGCCTCTACCATGAGTTATTATTACGAATACTCGATCATACGCATCGACCGCGTTTGACGCTCTCTTTGGTTGATAGTTCATACAACCTTGGAGCGGGCCAATGAGAGCGCCAAACGCGGTCGATATCGATGATCGAGTATCGTAATAATAACGCGGTTAAACGTTACTATTGCGTCAACGTAAAAACCTCTTTCTAAGCACACTGGTTTATTTAAATGGTTCGTTTGAATTGTTTTTATAAAATTACTACGTTTACTATTTTTTTTTAAAGATGTTTTACAGGATCTGAAAAACGAATTAAATTAACGTACCTATATCTTGCCATTACGTATAAGAATATTTTCGGCGCGTACACACATAAAAACAAAGTTTGAGATTACTAGCATAAGCTTATATTTTTTTTACTGAACTTTGTTGTTTCTGTGTTTTCTTTACGTATAGAAACACCCTGTTTGAAATTTAAAAAATAGAACAACTATTTTTATATTTAATCTATTAAAAATTTAGATCAAAGTTTTCGTGTAGAAGGTCGTCTTGCGTTCTCGTTATAGGACGCGTGACGCGTCGGGCGGGGCGGGCTAAGTGGTGGCTATAATAATAATAATACATAATATAATATTCCACAAACTATCACACAACACCATCTAGTCCCAAACTAAGCAGAGCTTGTGTTATGGGTACTAGACGACTGATAAACATATTGTTGCAGCTTCTCGGTGAACGCTCTATACACCGCCGTATGTTTGTGTTTCGGGTAGCCCGCTACTCGCGACGCGCTGCTTGACGCCTTGCGTATCCTTGATCGAGACCTAAGCCTTATGACATACGTGTCTGACGTATAAGCGTTCGTATTGACATGTTTACTCAAGAAACTGTCGTTTAGGTTTCAGAACAAAAGAAGCGCGTCTACGCGGGTTTATTTTTAAGCGCCTTTAATGGCGAGTGTGAAAGATTGTAAGCGTACGCGCAGAGAAAATCTCGTAGAATAGTAGTAATAAGTTATTTTAAGTTTTGAAACACATTTTATATGAGCCAAACTGTTTTTACAGGGTAATGTACAAAATGTACTAGTATTTTATAATCAATTTTAATCAAGTTTTGACTATTTAGAACTAAAACTAAAATACAACAAAATAATGCATGGCGACGATGCGAAGTATTTGTTCAAATTCATGACCCACGTGGTGTGAAATATAATTGTTAGGATACGATGGGACTGACATACGCTGTGCGTAAAAGACCCTTTAAATAAATAAAGAGAAAAAAAAAGGAAAAAAAAATAAAAATAAATAATGCATCCTTTTCTAGTAAGTACTCATTCAGTGGCCCGAAAGTTTGACAACCAATTTTATCAAGGGCTAGATAACTCTTTTAAGCTAATGAGGTACCGCAGCCCTGAAACGTAAGGGCCATTGAAGGAACAAGTTGCCTTTGATGAAGGGGTATTATTAAAACACTTTTACCCCAAAATAAAGCCAATAAATACCTTGAGTCATGTCGTTCTATAATAAGCAAGCTTTCTTTCTATGGTGATAACGCATATTCAAACTATTTTTTTTTGCAACTTTTTTCATTCCAGCTAGATAGTTTTTAGTTTAGTTAACGTAAGTACGTTTGTTAGAAGCAGCTTGCATTTTTTTTTATTATTCCCACGTTTTTATACACTCACTTTTCTTGTTCGTTTATTTGTTTGTTACCCACGTTTTGAGTAGCCCCTCTCTCAGACCCGTAGGGTTATTTTCTTATTTTTAGGACATTTAAAAACGTGGGTTTTTAGATTTTTTTAATCTATTAATTATTTTTTGTCTGTATCATAATGAAAAAAAATTAAATTATAACATTGTTTTGTTAGACAAACAGTGTTATAATTTAATTTTTTAATTTCATTACGATACTCTATGGTATAAAGTATGTCATTATAAACTCGTTTTGAGTTTTGTATTTCGAAGTTTACGATATGAGAGTAGATAAATTGATTTTATTGTTTTGTTCTGCAAACACATAGATGTTTCAATGTTTATTTTATGTATTTGAAGAGTTATTATTAGTTAATCTTTGTGCAATAGTTCAGTTGAATGAAGAATGCAGAGTGAATTTTTGAACAGGGCTTGGTTGGCTATATCGGACGCTATACGCAATATCAAAAAACGTTGAAAGGAGACTCGAGGCCGATTTTGACGAAAACTGCTTCATTGTATTTTAGAAAATTCAATAATTCGGGCTAGGAATCGAACCTGCTGATTTTGGAAAAAAAAATTACACCCTGTCATATCAAACCATTCGATAGTGTTGCTAATAATTAGGATCAAATTCTGGGAAATAATCATATACGGTAAACTTCCACGCCCAGTTGAAAGATTCACCCTGTATATTATTAGAAACACTTTATTTGTTTTTAAATATTATTTTTTTGAAATTTTATAAAGCTGTTATACAATACAATACATTAGTCAATAAGTGTATATTTAATTTTGTTTTTAACTGTAAGAAACTCATTGTAGTAGTAGCTATATTTGATCTTAAGAATCTATATATTACATATAATAAAACTGTAGAAAAGTAATTTTTGTACATTCAAAAAAAACTCAAAAAATATAGCCAGGGTTATAAAGGACAACCAATAGAACCCATTTCTAGCATTTTTAGAATTTTTGTCTGTTTGTCTGTTTGTCTGTTTGTCTGTATGTCTGTTTGTCTGTTTGTCTGTTTGTATGTTTATTTGTTCGGGCATCACGTAAAATGTACGGAAGTTATGTAGATAACTTTAATACACAACGACTGACCGTAACTTGAAGTAACATTTAGTTTTTGTTTCATTGAAATCGGATCAGTCTATCAAAAGATATTTGAATTCAAAGTGTACCAGAAGTAAAATTACGGTCAGTTTACACCGAACGCGCAGTTCAGTAGCGCGATCTAGCTTAGAATAGAAAAACTACATATTCAAATATGTGGACTGGAGTGGAGTGGTTTGGAGTGGGATGTTGTGGGATAAATTGGGATAAAGTGGGATGGAGCGTGATGGAGTGGGACTGAGTGGGATGGAGTGGGATGAAGTGGGATAGAGTGTGATGGAGTGGGATGTAGTGGGATGGAGCGGGGTGATGCGGAATGGAGCGGGATGGAGCGGGATGGAGAGGGATGGAGCGGGATGATGTGGGATGGATTGTGGGATGGAGTGGGATGTAGTGGGATGGAGCGGGATGGAGTGGGACTGAGTGGGATGGAGTGGGATGAAGTGGGATAGAGTGTGATGGAACGGGATGTAGTGGGATGGAGCGGGATGGAGCGGGATGGAGCGGGATGGAGCGGGATGGAGCGGGATGGAGCGGGATGGAGTGGGATGTAGTGGGATAGAGTGGGATGTAGTGGGATAAAGTGGGATGAAGTGGGATTGAGTGGGATGGAGTGGTATGGAGTAGGAAGTAGTGGGATAAAGTGGGATGGAGTGGGAAGAAGTGGGATGAAGTGGGATGGAGTGGGATTGAGTGAGATGTAGTGGAATGGAGCGGGATGGACCGGGATGGAGCGGGATGCAATGGGTGCTTTGAACGCTACTAGGTGGGCTTTGAACGACAGAGGGCGTTTATCACAAACAGCTCAAATATTCTTGAAAAATCGAAATAAATTTTAATAATAATAGGGTTTATATGAAAACGATTATGATTTATAAAAAACAAGGCGAAAATTAAGCGCTTCGCACTAAAAAAACATTGTTAAATTCCGACATCCACGCGATCGAAGTCGCGGGCACAGCTAGTTTTACATAAACTCGAATATTTAGTAATTTGTATGTGCCTTCCGTATATAATTAATTAAACAAGCAATATTGTTGTTTATTAGACTTAGATTATTGTGATTGTGTACAGTAGACCTCACATCACTGTCCTTCAATAGCCCTTTACGTTCCGGGGTCACGGTAATTCGTTAATCCCGCGACCAAACTAGTAACACGTTGTGTTGGTCAAACATAGTACAGAGTTTCTATAGAATATGAGACCAACTTATTCTTTTTTTTTTTCTTTAAAAAATGCCCCACACTCGGAATTTATCCTGTATCGTAGGTGCGTTGATATACATCGAAACATCCAGTACCCTTAGCATGAATTTTCAGTATTTGAGACGTAAACTGGAACTATGACAATTTTCAAGGGAAAAATTATTTCCTTCTTCGCACACCAGAGGCGCTGTTCCATTCTTTCATACAAAAAACCTCAAGAAACGCTGTAAATACTGTAAAGTAAAAGAGTGAAAATTCGTGCTAAGGGTACTGACCCGGACCAAATACTTGCAGATCATACAAATATTATTGTTCTGTGCTTTGTAACTGACGTGTGGTCTACTGTTCAATTTTAGTATAAGTACAAATACTTTAATAAATACTTGCCAAATAGTGATAGAGTACAATACAACTAGAATACTCAGTAAATAAGAAAAATATCTTGAACATTTCGTGGGCATTTAGTCCATTTTAATTATAATTGAAAATTGGCAGCATTTTATGTCAATGCACTAACGGCACGTTCAGCGGTGACTTAGGGCCACTTACGGCAATTCGATTGATTCCAACTACAAGTGAAAATCAACCTTGCTACTAAGAAATAATGATGCAATTCGATTGACTTGACGTCGTCGTGGCGATCGTGTTTTGTTTTTCATTTATAGATAACAACGTGTTTTATGTCATACTAGCTGTGCCCGCGACTTCGATCGCGTGGATGTCGGAAATTAACAATATATTATTTTTTTATAAAATTGACAAAGTTTCATACAAACTTTTCGTCCCCTATTTTATCTTCTTGGGGGTAGAATTTATCAAAATCCTTTCTTAGCGGATGCCTACGTCAAAACATCTACCTGCATGCCAAATTTCAACCCTATCCGTCCAGTGGTTTGGGCTGTGCGTTGATAGATCACTATGTCAGTCAGTCACCTTTGAGTTATATATATTTAGAAGATGTTGTAGTGGTAAGGTTGATTTTCGCTTGTAGTTGGAATCGGTCGAATTGCAATCGTGTAAGAATGTCTTCTTCATCTTCCTGCCCTTATCTCATTCTACTTGTGGTCGGCGCAACACGTTTTTTTCTTCCATTCTCCCCTATCAGACGTCACAGTATAATTTACTCCTTTTTCTTTCATAACATTCTTTAGACAATCCATCCATCTTTTCTTTGGCTTTCCTCTTCCTCTCCATCCATCAACATTTATGTATAGAAAGAAATGTTTGACACACGCCACGAGGTGCCGCTAGTGGCGAATTCGCGTACTAACAATGTTACTTATGTCTTATTTTCGTGCCGCACACCGCACCACTCATGGCTTAGATCGAAGTCGAGAACAGGCCGTCAGGGTCATTTTCGTACCTAGTTGAAGTGTGAGGCGGATCATATGACAAATCGTAGCTATGGATTCCGTCCAGATATTTATAATGACTTTGTTGGTTCATCAAAAGTTGGTGTTTGTTATATCAAACCGATCCCGAAAAGTATACAAAAAAATAAAATTGAAATATATAAAATATCTGAATCTAAAGCTAAAGTACTAAATAAAATGAAGGGGAAATTAGAATTATAAGTGGATCTGAAACATTCTAGCATACATTATCCTTATTATGTTTATAATTACAATTTCAAACGGGATATTAACTTTGTTTATTTTGTTTTGAGTTTCCGATATTATGGGGCGGACACACGTCATAAAACAATAAATATCCCGTGTAAATATCTATGTAACGCCCGGATTATCTATTCTATCTCAATCCAAATTCCTTTGTGTTTTATAGCTGCTTCTGATTGTTCAGATT
This sequence comes from Agrotis segetum, assembly GCA_036375495.1. NCBI lineage: Eukaryota > Metazoa > Arthropoda > Insecta > Lepidoptera > Noctuidae > Agrotis > Agrotis segetum. Next base: position 1,122,144 of record JAQSVV010000003.1, read on the forward strand.
TAAGAGCGCTTATTCTGAAAGTTGGCAACGTTGCAAAAAGTTGTCAAATATAAACAAGTTTTGATTAATTTTACAAATTTTCTGCATGAAAATAAGAAATAAAATGGCTCCGTTGTGCACTAAAACAATTATTAGGGAACGCAATAATTAATATCGTTATACCGAATATATAGTTCTAGACGTATAAAGAGTATTTGGAAACTTTCCAAATGCCTTTTATACACCTGAAACGGTTATTATATCAAATTCAGTGTTTTAATTGCATTCCTATATCAATTTTCTAGTGCACTACAGAGCCATATTTCTTATTTCCATACAGTAACATTGCCAATTAATTAAAACTTGTTAATTGTCGACAGCTATTAGCGATGTTCCCAACTTTTTGTATATGCGTCCTTAAGACTCGGATATTTAAATTCGGTCGTTGATTGGTTGACAAAGATGACGATGGTGATGTTACAGATATCAATATAAAAGATATAGTTTATTAATTTCGAGAATAAGTTATGTGTGTTCAACATAATTATGTTTATTTTGTTGAATTGTCGGTCGGCGTGGCGGTCTAAGGGTGAGGTCTATGTTCAGCAGTGGACATCTTCCGGCTGATGATGATGATGATGATGTTTATTATATTTGTAGTAAGATGGTAGATGTTTAGCTAAAGAGGGTCCAATTATTTATAAATACAAAGACTCAGTAATATAACAATGTCGTTTAGAAAAATATATGGTGATGGGATTATAATTATGTTGTTCATCTAAGCTACAAAATTATAAAAATAATTATGTTGTTGTTAGTGTTACAAATTATACAGTACAAAAGCAAATAATTATATGTATGAGAATTTTGCAATTCAAACTGCGTAAAATAACAATTTTATAAAGTTATGGACATACAGACGATAGCAAGTCAACCTATTCGAGTCTGCCAAATTTTACCAATCGAACATTAAGGGTGCTCCCACATCTAACGACGCGGATTCGGATTTTTCCGTCGCCCTTTCTCTTTCTGTCACTTAGAACTGCCATTTGTTAGACCGAGACAGAAAGCATAATGCGATCGCATGCGACGGAATCTTCAAGGCGGCCGCGTGCTATCACATTGTCTCGGTCTAGCAAATGGCATTTCTAAGCGACATAAAGAGAAAGGGCGACGGAAAAATCCGAATCCGCGTCGTTAGATGTGGGAGCACCCTAACCTTCCCCTATTGTAATAATGTTTGAAATCTTTTAAAGAAACTTGACTGATTGAGGTAGGTTGATGTGCTGGCGTACATATAACTACCCCAATCTGTCATATTTTTCCTTTCGAATATGAACCTTATGCTTATGCGATGAGGTTGAAAATATATTTGAGAAAGGAGAATGGGCTTAATATTGTCCCAATAGCCAATAGAATTTAGTATACTCAAGACGATTTTTTTTTTAATTTTGGCGATTTCTCTAGATTGTGAGTCAGAAAAGAGCTACAGACAGAGATCTAACTGTGGATAATTTAAGTAATATCACAGGTAAAAATTAAGTATTAATTATGACATCAATGTTAACATTTATTGTATGCCTAATAAAGGTTATTTTTATAAAATTGATGTCTACAATACGGTTTCAGTTAAGGCGCGATGAGACGCGATTTGACCGATTCCAACTACAAATGAAAATCAACCTTGCTACTAAGAAATAATGATGCAATTTGATTGAATTGACGTCGTCGTGGTGATCGTGTTTTGTTTTTCATTACCCATAGATAACAGCAACATTTAATAGCTATTGGTCGTTGGGGCAGATTCTCAAACATTTTCCTGTGACATATTGAAGTTACGCGCGGGTTACATGCGATGTGTACAAGCACCCTTAGTTGATGTGTTGGCGTCCGTATCTAGGTACACTTCTGCTTAACCCTTTGGGCATTACAGGCGTCACGTTTTCATATACTTACATAATAATATAAGTTTTTAGTTCACATTTACTCAATAGTTTATTTTAGTTTAAATACTCATTTGAAAATTTAACGATTGTTATATTGTTAAGCGTTTAAGTGCCATTATTGTAATTATTGTTATACATTATTTGCCAAAACAATTTTTGTTAATCTCACAATATAATGTAAAGCATTTGGAAGAAGTGCCTTAATTCAATATCTACGAGTACATTATTTAGTAAATAAATAATAAAAGGCTGTTAAAAAACAAATGTTTATTATTGGAAAAATTAATGACCCTGTACAAATTTAAAAAGTCTTCAAATAATTATGCCATAATAGACCTTAATAGCAGCTATACATCCATGATTCCTTTGCCAATGAGTTAATGTATTTATTCCCGTAGCAATAAAGGTGATTTTTGTATACCGTATATACCGGTATTTATATAACTTGTATAATTTAAATGGTTTACCTCGTGAACTGATTAGTTTAATACCTAAAATATTGTAAACCATGAGGATAAATGAATAAAAATATTGTATTTGTAAGCTTAACTACGTATTTATGTGGCAATAGCTACACAGGAAAAATTCAAATATTTAGTACTTTGTATCCTCTTCAACAGTGAAAACCACTCCCGCTTTAAATATTAATATAAAATAATATTCTGATGTAATGGAACAAGTAAATAAAGATAAAATGCCGGTGGAAGAGAAAGGCATCCACCCCCAAGTAAATGGAAATGGACCACCCTGTATACAAAGAACAGTAGTAAATTACAAACTCCGTTGGGAAGCCATTGTTGTTTTTGTACTGATGGTCTCCATTGAATTGTTCGCGGCCTGGATATTATATACAGATTGGAACCATACGTTCAAAAACGTCTATAAGACGGATAAACATGAAGGAATTGTAAGACTTTTAGACGTCAATAGTTTGAGATTCCACCTGTATATGAAAGATTTTGGTAAAGTTTACGACAATGAAGAGTATGAGAGAAGGTTCGAGAATTTTAAGGTAAGATTTTTTATTTGTTTAACGCGGTCATGCACGATCTTGGATCCTAAAGTCCTCCATGTAAAATAATGATATTCAGTCGACTGGAAGCCGACCCCAATATATTTGGAGTTCTTTATATAACGTAATAAAACCATCAAATGTGTCCTCCCTCTCCGGGGCGGGACGTAAGAGACTCTCAGACTCGTACTGACTAAAATCCACTTCAATAGCCCCTTACGTTCTGAGGTCTTCCTATCTGAATCTGAGATAGTTCCTCGACCCCAGCAGGCTCTGGTCCTCTAAGAGGGCCCCCGTCAGATTGCTGGTAGCTCTTTCGAGGAGTTGCGTGTGGAAGACGACGCGCCGTCGACCCGGGCGTGGCCCATGATCGGACGGGCTATTACCCCGGAACATAGCTTTTTTTTAGGTGGTAAAATCATCAAATGAGTCCTCCCGCCCTGGGTGGGGCGGAAGGGACTGTCAGACTCTTACTGACTAAAATCCACCCGTGTTCCTTCGGATGCCCTTTATGTTCCGGGGCCACGGTATCCTGGGTTAGGAAAAAACCTGCGACCCCAGCAGGCATTTGGCGCGAAACACGACGCGCCACCGACCCGGGCTTGGTCCCTGGTTAGACGGCGAGCTACATCACTCACCGTCCGCAAGCCCGCTCCGCCGCTGTGCCCTCTGCTGATCAGAGGGACACGCGTTGGAGCGTCCACACGACAGGCTATTCGCAAACGGGTAAAGAGACCCCGTAGGCACACAGTGCCTAAGGAAGAGTTTTTGCCCGCATCCCAGGGTGCACCGGCCCGAAAAACTGGTCATCCCCCCGGAAGTATCCGAAAGGCAACTCCAGTCCACGGGCGCACGTGGAGGTTTCCTGTCTTAGCACCCCACCCCGGAACATAGCTGGGAAAAAGCTAGGCAGATTCAGAATGTGTAATTAGATAGATTTTTTATGTATATTGATTTCAGGCATCGTTAAAAGAAATAGCTATATTAAACCACCTGGAAAACAACACAGTATTTGGTTTAACAAAGTTCTCTGATATGTCGAAGGCGGAATTTGCCGGTCGTATACTGTCGAAGTCGCGACACTTGACTACGTCTTGTGATAATATGATAATGAGCTGTTCAGACTCGATGACACCGCACAGACTACCGATCATGAAGTTGAGTGGGGAAAAGGTTCCAAGCTCATTTGATTGGTAAGTCAATAATTAATCATAATTTTGTAGAGGACTTTACAACGATAAAAAAATGGAAAGGTGCTTTGGTATATGCTTGTGATCTCGTTATTGTATAAAATCGGAAATGAGGTCTTACGGCTCAAGACCAAAGTGATGGATATTAACAGTGGCAGTAAGATCACGTCTGCCGCAGAACCGACGAAAGGTGGAGTAGGTAGGAAGGTTATCGAATGTCGACCGCGAAGCCGCCTCGGCAAGATGGACCGATGACCAGAAGTCCAGAACAAAGTGGCTGAGCCAGTTGGCGGCGGTGGCTGGATTTGTACGGCACGGCTGAGCGATTGGATTGTTGAGCATCACTTCTTCGTACGGAACAAATATTTCTATGACCTACAAGTAGTTGTTCCAGGTCTGGAGATGTTTGTGTATGTGAGTTTCTATGTTTGTAAACGCACCCACGATACAGGAGAAATTCCCAGTGTTTTAAAATTACAAAAACTTGAGAGGTGTCAAGGGACACCCGGATGGGACGAAGTTACTGTATACACTCAACAAAAATAATCGTCGCGACTCCACTCCACTCCGCTCCGCTCCGCTCCACTCCACTCCACTCCACTCTTTGAGCTCTAGCACCCTTTCGCAACGCGCGATAAGGAACTTCGTTCCAAAAAGTGTCGTGACAACTTTTCGTAAGAATTTTTTCCGTCTAGCCCCCTTTCACAACGCGCGATAAGGAACTTTGTTCCAAAAAAGAAGAAGTTCGTGAGTTGTAGCGCTCGTTGATGAAAGATGTCTGTTTCAGGCGAAAGAAAAATGTCGTTAAGCCGGTCTTGAATCAGAGGCTATGTCAAGGATGCTGGGCCTTCAGCGTGATTGGAGTCCTGGAGTCGATGTCTGCGATACAGTTAAATGATTATGAAAGTCGGAGCATTCAGGTAAGATTAAAATGTGTCTAGAATTGATATGTAAGGCTTTTTGCTCCTCTATCACAAACTGTCCGGCCTGTCCGGGCCTCTGTGTATCACACTTGTCTTCGAATTCATGAACATGCCAATTTCCCCATGTTATATTTTCTTTCACCGTTTTGAGAGCGGTGATGAAATAAATTACAAAATGCCAATGCGCCTGTCAGGTTTTAACCCGCGAAAATTTTGAAATATGGGATGTGTTTAATGTGCTGCAGTTTGTACAGTCAGCAAAACAGTTAGGTATGCAGGCAGCAATTTTTTTAAACGGTTTTCCTGTATCCTTGCTGTACTTTACCGTCGACAACTTTTTTTATCATCGGACGGGATAAGTGGTCAAACACGAACTGATCACTGCTATTTGCTGTATGTATGCACTTTTTGACTGTACCTATATGTTACATGCAGCTAAAGGGTTTGATATGCAGACAAAATTTTGTTCACGCTAAATACTCCTATATGACGTAGGGACTGCCTCCACGAGCGAGAGAATCGCGACGAGTCCGCCCTTATATCGTCGGATAATCTCCACGAACGAGCGATAATTCCGCCGCGTATCGTCGCGAGTCGTTACGGTATCGCGGCGATTCCGCGGCGACTCGTAACGGTATCGCCGCGTTTTGCGTTAGGCAATATGCTGAAATGACGCTGCGTTTGACAGCGCGCCCGCCGCGCGCTCGTCGCGAGAGCACAGCGAGCGCGCGGCGGTCGCGTTGCTAGTCGCGGCGGGCTAGCGACGATGTAATGACGTTTTGCGCGCTCGTTGCCACTCGTCGCATCGCGGCGATAATATCGCCGTGTGGAGACGGTTCCATAGAGAGTGTATAGAAAAACGTGGCACGGCGATAATATCGCCGCGATTCTCTCGCTCGTGGAGACAGCCCCGTAGAGTTGCGGATACGGAGTTATACAATGCATACATTGAAACTTATAGGACAACTTTGGAAAACCGTTCGAATATTGCTGACTGACTAAGCGAGCTTACTAAAAATGAAACCCGTCCTTGCTACAACGATATAATGATGCAATTCGACTGACTTACGTCGTTGTGGCGGTCCTGTTTTGTTTTTCATCTTGTTTTTCATCTACCTGCTGATAACCACATGTTTTATGTCATATGTCGTAGCGGTAAGGATGATTATCACTTGTCGTTGAAATCGATCGAATTGTGTCATCTGCAAGCGCACTGTCTTGCAGACTGTACAATGACTTTTACTAAGTATTTTCTTCTCTTCTCAGCAACTTCTAGACTGTTCGTCAGACACCGACGGTTGTGGCAGAGGGAATGTCGTCACCGCGATGAAATACCTCTGTTTGAAGCAAGTAGAAGTCGTTACCGAGAAGGAATACCCTTTGGACTTGGGCTTATATAAAAATTGTAGAACACCACATCCACACAAACGTGGCAGGAGGGTTAAGAGGTTTGGGCATTTTTGGTAAGTTTAATAAGCATTATTCTTTTATCAATAAAGTAATAGGCTAGTCCACCATGTCTATCTTCAATAAAAAAATGTGTGTTTGTCTAGATATCTTTTTTGTACACTTATACACTACAGTGTACAGACACGAGCAATAAAAAATTCAAACGCAATTTACTCGTGAAATTCTGGTTTCCACTTTGAAATGAGACCTATTTCGTAATAGTATGGCTTCCAAAATAGAAGTCTAGTAAAAGGGCAAAAATTTATTCAATAAGGTAGCAGAAAATCGCTTTTGAATACTGTTTTATGTGTACATACTATTGCTCGTGACTGTACATGTCATGCAAGCGCCAAAATAACTATTTTTTTTTGACATGTCTCTAAAAGATTTTAAGCTGTGTAGTGCACGTTTTCGTTTATCGTCTACCACCTGTCTAGGAAGGCTAATAGGTACATTAACATATAATATTCTCTTTGTATTGTTCCAGTAAAATGGCGGAAGATAAAATGGTGGAAACTGTAGCAACCCACGGTCCTCTAGTAGTTACTGTTGACGCTCGAAACTGGCAGAATTACATCGGAGGCGTTATTACACGCGCTTGCACGTAAGAGAATGTAGTATAAATATAATTAAAATATACAGTGTGTCCGGGCACGAGTTAGCGATATTTGAAGGGGATATTCTAGGCTCATTTTCATCGACAAAAATGCTTTAAAAAAAAATTCTTACTCCAAAACTTCGCGAATGGCAGCCATTTCAAATTTTTGATCTGTCGAACTGAGGTGTGTACAATAAAATGCAAATATCTTTGAATCCAAGAGACCTAGATTCATGCAAATGAGTTTACTGTAAAGTTAAATATTGAGGCTTATCAAAAAATTACGAAAGTTTTCTAAATAATATGTAAAAATAGCCAAAAAACATGGGCAAACACGAAATTGTACACAAAAATCCCTTCCATCTCGCCCCGCAGCAATAAATCCAAGAAACTGTACTATTTCAGTTTAAGGATGGTTACTTGTGGATCATTTACATGTTGGTCAATAATGCCAGCTCATAAATATTCGTTGGATCGATTTAGCTCACCCAAAGAATGCGACACCTGTAATATTGGGGTACATGCGCTAAGGAAGGGTGATGTTCAAGTGAGAATAACTCCTAAGATACTTAATGTAGAGTTATAATTTTGACATCATTTTATAGCCTGACTCAAATACTTTTAATTTAATGCAAAAACCCTAGCAAAATTCAGGGGTACTTATTGAGCTAGAGTTAAAAATGTGGAATTATTTAGTAATTTTTGTGTACAATTTCGTGTTTGCCCACGTTTTTTGGTTATTTTACATATTTTTTAAAAAACTTTTGTAAGTATTTGATAAGCCTCAACGTTTAACTTTGCAATAAAGTCATTTGCATGAATTTAGGTCTCTTGGATTCAAAGATATTTGCATTTTATTGTACACACAGGTCAAAAAATTAAAATGGCTGCCATTCGCGAAGTTTTGGAGCAAGAATTATTTTAAAGCATTTTTGTCGATGAAAATGAGTCTAGAATATCCAATATCGCTAACTCGTGCCCGGACACACTGTATAAAATCGTACAGGGGCCATCGAGACGTTGATGAATGAATTATATTGTAGAGGGGTTATCGAGGCGCTCATGAATGAATTATATTGTACAGGGGCCATCGAGGTGCATTCAGGTGCCATCGAAGTGCATGAATGCATTATGCACAGGGGCCATGAAGGAATTTGAACCCTAATTATAATATTATAAAATATGCGAGAGCTATGTATGTGCCACGGGCCTCCTCTCACACCCTGTCCCAGCGGTGGGAACGTTATAGGCTTATGATGATGAGAGCTATGTAAGGATCGATGGCTAAATGGATGAATGTCTGTTACTTTTTCACACAAAACTACTCAATCGATTTGGATGTTTTGTACACTTAATAGTTTTAACATGGATAAGGGATAATTTTATCCTTGTAGGTATGTTACTGCATGCGGGCGAAGCCACTTGCAACAGCTAGTAAAGTTATAGCAGGTATAACATTACACATATAAATTCAGTAAAGGCCTACGCAGACCGGGACGGCATAGTAAGGGATTTTGCCGTGAGTCAGCGCACACTGGCCGCTTAGATACCTGGCATTCCAGCACTTTGCCGCGGCCCCGCTTCTCTACCCCCGGAGCCGCACCCCGCAGTATATCACTACGAGCGCCGGAGTCCGTGGCATACCGTTGCCTACCGCAGTATGCCAACGCATCCCGCCACGGGAGCCTATGTGGCGCGTCTTTTAATGCTGTGCGATAAAATCCCTTTTAATCCCACGGCATCATTTTAAAGCATAGCAATTTATGTAACAGTAACTACGGCTGAATGTCCATTAGTAAAAATTAAAATCCCTTGCCATGCCGATGCCGTCCCGGTCTGCGTAGGCCCTAAAGGTTGCAAACCGCGCTACGGTTTGTAAAGGATGATGTTGTGGTACCTAGATATCCCAAAATAAACTATCGGTTACCTATATTGGCCAATACCTACTGTTTTTTATAGGTAAAGTGTAACAAACACTTGAAACGAAACCGATGGGCACGGGTTCTACCGTTATTGGCAATGTTATAATTTGTTTTGGTTCTCGACGTTATTTTAATCGTGGTAAATTCATCAAAGTCCTCCCACCCAGGGCGAGAGGGACTGTCAGACACGTACTGACTAAAATCCACGGTGTCCTTCAATAGCCCTTTACGTTCCTTTACCTAATGAGACAATCTCGCGACCCGACTCCATAATAATTGGAAAACGCCAGGCGGCTATCCACGAGATCTTAACGTGATCCAGTTTAGGCTGTGGGAAAGAGACTGAGCTATATACAAGTCGTCTAGCGCCATCTCTTTCACACAGCCTAAACTGGATCGCGTTAAGAGTTCATGGTAGGCCACCAGCCCCTGTATAGTCTCGACATTAGACAGCGACATCGCATCGGTTGCTAAAGGTCTCAGCACACATATGGGATCGGAAAGGGATCGTAACCGTAACGCCTTTCGCCTCGCTGTCAACCAGGCGTCAACCTACCGTATGCACGTAACGAAAGCGTATCAGCAGCGCCTGTACGTCAACTCGGCTACGGCTAGGCGACACCGCGCTTACGGCTCGCCGCCCCCTGGCTGACCCGGTTAGTCAAGTCGCGGGAGGGGAAAGGGGTAAGGGTGGACGAAGAGCCGTAAGCGCGGGGACGGAGAAACGTAAGCGCGGGGACGATGAGCCGTAAGCGCGGGAATTCAAGTTCGGAGCCTGTTCCGAGGCGAGGCGATTACGTTATTATTCCGATTAGTGTGCGTTGCAGTAGGGAGTTTAATACAAACCATTCTGAACGGCTCGAGGCGATACGGTGACGATCCCTTTCCGATCCCATATGTGTGCTGAGACCCTAAGTCGTATCGTTGTCAAATTCCTTTAATAGATTTTCAACTTTATTTCGAAAGCTTATGGTTGAAAATCTATCAAAGAAATTTGACATCAATTAGACTTAACGAGCGATTTTTGTCGTTATATGGTGAACGCACACCTAGCCGCACCGCAGTCTCCGCAGTCCGTTTTCTTATCAATTCTGCGGCTACTGCGATGCGGGTAAGTGTGCGAGGTTTCATAAAACTTCATACAAAGAATTCGTAATGCGGGGACTGCGGAGACTGCGGTGCGCCTAGGTGTGCGTTCACCAATATTGTCGAAACTGCAGGGCCACGCATGAAAATCAACAATTTCTTTTTTCTCCTCAGCCGTGGCGTACCTAATCATGTGGTCCAGATAGTTGGTTACGCAGGGTTCAAGGGCCCTGATGCTGAAACCCCCATTCCTTACTACATCGTCAGGAATTCCTACGGTGAAGACTTTGGAGAACACGGCTACTTGAAGATTGCTATGAAGCACGGCGACGTTTCAGACGTATGTGGCATTGCTGAAAGTGTTACTATCATGGACGCTTTAAAATAAAATTGTTAAACAAATTCCGTCTTATTACAAAACGAGGTCTAACTATAAACCCAGGTTTAAATCAAAAATCAATTTTTGAATTTCGAACTTTATTCCAACTGCTATAAAATCCTAAAATGCTTATTGACAACTTAGACCGGGATCTAAACTCGGTTTTTGTATTAATAACTGTACGACAGTAGAAATAAAGTTCGAAATTCAAATATTCATTTGATTTAAAGCTTGGTCTAAGTTAAACCACGTTTTGTAATAAAGCCGATTGGGGCTTAGTTGGGTAGTTCTTCGAAATTTGATTCTTTGACTGATTCATATGATCAAATTTTAATTTCACTTTCAGCTCAGTAACACATGTTCATATGAAAATAGATATTCCAAATAACATTTATTTGTTTGAGGGACTTCTTTTTACAAAGTAGTTTTTAAGATATCGACGTTTAAAAATTTTGTGCCCAGATGAATCAGAATTTTTTACAGATGTAAATAAAAATGGGCTTTGTAATAAGAAAATAATCATAATATTATAACAACAATATTATTTTTTATAAAACAATTAATTTATTAACAGTGATCATATTATCAAGGAAAAAATCTGGTCAATTCAACAATAAAATTCTTGTTTTTAAACTAACAATTACAGAAATAAATAGTTACAGAAAAGCGAGAATTTTGTTATAAATAGATACTAGATAGTTATTTTAATGATACGTTATAATATTCTCTCTGTTTACTTTTGTTTTTCTCTCTATTTTTTCAAATATAATTCTTTCATTTCTAATTTTCACGCAGCATACTTGCCTGGAACTTTTCTTATTTATTTTCCATCTTAGAAAGATGAAAATTTCGTACGTTCTGTGAGTCTCTTTTTCTCATAGTTTATTTTGTTCCATCTTTTCTACTATTGATAGTGGCATTGTTGTAAACAACAATATAAAATAAAACAGATAGAGTTTGACTTATTAATGAATAAAAACCGAAGAATAATGACAAAATTATGTCACACACACTCTACTGACATGAAAAAGTAAAATAACGTAACAAAAGTGCTCCTTTCCGGCTGGAAAAGAGGAAAACTAATTTATTTTCAGATTCATATGGGTTTTTGAACATATAAATCAGGCACAGATAAATCATGATTTTGCCTAAAATCATGCTTAACTCATCATTCATACAGACTTCAGTATTATCATTTTTCTACACGAATCTGTAACCCAAAAGCATCACACGAAACTCAGATTTAAGTCTTAAAACAGCAAAATAAAATTAATAAATAAGGCATTGTAATCAGCAAGGTACCTAAACCAAGCACAGATGAATCAGACATTTACCAGTGTTTCACCAGGTTCTAAGCCAACCAGCCTCATGTCCGCCTTCTAGCACGTCCGTTGTACGACAGGTTTCCCCCCACGTGGGATCCCAGACTCTCATCATTATTCCTCGACCAAGTACAGTCAAGGGAAGCTTACTCCACATGAATCAGTATTATACGCCGGACACTTCTTATTTACTTAATTAAAATTAAACTAACGTAGTTATATCTAATATGTATTTTTTTTGTAAGAGGTCAATTAATTACCTTTCGATATAAGTATAATTTATATTGATGAATCAAAAGGAAAATGCGACATCGACCATTTTGTTCCGGAAAATGGGAAACGGACGCCCTATATGAATCAGGAGAACAGACTTCAAAAATTTTTAGTTTGTATCTAGATAGCTACTATTAAAAAAATAGAATTTGTCCCAGGTAGAACTAAAGCTAAACTGTACAGAAAAAATATTACATGCCGTTTTGTTAGTTGGTTACAGAAATATACCCACAGACATCGAAAATTTTGTCTCTGAAGAACTACCCAGTTACGTTCAAGGGGTCTAGAAGGTTACTAAGCAGAATCATAATAAGAATTGAGATTTTCTTTATGTAGGTGTATTCATCTTATCTGTGCTTGAGTAATAAAATAGAATTATCCATTTTAAGAATTTAATCACGATGTATATTCCTATGATTCTGCTAAAGTGGCATTTCAAACTTCCTTATTATATTATTTAATAGAATTTTTTTGTGACATAAGTCATGAAGATAGACATATAACATAGAATTATAGTAAAAAAAAAACCATGGAGCTGAAGAGAAAGAGCTGAAAAAAAAAGAATTTATTTTGCTTTTAAGTTTTTTATTTGTATTTTAATGTTCACATAAACAACTCATAATACGTTGACATATTTTGTACTACTTATCTAAGTCTATTTAACTCTATTTAATTTAATTGTTTAATAATTGCACAGGTTAGGTATCTAAATAGTGTCTGTGAATTCACGTTGAATTTTATTTTGACTTATTTTCTTAAAGCAAAAAAGTTTAATTATTAAATAATTAATAAGTTATTTTATTTCAATCAATTTCCATCATTTACTCGTTCAGATTGTAAAACAGTAGACGTAGGTAAGTGTATAAAACTTTTATTCAAAATAAAAAGTATTTATCTATGGACTGTTTAGTATTAGTTTTATTTTAAACTAGCTAACCTGGCAAAGTTTTTATCATAAATATTATTAACTCAACTTTTGAACCTTCTCTAGACTTTTCTTTTTAATTCAAAACCTACACACAAAATAATAAATAGCCAACTTTTAGCGAGACTAACGAACACCAAATAATTTTAATATTTATAGATGATTTAATGATTATATTTAGCAAGATATTGAAGTTTGATGCAATTTGAGTTGTAAATATAATTATGTTTTTTTTTTTAATTTTTATATCTAGCTTTAGTTACCCGTAAAATTAAATTAAAATTTTGCTGAATAATAAAAATGAATAGAAAATGTTTGATGAATAAATTTCTCTGGGATCGTTTATCGATACAAAAAAAAAAATAATATTGTGTTTTTTCTCGTTGCAAATCTTATCTATGACAAAGTTAATTATAATTATTATATGCTCCTTTTGTTACAAGGCATTGAACCTTGTATTGTGGTTAACCGATATATCCCAGGCCACCCACTTCAATATAAACCGCACGAACTTCGCAACATTATAAATTGAAAGGAGCAACTTCACTTCAGTTGGAAGCCGACCGGCGACAAGCAACAACGTATATTTCTTATCTCTTGGTACGTTCTTGTTTATTAACTTTATTATTTTATATTTTTGCTATCTGACCACTTTATGTGGTAATTGTGAATTGATAAATAGGTACAAGATAACGTTTTACATACATAATTTAAATTTTTTCTGCAATTTTGCGACTGATAAGTCTCCATTGGAGAGTGGTGTTTGATTATCTTCAACTCTTATTATTGTTGTTTGATAAGCGTTTCCAGTATGTTTTATTGGCAATTGACATTTGTGAAGTAATTTGTCTGTTTTAATAAGCATTTACCTACTTAAGTAGCTGTCTTCATAATAATTATCGTCATTTTATGTGAGGGTACTTATTTTATAAAACATTCTGAATGGCATGAATGGCAATAGGCAATTGGACAACACCAATAAATTGCAAACATTTAACATCTGCTAACAGTCAGCAAGAGTGTTAAAAGATAATGCATACATTAATTATTTCTTTTTTTGAAATAATGCATGTTTACAAAGATATAACACATGGAAAATGGGGGCTCGTGACGTCAGAAGCTAATGAAAACTGCATTTATGACGTATTGAACATTTTAAGAGTGACGTATTTTCGTCTACTTTGGTAAACAAAAGAAAAATACGTGACAAATATTTTTGATAATCTAGCTGAGGGACTACCTAATTAGAATTTTGCAGGCAGGTAACTAAATAGCCAATTGCGGCTACAGAGTTTCTGGTTATGAAATCCTAGAATTAAAACCTAAGAATTCCAATTGGTTCTGTGCAAAGAATATTCGCCATTTTTGCACAATATCTGGCTGTTTAAAACAGTTGATCATACCCTCTGTATCTAATAAGTTTCTTCAAAAAAGATTGGCCGAAAAAAGCCAACTTTTGGGTATCGCTGTATCCAGGTTATTCCAATCTATTCCAGGTTTTTTAGTCCACATAATATGGACCGTGTCATTAATAACTTCGTACCCGTATTCCCTTCCATAAAGGGTCAAACAACTATTTACATAATAGTCTAGTGCACATAGGAGGAATACAAAAAAAGGTTGCAAACTCGAAGGTAGAGACTAGACATAGAAACTTACAAACAAACAATCACCTCTTTTTATCATATTAGTATAGATAATTAATAAAATCAACTTTGTAAGTGTGAGATAAGACTCCTCAAAGAAAATATGGACTTGATTGAAATGCAGACTACTTATTTCACTATGGGTAACCGACACGTCAAGTGACTCAGTAGCTCCAAAGGCTATCGTCATAGCAGTGGTAAGCAGAGTGAAATGTGAGTAAACTGTACCTAGTGCTATTTTGTAACCTTCATCTCACAAGATCATTTCATCCCAGGGAGTGTTCACTGGCCGCGGGACTTATTCCATCACTGTGACCCCGGAACATAAAGGGATATTGAAGGACACCGTGGATTTTAGTCAGTACAAGTCTGACAGGTCCTCCCGCCCCGCCCGGGGTGGGAGGACTCATTTGATGATTTTACCACGATAAAAAAAAGTCGAAACTATTACACTCCATAATTCTGCATCGTCAATTTCTTTTGAAATACCGTCGGCGGGCCAGATTAAATACTTTCGGGCCGCAGCTGGCCTGCGGGCAGTTCTTTGCCTTTTACTAATTTAAAGTGACATGAAGAGTTGCAGAAATGGTGACGCTGGTAGAAGAAGACTTCGGATTGTACAAGGAGAAGAAGGTGAAGAAGTTCACATGGAGAAACACGGGCGGGGCAGAGATATCTGTCATATCATACGGCGCTATACTTCAGGCTATTAAGGTGAGACGGTGTGTAGGTAAGTACGTACTTGATAGAAGGACAAATGAAGGAGTCGCCTTATGGTCAGTTTCGTAATCTCATAGGCCAAGTGCGAGCTACTTTAACTGTGGCCAGGTCTGGGAAATGGTGGTCCTGTCCTGGTTTTGAATTCCTGATAAGCACGTTCGTAACGCGCACTAATATGCATCATACCTTCTAAAATACGCGACCGACATAGGGCGACAGAGAGCTGATTCAGCTTCAACATTTAATTCTGGGATATCTAGTATTTTTTAAACGTATTCGGCACTTGTGTAAATAAGCATGGTAAATATTTCTTTTCCACTATCCTTTTCTAATTAATTTTCCCTCTAACGAGCGGTTTCTGAGTTTACGTTGCCAATTTAATCGTAGTATAAAATCACGTTCAATAACCACCTCCATAATTCCAGATCCCAGACAGACTAGGCGTCAAGGCAGACCTAGTCCTTGGCTTTGATGACCTGGAGAGCTACGTCAACAGGAACACTCCACACCTAGGATCTACCATCGGCAGGTGTGCCAACCGTATTGGCAACGCGACCTTCGAAATAGATGGCCAGACTTATACCGTTGCCAAGAATATTGGCAAGGATCATTTGCATGGCGGGATTGTAGGATTTGATAAGGTATGTTGTAAAAGATTACGAGAAGCTCATGGCTTAATACTTATGGTTGGATGGTTCCGTTTAAGAGCCTATCCACACACATTTTTCAGCAAGTTTGACGCGATGCAGACGCGATACGCACGCAAGTTAGAAGCAGCCTGGAACAAACGACAACAAAACAAACTGCTTACTGACTGATGAAAACACGCCGTCGGTCGACGCGCCGTTGCAGCGCGTTTCTAAAACGCGCTGCACCGGCGCCTCTAAAAAACGTGGTGTGCTTAGGCTGTAAGGTTAAGTTGTTTCCTATTGTAATTTGCACGTCTTTGACAGTTTTTACTTCTATAGTATTTCTATAAAAATTCTCATGCCGGAATCTACGATGTGCTCTTCGACGAGGCTTTGAGTTCATCTCATCGTGCAACGCCAGCGGTGGCACTATCAGTAGCTTAATGAATGTCAAACTTTAGTACCAGTGACCAGTTAGTGCTACGGCCGTGTTGTTACAAGGTTGTGTTATTTATGGAGAATAGCACCGTTTGTCATCAGATATTCGAAAATCTTGACACCTACCCTCTTAAGTGACAAAAAATTAACGCAAATGTTCAGTACGCTTCAGTAGATTTTCAACTTCAAGAAGATTTGTCATCATCAAGGCGTATCCTATCGTCTATTAACCGGGTTGTAGAGGTCAGATAGGCAATACTATACCTACTGGGAATACGTCCTCAACATAGTCAATGATGTAGGCCCATATTTTTCTTTTAACTTTCCAGGTTGTATGGGATCACACCATAGTAGGCTCCAAAGTGGTGTTCAGCTACTTCTCCAAGGACATGGAGGAAGGCTACCCTGGGGATCTGGTCACAACCGTGTCATACGAACTGACTGAAGATAGCAAACTCTTGGTTGACTTCAAAGCCTCAACCACTAAGAAAACCGTGGTTAATCTTACCAACCACTCTTATTTCAACTTGGCTGGACATGATGGTGGTGCTTTGGAGCTTTATAAACATAATGTCATCATCAACGCTGATAAGTGAGTGATAAAACATTTATAATTAAGTACACTAGGTTATACCCGCACTCGCATGAAGTTCGGTATTAATCCCCCCATTTTATACCCTCTTTATTAATCCACGTTATAAACTACCTATCTATGTAGCAAATCCGTTCTGATTATGTGGCCTACTCGTCATCTCGAGTTGTGACATAAAGAGAGACGTTTTTGTGACATAAAGTAAATGGGTCCTTATGAACGAGGACCCATTTTTATGGAAAATGAAAAAAAGCGCCTCTACTCTTTGTACGATATAATACAGAAATCCTGTGTTAAGACCTCTGTTCCTTTTTGTTAGAGAACATCCATCACAAGAATTAAACTTTTAACCTTGTTTTTGGATAGTAAATTACTAACTGTCGCAGTAACGTATTAAGCAATTTCTGCAATTTAAGAAAGGCAGAGGTATATCTTCAGTAGGCCTTATGTAATAGGTGGCGAGAAGATGGCAAATTGCCATCAAACGACCAAAAATTCTTTAATAAACACTTAAATATGACGTTTATTTTTCCAGAATCACGCAAACGGATTCCTCCTCGATACCAACTGGTGCATTCTGCGCAGTTCAGAACACTCCATTCGACTTCACTCTCCAGAAGAACCTCGGCGAGGCTATGGCAGCTGGAGCGAATCTTTTTGATGACAACTACTGCATTGAGACCCTTGGCAAACAGGTGAGGGCTTCTTACTTTTCTTTTTCTAGGTATATCTTCCCGGTCGCGGGATTATTTCCTTACCGTGACCCCGGAACAGAAAGGGCTATTGAAGGACATCGTGGATTTTAGTCAGTAGAAGTCTGACAGTCCCTCCCGCCCTGCCCTGGGTAGGAGGACTCATTTGATGATTTTACGTGGATGCGTTTATAAACCTAGAAACTTGCATACACAAACACCCTGACCTGGAATCATTCAAATATTGTTTCGTGCGGGGATCGAAACCGTAAAACTCTGCGTAGCAGTCAATCGCCAGCCACTGCGTCAACCGTATTCCGTTAATTAGTGACTATTAGTAGCATTATAAAAATCCTTTAAGAACCCAGCAGGTTCCAAACCCCAATGTTGTTATTATCAGTCAACGCCAGGATCTTATATTCAGTATTTTTTCAAAAAACTAAAGGATGCTTTTTGCTATTGTTGTCATGATTCCACGCTTCTATCATCGGGCAATCATTCATCAATATAGTCAGATTTCGTTGATGGTCCGCCATTACTACACAAAAAAAAAAGTATAGATCTAACGACACTGACAGTTGCTATCTTGAATTGTTTTATGCCGGATCCACACGCTTGCCTTGTTTGCCAAACAGAAGGAGACGGCGCTATACTAAGAAATGAGATAGCATTATTTGCGTCTTGCTTTCTGGTATAGCCAGTATAGCGCCATCTCCCTCTGCTTGGCAAACACGGCAAGCGTGTGGATCCGGCATTGTTTTTGTCGGCAGCCATATGTAAAGCCAAACGGCAATCGATAAATGTAAACATTCAGGAGCCTTTAATATATTTTCAACATAATTTCCAAGCAGTTGAAGTTGAAAATCGATTAAAATTGCTGAGCGATAGCGAACGAAACAAACGAAACGCTCTTAAATCTTTAGTAGATTTTCAACGTTATGCGCTGGGGTTAAAGTTGAAAATGTATTAACGACTGCTGAGCGTTAACGATTATTGCTTGTCATTTTGGCTATAGACTTATGCATCTTTTGGCATTATTTTCTAAAATCTTTTGTTTTCAGGTCCTAACCCTCGCTGCTAAGGTAACCCATCCACCATCAGGTCGTTACCTGGAAGTGCACACAGATCAACCAGGGGTTCAGTTCTACACTGCCAATTTCCTACCGGCCCCAACCGAACCAGCCTTAGTTGGCAAGAACGGTGTTGGTTACCGTCGCCACGGCGCATTCTGTTTGGAAACCCAGGTGTACCCAGATGCTGTACATCATGCCAACTTCCCGACAGCTATCCTTGTTCCAGGAGACGTGTACCTTCATCGTGTCGTGTACAAGTTTGGGGTCTATAATAATGATAAGGTTATTGTAGCTCCTTCTGTGTTGCCAGCTTAGAAAATTTAATGAGGAGAAAATGGCGACGTTACTACTTGTTCAAAGACCTGTCCGCTTTCGCTATTAGGCATCGATACAAAAAATAGGCGTGCTGTCATCGTAAACTAATAATTCTTACCAAAAACTTCTACATAAAATACTTAAATATTTTATATACAGACGCCAGCAGGTCAACCTACCCAAATCTGTCAGATTTTACCAATCAAAAATTAACCTTCTACTATTGTGATAAGGTTGAAATTCTATTAAAGAAATCTGACAGATTGTGGTAGCTTGATGTGCTGGCGTCTGTACAACAGTATGACAGACACCTATTTTGTTGCCATAATATTATTGTATAAATGTATCTATTTAAAATTAAATAATTTATTGAGATTCATACAACATTTATATTTTTTAAATAAAACTACCATCATGATATATTTTATTAATTCACTTCGTTTTATTTGTAATGATAACAGAAAGTTATGAGTAATATAAAATTGACAAATTAAACGTACAACGAATTTATTAAATTACATTAATTATAAAATTGGCATTTGCTTGAAATGTTTGAAAAACATAAAACTACGGTACATAATGTCATGGTATGTTTTTACTCTATTTTATTTTGGGTTTTTTATCGACATCGATTTGGCAACCCTATCGTACCATTTGGTTTAAGTTCCTAAATAAGTTTTTGTATTGTTTAATTTAAAAAGTATGAATATTGAATTCGAGATAGGTACCTAAATTATTTTGTTCTGTACCCTTAGCACGAATGTTCAGTATCAGAGACGTAAAGTAAACTGGAACTTTGACAATTTCAAATTGATAATTTTCAAGGAAAAAATAGTTCTTTCTTCGCACACCAGAGGCGCTGTTTAATTTTTTCACACAAAAATGCTGTAAATACTGGAAAGACGCTGTAAAGTAAAAGAGTGAAAATTCGTGCTAAGGGTACTGAACGCCACAGCAGTTACCATCCAATCGTAATAACATTACAAATCGCTTTGACATTGGCAGTGAATTAGGAAACTATACCTACTTTGAAAAAGGAATGCGCTGTTAAAAACGGTTTTTTTTGACAGTTTTTGGCTATTTGTGGCGTTCACAAACAAAAATCACTTAACTCAAAAAAATTAAAATCTAAACATTGAATGAACCCTATAAAGATGCGTCGATACCGTTCTTCCCATTTTGGCCGCTGTCGCCATTTTGATTATCTCCGTTCTCCTTGACCGAGTCTCCCCAGGTCAGGTTGAGGCTTCTCTTCATACCATCATCTAGAGGCGGTATGAGGGAGCGAGGCAGCAAGAATGTTGACAGGTTAAATAGATCCAGGAACACTTTGTAGCGGTCACTAGAAAAAGAAAAATAAACATAACCTCACTGGAAGAAGTTTAAGAATGGAATGAAAGATTCCTTTCACACTTTGACGGGTAGGAAGAAGATAAGAAGAATACCTACCTATTCATCCAGAAGGAGGCATAATATTGAGTCCTGGGGCGGTATTACAACGTCTTAAAACCAGGCTCATTCCTGCGAGTGAAAGTGACAGAGCTATACAAATCGTCTAGCGCCATCTCGTACAAGCCTGGTTTTAAGACGACGTCGACCTTGGTGGCTTAACATGACATCTTAATTCGAGGGTAGTTTCACTGTGGTAACGAGATGGCGCTAGATGACATAATAGCTCTTTTTTCTCTTTCCCACAGTGGTACTACACAAGAAAGGATACGTCGAAGTACCTACACGCGTTCCAATTTTCCCAATTTTACTAATGTATGTACCTTAAAAACCTTTGGGTACCTTAAATAGCGTTTTACCTGAGTGTGGAGCGCAAGTACTGGTATCCAGAGGAGCCGCCTGTGCCAAGCTGCTGCGATCCTATCATGCGCTGTACCATGATCACGTGGTTATCTGGAAAATGTACATAATCTTCAACCCTTTTTTTTAAAAGTTACGGTTGTGCCACTTCTTCCGAGCTCAAAAAATTAGGAAGTAGAAAAAGACAGGCTATAACAGCTAATTTTATTGGAATCGGTCGGAGAATGTAAGTCATAACGAAGATTGGAAAGATTATGAGAAAGGCCTTACAGTGGGGAACAACAGGCTGACAAAAACTGTTTTTTTTTTTGGTTGGAGCGGAATGGACTGTCTCATGCTTACTGACTAAAACCCACCCTATTCCTTTAATTGCGTTTTGCGTTCCAGAGTCACAGAGCATAGGCATTTGGCTCTATGCCCTGTCAGTTTGACAGCTCTTTGAGGCGCGTGCACTACGCGCAGTCAACAATCCTTGATCAAACGGCGAGCTTTCGATGACTTGCCGCCCACAAGACCGCGCCTTCAGTGACCCGAAATGGGCTTGGTGGCCTACCAATACGCCCTAAAGCGAGAGTAGTCCCACTGTGGGAACAAGATGGCTAGAAGACTTGTATAGTTCTGTCCCTTTCCTCCCTCTTCATGCGCAGAGTAGTTGGACTTCGCAGACGTAATGGATCCCGAGGTGAAATGATGACGATACTGATGGGTTTGCTGGTATAGGTACTTACATCGCCACTTAGTGATGAGACTGTCCATGTCCATGAGGAGCGTCAGCAGTTGGTGTGGCTGAGAGAACCGGGGCTCGTCTCTGTAGAACGTGATCATGATGGCGCCCTGTAAGGCCTTGTGGGATAACCTGGAATAGGAGAAAACATTAATCAATCATCAGAAATAGGCCTTTGCCAATGTATGTGACTGAGCCCAGTTTTAAGCGTGATTCAATTTTCAACATTTCAGAAAAAATAGTCATAATCCTAAACTTTTTGCCGAAAATATTATATTGTGTTGTTTTGGGACTTATTGAATCAAAGATATCACCACCTGCAGAATGAAGTGCTATTTACTGGACACCCTTAGTAGACGACATGGCGCAGTGGGTAAGCAATCGATTGCTGCGCAGCGTGTCGCGGGACCGATCCCTGCACGGATCCAATTTTTGTACTTATGATCTACAAGTGGTTGTTTCGGGTCTGGGTGTTTGTGTATGCGAGTTTCCATGTTTGAAAACGCACCCATGGTGGCCTTCCTAGTGCGTGGAAAAGTTTTTTTTAAAGAATAAAAAGAAAGAACGGGTGGCAATTTCAATGGCCACTGCGCCACAAAAAATGCCAGGCCTCCTAATTTCCCAGACTCCTGATTTATTTACAGAGCCCAGTATCGGAATCGTTGATCCAAATCTCGTTCCTTTGTTTGTGACGGCTATACTGTCGTTGATTGGTTACGGATAAAGATTTGGTTCAACTTCAAGATAGCAACGGAGATAGCTTATGCAAATCATCATCATCATCATCAGACTATTAATGTTCCCACTGCTGGGACACAGGCCTCCTCTATGTGAGAGGGAGTGGGCCATAATTCACCACGCGGGCCCAAGGCGGATAGGTGGATGTCACATGTCTTCGAATATTTTGGTTCTAGGACATGCCGGTTTCCTCACGATGTTTTCCTTCACCGTTTTGAGAGCAGTGGTGATGAAATAAATTACACAAAGTGATGCGCCTGCCGGGATTCGAACCCACGACCTACAACTCGTTAGTCGGGGCCGATACCACTGGGCCACTGCTTATGCAAATACTTGAGAGAAATTAAAGTAAAGTAGACACGAACCTCCTCTCTCCCCTGGACCTGAGCGCATCATGGACGGCTGGGTCGAAGATAGAGCGGTAGATCTCACGACGGTTCTCAGCATCCTGCAGGCGGTGACGACGGACTGTCTCGTTTGTCTCCAGCTGAAAATACGAGGAGTATGCTTAAGTGTCGCCGCACACGTAATATACCTATAGTCATAGCAAAGCGACAGCCACAAACGCCGCCACGAGAAGCTAAAAGCGGCTACAGAGGCAGCTGAAACGCGCGACAGCCACTTGTGGCCGGTAGTCGACACTTGTGATCGCTGGCTGCTACTATTTTTAACCTATGCATTACTGAGGTAAGAGAGAGAGGGTTGCGGAATCGCGCGAGTGGCGTGTGGCGGCGCTTTGTGGCCCGTGTGCGCCCTACGACCTAATTTGAACTGGTCTGTTCTCCGTAAGGAACCGATCGTTTTGCCTGGTAACTAGCAGTGCGACCTGCAGTTCGACTAGTCAGCAGTCGTATCGCCTGCAATAATAAGTAGTAAGCCAAGTGCGAGTCGTTAAACAAACAGACAGACACAACGGAATCTCATAGTTACAGAGTGCTGTTTTACTCTTTGTGTGCAGAAACCTAAAATTCAGTAGAATTTTAATCAGACGGTCAATAATCGCCACATGGCAGGCTACACGACTGTAGGTAGATAGAAAAAAATAGCTTGGTATGACGACGTAAATCAGTCGAATTGCATCATTATGTTGTAGTAGTAAGGCTGATTTTCACTTCTAGTTAGTCGCAGTCGAAATCGGTCGTAACGTGTCGTTAGCAAGGGGGTATCAGCTTAAGATGATTGCGTCGATGTAGCCCGCGAAATTCATTTTTTTTTACGTTTTTTGCAATTTGCAGGCCAGTGATATGTTGTAACTTTATAAAAATATGAGTTGCGGTAATCTTTATCTTTATCTTTACATATAATAAAATCGTAGAGCTGTCATTCCTGTACATTGAATATTTTTTTCTTTTTGTATTTTTTTCGTGATAAGGGATCGATTCTGATGCCAAATCAACTTTTTTTTTTTCTAAATTTTTTATGTTTTTTTGATTTGATCTATCTCTTAAACTACTGTAAAGTTGTCGATCAAATTTTCCTCAAATATTCCTAATAATATGCTTCTGTTAATATGCTATGTATTATTACGCTATTTTTCCTGGGAGATGAGCAATTTTGAATTTTGTTGTTTTTATCTGTTTGTTGATAGTTGGAAGCTAAACCACTGGATATTATTTAGTCAATTTTTCCCCAAATATTCCTTAAACTGCTCTTCTATTAATAGGATATGTATAATTACGCTATTCCCTTTGGGGGATTAGCAATTTTATAATATGTTGATTTTCAGTCATTGTTGACATTTGTTTATGAACCGCTATTTGAAAATCACTGTCAGCGTACTAGCCAGTCTGGTTGGTATCCTGCTTGACTTTCGTTCAAGGGGTCTCTGGATCAAATCTCGCAGTTTATTTTTTTCACTTTTTGAGTTTTCTTATATTTGTCCTGAGAGTTTCAAATAATTTTAAAAAATGTGCATACTTTTATTTCAATATTATTCGCGATTTTAAATTATTACTATTTTTTTTCAATAGTACTCTAGGATATAAATCTACACTGATTTAAATTGTAGGTAGTAAATCGGATATTTTTTTAAATTGTAATTTTTTCGAGGTGTGGAATTTTAAAGATTAGAAAAAATTGTGTTTATTTATGTTTTGAATTGGTGTTCAAACCAGTGCATAGATTCTGTTTTAAACGACGACAAGTTGTACTCGTCGAGTCAGATAATTAGTTATTTTTTAGGTATCACGCGGAATGCTAAAGGGAGAAGAGCAATGCTATTGTACGTTCAATTTGCAGCGATACTGTAAATCAACCCAAAAATGATAGTCTAATGTTTAAAATAAACACGGTTCTTTGAAATTAATGTCGCTCAAATAAGGACGTTTCCTATGCAAACTATGTACCTAGATATAACATTATTGATCTAAACTAATAATAAAAATGCAAGTATGTATGTTTGTTTTTTACCTTTTCACGCATTACTACCTACTGAATCGATCGTCCCAAAATTTAGCATATACGTTGTCAGGAGTATAGACACGGATATAAGGTATCTTACATCCCGAATAACAGAAGAGAGCTGTTGCCGAGAAAACAATTACGTTCATATTCCAGATGGCGCCACACGATCCGTATTGTTTCTCAAATTCTAAAATAACGCAAGCGAAGCCGCGGGCAAACACTAGTAACAAGTATAATTTTAAATATAAAAATATCAAAAAATTCGCTCCATCAGCTCTCACATAGAAAAGGTGCATCATGTTAAAATCTCCGAAATCTAACTACGATGCACCTTTTCTGTGAGAGCTGATGGAGCGAATTTTTTGATATTTTTTATATTTAAAATTATACTTGTTATTACCGCAACTCATATTTTTATAAAGTTACAACATGTCACTGGCCTGCAAATTGCAAAAAAACGTAAAAAAAATTGAATTTCGCGGGCTGGTTGGAGCATCCCCCTTAAGCAAAAAACTAATACTCACAGCAGCAGCATCAATATCGTCCTTGATCTGTTTGTTGACGGCCGCCTGGAACTTGCCCCAGAAGTTGAAGCCGTGGGTCGTGAGGCCCGGAGTGCGCTCCAGCCAGCGCTCGATCAGGGCTAGAAGGGACTGCTCCTGTTCTGACCTGGAAGATTTGAGAATTTCATTGGAGTCTGTTTTCATTTCTCCAGGATTATAGAAAACAGATCATAAAAAAGGAATGGAAGAAAATATATTTTTTTTCATCCCCCCATCTCGGAAAGGCTATGTTTCCTCTTCGATATCTGAGCGTAAAAGCCGTTTTTATCCTCTAGTGGATAAAGTAAATTGAATTTAGAACATGCACGTGCAGTAAAGAGTTGTACCAGTAAAGGCGGCTGCTGACCCCTACAGCTGATCGCTTGATGTGGTGCCCATTTCACGTTCGAAGGTTGTCGTACCACATTAAATTTCAAAAATAGAATTTGTTGCCTCGCATTGAGTGTGAAAAGCAGAGTACGGTCACGGGTACGGTCCTCGGGAGTAAAGCTGCGTTGCCTTGCACTAACTTGAATCCCGAACCAGAATCCTTTGGTGCGTAACATAATATTATTTTGTTACAACCTCAGACTCGGAACCTTCTTGACACAGAACTTTTTTTTTAATTTGCTTTGTGCGGTTTTCTTATTCACATCATACTTATTGTTAAAACAAACCAAGGTAAAATAATTTACAAATTATTCTGTAATACTTACCTATAATAATATAGTAGCTATTAATACCTAAACTTTAATAAAACTATCTATTTTGTGTTTGTACAATGTACGTCTGTTTTATTTTGCATCTACTCATTTCCTCGCTGAGGTGGGATGAAAAGTTACGTGTTGCACTCGAGTGCAAAGATTTTTCACCTTGTGCTCTTTTGATTCCCTCGCTACCGCTCATGATTCTAATTTTTGAATCACTCGTTGCACTCGTGATTCAATTTTAGAATCATTCGCTTGCTCGGTCATCAAAATTGAGCACGCGGTTAAAAAGCAACTTTGCACTCTTGTATAACAAATAACTATTATTAGTAAGTCTAAAATTTTTGGGTCGCGGGACTTATCGAATTTATAAGTACCGGACCCGCTAATATTGGAGCTCACAATGGGTTCGCTAATTTGCGATGTGTAGACATTAGCGATGTACAACTTCAAGATATATTTCAATATTAAACCTCAGATCAAAGAAATGGGCAGATAGAATGCTCAGAACACGCGAGTGGGTCCACCAAAGTTAGGTAATACAAAATCAAATCGAATTATATTCCATAATGTTTTCTTTGTTTTTGACAAAGAGATTTAAAAGAACCTATAGAGCGGGCATTGGGAAAATTGTCATACAAAATTGTTGATGCCGTTTGTCAGTAGCACTATCTAAGCGTTGCATAGCAATGCGACTACTAGACTGAGGGACTTTTTACCGATTGGTAAAAAATTTTGGATCACAAATTTCTTCGTGATGTCCCGTCTACTGCTCGTATACCTATAGTTTAATGTCTTTGGTTTTTGAGAACAACTTTTACAATGGTTAAAGACACGTGACGGCATATTTTAGCAAACAACAACAACGGCGCGCAGCTTGGTACGACGATGACGTTCTATTAACTTTGGTGGAACAACTCGCGTGTTCTGAGCGCTCTATCGGCCTATTTCTTTGATCTGAGTATTATAATCTATAACTTTACGTTGAATATTTATAATTTTCGGTGCATTTTGTATGCGAAATGAATTCGTTTCTTGGTCCTTCGAGACGGATAACTTACAAATGCAGCACGTTTAAATTTTGTAGGTTAATCTACAGATAGCTGTAAGATGTACTTACTTTTGTAGATTCTCCATAGCTTCAGGATCGTCTCCAAAGACGGTCTGGTAACTCTGGTTGTACTTGACCCGTAAAGCCTGCTTCAGACCCAGCTGCAAAACAGAAACGATGAAGTTAATAACCTTGCTTGACTTTGTGAATGAAATAAGGTAGATATAGTGGTACTTATACCATTAACTTATGGTTGTAGTTCCTATAACTGGGGCATAGACCTGTCAGTGGAATACAGTAGGGGGCCCAAATCGAGCTGGTAGATATTTATGTATAGTTACATGTTTTCGATCTGAGACATGCTTGGTTTTTTCATTATTTTAAATATATATTGTTCCCCATAAACTCGTTAAAATAGGGCTTCTCTTCTTGATGGCGCTAGACGACTTGTATAGCTCTGTCTCTTTCTCACAGTCTAAAGACTCACGCTTTAAGGCGTCATGATAGGCCTGACCAATTTAATTGATAGTGCAAAGTCAAAGTCAATGCCATATTGATTCAAATCAATTCAGATTAATAAAGTAGTGTTAGTAAAATTGTTGTTCCGAGAACACTGGAAAGCAATAGATGTCATATATACTAGAAATAAATTATCTATTGATTGGTGAAGCTCAGCTCAAGGCTTTAGAGAAAAAAAAAATGCTGGAAATATGTGACCGCAAAATTACCTTATTTTCGAGCAGCCGAAATTGTAAGCTCTGAAAGCCGGATGCAGGTCGGAGGTAATGGCGGAAGTCCATGAAGTCCAGCGGTGTCATCGTCTCCAGAATCATCACTTGATCTACCAACAGCTGGAAAGAAAGACGTAACCAGTTTAGATAAGATTGATTTTTGTTTAAATTATGTCAATTTTTTCGACCTTTGACCCATAAATAAGTACATTCTCCTGTATCGTTGGTGGTCGTGGGACGAATGAGCTACCGTGACCGTGGAACGTTAAGGATTATTGAAGGACACCGTGGATTTTAGTCAGTACATGTCTGACAGTCCCTCCTGCCCTGCCCTGGGTGGGAGGACTCATTTGATGATCTTACCACGATTAAAAAATCGTGGATGGGTTGACAAATTCTTAAACTCGAATTCTCAAAACCTTGAATTGACTTTCAAGAGTTACAGTGGTTTGGGAACAGTGTGGAAAAATAATGCCTTGATCATTGAATTTATGATCAAGCTTCGTAACATTGTTGGAAGATCTGTGCTAATTGCTTGTACAGTCACGAGCAATAGTATGTATATGTCAGCGTAAAATTGCAACAACCGTATGTTTATTTATAACACAAGGGAACAGCATTTTTGTTGCATGAAATATTATGACTAATATTATACTTTCTCGGGGTGCTGATTACAGACCTGGAAGTCAGATTGTCTGTATCAGCTTTAGTTTTTGAGATATCATTAAAACGCGTTTTTAAGAAAAATCTATTTTTTATGAAGAAAACTCTTAGAAAATCAACCACAACTTATTAAAAAAAAATCTTTTACAAGATTTTCTTGCTTGACTTGGTTCACGAGGGCTATTTTTGAAACTCCAGCTATAATCCGCCATCTTGGAGCATTCCAGTGACCCTGGTAACGTGCCTCCATAGCCCGAATGTCTTCGATGGAACCGTTCCTCTTAATTTTCACTCAATTGACCATGATTTTCAAGGAAACGGTCTAAATGGCTTTGGAGGAAGTGTACCTTGATGCTCATATCACAAACAAGCTGCTAGAAGTGTGACAACATCAGTTAACTATGCTCCACATAGCTTCAACTTATTTGTTTCCCAACATTTTCTTTTTGTTATTTTTCCCAAAGGCTCTTCGATGCTTTTATAGAAAGACCAAGGGTTCTGACTTATGCACTGGGGTCTTCCTGTTATTAAGGGGCTGGGGGTCAGCAGAAATATCTGGGTTGAAATCGTTGTACCACTATCATAATTTGAAGAGCTTTTTTTTCTTCTAAAACAGGATTATATTGTATAGATGAAGAAGCTAGGGAAACTGGAGCATTGACTGAGTACAAGGCTGGTCGAGTAACAGATAACAAATTAGGATAAAGCCGTTTCGGACGGTTTCTTTTGTAAATCCTGCATAAATCAACCACACCAGAATAGTAATCATCTTGATGATTGGAAAGTTAATACCACATCATTGGTGTTTGATACACACAATGGGGTCTTTTCTTATTCCCCCATAATCTGAAAGACTCCACAAATCTTTCCCAAGCCCATGCTTGCCCAAGGAGAAACCTAGTACTTGTCACGGATGTCCAAAGGGAATCCAAAGTAATAAAAATATACCTGTTTTATGAAATCCGACACGCTTAGTCCACGATTTTTTATTGTATATTCACCACAGATGTTACAAAAGTAGTTGGGATCGTTTTTACACATCTTTGTCGACTTGGACATTGTTAAACAAAAAATTGTTTTAAAGAACAGCTCGGTATATTTGAAATTTAAATGAGACTAGTACTAAAATATGACTGATAGCTGTATCTCAAAAACTAGAGCTGCTAGAAAAAAACTGAAACTAGATTTGAAAACAGCGACCTCAAATTACTAAAAAACAGGCATAAAATTCCATGCAACAAAAAAAAAGGTTTATTTTGTTCCCTTGTGTAATCTAACTCGTCAGTTTATTTTACGGTAGGTTAGGTTAGTTAGGTTAGTTTATAAATTACCTAGTTTTATAAACTTGCGGATCTTGTTATCTTCCGGTGATATATACACTGCAAAGCAGTATTCAAAAGCGATGTTCTGCTACTATATTGATCAAACTTTTGCCTTTTCATTAGACTTCTATTTTGGAAGCCATACTATTACGAAATAGGTCTTATTACAAAGTGGAAACCAGTATTTCACGAGTAAATTGCGTTTGAATTTTGTTAAATGTACCTATACATGTTATTGCTCGTGACTGTACTGGGTATTATTCAGAACCATTCATGATCAAAACTTGATGATTGATCGTGAGAATGGATACCTCAATAGATTCCAAGAACGTATTACTCAATAATGGTACCTACTACTACTACAAGTACTTACTGCATGTTTCTTTACCGGCCGGCCTGTGCGGTTTCCAGCCGTCGACGTAGTTAATCACATAATTATACATTATCTTGGATATACAGATAATTGCAGTTGCTGTTTGTTAGATATTCAGTACGGAGGTAGGAAGGACAACCATCAAACACGCTAGTCAATGACACACTAACTTTAATTACGTACAAGCGAGTTATTAGCCGGGACGCAGCCGCGGTACATTACTACATACCTACATATACATATATAACATCCCCTTCCCTTTAATTAACAACAACCCCAATGAAACAATATAATAACACTAAATACTACACTACATTACGGAGTAAAGTTATCAGGTGACAACTCAAGACGTCGTGGATTGATCGCTGGTCTCTGTGCATCAGGTGAGCAATCTGACTCGGACATTGGCGTACCGAAGACCACGTTTCGCTCAACCCCGCTTTCACCTTCTCCCTCTCCACGGACCGGTGAACCGGTTACTGACGACGAGACGGATAGTTGTTCTGGTGGTGGTGTTCCCAGAACCTCTAGGTCTGCGGAGGTGCTGCTGCTGGCTCGTTCGTCGTTATCAACTATTGCTTGATGTTGATCATCGTCATCACGTCTCGTTTGGTTTGAGTTGGTTACGTCGCGCTGAACATCCTCGATGATATCTGGATCCCAGCTGGAGCGGCGATCTGACATTTGAGTATGTCCGTGTGGACGTATTTGATCCATGTGCCTCTTTACCAACCGGTCTATTTCAGGAACATAAACTTCGTACATCACATTTCCGATTTTACTCTTAATAATTCCTTCGATCCATACAATTTTCTTATTATTTAAATTTTTCGTAATCCATACAAAATCATTTTCTTCGAACGGTTTACGTGTTTTCCCCTTGTAGTATTTACGCTGTAAGCACTGGTTTTTCTGCACCGTTTGAGTGAGGCAAGTGGAAGAGGAGGTCGACGCTGTGGATGTCGCCGATGCCGATATCGGTGACAATAAATCGAGCCGCGAGCGCAGCGGCCGGCCGTACACGAGCTCAGCAGGTGATTTTCCGGTAGTACTATGTCTGGAGTTCCGGTAGTCAAACAAAAACTTTGATATACGTTCCTTTATCGGTTTCCCTTTACTATTGAGAATTATGCTTTTGAGACCCCTTTTAACAATTTTCACAAAGCTTTCAGCTTGTCCGTTACTCGAAGGATGATATACCGGAGCAAGTTTATGAGTAATACCATTCTTCGAACAAAAATCTTTAAAATCTTGTGATACGAACGAAGTACCGTTATCCGTTACGATAGTATTTGGAATTCCGACTCGTGACATTAAATCTATTAATTTCTCAATTACTGCTTTAGACCCATACGATGATGTCATTATATATACTTCAACCCATTTACTATAAGCGTCAACAGCTATTAGAAACATTTGGTTACTAAAGGGCCCAAGAAAATCTAAATGTATTCTATAAAAGGCGTGGGGAGGATGTGGCCAGGGCGTGAGCGGGGCGCGGGGCGGCGCCGGCCGCAGCGCGCTGCATACAGCGCACGCGCCGGCCAACCGCTCCAGCGCACCGTCCACGCCAGGGAACCACAACCGTTTGCGCGCCTCTGCCTTCATTTTTACCACCCCAAAGTGTGAACTGTGAAGTTCATTACAAATTTTTATCCTTAACACTTCTGGTATGATAACCTTGTGGCCACGCATCAAGCATCCGTTTTCAACCGACAGTTGGGTACGGCAATAAAAGTAAGGTTTTAGTTTGTCGTCGTACACTTTTCTTGGCCAACCTACGTGAACATAATCTATTACTTTACGCAAAGTTTTATCTAGCTCGGTTTCGCGTTGTAAGTCTGTAAGCGTAACAGGTAGTCCTCCGTCGACGACGAAGTAAACATATGACGCGCGGTCATCAGGAGCGCGCGATCGGTCTCGCTCCTGCCCTGCCCCCGCCGTCGTACCGCCCGCACCGCTGCCTGATGACGGTGACTCATAACCTACCGGAGCGCGGGACAGGTAGTCAGCACTGTTATTTTACTCAAAAATGCATGTAATGTGGTCATTATTTTGACAACCTTGTTTGAGCAAAGTCGCCTTTGCCGGAGTGTTTCAAGGAGCGGCCAGTAATGTTTTTGCTGGCCGCTCTACAGGTCGGCAATACATTGCCGGCCGCTATTTTGACGTTTCAACGTTTTAAAAAAACAAATGCAAAAAGATTTTATTTAAAACACAGCTGTTTGTATATAAAGAGGTAGGCACAAAAAGATTGTATTCCATATTTAAAAAAAAAAATACAAAGAAGTAACAAAAGCGCGGTTCAGCGAAATTTTAATTTTTATTTAGTGACTTTTTTTTTGCTTTAAGTAAGTGAAGAAAATATACCTAACAGTCAAACACCGCATTTAAATTATCGCAAACTATTAGTAAGTAGGTATTAAGAAACCCGGAAACCCGGTGTTGAATTTTAGTAACTGTACTTTTCATATTGTTATTTTAATTAATTTTCTAGTTAATACCTATATGTATTTTATTTAAATCACTTGCTGTTTTTTTTTATTTAGGTTAGGTACTTGCATTTTTGAGTAAAGCACTATACAAGCCTTGGCCCATTATGACTCTTCGCTGGTCACGCTATGATTGCCTCGAGCTAGCCTAGCTACGCTCTAGGCCTTCCAGCTTGGCCATCATGCAGCCCTTGCTGTCCTCACTGTAAAGGCCTCGGCCTCCGGCCTTGGCCTTTATCTCAGCTCGTCCATCAAGTGGTGCATGCTGACCGCGCTGTGTCGGCCTGGAGCTGCGCTAGGCTGCGCTGTCGGCCATCATCAGCGCGACCAGCAAAGTAGCCATTATAGGCCGCGGCAGTAATGTACTATTTACTACTAACATATTCGATGATATAATTGTATGCCGATAAAAATATTGCATACCGCTGCAATCGGTTGGCCGACACCTCCGGTATACCGCGGTGTGGACCGAAGATGGTTAACAACGGCCTATGGTCCGTTCGTAAGGTAAACGGCACCGCTCGGGCATATAAATACTGGTGGAAACGCCTCACCCCAAACACTATAGCGGTTGCCTCTTTTTGTATTTGAGCATATTTTTTCTCAGCTGCTGTCAACGTTCTAGACGCGTAGCTGATTGGTCGTTCGCACCCATCGCATCCTATCTGTGATAGAACAGCGCCCAGTCCGTATGGAGAAGCGTCTACCGTCAAGATTAATTTTGCCGCGGGGTCAAAATGTGCCAATACCTTATCCGATGCCAACTGTTGTTTTATTTTTTTAAAAGAATTTTCATGTTCTTGTGACCATTCCCATTTTGTCGTTTTATTCAATAAATTATATAACGGCGCTAATATGGTTGATGCGTTAGGGACAAAATTGCGGTAATAATTAGTTAACCCCAGAAATGATTGCAGTTGTAGCACGTTCTGAGGTCTTGGTGCTTGTGATACTGCTACTATTTTATCTGGCGACTTTTTAATACCCCTTTTGTCAATAACATGACCTAGATAGGTCACTTCATTTTTGAAAAACTCACATTTACTAGGTTGTATTGTGAGACCTGCGTCCGACAGCCTTCTAAGTACTGTGACTAACCTGCTCATGTGTTGTTTTTTATCAACACCTGTTATCAAAATATCATCGAGAAAAAATACTACTCCGTCTAACCCCGACAATATACATTCCATGGCACGTTGAAATATTGCCGGTGCGCTTGATAAACCAAATACTAACCTAGTATACTTGAATAGCCCACGATGAGTGTTGATACAGGTCATACCCTGTGATTGCTCTTTTAAACAAAATTGATTATAAGCCATAGAAAGATCTAATTTGCTGAATTGTTCGCCACCATGCAACTTTACGAACAAATCATTAACCGTTGGCAAAGGGTACTTATCGATGATGAGTTGTTTATTAATTGTCACGGAAAAATCCGCACAAATTCTCACTCCACCGTCTTTTTTCAAAGCGGGCACAATTGGTGACGCGTACTCTGAGTATTGAACCGGTTCTAATACTCCTAAGCTAATGAGTCGATCTAATTCGCTGTCTATTTTTTCTTTTAAGGCATAAGGCACAGAACGGGCTTTAAAAAATATTGGTTTCGAGTGTGGTTTTAAATGTAACTCCACAGAGTATTTATTAAATTTTCCTAATTTACCAGAGAAAACGGTTGGAAATTTTGAAATTAAGTAGTCCAATGTTGAATTGTTATCCGATCTGCCAATAGATTTAACTGTAGTAGCAAATTCCAAATTAAAAGTGCTAATAAAATCACGGCCTAACAATGGCGGACCGCCATCACGTACAACAAACACGTGTAGGTTACGCTTTATTTTGGAATATTCGACATCTAAATCAATAACGCCAACTGTTTCGAGACGTTCCCCAGTATAACTGAATAATTTTCTATCGCTAACTGATAACGGTACCTTGCTGAAATGCTGTTTGTATAGCTGATGCGATATAATACTAACCGCGGAACCACTATCTATCTCGAACTCCAAACCTAGTCCCCCGATGTTAACACTTGCCAGCATCGGTCGACCCTTATCACAACGTATATTTAAACATAATCTACCGTCGTCGCCCTCATCATCCACTTTGCCTTCCCCGACGTGCTTCACTTTCGCGTCACTTGAGCACATTCGCCTTAGGTGGCCCTTATTATTACATTTTTTGCACTTATAGTTTTTAAACCGGCACTGATTGGATTTGTGATTGGTATAGCCGCACACACTGCACTTTTCTTTCACCGCGAACACGGAACCTTCGTCGACGCTGCCGGCGCCCGCGCTCCCGCCGCCGCCGCTTGCTGCCGGCGCGGCATGGGAGGCGCGCCGAGCACACCGCACGCTCTCCGCTAACTCCACCGCCTTGGCTAACGTTAAGTCCGTCTGGTCCTGGGCAAAGAGCTTGTCTCGCTCGGGTCCTGGCATCATGCCCATGATAAATTTATCAAGAAGAGCTTCCTCCAAGTTCTTAAACCCGCAGTGTGCTGCCAATCCCCTAATTCTGGCCGCCCATTGAGTGTGGCTTTCGTCTGGTCGCTGCACCGCCACGTAGAAAATAGACTTTTCTGCGAACCCGAGCCGCTTCGGCTCAAAGTGACGGTCTAGAAGATTTAAGATTTCTTCAAAATTTGTTTCTTCTAACTTTTTAGGCAGCGCCAGGTCCCTCGCTAGCATGTAGGTAGGTCCGGTGAGGGCGCTTATAAGTATTGCCCTCCGTTTGACCTTCAATTTGTCCGATTCTTCCGTAATATCGTTAGCAATGAACCATTGTTGTAAACGGGACTTATAACTTGTCCAGTCCTGGGATAAATGGTCAAAGTTGGTTAAAATCCCGAAGGATACGCCAAAAGAAGACATTTTCGCACTCGTGAATCCCATCCTCGTCGCCACTGTTAGATATTCAGTACGGAGGTAGGAAGGACAACCATCAAACACGCTAGTCAATGACACACTAACTTTAATTACGTACAAGCGAGTTATTAGCCGGGACGCAGCCGCGGTACATTACTACATACCTACATATACATATATAACACTGTTCTATTGAAAAATGTTTATTTACTATTTATAATTGGATTGCAAAAAAAAAAATTGTTAGCTACCGATGCAGTAGTTACGCACTTGGGCAGAGGAAAATTTTATTCTCGTAGCTGAGTATTACCATCTGTATCGTAATTATTATATTATTAGCTAGATGTTACCACTTGCCAACTGTTTCAGCCCGGGTGTTACTTGACAAATATATGTATAGGTATATATTCTACGGGAACGTAACTTAAACGGTTTCCAGGCACTAGGTACACAATCAGCTAAACCCGAAACACTGAACATTCAATAATGATCAAAATGATTGTCAAATTCAAAAATTAACACGAAGTCGTAGGGAAAAGCTAGTCTAACATAAATAACGCAGCTTACAATGTCGTCGTATGAATAATGTGAAAGTGTCAGGGAAAGTCGATACTTGATCCATCGGACGATGATTTAATAACCGCAATGTGAATACGCCCAAGTACGTTAGTCTAGAACTGGCCTATTCCTAGGTCAACGAATTTGCATTGCCATACAACGTGGCAATGCTGCCAGCGTTCTGGGCACTGTTCCCGTTGACAGCGATGTGGACGTATTCTTTGACGCCCTATGAATTTTCTCTTTTATTTATTTATTTTAATTTTTCCTGTACATATTGCTAGTAAGTTTTTTATTTATAGTTTTTAAAAATGATTTAAAGAAGTTAATAAAACTGACAACTATTAAAAAAAAAAAGTCTAGAACTACAACGAGGCTCAAGTATGAAGATTACAGTCAAGAAATGTCTTGAATCGGAACACGACCCGGGCATTTTCATCCTAGCATTACAAATGGGAAACTGAGTTTTTTTGTTTATAAGTCTGAGTTCATTTGAAAGCGTATTTTGACACGCCTAAATTGCTACATCGATTTTGATGTACGTATTCCGGTTCTTAGGCCGATAAGATGCGATCCTGTAGATTAGCGCCATTTAGACGGAGCAAGAACTCGTATGCGAGTTTCACTACATTGCGGCATTTGTTTCATTATCTGAATTTGTTCTACCTATAAATTCCACAATGTAACGCAACTCGCGTTCGAGTTCTTGCATCGTATAAATGAGGCTTAAGTACTTAAACTTCTCTTGCATAAAAGATTCCATTTGTGCAAACTACCTACTTCAAAAAACATGAAAAAAATTTTGGAACGAAGTTCCATAACGCGCGTTGTGAAAGGGGGCTAGACGGAAAAAAATCTTACGAAAAGTTGTTACGACACTTTTTGGAACGAAGTTCCTTATTGCGCGTTGCGAAAGGGTGCTAGAGCTCAAAGAGTGGCGTGGAGTGGAGCGGAGCGGAGCTGAGCGGAGCGGAGCGGAGTGGAGCGAAGTGGAGTCGCGACGATTATTTTTGTTGAGTGTATACAGTAACTTCGTCCTATCCGGGTGTCCCTTGACACCTCTCAAGTTTTTTGTTGAATGACTTAGTAGCATTATGAGAGCCCCCAGAAATAACCCCTATGTTTCCAGTAGTCGGTTAAAAATATAAACTGTTTAAATAAACCACGTTGTTTTGATTCATAAAAACAATAACATAATATTGGTCACAATTTGTTATCAATAATAATATGGCTAGCTCGATATTATTGCATGTTACATCATACAAAATATATTAGTATGATTAAAATTTCGCATACATGCCATTTCAAAGTTTCAAACAATAAGTGCAGATCGATTTTTTTTTTAATTGACTGATAAATTATTTACCTAAAAACATCTGTATTTTTGCTTTTGGTTAGTCTAAAAGAAAACTAGCTTTTCTAATTATATGTATAGATGATGAACAAGTTTAAATTTAAATGACAAATATTAATAAATATCGACGACTTATATCTATTTTAGAAACAGGTTAGCCAATAATGCGATTTTGTTAACATCTGCTATTCGTATAGTCTTGATTGATGCAGCACATTTTTATATGTTACAATGTTTTTTTCTAAATAAAACGATGATCTCTGAACTTTTATGCAATGAAAATCTTCCTTCAGAAAACAAAGTTACTTAGATAAATACGGTTTCCAAAGAATAGAAATAGAGTTGTACCTACCTAATAGATTAACAAACAATAATTGTAGTAAATGTTATGAAAAATGTCTAGTTTTAATTCTGCGACAAATCGCGGAATTGTCGCGGAATTAAAACTAGATATTTTTCATAACATTTAATGTAATGGATTTACGCAAAGTAACGCCTGATTCTTTTTTTTTAAATAATTGTAGTTATCTCACCAAAACACCCTGTCCGGGTCGCGTATTTCCAAAGCCTATACTATTTCAGTCACGAGTCGGACTCTAATCGGTTAGCTTTTGTTTGTGCATATTTCTCAACAATACCTAATCTATCTCAGTAAAAAACTTGACTCAAATAGATTAGGTTTTGTTTTGATATTTTCAAAGAAAATGCACGGACAAAATCTATACCATTTTAGTCACGCACGAGCCAAACTCTAAAAAAAAAGACCAGGTTTTGTTTATACATGTCGCAGTGAAATGAGGAAATCAGGGATTTCACGAAATCCAATTATCAAGAAAAGTATCTAGTGATAATTATGACAAAAAATACTAATATAAAGTCAGAGATCATGTAATTTCACTAAACTAAGTAAAATGTTAGAAAACGTCGACGGAAAACCCACCACAGATAAACCACCCAGAAGTAGGAGCACCGCGAAGCGGTGCTCCTACTTCTGGGTGGTTTAAAAAAAAATAACCACGAAGGGGATGGCGGGGTCTTTCAGACCCCGCCATTCCCTTCTAACCTAACCTGTCCGAGTCGGGGTGCCCACAGTCGTATTTACGATAATCAAGTAGTACTATAAAATTTAAGAAAAGTTAAATTCCGAGGTAAATTTACTCATATAGCTAGTGAGCCTCTACTCGACAAGGTTTTGTTCGTACGTAATGTTTTAAAATAACTCGCCAAAAGTCTAGCTTTTCGAGTGATATGAATTATATAGAACTAGGTTTTGTCCGTGCATTTTCATTGAAAATATCAATTCCAAAAGCTAATCTATTTGAGTCAAGTTTTTTACTGAGATAGATTAGGTTTTGTTGAGAAATATGCACAAACAAAAGCTAATCGATTACAGTTTGACTCGTGACTGAAATGGTATAGGCTTTGGAAATAGGCGTCCGGGTCGCGGGACTAAGTATCTAAACAGGTAACCGAGACCCTGGAACGTAAAGGGCTAAAATGAAGGATCACCGTGGATTTAGTTAGTACGAGTGTTGGTCACCCCGTCCGGCCCTGGGTTCCGAGGTCTCATAATATGATGATTTTACCACGATAAAAAAACACCCTGTTTAATCAAGTTTAAATCGAGTTAAACTCGATCAATTGACGGTGAATTAGAAAAACAATCGACTCATATCGCTCAAGGATGGCGATAGAAAAACTAGCGATAAAACATTGATAAGTGTTGCTTAGCAATTATGTAAGTATTTAAAATTTTAATTCAAGTTTAAATTAAGCCGAGATTATGAACGAAAATGTTTTATGCATCGGTTTGGATATCACGCGATCTTGAAATTAACTTCTTTTTGTTCGGTCACAAATCATTTCGTCTCGAAATGACTATGTACGAGTATCCTATAAAACCTCTCGTGGGGTAACTCAGCCCTTGTTACTGATCAATGTTTGTTCTGAAACTTTTGGAAAAAAAAATGATTTTTCTTAAAAAATGAGAAATTGATCGAGTCCGTCAGTATGAAAAACCATTTTTTTATATATTTTTTTTCCAAAAGTTTTAGAACAAACATTGGTCAGTAACATGGGCTGATTTACCCCACGAGAGGTTTTGCGCTATTAACTTTACACGTTGTATAGGTACTTTTTTAATTCGAATTGAAATGGAGGTAGATCGAAGTACAGACCGTTGCAAGAAATGATGGTGGCTGAGAGACGGTAGAAAAGGTGGCAAACCATGACGCCTTACAAAGCGAAAGTAGTTTAAAATTCACAATACGTCATGCAGTAGTGTCAATTATAGTGCTTCCTGGGGGGGTATTACGTCTTAAAACCAGGCTTGTTCCAGTGAGTGAACGAGATGGCGCTAGACGACTTGTATAGCTCTGTCACTTTTACTCGCCGGAATAAGCCTGGTTTTAAGACGTTGTAATACCCCCCAGGTTTTAAAATTCACAATACGTCATGCAGTTGTGTCATTTTTAGTGCTTCCTGACGTCACAAACCGTTTTACCTTTGTGAAGATTCCATAATTTTTCGATAAGTTATACTCTAACCAATTTATTGATACTTTTTTTTACCTGGTATAAATCATCAAATGAGTTCTCCCACCCAGGCAAGGGCAGGAAGGACTGTCAGACTCGTACTGACTAAAATCCACGGTGTCCTTCAATAGCTCTTTACGGTCCAGGGTCATGGTAATGCGATAAGTCCCGCGACCCCGGCAGGCTTTTGGCCCTCCCGTCATCATGCTGACACTCTTTGAGGCGCGCGTGGAACACAACGCGCTGTAGAGCCGGGCATGTACTATGGTCGGACAGCGAGTCACCCATTACTCGCCGTACGCATGCCCTTGCCATTATTGATGCTGGATAATAGTTTCGTGCATTACAAGAGAAGAAGAGCATAACAACATCACGTCACTAGTTCGGGCCAGATTATCGATAAAAAATTACGTATAGATGTCGATACAGGTCAGAAGTCAGGGTTCTTCCCTATCGCAGTCAATATGCGTAATTATAAAGCAATATAAACATGTTACTGTGACGTTTAATATTAAAGAATTTACTCAGAATAAGGATGACTTGTTGACTCTCTAGGAAGCACAATAATTATCGGGCCACCATCCGCATCATCATCATATTGAGATCGGCTTCCAGTCGAACCAGATGCAGCTGAATATCAGTATTTTACGAGGAGCGACTGCCTATCGGACATCCACAAGCCAGTAACTGGGTAATACGATACTCCATAGTCCATGGTAAGACTGGTTGTCAGATTTTAGGGCCACCATCCGAATGACGGTGAGTAAATAGTACCTCGCCGTCAGATCATGGACCATACCCGGGTCAAGCGTCGCGACTGCGTGTCGTGTCACAAAGAGCTCTCAGGAAACTCAACCATAGAGAACTATACGCCTGCCTTGGTCGGGAAACTGTCCAAACGAGTAACCGTGACTGCTTGGAATTGGCTTGGAACTTAAAGGGCAATTGAAGGAACACCCTGGATTTTAGAGAGCAAAAGGCTGACAGTCCCTTCCGCTCAAGAAGAAGTCATCATCATCATCTGCCTAGCCTTTTCCTAACTATGTTGGGGATGACTTCCAGTCGCTTCCGCTCAAGACGAACTCATTGGATTATTTTATCACGAAAGAAAAAACAAAAAACCCGACTGCGTTAAAAAAAACTAAAAAGAAAGAAACAAGTCCAGTAGTTAAAAATTCACTCATTCACACTCACAGTCGGGGCCCATTCAAATTATACCAATCAAATCTTCCCAACGGGCCCCGACTGTGAGTGTGAATGAGTGAATTTTTAACTACTGGACTTGTTTCTTTCTTTTTAGTTTTTTTTAACGCAGTCGGGTTTTTTGTTTTTCGTTAATTTTTTTTTTATTTCACACTTTTTAGTTACTATTCAGAGAATTGTTGTTTTGCTAAACAACTTTAAATCGTTATATATCCTAAACTATTATTTAAAATGAAAAATGATAAAGGGAACCTAAAGATGATTTTAAAATACCTATTCAACGATACCCCACATGACATAGTTCATCGACATTTTTTTTTTTCATTTTGACAATATGGCGTCTGGTTGTCGCTGTGGTGAATTTTGATTACTGCCATGTTTTTAGTGACACTCGCAAGGTTAAGACGAATCGATTGACGTAAAAATTATCAAAATCGGCCTACGCATTTGGTCTCTAGAACGCCACATAGAAACAAACATACATACATACATACATACTTACATACATACATACATAGACTGATAAACACATTACCCTCCTTTGCGTCGCGCAGTCGGGTAAAAAACGCGGAAAAGATGACAATAATAAAATAACAATCGTTCCATGTGGCCTTATCGTAATAAAGTCTTTGTTTCATTCTTTCAGGAATAAGAAATCATTTACCAAAGTAAAGTTACGTTTTTCGTATTCCTACCTTCAATATCAGCACAATTCTGTTGAGTCTCTTCAGTATTTCCATGGTGTGGCTTTCATCAAGACCTTCCACGTCCAAGAGTGCTCGTACCGAGTCCACCTCGAAGATTATCTGCTTGAACCATAGTTCGTATGCTGGAAATAAAAGAACAATGATTTATTATTAGCTTCTGATAAATCTGATGGTCTTTTTACGGCCGGCATGAGTATTAGCGATGTCTGAGGCAAGCCTCTTTTGTGACGTGTAAAAATCATGACATGAGTGTTCCATCCCTGGAATGATGATGAAACTGCCTGAAAAGGAAAACCACTGTTCCTTCAAATGGCCTTACTGTTAAGTAAGACGGTCTCACGGCCTCTCAGTGGTCTTTTGAGGCAGTTCTGCGACTGCAGCAGGCGTTTCACAGAGTCGATTCGCTGACAGCTCAAGGAATGCCGAATCTGGCTAAGTCCTTGATTTGACGGCTAGCTACATTTTTTTTTAGCGTGATAAAATCATCAAATGAGTCTTCCCACCCGGGACTGTCAGACTCGTACTGACTAAAATCCATGGTATTCTTCAATAGTCCTTTATGTTCCGGTTTCACAGTAATTTGTGAGTACCGCGGCCACGGCATTCTAGTCTTAGGTTAACTGGGTATCACCAAAGAAGATGCTGGGGAGTTTGTACCGCCATTACTCTTCCCAGAAAAAAACACTAAGAAGTGGTGAATGACAGGCGCTTTGGACGACTTTTTGTTAGTTTGAAAGTCGGATTGCACGGATGCACGTCATACACAGCAGATCTCTCTGATCATTTCGTAAAGGAGACAGTAGAGGCTGACGGCAACGATTTTCTCACGTTTTTATACACTCTCTTTTCTTGTTTTTGTTTGTCGTTCCGGTTGGACTTTTGCAAACCAATTTTGAGGCACTTCCCGATAAGCAAGTATAGGCTGAAATTTTGCACACGCTCTGAGTTCTGATGACAATACATACCTAGCTAAGAAACGTAAACAAATCTAATATGGCGGCCTCCCCAAAATGGCGGACTAGCTGTTTGAAATCCACCATGATATGGGTATCATAATGAAAGGGTTTGCGGTCAGGAACATGAAAAAAATAGTCACGTGTTACTTAAATCAAATATGGCGGACGTCCAAGATGGCAGACAGGCTATTTGAAATGCATCCCTATGTTATGGATATCAGAGAAAGGGTTTGCTGTAGTACGAAAACATAGTCACGTGACAAAAATCCAATATGACGGACGTAGTGTTCACATAGTTTCATTCATGTTTTGTTATGATCCGTAATTTGATGTCAAAGACAATTTGAGTAACTGCAGCAGACTGCTATCGAATGCATAATATATGCATATATGCATACACTTACATTGTATTAGGTTTTTTTTAATGTTTTTTTGACGATAAAAACCTTACTCCCGGTCCTCGATCTTTTTTCAATCAGCATTCAAGTTTTTAGTTTAAAAATTATCAAATGCGGTATTTGTTTGAAGAAGCAGATAAATGAATTGATTAAGCACTGTCGGGTTCAAGTGTAAGAGT
Source organism: Agrotis segetum (assembly GCA_036375495.1). Classification (NCBI taxonomy): domain Eukaryota; kingdom Metazoa; phylum Arthropoda; class Insecta; order Lepidoptera; family Noctuidae; genus Agrotis; species Agrotis segetum. The sequence goes on from JAQSVV010000003.1 coordinate 1,165,567, forward strand.
TGACATCCGGCGCCTTCCTAAAGATAATGTCTTGTGCAGACTGCGTATCTGTGTAGCCATATTTAAGATAAACAGTTTGTTTTTTGGGTCACACTGTAGAAAACATGATTGTTTGGTATCGATTCAGTACTTTTTGGAGACAATTTGCGTAGATACCTACTTATTGCCCCGGGTCGACACGACGGCGCGTTGTGTCCCACGCGCGCCTCATGAGCGTCACCATACTGATGCGGCCCCCTCTCAGAGGGCCAAAGCCTGCCGGGGTCGCGGGATTATTTCCTTAACGTGACCCCGGAACATAAAGGGCTATTGAAGGACACCGTGGATTTTAGTCAGTAAAAGTCTGACCGTCCCTCCCGCCCTGCCCGGGGTCGGAGGACTCATTTGATGATTTTACCACGTTAAAAAAAACGGTACTTATTGTGACGTCATAGCATGATCGCTACAAAGTAAGCGTGCTACCGCCGCCGTTTGCCAGAGGGCGGGGCTAACACACAAAAAAAAAAGTTTTGGAAAATTCTGTTCGGTGATAAAAACACAAGCTTGGTAGGGTCAGCCGTCCGAGACCTTCCGCCGAGTCCGACCCTGCGTTCAGGCCCCAAAGCTGAGAAAAAATCCGCTTAGCGAAAAAGCGTCCGCTACCGGATGGTGGAAGTCGTGGAGGTGGATGTTAATATGTATATGTCTCATGGGCTTACAGCACGGTTGTTGGAGCACTGGCCGAGCGATCGACTTCAGCGCTGCTTCGCAGGTTTTATTCCCGCACGAAACAAATATTTGTATAATCTACAATTACTTGCTCCGGGTTTGGATTTTTGTCTAAGCTAGTTAAAATAAATGTAAATGCACTCAACCCACGAAAAAAAAACGCAGGAGATAATCCTAGTGTGAGACAAACGTTTCATGAAATAATCTCTGACACTAAAATTGGAACCGAAAGTTAGTGTCATAGTATGTGCTTTCAACACATCGTTGGAGACACCTGCAGGGCTGCAGCCTGCAGTCCTAAATTCTTCACGATGTTTTCATTCACGGGTTTGCCTTTTCTTACCTTGATGAGTGACAATAAACAAATGTTCGTCGTGCACTGGTTTAGAAGACTCCGCGCTGAGCATCCTCTGTGCTGATAACAGTTTGTCCAGCATCAGATATTCTCCATACAGCATGCCGGCCTCGTTGCCCAGGGTGTCTCCTTCCTGAGCCATGCTCTCGTCCATCATAGACCTGAGGACAAGGATATATGGAGTGGTTTAATAATAGAAACCTCTTTTGACTGTCTACCTAATATTTATAGCCTTGTTGACCTAATAGTTATAGCATGTTTAACTACTTAACTTGTAAACTGTAAATATTCGTATGCCGCTTTGTGCGGTGGATATTCTGATCCAAAAAATTTTAACATCTTCGACGAATAAGTCTTTGTCTAGTTGGTTTAGGGACTCCTGCACACGGGCCACAAAACGTCGCCACACGCCACTCGTGCTATTCCGCTCCCCTCTCTCTCTTACCTTAATAACGTATTGGTTAAAAAAAGTAGCAGTCAACGACCACAAGTGTCGATCACCGGACATAAATGGCTGTCGCGCGCTTTAGATAGCTACCTCTGTAGCCGCGTCTACCTTCTCGAGTTCTCGTGGCGGCGTTTGTGGCTGTTGAGATTAGCTCGTGTGCGGCGACATTAGTGGTCGCAAGCTTTATTGCTGAGAAAAAGGTCCTTCGTTAGATTCCCAGGGCACTGTTATTGAGATTTTTCAGCAGTCACGCTGGATTTCTGCGAGGCAACAGCTACTACATAAATAAATAATCGTAGGAAGTTGAATAACCCACAATGACAAGGGTAACGACCAGAGGCCTTACCACGAGCTCCATCCTCCAGATCCAGTTTAGGCTGTGGGAAAGAGACAGAGCTATACAAGTCATCTAGCGCTATATCTTTTCCACAACCTAAACTGGATCGCGTTTAGAGTTCATACTGACTCGTCAATATGACCCAATTTTCCATATGGGACTAATCCTGAAAGTTAAAAGTAAGACATCCATTTTTTAACACTATGTCTAGATTTTTATCCAGATTAGGTACACCATAACAACAAGAAATTATGGTTTTGGTGGTTAAATGAATAAAAAGAATCTTAATAGATACCTATTTAATGTTACATAACTTGGATTTACTATACAATAAGTACCTACCACGAATTTGTCTTGACAGATTAATAATTAGCATTCTCTGTGAGTAGAACCTGAAATACCAGTTCCTCGGCTATCGAAATATGTAACACACGTTGAAAGCCTGTTTAGTGGCCACATACCTACTCCAAAGGCAATTAGGTAAATTATAGTGAACGCCGAGCGAGACTGCGAGACTCCGGTGTGCAAAATGTATTCAATCTTTTCATAAGATAACTCATAATGGGATGGTAGGTTAGTTATAAGAATGGATAAAGTAAGGAATGAGTTTGTAAGGGTAAGTTTGAAAGTGGCGCCTGTTACAGAAAAAATGAAAGGGAATCGTCTATCTTGGTATGGACATGTGATGAGGAGGGATGACACTCATGTGACTAAGAGTGATGAGTATGAATGTTGATGGATGGAGAGGAAGAAGAAGCCCAAAGATAAGATGGATAGATTGTCTAAGGAATGATATGAAAGAAAAAAAAACGTGTTGCATCGATCCCAGTAGAATGAGATAAAAGCAGGGAGATGATGATGAGGTTAGTTATAATGACTGAGCTGTAGCATCGATCCAGCACGAAGTCGTCGAAATATTCAAGTGTAGAAAACAAAAAACTAAATTAATTTCGATGATTAATTTAGACATTCTGTCAATTTAATGACAATACTTATGAGCTCAATTTACGTTTCAGTAAAAGTCAGACCGTTCGACGCAGTAGGTAAATAGTTGAACAATCGACTGTTGCACTGAGTTCGTGTGTTCGACTCCCGATTATTAATTTCGAAATTTCGAAATTAATTAAAACTTGTAAATATTTGACAGCTTTTAGCGACGTTGCCAACTTTCAGAATAAGCAGCCATAAGTAGATACAGATGATGTGATTTTTTTTTTCATTATAAAACATCTGTTTTTCAATAATGTCACTTTAAAATTATAATTGAAACACCTGCTGCTGCTATAATTAGATACCTACCTAATACATTAATATGAAATTCAAATGAAATTGTTTTTGTACGATTTCTCGTCGATTTGACGAATGTATCTAATTTTAGGTATCAGGAACCATTTTGTGGTAAACAAAAATCGTAGAGATAGGTCAAGGAATGATTAAATACCTACATAGCTAATTAATTTGTTATTTCTATATCTATAAGAATTAACAAAACAAGTAAGTATTTCTAAAATTCTACATTATAATATTTTATAAATCTACTATATAAAAATAAGTCGGGTTTGCCTTCCTGACGCTATAACTCCAGAACGCGGTTCCACGATTTCGACGGTTTTGCATTCAAAGATTTTCTTAGGAAAGGAAAAATTCGATCCGCGGGCAGGATTCGAACCCACGACTTTCAGATTCAGTACATCCGACGCTTATTTCCAACCGAGCCACTGAGGATCTTACCTGCCGCGGCGAATTCTTCCTTCCATTTCTAACGTCTCATGCATTCGTTGGAAAGGTCTCGGGCTCCGTGAGGTTTATGTATTAGCAAAGAAAAAAACGAAACCATCTGGTGGCGAAACGGAGTTCGCCGGGTTGCCTATTTCCAAAGCCTATACTATTTCAGTCACGAGTCGGACTCTACTCGATTAGCTTTTGTTTGTGCATATTTCTCAACAAAACCTAATCTATCTCAGTAAAAAACTTGACTCAAATAGATTAGCTTTTGTTTGTGCATATTTCTCAACAAAACCTAATCTATCTCAGTAAAAAACTTGACTCAAATAGATTAGCTTTTTGTTTTCATATTTTCAAAGAAAATGCACGTACAAAACCTAGTTCTATATAATTCATGTCACTCGAATAGCTAGACTTTCGGCGAGTTATTTTTAAACATTACGTACGAGCAAAACCTTGTCGAGTAGAGGCTCACTAGCTATATGAGTAAATTTACCTCGGAATTTAACTTTTCTTAAATTTTGTAGTACTTGAATATCGCAAATACGACTGTGGGCACCCCGACTCGGACAGGTTAGGTTAGAAGGGGATGGCGGGGTCTGAAAGACCCCGCCATCCCCTTCGTGGTTATTTCTTTTTAAACCACCCGGAAGTAGGAGCACCGCGAAGCGGTGCTCCGTCGACGTTTTCAACATTTTATTTAGTTTAGTGAAATGACATGATCTCTGACTTTATATTAGTATTTTTGTCATAATTATCACTAGATACTTTTCTTGATAATTGGATTTCGTGAAATCCCTGATTTCCTCATTTCACTGCGACATGCATAAACAAAACATCGTCTTTTTTTTAGAGTTTGACTCGTGCGTGACTAAAATGGTACTAGATTTTGTCCGTGCATTTTCTTTGAAAATATCAAAACCAAAAGCTAATCTATTTGAGTCAAGTTTTTTACTGAGATAGATTAGGTTTTGTTGAGAAATGTGCACAAACAAAAGCTAATCTATTTGAGTCAAGTTTTTTACTGAGATAGATTAGGTTTTGTTGAGAAATATGCACAAACAAAAGCTAATCGAGTAGAGTCCGACTCGTGACTGAAATAGTATAGGTTTTGGAAATACGCCGCCGGGTTTGCTAATTGAAGTCAGCTGTATAACGTATAGAAGTAACGTCCACGATATCGATAGTAAATAAAAACTTGTAGTTTAGCCGAACTTTGAAAACGAGGTTATTAACTCCTAATGTTCGGTGGGTAATCACAAGTTTCCATAAGACATACCTAAGTTGAAATATATGAGTAGAAGTTTGTCTATCACTCTTTGAACCCATTGAACTATAAAGGGCTTCACACAGAGCAGCTATAATGTAAAGATGTTAGATGTACATTATACCACGATACATCTCATCTAATTGCATCTTTCCATAGAGATTCGAGGATGTAAAAATATACTTACATTATAGCTGCAGTGTGTGGTCTTCTGACGATTTCTATGGAAAGTATCGTGCTATAATGTACATCTTTACATTATAGCTGCTGTGTGTATGAAGCCCTTTATATGTATACCTATAATACACTTCTCATCAAAAAAATCGAAACACCTCGCAGTTTATGATTTGATAAGGATTATCAGAAAAATGTGTATATTTAGGAATAAATGTAAAATGTCATTTAATAGTGAGTAGTATGAGGTTTTTAAATCCTAATGTTAATGTTCTAAATTCAAATTAAGTCTTCATAGGTTTCGTATTTTGTATAATGAGTAATTTTTACCCTGTATGGAATATGAAGGAAATGGGTAAAACAACACGCGTAAATGAAAAAAAAATGTAAGAAACGTTTATTTAATAACTTGTATTCCCTCCGCGAGCTCTTATTACTGCTTCCATACGGTTCTTCATCGATCGGATGAGAGTCACGATCACATGTTGTGGTATATTATCCCATTCCTCTTGGATTGCATTTTGCAGCTGGCTAAGTGTTTCTGGGGCTGGATCTCTTGCTCGAATTCGTCTCTTTAATTCATCCCATAGATGTTCAATGGGATTCATGTCCGGGCTTCTTGCTGGCCATACCATAATGGAGATACCGACTTCGGTAAGATAATCTCGTACGACGCCCGCGGTGTGAGCTCTAGCATTGTCGTGCATGAATATGAAGTCGTTGCCAATAAAATGTGCATAGGGCATCACATGAGGTTCAAGACACTGTTCGATGTACCGATGAGAATTTAGTGCAGGCAGCCGTGGCCCAGACACAAAGGCAAGTTCTGTCTTACCGTCGGCGCTGATTCCTCCCCAAACCGTCCACGAACCGCCACCATAGCTGACCTTTTCTTCAATGCAGCATTGTGCAAAGCGTTCTCCATCTCTTCTGTAGACCTTGTTCCTTCCGTCGTTACCATACAGCATAATTTTACACTCATCAGAAAACAGTACTTTGCTCCACTGAAGGTATGACCAAGTTAGGTGCTCGCGTGCAAAGTTAAGGCGCGCTCTTCGATGGTCTGCAGTTAATTTCGGCCCATTCGCTGGCTTATGCGGTGCCAATCCGCGTTCCTTCAACCTTCTTCTTATTGTAGAGTCACTTACAGCTACTCTTCGTACAACGCGAAGCTGCTGCTGCAGTTGAAAAGCGTTAAGGCGTCGATTTCGTAAAGAAGTTGTTACAATAAATCGATCATCTCGCTCAGAAGTGACCCGATTCCTGCCAGATCCTGAACGGCGCGTGAACGAACCAGTCTCCCGATAGCGTTTGTAGACTCTATGAACAGATGATAAGCTTAGATGCAATCTTGCAGCCACAACACGCTGACTAAGTCCAGAATCCAGCAATGCCACCACTTGGGCGGCTTCTGCGGGCGAAGTATCCATATGTTTTAGAAAAAAAAGTTTTTTCAGACGTCCCAAAGTCACAGTAAATGAAATAAGAAACAGAAAGTTTAAAGACAAGCGCTAATTTTTAGTTTTTAAACGAGAAACGTACTCCAACCCTAAATACACATTTGTCTCAAAACAGTGATTAATTTCATTTATAGGATAAACAAATGAAATTAATTCTAATTTTAATTTTTTTCTTCTTACTGTAATGACCAAACTGCCAGCTACACAGTAATGTTTTTTTTTCATGGAATTAATTCTCTTTTGTAAAAAATTAGGACAAAAACAATAAAAACGAAAGTGTTTCGATTTTTTTGATGAGAAGTGTATAATAGCCCAATGTTTGAACCATGTGCGTTAGTTCAGCAAAAAGATACTACTCGTATCATAAAAGTTCCCAACGATATTTTTTTTGATATCACCACGACCTCATAATTTATTACGTGTCTCAGAAATACAACAACATTTTGATAAGCAGACAGTAGTTTATGAATTGACTACTTTAACAGGGTTAATGTAAACAAAATTATTACTAATTTAAATTAATGCTCCTATGAATTAGACACGAAATAGCGGGAGAGTTGATACTACCTACGTATTGCAAAGCTCTTTTCTAAAATGGCGCGAAAGTCACTAATTGACGTTTACTTAACCATTCTTATTTTTAAAGCGAAATTCTTTTGCCATAAATGCTTCTTCTACCAACTAAGTTTTTAATTTTTCATTAACCTTCTATTTTGGAGGTCTATAACAAATTAGGTCTTATTTCAAAGTAGAAAACCAGTATTATCGAGAACACTGCGTTTGAATTTTGATATGTGTCAAGTTCCATGTTTTCAGACAGGTTTTTATGACGCAAAAGGGGTACTACCTAGTTATGCAGGTACCTTTTATAAAAAAGGAAATGGCATGCAGTCTTAACAACTTCTAATTAATCTAATCGCACACTTTAAAGTCAATTATTATTCTAGTAACCAACAATTTTAAATGCTGCAGGTATTAATCTACTCCATTGTTTAACTTTTAATTTATTTTAACCGTAGTTTTACGATCTCTTACGTCCGCTAGAATTGAATTAAAAATAAAATTACCAATGTTAGCTCTATGGAATGAAATTATCGAGCTACTTTTATTAACGGTAGGGTAGAATTCATGAATTTTAAATTAGGCAACATTCTTAATCTAAAAAATAGTTTTTTTAATGGTTTGTAGCAGGTCAGTAGGGGCATATAAACGGTTGATCGTAAATACAAGCTTTTACAGTTGTTGTTAATATTAAAATGTAGATAGGTAACGTTGTTTGTTTTTAAGTATGATATAATTAATGCACAATTTGTAAATAAAATCTCGAGTCACGATGTTTGTGGTTGCACTCCTTCGAAACTGCTCAACCGATTTTAATGTTTTTTTTGTACTATTTTGGTATGAGAATAGGTCGTAAAGTATTTTTCACCCTCCTACCCCAACCTTTATTTTATAAATAATAATGACTGATGTCCAGGAAAGTGGCCAGGTCAGCTACGTTGTTGTTCTTATAAAATAAGAAATACCTACCTAGCTAGGTATACCTACCTAATTATTTTAAATAGGTAACAACCAAGGTACTTTCCACTTTCTAAAATAAAGCTAAATAATTAGCTAGTTATTTTCAATAACTAACGTAATCTAGGTAACAAAAAATAATCATTAAATTGTTAAATATTCATTTACTTATAATAAAAGAAATTGTAAAAAAATAGGTAGCAGATAATAAAGAGTTTGCATTAAAAAAAAAAATAGATCAATGTAGGTACTTAATAAAGAGAAAAGCTCACCTCATAGGGCACGCCATTTTCAAAACTAGCGCTTTTCCTTTCTTTTCACTAAAAATTCAAAAACTTTAACGGGAACGCACGCGAAATGCACGAGACTGACGCGCATTCGTGGCGCGCGGCGGTTTGATACTGAGCGCACATTGTATTCGATTTCGTCACTCGTTTCTGATAATGTAACACAAAACTATTTGATATCGATTTTCCAATGGCTAAAGTTGATCCGACGCGGAGCTGCGTCGGCTACTTTAACGTGAGAAATGGTTAAATGAAACGTGCTTCCTTCCTGTGTGTAATATTAATTAGTTGGATGTCCCAAGTTCGTTGTTGGTTGCCAGAAGCCCGAAATAGCCCGTCAGTAACGGGAGTAACCCTACACTTGTTCAGGAAGACAGCTGGCTTCAAAAGTGCGTAGGTTATATGGCTGATGGTAGATCTAGATTTTCAACGCTGCATCTGGTCCAACTATAAGATGACCACCACGTAAAAGGGAATACCAGGTTTGCGCGATGGTGCATGGTTGTATTTTTTTAACATTGCTCCACGGTTACAAGGAATTTCTCCTGTATCGTGGCTGCGTTTATAATTAAACGTATTTATACAAACAGCCAGACTAGCTGTATACCATAGAAAATTAGAAGTGTTTGATACTTGCGGGAATCAAACCCGCGACATGCATCGCAGCATTCAAGCCGCTGCAGCAGCCAGCCGTGTATTCATTATGTTTTGAAAGGCTTTATTAATTCATGGAATCCTTCAACCCAGATATTTGCAAAATGGCAATTGAGAAAATGTTACATACATACATTATCTATAAAGCTTCGTAGTTGCATGTATGTGTAATATTCTTGTGCTTATCATTCTTGTTTTATAATTTTTCAGTTATGTGAGTGTTAGGAAATGGCTGAGCTAAATGTAATAATATTAAGCGTTTAAAAATTTAACAGCCTAACAGCGTAGATGATCTTATCTCTCTATTTACTTAACTCTCTGTGTCTACTGACCTTATCAATCTAAATAGACGGGTCTTAAAAAAACCGGACTTACAAGTCCCATATTGCATATTGTAAAACTTGAAGAGTCCACGCAAAACGACATCACAATTGCCTCAGCCGAATTCTGATGACACAGCCGGTATAGTAGAATCAGCTTATTTAACATTTTGATTTAAACGCAATTCCGCACGCTACGAACATGTTACTGCGATTGACGAATGATATTATTTACGCTGTTACAACGGTATTACGTTTTATTTTCATGCCTTGTTATTGGACAGATTAGATGACTGTTGTGAAGTGACGTAAGACGGTCGTGAAAAACTGAATAAATACATAACTTATCAATGCCACTTTGTCTTAATGACAAAAAAGTTGGCAAAAAACTGGCCCCTTATAAAATAACGTCAACACACTATCATTGTCTGACAAAATTTAGCGCCAGAGATCCGTCAAACGGTTACGGGCAATTTACAAGATTTGATTTAATATAATCAAATCTACTGCTAATGCTTCTAGTAACTAACCGCTTGGCATGGAGCAGGCTACCAGAAGGACACGGTGTAAAACTGCCTCGCTTGGACAGAGTAGTGCTCTGCCCAAGCGGGGTCTCAAGCGAGGTCCCAAGTCTTCACGGAGGGGTAGGTACGGCGACCTTTCGTACGTGGCACTGGTTGAGGCCATGCTATGGGGTGAGGAGGAATGAGAAGCAGTAATATTAGCGAAGGAGGAGGGTGAGGGACAGGACATTCCTCCACCTCACGACATAGTTGCCGCAGCGGGAGATGCACAGAGTAGGGCGGGTCTGCACATTTAGTCAATGTCTGAGAGTGCGAACGCATCAACAAATTTTGCTTTTGTGTTCGACCTGTGGTTCGATCAAACTTTCACAGTGCAAATTGCACGAAACAAACCTCCATAGACGGAAGATGACTTATGAAGGAGAAAATCCTTCTTGGTAAGACTATGTATGAATGATTTAACTCTGAAAAAAGCAACTGTCACGCCATCTTTATTTACGTAAGTTTGACATGCCTTTGCACATTTATTTATTTTAGTTTTTTTTTCTAAAATTTACATTTTGAGCGATAAGTAACACTTGCAGAGGATATTATTTTATGGTTTATACAATTTATATTCATTTATAAAGTACACGCAACAAAATGATGTTCGGAGCGTCAAAAATAATGAGGCAAGTGTTTTTATTTATTTACGTATGATCAACCAGGGCTATTGGCTAACTTGATAGTCACTGACCAGCGGTTGTCCACTGATCTTGGATGGCTTGATAGTTGATACCTGTAATTACGAGGCTGAGTTGAGGAGTGGAGTGCCTCAAGAGCTTTAGAATAGGTGATTTTAGGGAACATTTACATTTATCTGTTTCAGTGCAAATGCAAAAACCAATACAAAAATTTGCCTTTTCACAGCTATTAATAGATACCGAGATACGCAATAGCCCCACTGTTGTGTAGTTTCACTTTACATGTCCTACTTTGATCTGAATCCGGCACTTTGCAGAATAAATAAAGTGTCATCATCATCTGCCTAGCCTTTTCCCAACTGAATTGGGGTCGGCTTCCAGTCGAACCAGATGCAGCTGAATATCAGTATTTTACATGGAGCAATTGCCTGTCGGACCTCCACAACCCAGTAACTTGGGTAATACGATACTCCATGGTAAGACTGGTTGTCAGACTTTAGAGCTTCTGACTAACAGTAACGATTGTCAAAGATCTACAAATGACAGCCGGGACCAACGGCTTTACGTGCTGAATAAATAAAGTGTGTTTAACATTAATAACTTTTATTTCTTGATATTTCTCATATATTATAATGAGCCGATAGGACGAGGTGGACAGAAGATTGATCAGTGGCCCACATTTGCTCTAAACCGAAAGAACGAGAAGTCTTTGTCGAATAGTGGGAAGATGTAGGCTAACAATATAGTACGAGATCCGGTAGAAGAAATATATACCCTCATCTGTTATTTGAAAATGGCATATAATACACGCTAGATACTCTGAACGACTATATTTTGGTGATGGGTTGTCGGCCTGAATCGCGTACCGTCTATGTTAATTCATAAAAATTGTCCTCAAAAATTTTCGATCAACTTCCCTCATCTGTTATTTAGATAAATCGAGTATTAGCTGATAGAATACACCTCAAGAAATCTAAAAAATATAGGTTGTCGGTGTCTAACCCTGTCCTACTAATTAGTTGTCGGGTTTGAACAGGTGAGTTACCGTAGATAATATACCCTCATCTGTTATTTAATCGAATCAGATATCAAATGATAGACTATTTTATTCTGAATTCAACAGTATTTAGTTGTCTAATCAAAAACCTGACTGAATTTTAAGGGTAAAATTTGATCCGCATGAATTGAAGAACAAAAAACAAAGATAATTAATGCAGGCCAAGTGGATTTTAGTCAGTACGAGTCTGACAGTCCCTTCTGCCCTGCCCTGGGTGGAAGAACTCATTTGATGGTTTTACCACGATGAAATAAAAAGTGAGAATATAACGCCTTTCAAAGATCTTCAAAGGACAGTAAGTTGGGACCAACTGCGTTACGAGCTTTCCAAGGCCCTGAGGAAACTCACTCTGATAGATGGTCACCCATCCACAGAGAAAACTCGACAAGCACGGTTTGACGTGGAGGATCAGGCTGTATTATGTAGCCAGAGCTCCTCACATGATCAAAACAGTAATATAAATATGAAATTATTAAGAAAGAAATGATTTTACAGTAAATTTCTAAGTATTGTATTTTTTTATCACAATCATGTTATTATTTACTACTAGTACTATTATTGATTTTGACCTGGTGTTTGATTGAATGTCATGCTCAGTTAAATATCTTGCTGATGGAGGCGCCTGCTTTGGGTTTTTAATGTTCTTTAAAATGGACACTTTTAACACATAGACGCCAGCAGATCAACCTACCGGAATCTGTCAAATTTTACCAATCGAACGTTAACTTTCCACTATTGAGTTAAGGCTGAAAATAACTCAAAATTTTTGACAGATTATGGTAGCTTAATGTGCTGGTGTTTATACATCGTTTTCACAAGTTAATTAATAAATAAATAAATGTGTATAATTGTTATTATTTTAGTGTGAGTTCAATCCAGCGTTGGATGAATGGCACGTGATGACTTGGTCGGAAAATGATCTAACGAATTGTTTTCATCTTTGTCTGCCGCATGTACTTCCGCGGACAACACTTCACTAGTACCGCGACCTTAGTAGGAACTGAAACTATTCTTCTAAACACTTTTCGACCTGTCAGGGTACGAAACTGCACACCTGCATTAATTATCTTTGTCTTTTGTTCTTCAATTCATGTGGATCAAATTTTACCCTTAAAAGTTAGACAACCTAAATTTATGGTAGGGGAGCCGAGGATGCTAAATCTGCAGTTCCTCGAGCGCCATGGCAATCTATTGGATTTGAAAGATTATGTTTTAAAAAGAAAAAAGTTTCTGACAAGTTTTCTATTTTAGTGGGGGGGAGAGCGAGTAAACATTTTTAAAACTGTAAAAAAAAACAGTTGTAAAGAAGTACTCGAGCGCGTCAGCCATTTACAGTGTAAACGCGCTTTATATTTCTGATTACCATTACATATTAATCTGACGATTAATTCGAGGGGGCTGTCCGTAACAAGCGGTTGAAGACCCAAAAACAAAAACGCCTTACAAATAATAAAAATTAATTAGACGGAACGTTGATTGCTATAAAAAACGAGCAGGCGTTACGTTTTTGTTTTACAACTTCAGAACTCGCTCATTTCCAAATGCCATGCTCAAATTGTCAGATTATTGAGATATACACTCTTCTGAACGTAATTAATCTACCTTTTCTTAATCTGACGCGCTCGAGTATTTTTGCGGATCGATTTTTTTTTACTAATCTGACGGGTTCTCCCAAACAAACCCCACAATATTAAGGGTTGATATTTGGTACAGGTACATTAAAGGGTGCAAGGATTCTCCCCTATAATAATCTGACGCGCTCGAGTCACAACACAAATCCCTTCCTCGCCGCCCCTACTATTAGTCATGTTTTTGATTAGACAAACTAAATACTGTTGAATTCAGAATAAAATAGTCTATCACTTGATATCTGATTCGATTAAATAACAGATGAGGGTATATTATCTACGGTAACTCACCTGTTTAAACCCGACAACTAATTAGTAGGACAGGGTTAGACACCGACAACCTATATTTTTTAGATTCCTTGAGGTCTATTCTATCAGCTAATACTCGATTTATCTAAATAACAGATGAGGGAAGTTGATCGAAAATTTTTGAGGACAATTTTTATGAATTAACATAGACGGTACGCGATTCAGGCCGACAACCCATCACCAAAATATAGTCGTTTAGAGTATCTAGCGTGTATTATATGCCATTTTCAAATAACAGATGAGGGTATATATTTCTTCAGTGTATCCTAGACTAATACTTTGCAATTTGAAGTGATAGTGAACATGTAATCCCCCATACGCTTTTTATGCTGCCGTTTGTGTATAAATTATACATGGGAATGCAAATGCATAATTTTTGTTCTACTTCGTTGGTGCAAGCTCGTGCGAAAAGGAACTAACCCTTCTTCGGTTTGCACGCCGCTGCTAGTTAACATAAGGATTTTTTTACAGATTTTCTGAGAGAAAGGTAAAATTTTATTAGGTTGTGCCATGGAAAAGTTAATTAAAAATAAATACCTAAATGATTCTCAAAAATTACTCTTTATTCTAGTTCGACGGACTAATGGACTATAGAAAGATAAAGGCATTCTTTTTAATATTGGTGTTTTATATTTTTCCGTTTCTCTCACATCTGTTTTAAAAGTTTTAAATCTTATTTTTAAAATAGTAGTTTTGAAAAATTTCTACCAATGGTAACAAAAAAACATAACTGGGCAACTCTGAAATCATATGTCACATTGACATTTCTCAATCTTGTCTCGGATATTATTTACCTACGCATTTTCGTGAAAATATTGAAAATTAAGCTTTAATTTGTTACAAACTCTATTAATAGTGAACAGTAAACGTTTTACTAGTGTCCGACAAAACCGTGAGTGTATTTATTTGCACTTTTTGTTCTATGTGTGAGGAATAACAGCGTAGTTTATGTAAAGGTTCTATCTTATCAATTTTTGTTGTTTTAAATTTGATAATTGCAGTTTATTCTGTGGTAAGTGAGAGATAAACGGGTTGTACAAACAACCTGTAAGATTATTGGGTGCATTATAATTGTACTGTTGCTAAGAAAAGGTCTTGTCAGTGGTGATATTTGTAAAATCGTTTATGACATCAGTTGTTAGTCATATCTGACTGATGTGTCGATACTGGTGGTTGCAGACGATCAGTTTACGATTTCCGATGTACCCGATACAATTTACGACGCTCTCATGCAGTTTTATGGTTCCATACATTTTCATAACATCATTTTTTGGCATCCGTGTATACCTAGTCAATAAATTACAGGAATGTTTATATTTTATAGCCAAGGAGAATACTTCTAATAGAGTTGCAATTATAATAAACTGGATTTGCTATGCTTTTTTTCAGAAAACAGCTTTAATAGATAAGTGTAGAGGTAGTACTAATTTTACTGATATAGACAATTTTCAATAGAATAGGATAGATAATCATAAAAGCACCTCTTAGTTACTGATGGAGTCTATCTTCTAATGCACTATACCTAGCTGCACACTGTATTTGATAAAACCATAAAATAAAAACAATCTAAACTGTAAAGGAAATAAAATAATAACCTTACAGGATTCTTGACTAAACAGTTAGTCGAACAAAGATGCCAAATAATTATTTGACTAAGGATCACCTTTATTATAAACAAATAAATATCATTATAGACTGGATCTCATAATAGTTTCACATAAATTTAATAGTTTTATATACATTTTTAGTAGTAGATATCCAAAGACTGTAAATTAAGAAAAAAGCAAAGTCAGTAAACGAAATCTGTGTTTGTTTGTCTGTGTAATAATATTAAATGGTCTGTGTGCAAGTGCCTTTAACATAGGTATGAATGTAGAGGGACGGAGAGGCAAATAAAGAAAAAAGGTGATGATCTTTATAAAATAACGAGGAATGAATGATGACATTTGACAGGGAATGGAAGAAGAAAATGTGTTGTGCCGGACAACCCCAAGTACAGTGGGATAACATTCATTTTCACATTCACATTAATTCAACAAAAGAAAAAATACTTATCCATTATTTTTCAAAACTTTCAAACAAACTGATTAAATCCATTTATTGATGCTTGCAACATGCCTATTTATTTTCCTTGCAGAGTAATGGGTCAGACCCTATCGGAACCGGTGACGGAGAAGCAGTCATCCACAGTTCAGGACAGCCGCTACCTGGTCGGCTCCTCTTGCATGCAAGGATGGCGTGTCTCCATGGATGACTCGCATACACACATACTATCTCTACCTGAGGATCCTGGGACTGCATACTTTGCAGTCTATGATGGTCATGGTGGTAAGTCACTATATTGTCAAAACTGAGTGACTGACTGACTGAGAAAGTCAGTGCCACGACTTTTCTTCAGGGTCAAGTTAGGTCAGCTGCGCTGGTCCTCAATATCGGTAGTTAGTAGACTGGTAAAAATAAAAACCCCCATCATCATCTGCACGTTATTGATATTGTTGAGGGCTCCCTTTTAGGCATTTAGACTTTAAGGAGGTCCGTTATTCGTAAGGTGGGACGGTTGGTAACGTGAGCAAACCCAGCAACTTCCAGAAGCAGTTAACAGGCTTCTTAGAGCGATCTCGGCGTGCCGAATTTTTATGCCCGTTGATCGTCAACAGTCTCGCATTCCACGATTACGTGGGTTGCTGTTTTATCCGTGTTAAGGTAGTCCTCATCAACTGCGTATCCCTATGTTGGGATAGGGTGGAATTTTATATGGAGCGAATGACTGAATGCCACGAGGTGTTAACTGTGTACTTACCTAATGAAAGCAAAACTGGTTCTCAGACTTTTGGGTTTCTATTTCTAAGTAACAAAAATGACTGTCAAAGATCTACGAAAGCCG
Organism: Agrotis segetum; assembly: GCA_036375495.1. Taxonomy (NCBI): domain Eukaryota; kingdom Metazoa; phylum Arthropoda; class Insecta; order Lepidoptera; family Noctuidae; genus Agrotis; species Agrotis segetum. Next base: position 1,181,905 of record JAQSVV010000003.1, read on the forward strand.
GGACCAACAAGGTAACGTGCTTTCCGAGGGACGAAGGAATTTCGCTATGATGGAAGGTCACCCATATGCAACTACCTACAGCAAGTGTGGCTTAACCTTGAAGATGGACCGGTGCGATTAATATTATTTAGCACCGCCATAAAAAGAGAGAGCAGTGGTGGCCCAGTGGTATCGGCCCCGACTTACGAGTTGTAGGTCGTGGGTTCGAATCCCGGCAGGCGCATTACTTTGTGTAATTTATTTCATCACCACTGCTCTCAAGACGGTGAAGGAAAACATCGTGAGGAAACCGGCATGTCCTAGAACCAAAAAATCGAAGACATGTGACATCCACCAATCCACACTGGGCCCGCGTGGTGGATTATAGCCCACCCCCTCTCACAGAGAGGAGGCCTGTGTCCCAGCAGTGCGAACATTATAGGCTGATGATGATGATGACCGCCATAAAAACAAACACCAATAAACTTAAAACGAGCGATACAAACGCAAAACGTAAGGCCAAACCTTTTTTTAATTATTTTTTTCTGGCCGACTCCTGGGCGATGGCCTTTCTCCACTCCTTCCATAAATCGCGAACCCGCGCGTAGAAAATCTATAAACCCTTTAAAATGTTTTCAGTAGTATGTATGTAGTTAAGAATAGCAACATTGTAGCCGTATTTTTGTTTTCAGGCGCTAACATAGCAGAATACGCTGGCAAACACCTGCACAAGTTTATAACAGCAAGACCAGAGTACCACCTCGGAAATATTGAAGAGGCTTTGAAACAGGTAAATGGTTTTTTTTTTTAACAGGTTTGAAAAGAGATAATTCGGCTAGTTTCGTTGCGCGGTCTGGTCTACTTATTTTTTCTTTTTGTCATGCCACGATCGACTGGACTAATAGTCGCGATCGACTGGTTGGCCACCCCTGGCTTCCTCGATTAGATCCAACATAAAAAAATCAATAGAAGCAGTAATTCCTGATGTAACTGCCTTCAACCAAACAAACTCTACAGTTTTATAATACTACTAGTAAAGATAACCTGTTTTACATGTTATTCAACTTCTAGTTAAAATAATTTTCCCACCAAATTCGGATCGTAAAACGGATGTCATTTAAAAGACGTCACCGAAAAACCTGTTTATAACTGTTTCAATTTGTTTCCGTGTTAATGAACTGCGAAAACACCTGCGTAAAGTTTAGATATATTAAACAGTGTACCAAAATTAAAACAATGTGCCTAAGGCTGTTCATACTCGAGACGGGGCCCCCTCTAAAAGGCTAAAACCTGCCGGGGTCGCGGGACTTATCTCACTACCGTGACTCCGATACGTAAAGGGCTATTGAAGGACACCGTGGATTTTAGTCAGTACGAGTCTGACAGTCTCTCCCGCTCTGCTCTGGGTGGGAGGACTCATTTGATTATTTTACCATGATAAAAAAAGGCTGTTCATACACGGACTGCTCGAGGAGTTGGTGATATAAATGTCATTCCCTCTCAGAGAGGATGCCTATATCCTAGCTGTAGGGATTTTGTAATAGAATGATTCGAAATAAATCACAAAAAATGTCGTTGGATTCGAACCCGCGAATTACAGCCTCAGTTCAACCACCTGCCGCTCTATTTCACATTCATGTATGCAGTTGAAAATTATAATTCGGTGCTAAAATGCAAATTTTAATATACATTGGATTACCACTAAAAAAAAAACATCGTTATCCTAAGTCCAAATATACTTTATTCTAGTTGCACATTAATCTAGAATATTTTTAGCACTTATTCTTGAATGTGACCTTATGCCTATTAAATTGTATACATATATTTTTGTACCGTAGCATGTTAGTATGTGATTCATTTTATGTAAAAATCTCATTACGTAAAACTTACCACGTGTATGTTAAATGGTTAGTCATAGGGTTGTCACTTTTATAGTTTAGTAAAAATTTTTTTTTGGAAAACACAAAATGTTATCACCTTCCAGGTAAATTAATGAAAAAGTTACAAAAAAAATATGTTTGGAAGTCAGTGGCGAAAAAATTGGATCAAACAAACAAAGGCGAGCAATTTCCAAAGTTAAAGTTAATTTTATTTAGTGAGTCGCTAGCACGTTCACTGCTAACCAGCCAGGCCCCAATCTGACGTCGTATGTCGTCCCATGCCTGAAAATATCACCCCATCTCTCTTCGAATGACGTTCGTGTGACCCTCTATCTTGGGCTTCTGAGTCATCCGAGGACCAACTGTTACGGCGGAGGTCGTATGTTGTTTAATAATATAAATGCGAAAGTTAGAGATAGACGGTCGCTTGTTACCTTTTACACACAAACTTTGTTCGATATTTGTATTTTAAAATCCCAGTTGTATCTTGTGACAACCCTGTTTCATGACGTTTGAAACTTGTACGTAGTAGATGTTTCAGTGTTTATTTAATAACTAAATATTTGGGTAGGTAATTAGCAGAGGTGCGGTACGCAGTTATTTTAATAGGATTAAGTGTATTTGGGTAATAGGTAGTCAATGTAGTCATTCAGCAATTTTTAGGGTTCCATAAACAAAAACTTCTTCGTGTCCTTATTTTCGTATGAAAACTTTACGAAATCTCTTCAATTTTCATCGATGTGTTGATCAATAGGTTCCGTAAAAAGATTGTGTGGTGTGCAATCTAGTCTAAAAGATAGACGAAAAGATTTACTTTATAAATCACTACTTTTAGATGCGACTTTGCTCGAATAAGTGGGCTATTTACCGAATAAAAACTGATATTTTGATCTAAAATAAATATTTATTTTATACTAATTTCTCTGTGGCAAAATTCACCCAGATAAGGTTAAGGCTGCCTTCACATTTGGGTGACAGTCGCGCGACAGACGCTGCTTATGCGCGGCTGTTCATATAAAATGTAAAGGAATGTGCTTCTGCCGCGCTGCTGTCGCGGGATGTCGCCCAAATGTGAAGGCAGCGTAAGGGTATGCAGGAGAAATGTCTGTGTTCTTGTTTTTTACGTGGTAAATTCATCAAATGAATCCACCCTTCATGGCTATAGCGAAAAGAATTGTCAGACACGTACTGACTAAAATTCTTGGTATTCCTTAATAGATCCTTCCGTTCAGTTACCTGCTTAGCCCACTGCCTTCCTTGATTCCTTGGGTTAGTTCTACTTATGAAATAAATGATAATTTTGGTCTCCAGGGTTTCCTAGACCTGGACCAGGCCATGCTTGAAGAAGACATGCTGCAAGAGAAGGTAGCCGGCAGCACAGCAGTAGCGGTACTCATCAAAGACAACACTCTATACTGCGCCAACGTGGGAGACTCTCGTGCCGTCGCCAGCGTCAGAGGCGGGGTGAGTGGTTCCCAGGAGTAGCAGACTAATGGGGCTGCCGGAGTAAATTAGGGCCAATAGCCAAACAGCAAGCGACAATCGTTAACGTCCAGCAGTTGCTAATACATTTTCAACTTTATACCTTCATCACGTAAAGTTAAAAAAATAAGTCCGATCACAAAACAGGAAGAATTTCGGACATTGACTCGCACAGATGCAATGGCCGCCATCTTTATTAAAGATGACAGATCGTTTTCGTTTGTTTCTTTCGCTGTCGCTCAGCAGTTTTTAATAGATGTTCAATTTTATGAGCTCTACTATAAAGTTGAAAGTTTTAGATGTATTAGCGACTGTTGAGTGGTAACGATTGTCGCTAGCCGTTTGGCTATAAGGCCTGGACAGACCATGCCATGCATGCCAGTGCTGGACTTCACAAGCTATTTGACTATACCTTGTACTTCGTTCTTATATCCAGCTGGATAAAAAAGCTGAGATACAGGTGATAAGATCACTTCTAGTAGTTCTTCTCATGTAATGCTTACTTTCAAACTGTTATAAATATGTATTTATGGTAAAACTCGAGGCTTTAAACCGTAGCGCCATACCTATTCTATCACTTAGGGATAAAATCCGGAATGAGGTCTTACGGCATACGACCAAAGTTATAAGATATTGGAAAATCTAAAAATCAAATCCTAATCTGTAGCAAGCTGAAGTGGCAGTTGGCTGCTCAAGTCAAGTCTGCCGTAGAACCGACGAAAGGTGAAGTAGGAAGGTTTTCGAATGGAGACCGCGTCTAGGCAAGTGTAGGATGGGACGCTCCTCGGCAAGATGGACCGATGACCTGAAGAAGGTGGCTGGCAGTGGCTGGATGGAAAAAGCAGGAGATCGTGCGCTGTGGCGCTCCCTGGGAGAGGCCTATGTCCAGCAGTGGACTGCAACAGGCTGAAATAATGACTAGAAGAATGATACGTATGGTTATTCCCACCGGTGTGTAGTGTATTTACTCTAAAAACGAAGACTGCTAGGCCTTCCTTTTTCACAAGGACCTCAAATTATAGCCACTTCCATCATCTGCCCAGGTGGAGGTGCTGTCATACGACCACAAACCCAACAATGAGGAGGAACTCCGTAGGATCACGGCGGGAGGAGGCTGGGTGCAGCTGAACAGGGTCAACGGCAACCTGGCGCTATCCAGGGCACTAGGCGACTATGTGTTCAAGAGGAACTATAGGCTTTCACCGCAGGAACAGATTGTTACAGGTATGTACAAGCTGAGCTAGAGTGCTGCCTTTGTTCTGGATCAGTGCAAGAGGGGGTGCAATTGGACTTTATTTATTTGAGACTACCTGGCCCGGTAAACTTCGCACCGCCTATAACTAACGTCACTCAATTGTTTTACAATCTTTGTATGGATATATAGAAAAGTGTTGTTTTAGACTTTTTCAACACATTTGCTCGAAAAATGCATTTACGAAGCCTGTATACATTGTTCGAAAGTTAAAAATTACGCACCATACAACGGAGCGTGCGGTAAAATAGGTACTCTCACCTAAGTACCTACTTTACCGCACGCTCCGTTGTATAGCACCGTGCGTTTTCTTTACGGTTTTTTTTTAATTTCCATTAAAAATAAAAATAATTCCACCAAAGAGTTTCACGTTCTGAGAATAAACAGCCTGACTGACCGAACCTCCTTGAAAGCGCTTAATGCTCAATACGTTGTCTCACTTTATTACTTAAGAGTAAATGAGACGAAAGATGTAGTTCTAATTTCCACCACGTACATGTGGCGCCATTTGCAAATTCGAGCCATTTTCATATTAGGAACTTCAAAAATTGTTGCGACTAAAGTTTTTTTAATTACATATTGTACTGTTTTCTCGCAAATGTGTTGAAAAACATTGTATGACACACGTGCGGAAATTGGTATTTACAAACTCGTGACTATGGTAAGCCCTCGGCTTCGCTTCGCTTCGCCTCGGGCTTACATTCGTCTACTCGTTTGAAAAAACCAACTTACCGCACTAGTATCATAAATAACTATTTCAGGCATTTCTTTTAATTTTTCCATATTCGTAATCCGAATGGGTCCAGCCATTTTTAAGTTTTGCTCTTAGCAACGAATTTAGCATTTAGCTATCTATTTTTACTATATAGGGAAGAGTGGTTTGCTCTTGACTCTAGTTTAGGTCTAGTCTACGATGGATCAAGCTAACCCAGAAGAAGCCTGTTATCTATATCTTTGAAGAGATTGGGGTTGTATGCGTTCAAAAACACAGTCGCAGGTAGTCAGTTCCACTTTTTTGCTATGCGAATTTGTGGAATTGGAACTAAGTATGGTTGGTATTTAGATATAAGAAGGGGAGATGATGTTGGAGAGATCTTAATTCGATCTAGTTATGGCTGTGGGAAAGAGACAGAGCTAGACGACTTGAATAGCTCTGTCTCTTTCCCACAGCCATAACTGGATCGAATTAAGAGCTCGTGGTAAGGTCTCAGGTCGTAAGGTTCTTGCCCACACTCTTCGAAGTGCAATCTATAGGAAATATCTGGTTGACTGGTTTTTAAAATCTTGGGAACCAAGTTTTTCTCAAACCTGGGACCTTGATAAATCAATTCCTTGAGCCGAAAAACACCTAATCTGTAACTTTAATGAAAATCCTTGGAGCTGTTTCCGAGATCCTGATTATATAAGTATAAATAAATATACAAGAATTGCTCGTTTAAAGATATTAGATGAAGAATGAAGAAGAATGACAATAAGGCCAAAACAATCAGGTCAACCTTGCTTGGGGCGATGAGTCAAGCTGTGTATTTTGATTATCTATGATCTCGTTTTTGGATATAAATGCAAATAATATTTTTCCATTACAGCGTTTCCAGACGTGCAAGTGAGGCAATTGAATGACGATTGGGAGTTCATAGTGATTGCCTGTGATGGCATTTGGGAGGTGTTATCGAATGAGGTAAGCTATAATTCTAAGACTTGTCTTGCTGTGACTGTTGTTTGTTAAGTCTATAGATAGATAGATAGATAGAATACACTTTATTGAACACCAAAATTGTTACAAAAGCTGTTTTATAGTATTTCTTATTCTATGGTTACAACGGCGGTCTTATCGCTATCAGCAATATCTTCCAGACAACCTTATGATCTGTATGAACTTAAAATAAAAATATGGAGGTAGTCAGTGGTGCACTTAATAGTAGATTGTATGACAAGGGAGCAAAGTAATATTTTTACGGCGAGGGCGCTATTTGAATCCAGAGCGAAGTGAGGGATTCTACTGTAGAATCCTGAGCGTAGCGAGGGATTATTTGGTAGAATCCCGAACGTAGCGAGGGATTCAAAGTACGCCGCCCGAGCCAAAAATATATTTTGCGCCCGAGTGATACACTCTACTTTTCATCACCCACTATGAGAAAATAAAAAGCGCCTCGTATTTAATTGTATAACATTACAATAAAATACGAGGCGCTTTAATGTACGTGTTAGTAAAACATAGAGTAATAACTAAATTGAAATTATCTAATAATAAAACAAGTAAAAACTTATATTTACATTTGAGACATTTTCGCAATTATGAAAATTATAAATAGAAGATTCCATTGAGAACGAGGCGAAAACATGTGAACGCATCGTGGAAAACATTAAATTACAACCTAACAACCTAAGTTACCTAATACATTCATGCCACTGTCCGAAAAAAAAAACAATCTAAAATTTTTATTCAGCCAGCAACGCGGCGTGCTATGGGCCGTCATTCCAGCCAGTCTTTATTCAAACACTATTTGCGTTCGATTTCTTTGGTGCCGAGCACTAAGATGTTCCAAATTCAAAAAGTGCGCGGCAATGTTCTTTGCGGCGCACTTATAATGTTCCAAATTCAAAAAGTGCGCGGCAATGTTTTTTGCGGCGCACTTATAAAGAGGATTAAAAACTCATTTCTGCCCGCTAAAAGTTGCCTATAGAAAACACCAGTTTTGGGCGCACTTAAAGGCGAACCAAGTCGTCCTTTTCGAATAGGTGGGATGAAAAATATGTACCTACCTAGGTACGGTATTCTACTACAAATAAACAAAAATTAAGTTAATAAATAACTATACATACCTACTTACATTAAAAGTGTTTCTATATTATAGTAGTGTATGTCTATTTTACTTTGCAGCGCATAAAATCACGTCCATAAGTCGTTCCGTTGCTGTGTTATTGCGGAACATACATGCAAAAGAGTGTTTTTGCCTTAAATTATTGTAACAGCTAAAGTTACTAGATACAATTTTTGGGTAGTTTCTCCTAATATGACGTGATTATTTCCGGAGCAGTGGTCGAGCTGTAGGTCGTGGGTTCGAACCCCGCCAGGCGCATTACTTTGTGCAATTTATTTCATCACCACTGCTCTCAAAACGGTGAAGGAAAACATCGTGAGGAAACCGGCATGTCCTATAACCAAAAATTCGAAGACGTGACATCTACCAATCCGCACTGGGCCCGCGAGGTGGATTATAGCACACTCCCTCTCACAGAGACGAGGCCTGTGTCCCAGCAGTGGGACATTATGCCTGATGATGATGATTGCCGCTTGCTTCAGGAGGTAGTATCGTTCTGCCGCGTGCGCCTGCTGTCGGGCTGGGAGCCGGCCGCGGTGTGCGAGGCCCTCATGCAGCGCTGTCTGGCGCCCAACTGCGCCACGGGCGGGCTCGGATGTGACAATATGACCGTTTTGATCATATGCCTCGCACCTTTCCCGCGTACTGATCCAGCTGTGAGTATATGACTTGAGTTTTTACATATTTTATTTGGTGTACTGTTTTTTTCTTGCATGTCTTATGATAAATATCTGGTTGACCGAGCTTCGCTCGGTTTTTAAAATGTCTATATCTTGGGAACCGAGCTTTTCTCGAACCTGGGACCCTGATAAATCGATTCCTTGAGCCGAAAAATTCCTAATCTGTAACTTTCATGAAAATCTTTGGAGCCGTTTCCGAGATCCTGATTATATATAAATATACAAGAATTGCTCGTTTAAAGATATTAGATAAATAGTTCTTTCGCATTGCTTACGCGAATTTAAACGTTTTAGAAACGTGTAGCACGGGATGTAAGCGTTGCAAGGGTCGGCCGGTAGGTTGGAATGAAAAAGTTCTTTCTTGCAGCAGGGATGTATAATAACGGAAATAATCAGAGCGAGTGAACTGACTCGTGTGAAGGTTGCGCGTGGACTGTCCACCAAAAATACACAATCGTCTTACCCAGACACTGGCGATAAACTTCTTACAACTAAAAACTATAGTAAGCATTGTACAATAGAAAACGCGCTCTGGGAAGCCCAACGGTATAAAAACATAAAACATACATTTGGCATTTTGTTAAGGCCCTAGGCCATAAACGTTACAGACAAATACCCTTTCTTAATTGCCAGTTCACAATGCAGTTTAAAACAATTCGCTGTACAATACAATTTAACACTGCAGCTGCGTACAATAAAACATAATATTTCAGCTGTGTGAATCGGCGGAAAGGACTGAAGAATAGTCTATTGTATCTATTACTTCGGAGCTTTTTAGCCGATGGACAATACCTAAAGAAACAAAAGAAAAAACTAAACAACTGATTACAAAATTATTTACATTGGTACCTACTTACGATCTACTTATACATATATACAATCTAATTACACGTTGCTACATTGGTGGTTGGTAGGGACATTATGTGGGGCGTTAGTAAAAAAGAATCTACTTGGCATTTCTTTAATCTACTTGGTTATTTCTAAGTAATTTCATCTTGCCATTTTACATAAGACACGCATGAAAAAATACTTGCATTTTACATCCTTTTTTCTGGAAGCATCACAGAAGATACATTTAAATATTTCCTATTATGCTAGTTCTAGAGTACAATGCTCGTATTTGATCTTTATTTATTTTATGCTGCATGTCTGCATGTTTGTTTATGTTGCATGACCATTGGAATGATTCGCTAGTAATAACAGCATGATAAAAAAATATAAGAGGCATCGCTCATACGACCAAGAACCTAGTAAGGCAGCAACGAGGCTCGGGTGTATTTTGTTTTTGTTCCATGCGAGTCTTTGTAAAGAAAAGGGATGGAAGCATAACCCCTCGAACCTTGATACCATTGTTCGGTCGTTCCGCATCAACTTACCAGAGGGCGACCTAGACAGAAAGCATAATGCGATAGCACGCGGCGGAATCCTCGAGGCGGCCGCGTGCTATCGCATTTTCTCGGTCTAGCAAATGGTAGTTCTAAGCGATAGAAAGAGGAAGGGCGACGGAAAAAGGCGATTCCGTGCTGCCAGATGTGGTTCAACCCTTAGTGAGTCTCAGCTCTTCACCCTAAGGGACTTTATCTATGGCGCGACGCTATTAAAATTCGACGGATTCCAACTACAAGTGAAAATCAACCTTATATCTACGACATAATTATGACATAAAACACGTTATCATATACGGGTAAATGAAAAACAAAACACGATCGCCACGATGACGTCAAGTCAATCGAATTGCATCATTATCCCTTGGTAGCAAGGTTGATTTTCACTTGCAGTTGGAATCGATCGAATTGCGTCGCATCGCGCCCTGGATAAAGCCCCATATGGGACAGATAATAACAATAAATCGATAATAATGACATGTGATACTTTGACGTAAAATACTTGGCGTACTTTCAATCATTTCCAACCAATAAAAGGAGTAAACAAAAATAATCCCCCTTCTATCATAACTACATGCAATTATAGACTCTATGTTCATAACGTCAAGGTCGTAGTACCTAACGAATAATATTTGTTTCACAGTCGGCCTTCAAATGCCACGGCCACGACTTGTCCCGTCCCGCCAAGTACTGGACATGTACCCCGTCGCGGCGGTTCTCTTAACTTTAACCACTACCCACCCCCCTTTGCACAAGCTTTAAATACTTCTAGTGTGTCTCTATTACTGTGATCTGTGTCCCCACCTTCGGTTCTCAAACGAAAACTTGGCTTTAAAACATCTTGGGGCCGTATTTCAATGTCTTAAAACCAGGCTTGAGTGAGTGAACGAGATGGCGTTAGACGACTTGTATAGCTCTGTCACTTTCACTCGCCGCAACAAGCCTGGTTTTAAGAGGTTATAATATCCCCCCTGACCGGCAACTACCTATGCGATCGAGCGATAAGCGACATCGGTAAAAACATATGAAAGAGCTCTTTATAGCAGGCATAAGTCTTCTCAATGTGTCTTACAATTTGACGTTTTGGCGCTTAGAATTCTTGAAACAAAAGACAGGGCGATTTGACACCCAAGTCAATAATTATTTTGTATTATGTAGCTACGATTTTAAATTATATAGTACCTTGCTGTCGTTAATAACCTGTCATGGCATATCATGTTGTTGCGCATGAGTTGTTTAATGCAAATATGTATGTCGCAAATCGCTTCTTCCGAGGTCGTGTATGGAGCCTAAGACGATTTAAAATTAAGACCGTTTGAGAATTCAGGTTTTAGATTGTGACTTGGTTGATTTTATTTTAAAACAAAAATAATTTGTCGTTTTTATCAAAGTAGATTTTGCGAGATAATTAGGTAAATAAACACATTCTCTAACATTACTAACTGTGCCAAAGATTATGAATGAAGATAAGATAAAATCTTTGCAGATGTTTTTCATGACGTTTTGCGATCTTATCTCAGAAAACATTTAAACGATTAATTTCACACATTGTTATCGCATATCTAACCGTATGTGAAGATTTTAAGATTAGTTAAGAATGCCGCATTGCATTTATTTTGACCAAAGTCGTCATTAGACGTCAACGTAACGTCATTTAGACGTTTATTATTAAGAAAAGAAATCAACCAAGTTATAAATCTAAAAAAAAAAACTGCGTAATTTGTCTGTGATTTTATGAACTTAAATTGTTAAGTATATTATGCAGGCGTTAATTTTAAAAATGTCCTGCAAGACTGTTGTGTGCCATCTAAGAGAATATACAACGAAATGGTTAAATAATATAATTATGTGGCTCTTAGTTATGTTGTACTGTACCCTAATTTAGATGACAATTTGGATATGCAACATTCTGTATTTAACGTGTAACGTTAATAGCGCAAAACCTCTCGTGGGGTAACTCAGCCCATTTTACTGAACAATGATTAATCAAAATCTTTAGAAAAAAAAATATTTTTCATACTGATGAGCTCGATCAATTTCTCATTTCGTTTGAATTTTTTTTTTCCAAACGTTTTTGAACAAACATTGTTCAGTAACATGGGCTGAGTTACCCCACGAGAGGTTTTGCGCTATTAACGTTACACGTTGTATAAATTATAGAAACTGACTGTACTGTATACACTTGAGCGATTACAAGGTGATATTTCTTTACTGATTTGGTTTTAAAGCTAGAAAGCGAAGATAACGTGTTACTCATTTAATTTTGTCATCTGAATTAGTACAGTATGGCATATGAATTCAAATTCACCAAAGGCCGATTTCTACCGCTTATTTCTAAACGCGTTTGAAACATTTGGTCATGATTATCTTCAAACGATTTGAGAAAAATAAAAGTGTCATAAACAACTTTAGTGTTCGTGGTGAAATCGGGCCAAATTATAGGTGAATAACATATTTCCACTCATTTTAAATGTCCCTAAGTGTCAATAATCTATTTATTAAAGAAAAGAAACAAAAAATAATTTATTCAGTGTGTGTGTGCCAGTAATTTGTTCTATATTCGCTACAAAATGAATTATAGAATAAAGTACAATAGTCTAGCCACAAATGTGCTATATTTTCATTAAAGGTACTGGTATTAAAATTATGTTACCTATTAATATCCATATATTTTATTTAAAAGTCATTTTAATCATTATTTTATCACACTTTTCTGGGTTCAAATTTTAAAAATAGCAACACTGAATTTTCTACCATTGTGTTACTATTTTTGTGCACTGGTAACATATTCTCAGTGTTGCCATGTGTGTCGACATGTTTTTATTTTTAAAATAATGAATGTTAACGGTTTTGCTTTTAAAGTTTGAGTGTTCGTTTTCTATTTTTAAATTGTTTGGGTTAGTGTGTCTTTAAATCATGTTTTCAATGTGTTGTTGCTCTCTGTTCGTGTTGTTAAAACGAATCACAAAGTTTTTCAAACTGCCAGAGTTTGTTTTAGTAATGTATTTTTGCATGTCTAAATTGTGCATGTACTAGTTCATAATATTGCATGCAATATTAAGGCTGCTACACACGTGTTCTGCATGCTGGTTTTATTTTTTAACTGGCTATTCTGAATTGATGTGTGTACCACGCCTTGCATAAAAACTCAGCCTTAATTGTAATACATGGAGATTTGAAAAAAGGTTTAAGTTTTGTTATCTGTATGACAGTCTCTAAAGCTCGGTGTGTTATATTTAGTACCAGAGGCGCTAGTACGAGTTAGTGACGAAAACGTTCAGTAAATACTTACTTTGATTTCAAAATCTAAAATGTTTGCTTCTATCATAATATTTACTCAATGTTATGGAAATATAAATACTGAATATGTTTTTAGGCAAAAAATGCTAAAGGATTTGGTCTGGATCCGATATTTTTGATCAGAGCCTCATTTAAACAATGAAGGAAATCGCATGCAAGTTGCATGCAAGTTTAACTGCATTACGGTATTTGTTTGATCAAGTGTATTCATTGTCCATTAATAGTCCGCAATGTAATCATGCTTGCATGCAACCCGCATGAAATACCTTGCAGCGTGTAAATGGGCCCTATGGCCGCCAGAAAGTTGGCAACGTCGCTGATACCTGTCAAATATTTACAAGTTTTAATTAATTTGGCAATGTTACTGAATGGAAATAAGAAATACGGCTCTGTAGTGCACTAGAAAACTGATAAAGGAATGCAATTAAAACACTGAATTTGATGTTGTAACCGTTTCAGGTGTTTATAAGGCATTTGGAATGTTTCCAAATGCGTTTTTTACGTCTAAAACAATATATTCGGTGTTACGATAATAATGATTGCATTCCCTAATCAATTTTTTAGTGCACTACAGAGCCATATTTCAAACAGCAAGTAAGTAAAATTAGTTAACACGTAAATATTTGACAGCCATTTGCGACGTTGCCAACTTTCAGAATATGCGCTCTTAAAACTTGCCATAATTTGACGCCACGATACTCATACAAGGGCCTCAGGTACTATACTTGCATGTTATTTTATCTGTTATTGAGTACTTATTTAATTGTTTCTGGTTCATACTCTCAAAGCTTCATTTTTGCATGTAAATGTATTTGTTTTATTAACATTTCGCTTATATTTATGATTTCTAATGAAAATATTCCAGAGAGCATTAGATTGTTCATTTTAATGCTGCATTAATGTAGAAATTGCATCTTAAATGGGAAAGTCAGCAATTGAACAGTTGTATTATGATTTTTTTTTTCTGACACTGTAAGAAAACGCCTTCATCAAAATGCATTGTAAGATTTTAAACTTTTCGCTCTGCGATTAGAGTTGAAATTCAAATAATGCAATAATATCAAGGTATTCATACAGATGTGGCAAATGAAAAAAAGTTAAATAAATTTAAAATAATTTCAACAATTTTTAAGAAATCTATGCCTTTCTGGAATATTATCAAATATGATTTGATTTAAATTATTTATATATAACTTTCTAGTTAACACCGCCTATTGTTTGTCTACTCACCAATTGTGTTGCTTAATAAATTTTTAAAAAGCATGTCAGTTTGTATTTATTTTTTCTTTATTTCTATTTATATTCTACTTCAGGTCAGGTCCCACACCAAAAAAAAAACATACCTTTTGCAAAACATATTTATCGGCGTGCATGTAGCTTTTTATACGATATAAGAATTTAATAGACAATAATTATGAATAAAATAACCCAAATAAAAAAAAAATGAATGAAAATAATAAACATTGAGTAAGGGCGACTTTTACCAAAAGTTAAACATGCTTAACCTTTGGTAAAAGTCGCCCTAAGTCTCCTATGTATTGTTTAAAACACATTAAAAAAGGGCTAGTATTTATTTCTATTCTTTTGCTGTTCTAGTAGGTACTTAGATTTTTCATTTCATTACAAAAACATTGTAATCTAAGTTTATCAACTTCTACGATTATTGGTAAATGGTGAAACAACTTCACAGGTAACAAAACAATTACGTGGTTACTAATTTTGTTAATAGTTTTATCCATTGTTCTTTTGCTGTTCAATCTTCTACTATGGGTCAATGGTATTCAAATTTCAATGAACGTACTATTGAATTTTCAACTTTCAGTATTGAGCTGAAAATTGAAATGCAACAACACACTACGATGCATTTGAAATTTCCACGATTGATTTGGAAATTTTCACTTATTGAAAACATATTCTTTGCCAACCTTTTCAGAGCCCACCTCTCCCCGTAGAACAAGAATTAAACAGTAAATTCATGACGAAAATGGAAGACTTATTGTATGTCGAAGACGAAGAGGAAGACCTCAAGTGAAGTATTAATATCTTAGTACTTTTATCTGTAAATGTGTGTACATAAATAGGCTAGCGGTGTTGAACTCTATCGTTAATGTTCTAAGGTTGAGAATCGTGTGCAGGAATTTATGAATTTAAGCCGTTGTGGTTCTATTGCACACTTTTTTGTGATGTTCGCATAGGTGCATTTTAAATTATCCTAAGTCGAGTAGGTCTCGAATTTGTTAAGGTTCACGGTTCTATTGATTGGTTCACTTTAATTTAAAAGCATTAAATGTAGGTATGGGTGGCATCAAATGATGTACTATTGGAGCGGTTTATACAGAGATGTTGTTAGAACGTTTTTCAGTGGCATATAATCAAGGAAACCAAAAATAAACCAGACAGAAAGCATAATGCGATATACGCGGCGGAATCCTCGATGCGGCCGCGTGCTATCGCATTGTCTCGGTCTAGCAAATGACAGATCTAAGCGACAGAAAGAGAAAGGGCGACGGAGAAAGGCGATTCCGTGCTGCCAGATGTGAGGCACTAAGGCGGCCTGCACCCAGCCTGCATGTACGGGCCGCCCGACCCAGAAAAGCATCTCGACAAACACACATGTTGATATTTTCACTGTAAAATGTTAAACACCCTACACACGTTTGCTGTGTTTGCCGAACAGAAGGAGACGGCGCTATACTAAGAAAAGAAATAGAAATATTCGCGGCTTGCTTTCTGGTATAGCGTCGTCCCCTTCTGTTCGGTAAACACGCAAGCGTGTGTAGGGGGTTTTATATTAGAAGTTATTTTACACCGTTGACATATTTTGCAATTATTTACTTTTATGTAGCAAACAAATATTTAAGAACAAATACTTATTTAAATTATTTTATCGATTTATCACAATTTATGATAGTTCTTATTTTGCCATATTATGCAAAGCAATACTATTAGATGTAAAAAATGCTCGTTTTCATTAAAGCCATAGAAGTCTTCTTTCACGAAAGAAGTCTATTCAAAAACGCTATAGATACTGAATTTTCAACTCATGTCTTACCACTAAGAGTAGAAAATACAGCAAAAAATAAATTAGGCATTCAATTAGGAATCGCTAAGTTTTTATGAAAAACGTGCAATATTCTTAATAGATTTATTATGTTATTTTATTACTATGATTAATTGATAGTTTGATATTGAAGCTTTTTATTTAGGTCGCAGTTTCAGGAAGGTAATTTTACTTGAGTTTATAATTGGGATGGTAACTGGATCTAATGGCGCTAGTATCGCTAGTTCCACCCGACATTATTGGTTTAATATCTGTTAATTTTATGTTTTCGTTATCGGAAAAGAGTGGAGGATAATTACAGACTATTAAATAGATTAATTTTCTTCATGAGACAATCGTCGTAGTCGCAAAAATATTTCGCTGTCCCATACACATTTTCAGTTTCTTCTCGATCTAAATGTACTTTTCAGCCATCTGTGTCGCATTGCAGAGTAAATAACCCCATTCTATATGGTACAGTAGAACGTCGCTTTACCCCAAAAAGATAAGCAACCGTTGAAAGCTTGTCTAAAAAAAGTGTAACTGCAAAACGAACCTTATATCAAGGAGAAATGTCGTTATGACGTTGTCAATTTTTTTAGACAAGTGTTCAACGGGTGTTTAAATTTTTTTGCGGTAAAACGGTAATTCGTGATTATGACGTTGATCGATGGGGAAAAGATATTCACTTCGATAGTCTGTAAAGTCACGAGCAATAAGATGTATACGCGCGTGAAATACTGGTTTCCACTTTGAAATAAGACCCACTTCAGAATAAGATGACTTCCAAAATAGTAGGTTCATGAAACCGCAAAAGTTTTATCAATATGGTAGGTATTTTATCATATTATTGTTCGTGACTGTACATGTGTGTGGTAACAAGGCTGTGGAGCCTTATATATAATCATAACCTGATAAAGGAGATATAAAACCAAATCTTGAACTCTTTGGGTCAGATTGGGACTTAGCTATGGTGGCGCCATCTACAATTAATTTTGACAGTTCTTCCCCATTTACCTACTAGTTCCTCAGGGTTGGCCCAAGCTTGTGTTTCTTATTAAATGGTGCTTTTAATTATAAGTTTTTAAACTCAATATTTTATTATACCTATTTGGTAGACGACAAAACTTTTATTAAAATTATTGTAATATTTTATTTGTTTTCCCAAAATTATTTTGTACGGTTGTGTCGTCAGTATTAAGTTTTATTTTATCAAAATTTTAAGTATATATTTTATATTTGATTGTTTGAACAAAAATATAATACTGGGCAATCCAACATCCTGTGATATACTAAATACTTTTAGCTTTTATTTTTCAATTGTAAAATTTATTGCAAAATATTGAATTTGCAATTTACTCACTCGTGTTTACTTTATTATTATTTCACTTGTTGCATTTTGTTGCACTGGTTTATTTAAAAATTAAATATTGTGTTTATTAATTGTATAAGATGTTTATTGCATTTAACCATATTTTGCTGGAAAACTAATGAAATAATTTTCGTCCAGCCAAAAATTTAAATAAAAATAATGGGTATTTTAAACCTTATTTTAAACTAAAATGTAATGTGTAAACGGCTATTTTACCATATTGCAATTTTTAACAATGACTCCTTATCGTTGATAGCGATATTTTCTTTAAAACCACCGTATGGACAAAAGAAAAAGAAAATTTTCATAAAAAAAATATTCAATTAAAATTATTAAGGCCGAAACTAGCCGATTATCTGTCATAATTGTCTTTAATAGATTTTCAACTGTATCACAGAGACAGAAGGTTCATTTTCTATTGAAGAAAGACAGATTACGGTAGGCTGATTTACTGGCATTTGTGCAATATTTATTACAACAAATATTCCTGTACATCTTTATTTAAACAAAATTGGTGATGGATTTCTAAGGAGCTATGATTGCCATCCTGTAGTGATGTAGGCGTTAAAATATATTTAATTGAGCCTTATTAATGTTAATAATTGTAGGGTTAGTATAAATATTATTTATTATCATTTTATTGCAGAACAATATTTATCGATCAAAAGAGGGTAGGTTTCTGAGACTCAAGGATTTTTATTGGTTTTAAATTATTTGACTTTATTGTAACTTATGACATGAATATAAAAGAAATCACCGATGGTATAAATAATAGTATGATCAAATAATATTATTAGGGTACAACAATGTTTTCTGTAGGTACGGTCAGCGACGAAAGTACGTTAATAATTTTAGGAATTGTCTCAACACGATTTCACTGCTATACAGAATAACTATACCGATG